>OX336400.1:81206502-82430787 GCA_946902985.2 Meconema thalassinum | reverse complement strand
GCATGCGTACCGGCTTCCAGTTATACAGCATGGCGGACAAAGGGAGTTGACGCGCGAACAGAAGGTGAAAACAGTGTTGTTTTATGCGGACACAAAGAGTGTAACTCGGTATTAGGAAAGGTTTCATGTTCACTTCCGTACCTGGCGGGCTCCCTGCTGGCAGACGGTGTATAGACTGGCCAGCCAATTTGAAACAGAAGCCAATATACTGGAGAGAAATCGAACCCGTCTCAAGCCAGTCCTCTCACCGGACAATATTGCTGCTGTGAGAGCGGCTGTGGCTCGGAGCCCCTCCAAATCCACCAGAACTGCCTGTGTTCAGCTGGGCATCTCTTGTTGGTCAATTCAGAGAATACTGCAGTCTGAGCTTGACCTATTCCGATACAAAATGACAACAGGTCATAAACTAACGGCGCTTGACAAGCAACGGCAAGTACAGTTTGCTGCGTGGGCTATTGCAGAAGGTGATCCCGTACTGCACAACACATGGTTCAGTGATGAGGCCGTTTTTATCTCAACGATGCTGTGAACAAAAGGAATATCCAGTTTTGGGCGAAAGAATGGCCTGCTATTGTGCATGAGCTTGAAAGTGTGTGACCTGCAATTTCCAGTCATGGAATTATTGGGCCAATCTTTTTCAATAATACAGTCAACAGTGCGCGTTACATGGAAATGTTGCAAAACAGCTTCCTTCCACAACTCTTTGCATCACGACTACCAATAGAGACACAATGGTTCATGCAAGATGGAGCTCGTCCGCACACAGCAAATGTTGTTCTGGACTTCCTGCATGGACATTTCGGGCCCTGTGTGATGTCCCATCGATATCCCGAACATCTTCAGAGCGGCTCAATCTGGCCACCACATAGCTCCGATCTTAATCCCTGTGACTTCTTCCTGTGGGGATATTCGAAGGAGACAATCTACCGCCAGAAACCAGAAAATGTACTGCAATTGCAAGAAGCCATTGTGACTTTCTTCCGTGGGTTGAGTGAGGACATTGTGTCGTAGAGTGGTCACAAACGTGCAGGTTCCTCTCGAAGCTGTTGTACGCCGAGAAGGTGGGCATATTGAACATGTCCTGCATACTCACTAATCATGCACAATTCAGTGAATGTTGTAATGCTATTCTTTATTACATATGTTGTATATTAAATATTCTATAAACAATTTCCAGTGTATGACATTTCGTGCGCCACCCTGTACATAGAAACCTTAGATTTGCTGAGCACGTATGACCTTTTGCTACATGACCATTTACTTAATTCTACTATATTTCGAGGTACGTCATCTATCAGTCAGAACGATTTAATAGAAGCCATTAGAGCTGTAATGGTAGATGCTATTGCGAAGGAACTTGACAGAACAAAATTTGTAGCAATTCTTGTCGATGAATGTTCGGATGTGATTAATAAATCACAGCTATCCACAATTTTGCGCTATGTTGATAGTGCTGGAGAAGCTCAAGAACGATTCTTTGGCTTCACGGACGTTAGTGCTAACAGGTCGGCTGAGGCTCTGTACACCCACGTTTCGTCAGTATTAGAAGAGTTCGGATTAGGTAACAAGCTTATAGCACAGACGAACGATGGCGCGAGTGTCATGGCTGGTCATTTAGGAGACTACAGGCTAGAGTAAAACAAACATTTCCACGAGCGCTGTTCGTTCATTGCTACTGTCATGAGTTGAACTTAGTATTGCAACAGACAGCTAGGGTAATAACAAACTGTCGAGTATGTTTCTTATCTCTTTTCGGAATGTCTAATTTCTTTTCCCATTCTTCCAAGAGAACTGAATATCTCCGAAACTTTGTAGAAAATAAATTACCGAGAACTGCACCAACTCGCTGGAACTTTAACTCGAGACTTGTTAACACAGTTCAAGAGCAGAAAGACAACCTACTCATATTTTTCGAAAGCTTAACGGACGATGAAAATAGTGGAAATTGGGAAAACGATGCTATAGTACAGGCTCAAGGAGTTTTGTATTTTTTGAAAACATTTGATACAATTTTTCTTCTTAATGTATACTCATTCATTTTCTGCCACACCGATGTTCTTTTTAACATTCTGCAAAACAAGGCTATGGATATTGCTTTCTGCCACTCGAAGATAATAGAGACCAGAGACAGATTAAACAATTTCAGGAGCGAAGACTTCCAAAATGTCCGGGAAATAACATGTTCTAGCGCAGCCGATGAACCAGCACAGAAGAGAATTAAAGGCAATGGATCACCAGAAGAGGGTTTTAGGAGACTATTCTGTGAAATTCTGGATAATGCCATTTGCCAGATAAATGACAGATTTTGTGATATGGAGCGTTTTAACTTTTTTCCCCTCCTGGATAGAGGAAAATTTAGAGAATTTGACATTTCGTTCCCAAACAAATTGTTTTTAAATCTCTTAGAAAACTACGGGTCAAGTTTCGATCAAGTAGTGTCCCCGATATCCGGATAGTAGGCTGTCAGATATCCGCCCCCTCAATCGGATTGCCAATAATCAATCGCACCGGCACAGCTACATCAATGAAAATGGCACTGACAGATACTATCGAGATTAGAGCACAATAGTTAACAAGAAATTATTGTGGAACACACCAAAATATACGGGGTTCATACTTACCTTTTACTTACCTTTTTATTTTAATCTCGGGGACTGGGTTGTCAACTGGATCACTTAAAAGTATGCCCACACAATAACCTCCACCATGATATTTAAAATGAACCAGAACGAAGACAAGAAACTTTAAACTGCACAATAATTTATTTCACATAAAGAATGAATTTAACAAAAATAAAACAACAAAATAAACGTGGCAATCAGAAGCCATTGTCCACATAACCATGTCCTCCTGTAGGACTTGTATACTCTACATACAATGTTTCAGCTTTCTCAAGCTCAAAGTACCGTAAAATAATAATGCACTTGGAATGGAAACGGGATTTGGGACGAGACACATATAGCAATTGTTTTGCGTGTTTATACACTTCACATTTTTATTTATAGCCACAAGGCTATTATGGGGACGTCCTTGGTCTCTATCATACAGTTTCCTGGCCAGCTGCGATACACCTGCATCGTCAAGTGGACTCACCCGTCCATTCAACCCCAGCATATGCGAGTTACATCAGAGCCTAGCTCTCTTTCAAAACTCGTTAAATGTCCACATCTCAACTGAAATATTATCACGCAAATGTTTTAAATGCTCCATTCAAATCTCAATGGAATACTCTACTAATCCCAAATCATGCTTAATTGTTCAATCCACTTGTTTAATTAGCGTTGTTTAGAGTATAATAACAAAACTCTTAATGTTTATAACAAAAGTTCATTAATTATTTATAACAATAATAAATTGTTTATAACAATGTCAAACTACAATTGAAAATTTTATACACGCCTCTATTAATCCCTTTCATTTCAAATTATTATCAAAGATATTTACATAATTATTTACAATATTAATATTGTTTATATTATTTATACAAGAAATACATTAAACCACACGTTTATCCGGTTGATAATTACTCAAATCGTGGTGATATAAACGACCAATGACGGTTAGTTATATTTAAATGTTAGATTCAGGTTTAATAAGGTTTAATAAATTTTATTATTATTTGTGACGGTAACCTCCATTCAAAATCTTCATCTCAAATTATTTAACACTCTTGTTAATTTTAACAGTAACTTCATATGAATAACTTTCAAAGAACCAGGACAATACATTCAGCGGAAAAATACTTCGCTCAAAACGCACAAAATTGCACAACAATTGGCCCAGAATTCATCATATATCTCAATATATATGGCATAAAAATCTTCCACAATACATACAAAAATCCTCCACTTACAAATTCAACAACATCATCCATCTTACTGTGGGAACCTCCTTCATTTATTCAAGGGCATTATTCATCAGCGACTTTTACACGTCCACTGAACTAACGATTATACATCCATTGTTCCTCTTTAAAAATTCTTATATTCATCAATTGTATTAATGACTGTTATTATTTAACCTTCGTGGGTTTCATTCATGAATCGATATGAAGTAAAAATTTGCCAATCACAAATAAATTTAATAGCAAATACGATTAGACACTCCTCCCTGGTCTATCAAAATTGAGATTAATATCATCAAAGTAACGCAGTATAAAAATACTATCTTCAATCAAAGTTCATCTAATCTGCATAAATAGTCGAATAGAATACAATTAGATTGTGGAATGCAAACATTATTGTTCCAATATATAATTGAGAAAAATTCCTATCAAAAGTTCATTACTATAGTGTATTCAATAAATCGTAATCAAAGTTCATATTTCATAAAATTGTCTATGTTGCAATCATGTTCATAAGACGACTAGTATTTCAAAGATCGTCGATAACGTAATAGATTTTAACGCTCTAAAATCTTTTAATTATTCTTCTTTCTTGAGGGTGACAGAAAATTGGTCAAAGTAATTTACTGAATAGAATTACTTTAATAAAATGACACGCTGTCTGAATTCAAATCTGCCATAGCTAATCATTAACTTTACAGTCAAATCGTGACTACAAAAATATGCAAATTACTAGAAGAATATGAATTATCAGTCTCAACTGATCCAAAATTATTTAAGTATGCCAATGACATAATAATGTCTCAACAAATCGTCGAAAAAGGCATAAATCATCGAAGTGTACTGAGTACAGAAATATCAAGCAAGAAAATGGGGCAAAATAAATGGGACAGAAAATATGGGAAAAATGGTTGCTCAGATATCGTTAAATGACTCAAATAATACAAGAAACGTTCACGACTACCTTATCTGTTGATTGAAGTTCTAGAGGAAAGTTTTCAAAGAAAACTGCTGTTGGTTCCATTTCACCAGCGTAAAGATGTGCTCCGACCTCAAACCTGGAATCAGCGCCCTCGGAGAATCGAACTGCTTCCTCCTCCGGAAATTGCACTGCTCCGTGTATACGAAAGACATCCTTCTCGCAAAACTCTTCTTTGTGAGCTGGGTCCACCCTGGCCTCTCTTGAAAGTTCCCTGAAGTTCTGGTCGCAATTCGCCATGAAGTTTATTGCAGTTATTTCCGCAGAAATATTCATAATTGTGGAGTATGAAAATATTTCCACTGCCATTTGATATAATTCAGCGATGGATTCACGATGCATGAGTGTAGTTGGATGTTCACTACATGCTCGCTTTTGTAGAATGACGATTAACGAAGTTCCATGCTGTTACTTCACTCCATCGATATATGTCCCAATTGCATTAAAGTCTTAGCCTTCCATCTCAACTTCCGTTATAATCATTGAAAGCACTGCCAGATTATAATGTTCCATAGTAGAATGTATCGTTGTATCACCAAACGTATTCTTCAATATCAAGGTTGCAATACACGTGTCAGCCGTAGTGTATAATGTGGTAATTTTAAAAGTGCTTCTCAGGTGGCGAGAAAATCACTTTTGTCTGCAGTCTTAAAATGTCAATATCTTTCAAAGTATACTCGTGAAATTGTTCAAATCTTCTACACACCTCAATGTTGTACTGCCCAATAGATTTATAATAAAGGCAGAAGCCAACTCTTGATATATTATCAGGTAGAAACGTTAATGTGTGCGTTCCAACTTCGCCTAGTTTCAAACACCGTAAAATGGAACTGCTCCGTGTTCGTTCGATGCGCCGGGCTTTAACCACACGCTAAAGACGACTTGCTTCACTTATTCACTCGAAAATGACTATATGACATCAGAAATATATATGCGGTATGAGGATATGAGAGCTCCTCTCTCCTGTGCACGACCTTTTATCAACTTCTTAAGGGGCGTATCCATCCCTTCCATAGCCTGTTGCTCCGTCATTGCTAGAAGTTTTAACTTTGGCTATACTTGACGGATTTTCAAATTTCAAAAACTTAAAATTAATTTCTTCAAAATTCCAAATCAATGCCATAACTGAAAATAGTTTTCCACAATTCTCCATGCCAAAAGTAATTAAATACGGTAGTTTCAGTAATCTCCGTCTTCCTTCCAAACTATCGTTCATTGGTTCGAGCCTTTCCTCCAATAGCGTAACTTCTTCCTTAGCACAATACCTTGTTTCCTGCGACTGCGTCGTAAATATCAGATCTTTCTCGAACAAAATCATGACGTCACCAAGAATCTCAGCTCAACCAGCCTACTTGCATGAAGTCTACGTCATCCATGCCTACGTCATGAATATACACGTCACAACTATGACAGCCATAACTTTATTCATTTATGCTAATACAGCCATCGTGGTCTCAATATAATTCAATTTACGGGGGCGGTAGGTCTGAAAAACGAACTGATATGCTCTATTCGGCTAATGATCAAGAATTTCACGAGAAATCAGTGGCCGAAATCGTAAGAATTATGAACCGAATGCAGTTAGTTAATGCTATGCCTGAACTGTAAAATTTAGCGTGTTTAATAGCCTACTTACGATACCATCTACTACAGCCTCTGTTGAACGTACCTTCTCAACACTCAAACGAGTGAAGTCACACTGCAGGTCCACTACGAGTCAAGAGAGACTTACTTCCCTATCAATGATGACAATTGAGAAGCAGCTGCTTTGTTCACTCAGGAAGCATCCAAACGGTAATTTTACTGATGCCGTGACACAAGTGTTCGTGAAGAAATCCAGACGAATGGAACTTACCTTCAAATAGATTAATCCTGGTTTTGGCAGAAGACGGTTGGAATATAGATACAGAGGTAAGTTATCGCTCGAATTATTTTATTGATTTCGACCAGTTTCTTAGAAGTGCTCTTCACTTTTATTGTATTAATACCTTGGCTATGAATGTTTTAGTAATCTTTGGATATGTCTAACGAAGTGCAAATGGTTTAGAACGTTGTTGTTAAAAGGGACCGATAACCTAGATGTTAGGCCCCTTAAAACAACGATTATCATCATCATTGTTGTTGTTAATAGTTCATTTTAGGGGCTTGTGTTGAACGTGTATAATAAGCTTCTATGATAAACTGAGGTACTATCGCTGCATTTTCCTGGAAATAGTGTAGGAAAACTCGGACAAAAACACACACTCATGGTAGCCTCTGTCGGCGTCGAGATTCGAACCCCTGATATGCGGACTTGCAGCAGCTCCCCATGGCGTGATTTAACGTGTACGGCTGTGCCACGGGGTGTTCTTCGAACGCAAATAGAGGTGGCCAGTGTCATATTTCCATGAAAAAATACGACACTTGTCTGGAGTGGAGAGAGAAGGTGGAAGTGCGAAGATGAAAGGAGCCGTTTGAAAGACGTAACCAAAATAAACTGGGGAATGAGGGGATGTGGCAAGTGTTCAGAAGTGAAACAGAAATTCTTTAGGTATTGTACCCATGTGAGTAATTTCCATGGAAAACATGCTTCTGCCTCCAGCTAGCTTCAGTTCTCGGCTTGTACCGTTCTCCCACTGAGCAGTTGCATCTTTTTGATTTGAGACTAAAAGGTATCAACTCTACAATGATAAAGCACAACTCTATTCTAAAGACTTTAATTCAGCATTAAATCATGGCTTCAAACATATAAGAACACAATCCCAACAAATATAATACACAAACAAAACAAAGTTACTCCCACAATCCACTAATCATTCACACATTTTATCATATTAAATCCATATCATTATTCAATCCTTCACCCTTAGGTTGCCTTCAAAATTCACTCTAGTGCGCTGATGCACATGTAACTTTCACAAAACTGTGCTTTTACACTCATGCCACCTTGTGTGACTTCTTTTAATTTCACAAAATTACTTGTTTCTTACAACACATCTTAATTTACATCATGTGTACCGTTTGTGTTTTTGTCTCTCTCTCCCCACTAAATGCTTTATCATGCATTAGCCAATTCATGGGTTGCACTACAAATCTACTTGCAACTCCATAATTATGTAAATCTACCCCTCCGCTTCCCTCTTTTTATAGTTCCACTGCATGCCGTTGTGATTTCAATTCCAACTTCTGTTATCGCTGTGTCGGATGGTATTATTAAGCTACCCTTGCGAGCGTAGCCTGTGGCGTCAAGTGCCCAACTTCGTAAATTCGTGTCAGTGTCAGTACAAAATGCAACTTCCAACCATTCGTAAGATTGCTAAAATTTTTAATCATATAACAATGCTTCCATTCATTACAAGCAAGGTCTCAAATCTGTCCTTTCAAACGTTAACCTTCACGGTTCGTTTTACAACTCAGCCCCTTAGAGCTGCCCGTATACAATGGAGTGGAGTGGGGTGGTCACAGCACGTGAACCGTCCCTCGCTTCCTGATTCCTGGCTTTCATCCCCCAAGCAGTAGCACGATTCTGAATACAATATTGCATTCTCAAAGATGCACATATCCCATATGATTTAAACTGAATGGTATGCAATGGGTTCTGGACGAACTTAAGCATTTATTCCTAACCTTAGGATATTAATAACTGGCCTCAATAGGTCCGTTTCATTATATGAAGGCACGAGATTCATCAAACACAGGTCTAGCTGGGTAGCCGGTATCTTACTAAATGCTACGGTCAGTCAGCAGCTGCCGTCAATAAGATTCGCTTCACACGAGCCGAATCATTCAATAACAAGTTCTCGGTCGATCAGGTATGGTGCAGAGGTTTCCATTGTTCTCCCCTCACCTACCACAGGATTCGAACCCGGAACATTCCATATCCATCATCAGAGTTAGGGTACCACACTAAATACACTCTGGCATAAATTAAATATCTCTGTACGCCCAAGGCTATACGAGACTTTACACGTCGAACAGATTACCTGGCTCCATAACCTGATGCTATAATCTCGTCCTTTAATTATTAAGAGAAATCTATCAATTACTCTACAAGCTTATTTACAAGCTACAAATTCAATTCACTATTAAGCTCTTCCATTTCCTTGCATAATTATATTCCCATTAATACAATATATTCTGATATTAAACTCTTTTCTCATCCCTTAATGTATTATCTACTGCTTGGATCGATAAATATTCCAATTAGCGTAAATATTTCTTGCTTACAACATTTTATCCTGATGTTTTCATTTCTACCTTTCATTATTATTATTATTATTATTATTATTGACATAAATTACCATAACCCGACACAACGTAACCATTTTAAATATCGAACATCCGTGTTCGTTACGTTAAGTTTTACATAACTGATTTGCCATTTTATTAATAGTGGTAACGATTAATCCACTCACTGATGTATAAAAACATCTCAACTCTACTAAAATCAAAACAACCATAAACACTTGAGGGTCTACCTCCTAATACTGGTTCTTACTGGCATATTTTATATTTCTGAAATCACATTACATGCAGTGGCTATAACTTCTATAACATCATGATTTGTGGGGTACTTACATAGGCTTATCCAGGTGGCTCCAACCACCCATATCTTCCAGTCTGCCTGCCATTTGCATAATTAGCGAGGCATTTCCACACCGATAATACACATTTTATATGACATTTGCTTCACAAACCACACGACACTTTTCATTTCCATGCTGAAGCTATTGCTTCCTCACACATGACACTTTAAAACACTTGTTATAATATTAATTTAAAAGATATTTTACATAAGATCACTACACAAACACACGTCACAATTTATATTCCTGACTGGTTGAAATTTCCTGGCAAGATATCAGAATTGCAGGTGCGGACGGACTCCTCTACGCTCCTACTACCTCCTGAATGAAAGTCTCGATCATCTGCCTACGGATTCACCAACTGTCGATCGATTATCCCTCGATAACCTTCCTGATTTGGCATGCATATGCTTACATATCGTCATGAACGTTAATTATTGGTATACTTATGGCATTTCACCAATCGCATCATAAAGTTTATCCCGGCGAAGTCCGGCATATTAAGACATGTATAACCAATCACTATTTTATACACTGCGCTCAACATTGTACATTGTATTTACACAAATTATTACTTTCAACAGTTCTGCCTAGTATGTCACACGGTACTTCCTATGTGAACACTAACAATTGCTCGTACTGCCGACTATACACATATGGCACGACTGTCCTTAATAAACAGTAAATAAAAGTTTTACTGCACGGCTTCCCAAACTGAAGTCCGAGCCTCCCTCCTTGACTTCGGTAACACGCCTTTCGCATAATAAAGTTTGTTGATTACCGTACTCATTCTTACTTCATGACTATGCATGATTATAGTATCACTTGGTGCATTACACTGCACGGCGAATATACTGATTAACACTAAGATGTTTAAGTCTTTGTGTGCGCTTCCTTCCCTGGTGTCGGGCGACATACGCTCCGCGCTAGATTCTGGTACAACTGTTTCCAACCACTTCCTCCAACAACTACTTCCAACCACTACTTCCGACCACTACTGGCCTCTGCCAAGGGTCCACCCCTTATATTCGTTTCACAAGAGAAAGTAGATCGCGGATTCCCTCGC
The DNA here is from genome assembly GCA_946902985.2 of Meconema thalassinum. Lineage (NCBI taxonomy): Eukaryota > Metazoa > Arthropoda > Insecta > Orthoptera > Tettigoniidae > Meconema > Meconema thalassinum. The sequence continues at coordinate 82,420,333 of OX336400.1, read as the reverse complement.
AGAGTCATCTCCTCTCCCAGGATGATTCTGGTCTTGGAATAATACTCATATTGTTCCTTTTTCCTCGCTGGTCACAAAACTGAATGCGTGCTCGAGGATCGATCGGCCAATTAATGAATATTAATTGCCTTTGCCATGGCGTGGGTACGCGGCGTTGCTTAAAAATCCCCGGCGACATAGTCAGGTCACGCCGCGAACACCAATGGTCCTGTGTTCATGCGCGGTCCCTTAAATATGCCTTGATTTCACAGTTTAATGGCTCTATAATTAGCCTCCTGGCTAAAGATTCACCTGTGTGCTACTCTCATGTCATTGCGTTGCTTCAATAACGAGTAATCAATGATTTTCACTTGGATCTCCCCTCTCCACTCTCGTTCCTATTCTCAAACGGGGAAGAACTGGACCATTATTTCACCCCCTGACCTGTTCCAGACGACATAAGTAGGTCATCGAGAGTGACACGGCTCCAAGAGTCTCCTCCCACAATTCTGGGGCCATTAGTAAAATGTCAAACTCTCCAACTTCTGTGTTCCAAGTCCAGCATAGCCTACTTCATGCAGTCCAATAATGCTATATTCCACTCATTTCCCCTGCATTATTCTAATAAATAATGTCAGTATCAATTGATATCACACCAGTGATTAAATATGTAATTTCCTCTAGGGGTTTCTACAACGAAACTCCCTCAACAGATCTCGGGTTCGTTCCCTGGTGGAACCTTCATTCTGAGCTCAACTTATCTCCAAGACCCACGTTCGATACCAGTCAGTCTGACCCCCTCGGGTTCAGTATAGAGACATAATCTTTCTTACAAATTACGGATATGTTTTTCTCCAACTCTAATAATAATAATAATAATAATAATAATAAGAGTCTGAAGGAATTGTATCTTCCGCCGGCCATCTACAGGAGTATGCAGCATTCTGTCCTATTGTCCACATGCAATATTGTGCGATCCTTCCTGGCTAGTGAATGAGTGATAATGAACTCTATATTTTGTATACACATGATATTTATGTATTATAGTTTGTAATTTAGTTTTTATGCATTGTTGTAAAGCACTTGGTTTAACCCGTGCTTTAGAGTAACCCATGTTTGTAGTGGTGAACTGAATAAATAATAGTAATAGTAATAACAATAATTCCGACTTATTATTATTATTATTTATTCAAATCACCATTACAAACATGGGTTACTCTAAAGCACGGGTTAAACCAAGTGCTTTACAACAATACATAAAAACTATAATACAAACTATAATACATATCATGTATATACAAAATATAAGAGTTCATAATCACTCATTCATTAGCAAGGAAGGATCGCACAATATTGCATGTGGACAATAGGACCGAATGCTGCATACTCTTGTAGATGGTCGGCGGAAGATCCAATTCTTTCAGACTCTTGTGGAGTGTGTGAGGTATGAGGCCGTTGACTGACAAGATTACAGGCACTATCCGGACGCAGTTCATCTTCCATATCCTCTTGATTTCCTCTGCAAGCTGTCTGTACTTGGAGATTTTTCCATTGTGTTTACTTTCGATGTTGGTGTCGTTGGGGACTGCTATGTCTATTATAAATGTAGTGCCATCAGCCTTATTTACTACTATGATGTCTGGTCGATTGTGATCTATTGTTTTATCTGTCACAATACCAGTGTCCCAGTATATTTTACACAGTTCATTTTCGAGGAGGGATGATGGATGATACTTGTAGTAAGGGATATACTCCTCAGTTAATTTATATTTCTGTGCGAGTGCTTGATGAATGATGCCTGCAACCTGATTGTGCCGCTTTGTATATTCAACTGATGCTAGTATTGGGCAACCTGCAGTGACATGGTCAATGGTCTCGAGATGAATGGCGCATCGCCTGCATTTGTCTGAAATTACACTGGTATCTTTGATGATGTATTTCTTGTAATTTTTTTTGTAGCAATGACTTGATCTTGGATGGCAATTGAAAATCCCTCTGTTTCTCCAAACAGTCGACCACTTTGTAACCACATACACGATGCGTTTTTATCAATACTCTGTTGGGATAGGTTGCTGTAGTATTTTCCGTGGAGGGTCTTTTCTCCCCATGCCTTTTCTTTTTCATGTAAGTGTAGTGGCTGGCTGATATGATCATCAGAGGATGTACGAAGGTTCAATACTCTGTGTTTATCAGCAAGTACAATGGCTTTATGGAGAATGCTGTTTTCCTTTCTTTGATAGAAATATCTTCTAAGGGTTTTAATTTGGTTCTGGAGCAAAATTTGTAAATCCAGTACTCCTCGACCTCCCATCTTTCGTGGAAGAGTGACCCTTTCTTTACAGGCGTTTGGATGGTGTAAACGGTAAGTTGTGAGAAGGGTCCTTGTTTTTCTCTGCAGGCTTTCAATTTCTGTTGCTGACCATTTCAGAATACCAAATGAATATACTAGGGTTGGTATAGCGTATGTGTTGATAGCTTTAATTTTGTTCTTTGCACATAGACTGGTTCGCAGCACTTGATGTAGTCTTGTGGTATATTTTCCAATGAGTTCATCTTTGATACTTTTATGATCCAAAGTTGTATTTTGAGCAAATCCCAGATATTTGTAGGTTTCTATTTCAGTCATTCCTTCAATTAGTGATCCTTTGCGTAGCTCATGTGGTTCAGAAGTTGCATATTTACCTCTTTCAATTGTCAGACGCTTGCATTTCTTCACTCCCAGCGTCATTCGGACATCGGATGAATATGAATCTATTATATTTAGCATGGCATTCATTTGAGTCTCACTGTGTGCATATACTTTGAGGTCGTCCATATAAAGGAGATGGGATATTCTGTATTTCCTATTGTAGTATTTGATGTCAAATCCGAAACCGGTGTATTTTAGAATTTTAGAGAGAGGATTGATGGCTAAGCAAAACCATAATGGGCTTAGCGAGTCTCCTTGATAGATACCACGCTCAATTTTTATTGTGTCAGATGTGACACATTCATTGTCTGTCTTAGTATACAGTACTGTTTTCCAATTATCCATCGTGACCTCCAGGAAGTAAATTACAGCAGGGTTAATCTTATACATATGGAGGATTTCTTTCAGCCATGAATGCGGGACTGAATCAAATGCTTTCTGGTAATCTATGTATGCCGTATATAGATTCCTTTGATTATGTATCGCCTGTTGTGTTATCACAGAATCAATTGACGTCCGAAACGGGAGAGGAGCTTACGGTCAGCTGTTTCAAATATGGCGGCGAGATAGTGACGAGAAGTAAGCAAGACAGTGATTGGGTGTGCGTTTGTTATGGCTTCTAATTTATGATGGCAAAATACTACATATTTTCTTTCATTGATAGAAATCAATTTAAAAGCAGTGCTTAATTACTACCAATTAAAAACATTACCCACATGTAGATAGTTAATTTACTGTCTGCTGTTACATATAGGCCTATGCAGCCTGTACTTGGGAGCCTAGCGGTATCGATGATTTTTATTAATTTCACAATATATATATCTCACATAACACAAAGGACGACTCCCTGATAATAAATTGAATCCAGCAACCCTGAATTTGCATGAATGTTTTGGGTTCAAAAAGCGTTACTTGGGATGCTCAAATCATACTTCAATATTTCTAATATTTACCTACATACTTGCTGTTCAGAGGCAAGAATATAAATTTATTAATCTCTTGCCATGGGCAAGTTAAAATGGAGGCATCCTCTTTATCAATATATTTAATTAAATATTTAAAATACCGATATTTAACAAAGCTGGAGTCTCCATTTGAACTTGTCATAAGCAAACGGAACAGATCAAAAACTACACTTTAAGCCAAATCAAATTCACTCCTCAGCTCGACATAAACCATAATACGAATTAAAACCTATACAAAACATACTCTCCTTAGGCCTACTGTTGTACAACTTTCAAACCAACTATTCGCACTCAAGACTGAAAAAACTTGAAATGGGAACTAATTAAAGTTAGAATAGCCTAGGCCGATCAGGTCTCCTGCTACATTACCGCATATGTATACTTAACATCACTATAACTTCGAAATTACGGCTAAGTGACATATCTGCCTGAGTAGTATAGGTGTTATCGGCCTGCCTGGGATGATGGGTCACCAAACCGGTACTTAAAACTAAGATTTTACACATTAATTAACTAAATTCAACAGTAAGGAGATCATAGCCAAAAACACAATTTAAGCCAAATCATACTTGAATATTGCAAATATTTACCTACATACTTGCTGTTCAAAGGCAGGAATATAAATTCTCTGGCAAATTAAGGTTAGGAACAGCATTTTTCTTAAGTTTTCTAACCATTCGGCTATTGTCAATCGGAAGAACCCCTGAAATAAGTTTACGAAGAGTGGATTACATTCTATGTACGGTACTGAAGTATTAGGCTACAAGTTTATCAGTATTTTTGATGTAGTTAAATCCTTGAGAATACAAATTAGAGACAATAACTATCAATAATTAACAGTACCGGTGCTTACGCTGTGGAAAGAAGTCGTCTTCACAAAAATGCAGACTGCACACTGCCATGTAACGTGCAACAGGTTTTCCAATTGACAGCGCCGAAGCCCATCATTCTCTCTGAACTTTTTGTACAGGAAAGTAGTGAAGAGATTTCGTACCCGTTTTATACGATTTACAACCGTATACAGAGCCGTACCTCCTCGAATTTGACAAATCCCTTTCTGTTTCCACCACGAGGTCAATGCTTCACCATGTAAATAATCCTCACCAGTCACTATGTTACAGCTTCAACATCCTACCGCGTGGCTGCGCCATCCAACTTTTCTGACGTCAATAACTATCTGTTCTTTGCATCCTTGCGACAGCTTCTTGCATCCTTTCTGTTCCTCAGCCAAAATGTTATGTTTGTCGAGAAACTTGTATATTTCGTCCGCAATTATGGACGTAAATAGTTTGTAAAGTGTTTGGAGACAGGTGATAGGTCTGTAGTTTGATGGGTCTTTAGTATTTCCACTTTCTTTTGAGATTAGATATGTAATTCCAGCAGTAAGGAAATCAGGACATTCCTCAGGATGATGGATGAGGTAAGTAAATTGCTGGGCTATCTTCTGGTGCACGCACGTGAAATGTTTGTACCAATAATTGTGAATTTTATCTGTGCCCGGCGCTTTCCAATTCTGAGTTCTCCTTATAGCATCATACACATGCCGTTCTTCAATGGTATCAAAATCCATTTCTTCATATACATTATTGCTATTTCGTTCTTCGTTGATCCAATTTGCATTTTCATTGTGCGGTGACTTTGCAGCCCATACACTTCTCCAAAAATCTTCCGTTTCTTGCGTGCTAGGAGGTTCTGCTTTTGTCATGGATTGTTTGTTTCGTTTGATCATTCTGTAGAACTGACCTTCATTGTTGGAGAAAAGTTTGTTTTGTGTTTTCCTCGCTCGTGATTCCTTGTACCTCCTGAGTCTCGCTGCTTTTGCGCATAATTTTAGCTTTTGGTTGTCAATGTATTCCTTGATTTTTTCTGTGTGATCATATTCCTTTATATGGCTGTTGATTTTTCTGAATATATTTCTCAGCTTTCGATTGGTTTTGGGTTTAGTTTTATTGTTTAAATATGCTGTTAGTTGGCCTATGGTTTTCCTCAGTTCCTTGATGTCATTTTCTAATCGACGCTGCCAGGGTGGAATGTATTCTGCATCTGCACATTTTCCACGAGAGCTTCCAGACAAAGGTATTAGTTTCTGGTTGTTCAGCCTTATCACAGTTACTGCTGCGCAATATACAAGAGAGTTTGTTTCTTCTAGATTATCGGATGTTTCCACATACTGTTTTAGGATGTTATTTGTCATACTGACAAGATATTTACTCTTTGCTGTTTCTAGGAGTTTGGGCAGCTTTGGTCGATAGTCTACTTTAAGGCCCATAAATTCTGTCATTGCCTCTTTAAACACATGTTCAATAGAACTTGTTTCATCAGAACTCGAGATATTAGTAGGGATAGTTGGTTCAATAATTCCCTCTTCCCCTGTGTCATTTCTGCAGGTTACTTCCTGAACAGTTTGAATCAATAATGTGGATCTGCTTTCATTGTTGGATTCTGAAGCTAGAATTTTTGCTGCTTCCTCTATAAGACTTTGAATCATTATTGCAGGAAGTCTATTGTTCCTCACTATTACACGTCTTTGGTCTGCAATTCTTTGTTCTGTAACGAAAGAGTAGTCACGAAAATTCTCCACAAACAACTTGTGCAAATCTTTCCTATATGTTGTGAGGTCTCTCTCTAAGTTTGTAACAATAAAGTAGGAGCGCATTATGAATTTGTTCATCTCATCAGTCCATTTTAAGCGCTGCCTCAGTTTGCCTGCCTTAGTGGTCAGTTAAATGTTTGAAACACTTTCGACAGGGGGAGATGACGGCTGTTGGGTTCGCCTATCTGCGTTGTCGGCTGTAGAATTTTCGGGTGACCCGACATGTGCCCGCCTGTTCAGCATCATGTCACTGGTGGTTCGCCTGCTGTCACGTTCAGCACCAGCTCCAAACCTGCCCCGACGCACCTCGGGTAGCGTCCTTTTCCGAGGCTCATTATTCTTTGACATTTTCTCCATTATCAATGGGTTGCGTTTTATACCTACTGCCAGGATTTCATTTAGGCCGCCCCTAACATGGGGTACAGACGCCTTTCACAGCCGCCCCTAACGTGGAGTACAGACGCTGTTGGCTAGTGCTTATGGCGGCACTGACTCGCCTTGTCACATTGCTGTCTTTGGATATATGTGGCATTTTATAGAGACTGTGGTGTCATCCACAGAATCACCACCTCCTGTTAGCAATGCTGCTGTTGGTCCGGGACTGCTTATTCGTCAGGTTGCCCTGCTTATGTCGCAGCTACCCTCCATATCTAGAGGGCGATCCACTATCCACCACCTGTGGACCCGTCCGGCCGTAGTCAGCTCTACGTCCTCCTCGAGGCGGATTATTATTATTATTATTATTATTATTATTATTATTATTATTATTATTATTATTATTATTGGGCATATTGATAGTGGTTGCAAGGGGTGAGTAAAGAGGATGGGTGCACTTGCGGTATACCAAGTACGGAGACAAGCAGTCGCCTCTGACAGCATGATATATCCGTATTTTTGTGTTTCTGGTCTTTTCTTTCTTCCCTATGATTTTGTTGTTTATACCATAGTAAACTTGATTAACTTTTCTAATTCTGTTGTTTATTTCGGCCTCTAATTCTCCATCCTCTCTGATGATGGTGCCCAGGTATTAAATTTGTTCAACAGTACTTGCTCAGGATCGACAGGATCGAAGGCCAAATAAGTGGAGCGTCTCTCCATTCCCACCGACGTGGCGACTAGCACCGGCGAAAATTTTCCTTCGCTCATTATGTTACTAGCAATATCCCATGTGTGATCGACCAGTGTCTGTCCATGTTTGACGTCACGTCTAGCCAACCCGGCACTTTCAGATTCCAATTTGATAATGTAATAATGTTGCTTGCCACGGTGGGTGAGTGGTTAACGTGTCGGACTACCAACCCCAAGTTTGCAGGTTCGCTCCTGGCCATGGTAAGTGTTTTTGTTTTTTTTACTACAAAAAAATCGCGAAATGTATGTCATACGTTGTTGGCATGTTAAAGAACCCATTTGAATTCAGTACGCCGTGTTCATAATGGCAAAATGAATCTCGTGATTTTCCGCTAACATAAAGTTCCTCCATTCTCCACTAGAAGGCACTACAGTATCTCGCGATTTTCCGCCAACACGAAGTTCCTCCATTCTCTACTAGAAAGCACTACAGTATCAAAGAGCATATCTAACCTCCTTGACTTTCATTGCGTTCCAAGGAACGACGAAATTCGACATGCAAGCTGCCCTCTGGGTGTCAAATAACAAAGCTTGCATCCGGCACCCGAGGCCATACAATATTATTCTTATCATTATTATTATTATTATTATTATTATTATTATTATTATTATTATTATTATATATATGTAATAATGTTGCAATTACAGTTCATATAATTTGTAGGCATGCTCGTAGCAAATGTTCACGACACTTTCAGTTACCAATTTGTTGCATTTACAGTTCATATGATTTGTGGACATGCTGTTCATGAGACTTTCAGGTATCAATTTGGTAATGTAATAATGTTGCATTTACAGTAATTCATATAATTTGCGGGCATGCTCGTAGCAAATGTTCACGACACTTTCAGCTACAAATTAGATCATGTAATAATGTTGAATTTACAGTTAATATAATTTGTGGGCATGCTCGTGGCAAATGTTCACGACACTTTCAGCTACCAATTTGATCATGTAATTATGTTACACTAGCTGCTACCCGCGGCTTCGCTCGCAATAACATTTGAAATCTCGTTATAACATTAGTTAAGTTTTTCATGTAGTGGAAGATAATGACGGCAACATGGAGCGTTGAAATTGGAAATCGGGTGCAATATACGACGGGGAGCTTTGATTTTAGGCAGGTCCCCTAGCCTACTGCCATGTCTATCGACAGTGTGTTTTTTTTATGCCTAAGCACTTCTCGGTAAACTACATTTCTGGTCTTTCTCTCAGGCTGCAGAATGATTAAGCCACCAGAAGAACTGACTCTGGAGCATGCCACGTACATTTGAACATGTGCGAAACAGTCACTTCTCAGATCCACGCCAGCTACTTTTAAATTCTGCCCCGGAGCCTTGCTAATTGTCGTGGCGTAGAAGACTTTCAAAGGAAACTGCAGAGATGTTACAACGGCCAGATACAGCGTGACTGAGGTCAAGAGGGAGCTTGAAGGCAGAATGCGCTGTTCTTCGACCATCCAGTGGGGTTGCTGCAATACCCGAGGAGGTGACTGCGATGGCTCTGTTCTGTCGACTTCTAAATGTACTGAGCAGGAGATTAATCAGGAAGGTTTTGCCAGTTCTGCCTGGTGCACCCAGAAAAAAGAGCTGACCACATTCTGAAACAACACTTCGAACTATTTCGTCATAGGCCAATCTCTGCTCGTTGTTCAATTTTGGAACATTATCAGCAACCACCTTGGACAACTTAATTGTGTCGTAAGATAGTTCACTGACATATTCTCGGTGAACAACAACGGAGTCTTGTTCTCGAGAAGGCGACGGAAGTCCAAAGCGTTCCAGTTGTTGACCAGACATTTTTAGTACCAAGTCCTCAAGAAACACCAGACACCTGTTGTAGATAACACCCATGACCAGGTTGGCATCAGCCACTGCCTCTCGACCTCTCTCACCAAATCTTCCGCGAAGCTGTCTTTGTGTTTTTCCAGAGCATGATGTGTTCACTCACTTGTCAAAACACCAGTAAGATGGCAAACAGCTCGCGTATCTTGTGGGGAGAGTCGGTGGAGGACGCTTCCCTTAGTGTGCGGTCCCAGTGCGCATCATCCTCTAGCAAGCCAAGTGCTTTACATGCCGCTTGAAATGTTGGTTGAACCACCCCTGACACGGTTTTAAGGTCAGTAAAAGACTGAGGGCCAGGGATTTTATGTAAAGGAGGCGGAGGTAGTAGCACTTGGCATTACCAGGGTGAACGGTGTAAACTCTGCCAAGGGTCTGATCTTTTTTCACACCAGGATAGCTTGGGACTGGCTTTCCTTGTTTCCTTCTACATAACTTCTTACCTTTCCAAACGAAATAGGATGGAACTTCACAATATAAAAGTGTTGAAGCAAATTTATCGGATCGGCATAGTTCGAAGAAAGCAAGAAGAGTTGTATTTGGCGGGCTGTTAAACTGGTCACGAACTTCGTCTTCATTAAAGTAAACCCGCTGCCCGTTCTCGAGGTGGGCGGCAAGTTGCATGACCGAAGGATAGCGTTCATGTATGAGGAAGCAGAATATGCGCCAAGCCGCCTCTGAGCTGCTGATATAACGTCCTGATTCATATCTCGCAACTTCGTCAAACTCTTCGATGCTAAAAGTAGCTTGGTCGGAACCTTTGTTCACATACTTGCAAATGTATTTTATTGACTTTACAGAGTTGAAGAACTCAACATTGATATGAGATGAGAAGGTGCGAGATAGCACGGGGTTATAGGTTACCACCCAGCTATTGTAAATTTCCACTCCCTTTTTAATAATAGAAACCCCATCCTTCGAAGTGGGCAGCCTGCGATATTTGGGATACCCATCTTCCCCGGTTTGGGTTTCCTTGATGAGTGTTCTGGGGTACTTCTTGTTGCATACTCCTTCCACCATGCAAGATGAGCTCCTGTTGAGAACTCCACATGGGCCGTGGATCATGGTTGCCTTGACAATCTCATGGAGAGCAGGGTCAAGATTTGGGTCAGGGATCTCAGCACTGATCACTTTTTTGATGTCTTCAGGCCTTAGCTTTTCTTCCGGACACAGAAGTATTTGAACGTGAGGTAATCCTCGCTTTTGCCTTTCAATGGAATACATTTGACACCCTGAAGGACCAAAGATACAACCCTTATTAAGAAGTCTTATCATGTGCTTGATTTTCAAATGGAATACCCGCGCTACCAAATCATGCCTATCTTGAGGTTGTTGACCTTGTTTCAGGTGCTCGACTACTTCGGATATTTTGGATTGCAGATGAATGTTATAAAAAAAAACAGGACGTCCAAAATCGAGCATGCGTTCATGCGTATAGCGCGGGCCTCCAGTGAAAGTCGACGGCAAGACGACCATCTGACAAACGGCTGACAGCTTTACTCATTGCGTCCTTCAGATGCACATATTCCTCACTTCTCAACTTTTTCTGATTGATGCGAATCCAAAGTAGTCTCTCTGTCTCAATCTTTGCATACATATCAACTTGAAACTGATTGAGAAGATTGCGAAATAACTAAAGATAAGAATTATCACCCTCAAGCTCAAATATTCTGAAGCTGTAAAAGTTAGCGGCAGACACGATCTTCTACAAAGGTGCTTGAGTGCTGTTGTGACGTTGAGGGATATTCTCCTAACGTAATAAAACAAATCTCTACTTAAAAAAAGGCTGATAAATGGAATAGACCTAGCTTAACTCAACAAAATTAACGTTGGTGGAGGTAATTTTCTTTTACCAAAGTCTACTTTTCATTATAACTATGTCTTCTTCTTCTTCTTCATTTCCCCTTTTCCAGCTGACACTGGGTGGGGGAAATATGGTTCCTCTCCACTTTGTTCTGTCGTTCCATCATTCCTCTTCTGACACGGTGTTCCAATCCAGGTTCCATTTTCTAATGCCATTCTCAACCGAGTCCATCCAACGCATTCTTGGTCTCCCTCGTCCTCTCTTCCCTGTCATCCGTCGTTCCAGTGCTCGTCTTGGTAGCCTTACTTCATTCATCCGTTTGACATGTCCAAACCATCTCAATCTGTTTTGCTCCAGTTTGTCATTTAGTTTCTATACTCCCAGTTCTTTCCGTATATCTTCATTTCTCACGCTGTCTCTCCTCATTTTCTGGACCATACTTCTCAGGAACCACATCTCAGCTGTCTGTACTCTGCTCTCTAACTATGTACTACCAAGAAATGATGAAAAACGCCGTACCTAATCCAACAAACAAAGGAACTCTACAGTTACTTCAACTAAAGGCTAATATATAATGCAATATGATGATTATAAAGTGATGGTGAAAGTATAAAGTACAAACAGAAATTACATAGAAGTACAGTTTAAACAGAGAGAGAGAGAGAGAGTGGGTAAAGGTCGGGTGCGCACACAACAATGACTTGTACGTTATGACAGTAAGCTCACTGCCTGGAAAGACTGGGTGGGGCGACGTGCTGCAGCCCGCATTGCTTCATATAATCGCGGTTTTCGCGGTTTGACCATGATCCCGAGTGAATTTTTTGAAAACCTTCCTAAGCCAGCACCTACGGCCCTTGAGGAAGCTGCATACCAAATTTCATTACAATCCGTTCGGTGGTTTCTGAGTTTTCGTGATGAATGAATGAGGAGTGAGTGAGTGAGTGAGTGAGTGGCAGGCCTATTTGACAAATATATAGTAGATTTACAGTTCATATAATTTGTGGGCACTCGCGATGACTTATAGGCTACGCGGTATTTTCAACGCACAATTTAACCATACAATATTGCTGCAGGTACAGATTTTAGCCTATTTTCATTTTATGAAAAAAAACAAGATGTTCAGTAAAGAACATATAGCCTACTTTCTCCTAAATGCATGGGTATTGTTATAACTCTTTGTCCTTTTCAAGGAGTATGATTGAATGTTGGTTGTAGTAGCTTGTTGAAATACAAAGTGCTATAGGGATATTAAACATGAATATGAGGTGCCCTTTGCTAGTGCTACCTCTGTACCAAATTTCGTTCAATTCGGTTTCACCGTCTTTGAATTGATAGGGGGAATCGATTTGCACACATACTTGGCCACCATCTGCAAACTATTGGGCTGATGTTCTTGCAGTTTGGTCTGAATATGTTTCCCACATAAAGATATGGTGTTGCAAAATTTGGTAGAGACTAGATTATTAGGTTGGTCGTAATTACATTTTAGCTTTTAACATTTGGGTGGCCGCGATTACGTTTCCGTCAAGATAGCGGTGATATAAAACATGACATGAGGTGCCCTTTGCTAGTGCTACCTCTGTACCAAATTTCGTTCCATTCGGTTTCACCGTGTTCGAATTGATAAGGGGAATCGATTTTCACACAAAGATGGCCGCCATCCGCAAACTATTAGGCGAATGACCTATTAGATTGGTCAAAGGATGCTCCCTCCATAAAGGTATGTAGTTGCAAAATTTGGTAGAGATCGGATGATTAGGTTAATCGTAATTTGATTTAAGCTTTGAACATTCGTGTGGCCGCCATTACGTTTCAGTCAAGATGGCGGCGATATAAAACATGACACTGAGGTGCCCTTTGCTAGTGCTACCTCTGTACCAAATTTCGTTCCATTCGGTTTCACCGTGTTTGAATTATTAGGGGGAATTGATTTTCACACAAAGATGGCCGCCATCCGCAAACTATTAGGCTAATGACCTAGTTATTTGGTCAAAGGATGCTTCCTCTATAAAGGTATGTTGTTGCAAAATTTGTTAGAGATCGGATGATTAGGTTAATCGTAATTTGATTTAAGCTTTGAACATTTGTGTGGCCGCCATTACGTTTCCGTCAAGACGGCGGCGATATAAAACATGACACTGAGGTGCCTTTTGTTAGTACTACCTCTGTACCAAATTTCGTTCCATTCGGTTGCACCGTGTTCGAATTAATAGGGGGAATCGATTTTCACACAAAGATGGCCGCCATCCGCAAACTATTACGCTGATGGCCTATTGGTTCGGTCAAAGGATGCTCCCCCCATAAAGGTATGTTGTTGCAAAATTTGGTAGAGATCGGATGATTAGGTTAGTCGTAATTTGATTTAAGCTTTGAACATTTGTGAGGCCGCCATTACGTTTCCGTCAAGATGGCGGCGATATAAAACATGACACTGAGGTGTCCTTTGATAGTGCTACCTTTGTACCAAATTTCGTTCAATTCGCATTCACCGTGTTCGAATTGATAGGGGGGGGGGGGGGACAGACATTCAGAGTACACACACTCACACACACACACACTCACACACAGACACACACACACACAGACTCACACACACACATACACACACACAGACAGACACACTTTTTTCGCCCTGTGTTGATCTCATAAGTCTACTTTCATTTTTTGAAAAATCGAAAGTAGGCTAAAAATAGGCTTATGAGATCACCTTTTGTCCGTGTGTCTGTGTGTGCGCATGTGTGTGTGTGTGTGTGTGTGTGTGTGTGTGTGTGTGTGTGTCCTAATAAATTCTAAACGGCTGAAGCGATTTCAATAAACTCGGTAAGTTCATAGCACCATTCTGGCCGACCCCGACCGTGCCCTTCAAATTTTATTGTGTCTCACCAATCCAACATGGCGGCTGTGCGAAATATTTCACCAGCATTCAGTATCTCCGAAACTATTACCGACATCAGCCTGAAACTTTGTACGCTGATAAAGGGAACAACTAGAAGTTCACCTATGAGACTTTCAAAAACCTGGTAACTACAAAACCAACATGACGGCCAAGCGAAACCGAGACTTTTAAATAGACTTTTCTCGCGATTTAACTATCCAAACGTAATGAAACATGGTACAGCAAATGTTTATTCACATTGCAATGCACTGGCGTCTAATTTAGTTCAATTGTTTACATAACCTCAAAATGGCGGCTGTGCCAAATATTTCACTGGCATTCAATATCTCCCAAAACTATTTATGATATCACCCCGAAATTTTGTACTGTGATCAAAGACACTGCTACAAGTTTATCTATGTAACTTTCAAAAACCTGTAAAGGACAAAACTAACATGGCGGGCAAGCGAGTTTGAAATATTTTAATATACTTTTGTGGTGATTTAAACATCCGAGCGCAGTGAACTGTGGTACAGTGAATGAATATACATTGTGTAGTGCACTGGCATCTAATTTAGTTCAATTGTTTAGATAACCTCAAGATGGCGGCTGTGCGAATATTAAAATTACGTTTTTAATTCTTGTGTCGTAATCATGCGATCAAAGTGAAAGTTTGAATAATGAATCTACGCAATAATTTTCCTTTAATGGTACAAAACTCTATGGCCCATACCTATATCAATCCAAAATGGCGAGCATCCGAAATATTTTGACGGTTCTCAATATCTGCGAATATTTTACAGCAATCAAACTGATTTTTTTTTATGTTCATAGAGGCTATGAATATAAGTTCACCTATAGGACTTTCAGTAACCTGGTGTGCACAAATCCAACATGGCGGCAACGCGAATTATAAAAATTTAAATGGACGTTTCTCGCGATTTAACCATCCGAGTGCGGTGACACATTGCACGCTAAATGCTTATACAAATGTTAATCCACTGGCATCTAATTTATTTCAATTGTCTTCATAACCACAAGATGGCAGCTGTGCGAAATTTTTAAATCTCGTTTTTACTTCTTGTGTCAAATCGTGTGATTGAAGTTTGAATACCACACGTACACACTAATCTTCATGTAATAGTACATAAATGAAAATCCAACATGGCGACCATCTGAAATATTTAGACGGTTCTCAATATCTATGAACCTATCACAACAATCAAACTGATTTTTTGTATGTTGATAGAGGCAATTAACATAAGTAGGATATATGAAAATAGGCTGTATAGTTCTCCACGGAACTACTTGTTTATTTTTATTTTTTGTATTTTGTGCGTGGTTTTGTTTTTGCTCTTTTAGGTAGATTTCATTAGAAAGCTAACTATTGCAATGGGTCCCATGTTTCGACTTCCTGAAAATTTCGACATATCTTCGCGTTTCACATCCCCCAGACCCCAAAACCACCGTCAGTTCAAAAGTTTATACATAATTTATGTATATATATATATAGATATGTATATCAGTTTCTTGTGGACACGATAACTGCCGTAATTTTTCACCAATCACTTTGAATTTTTTACCGAATATGTATACCTATAAAATCTCGGTCGAGTTCGTTACTGGGCTAAATCGGTCGAAGGGGGTGAAAATGGGGGGCTTTTTTCGAAAAAGTGAAATATTGCTATAACTCTCTTAATATGTGAAATATCGAATCCGTTCAACGTTCATACTATGTGCCGGATAAAGCGCAAAACTTTATGTTTGAAGAGTTTTTATAGCACCAACCATTGACCAAAGGGGTGGGAAAAAGTGGGTTTTTCGGGAAACATTAATCATATCTCTCTTAATAGGCACAATATCAAAACCGTGCAAAATGGACAATATTCCCCTAATAATTACCTAAAACTTTTGTCTGAAAGAATTTTTGATATGACCCACCATTAAGCCAAGGTATGAGAAAAATGATTTCGGAATTATAAGAAAATGCCAAGAGCTATCAGTGGTTGCCATGGCAACACTACTAAATTGATGAGGGATGAGCCATCAGACGTTGCCAAGATAACGCACTTGCACGAGATCTGATTCAGTATTTCCATCTGACTAAGCCGGCCCCGTGGTGTTGGGGTAGCGCGCCTACCTCTCACCCGGAGGCCCCGGGTTCGATCCCCGGTTCCGTCAGGGATTTTAAAACTGACGTGAGGGTTGGAACGGGGTGCACTCAGCCTCGTGAGGACAATTGAGTAGCTGCCTGACAGTGAGACAGCACCCCGATCATGAACACCAATATTAACGGCCGAGGGGACCCGACGCGCTGATCAAGCGTCACCCCAATATCTGCAGGCCAAATGGCTGGGCAGCGGTCGCTTGGTCGGCCTTAGCCCGTCATGGGCTGGATGGTGCCAGGGGTTGACTTGACATCTGACTAAGTGGGAAGGGGCTTCGGTGACGTAACTGGTAGCATGCAGAATGTCTATGCCCAAGGTCGCGGTTTCAAAGCCGGCCGAAGTCGTCGGATTTTCTAAGAGCGCTAGAATCCCTCAGTATGCTTTCCTTTGGAGGGGAAGTTCCAACGTTCGTTACGAATTGCTGGTTGGGGTGGCGTCTAGTAGCCAAGTTCACAGCTAGGTGTCATTGACGGTAGTACCTGGTAGCAACATTAGGAACTACTGCTTGAAATTGACCGTCTGCAGTCCTTACCTGGATTACAGACTAATACAGCCATTACAATTCACACCGTTTATTAGACAGATTCTACACTCACCCATAGTACACGGGGTTAGATGACCGCGTTGTCGCAGCCCCTAAACTGAGGAACCAACCAGAGGTAGATTTCATTATAAAGCTAACTATTGCAATGGGTACCATGTTTCGACTTCCGGAAAATTTCGACATATCTTCGCGTTTTACACATCCCCCAGACCCCAAACCCACCGTCAGTTCAAAAGTTTATATATAATTTATGTATGTATATGTATATATATATATATATATATATATATATATGTATATCAGTTTCTTGTGGACACGATAACTGCCGTAATTTTGCGCCAATCACTTTGAATTTTTTACCGAATATGTATACCTATAAAATCTCGGTCCAGTTCGTTACTGGGCTAAATCGGTCAATGGGGGTGAAAATGGGGGTCTTTTTTCGAAAAAGTGAAATATTGCTATAACTCTCTTAATATGTGAAATATCGAATCCGTTCAACGTTCATACTATGTGTCGGATAAAGCCCAAAAATTTATGTTTGACGAGTTTTTTTATAGCACCAACCATTGACCAAAGGGGTGGGAAAAAGTGGGTTCTTCGGGAAACATTAATCATATCTCTCTTAATAGGCACAAGATCAAAACCGTACGAAATGAAAAATATTCCCCTAATAATTACCTAAAATTTTGTCTGAAAGAATTTTTGATATGACCCACCATTATGCCAAGGGATGAGAAAAATGATTTCGGAATTATAAGAAAATGCCAAGAGCTATCAGTGGTTGCCATGGCAACACTACTAAATTGATGAGGGATGAGCCATCAGACGTTGCCAAGATAACGCACTTGCACGAGATCATATTCAGAATTCCATCTGACTAAGTGTGAAGCGGCTTCGGTGACGTAACTGGTAGCAAGCATGCTGATTGTCTATGCCCAAGGTCGCGAGTTCAAAGCCGGCCGAAGTCGTCGGATTTTCTAAGAGCGCTAAAAATCCCTCAGTATGCTTTCCTTTGGAGGGGAAGTTCCAACGTTCGTTGCGAGTTGCTGGTTGCGGTGGCATCTGGTAGCTAAGTTCACAGGTAGGTGTCGTTGACGGTAGTACCTGGTAGCAACATTAGGAACTACTGCTTGAAATTGACCGTCTGCAGTCCTTACCTGAATTACAGACTAATACAGCCATCCCTAAGTACACGGGGTTACATGACCGCGTTGTCGCAGCCCCTAAACTGAGGAACCAACCAAAATCTCTGCGGGAGATATAATTTTGCGTGAAGAAGTAACAGACCGTTACATAGTTACACATCAGTGTCGAAACCTTGCATAAGGACAGTGTGACCACAAGTATAAAAATGGACCCCAAATGACCAGAAGGTTACCGTTCCCATAAGACAATAAAATGTTTAAAATAAGCATAAAATGACGAAAAACAAAGTTAATTATGCTCCAATTATAAAATACCTTCTCGCAATAAATGAGGTCTGATCCTTCTACGAAAACCTGCATATTCTGCTTATTTTCGCCTATCCCCAAGTTTGTCCGGTGAAATCTACCTCCGCCTTCCGGCGTGCCGAGAGGACTTTGTGTGTGTTTGTGTTTGTTCTTGTTTACTTCGTGTTTTTGTATTTGTTGTTTTTATTTTGTTTTTGTTTATTTGTGTTTGTTTTAGTTTTTTGTGTTTTCATTAGCCTATTTTCATTTATGAAAAAAAAAAAAGGCTTATGAGATCACCTTTTGTCCGTGTGTCAGTCTGTGTGTGCGTGTGTGTGTATGTGTGTGATGGTGTGTGTCTCCCCTAATAACTTCTAAACGACTGGAGCGCTTTCAATGAAACTCAGTAATTTCATAGTACTATTCCAGACGACCCCGACCGTGCCCTTCAAATTTTGTTACGTCTCACTAATCCAACATGGCGGTTGTGCGAAGTATTTCACCAGCATTCAATATCTCCGAAACTATTACCGATATCACCCTGGAATTTCGTACGGTGATAAAGGGAACTACTAGACGTTCACCTATGTGACTTTTGAAAACCTAGAAACTACAAAACCATCATGGCGGCCAAGCGAATTTGTGACTTTTAAATAGACGTTTCTCGCGATTTAACCCACCAAACGCAATGAAACTTTATACAGTATATGTCTGTACACATTGTAATGCACCGGCATCCAACTTCGTTCAATTGCTTACATAACCTCAAGATGGTGGCTGTGCGAAATATTTCACCGGCATTCTATATCTCTGAAAATATTACCGGTATCACCATGACATTTTGTACGGAGGCAACGGACACTACTGGAATTGCATCTATGAGACATTCAAAAACCGGTTAACTACAAAACTAACATAGCGGCCAAGCGAAGTTGAAAGTTTAAAATAGACTTTTCTCGCGATTTAATGATCCAATCGCAATGAAACTTCGTACAGCAAATGTTTATACACATTGTAATGCACTGGTATCTAATTTAGTTCAATTGTTTACGTAACCTCAAGATGGCGGCTGTAATAATTTCGAAAATTTTTATTTCTTGTGTTCTAACCATGCGATCCAAATCAACATTTGCATAATGAATGTACACAATAATCATCATCTGATAGTACATAACACTATGGCCTACATTTAAAATCCAACATGGTGACCATCCGAAATATTTAGACGGTTCTCAGTATCTATCAATCTACTACAGCAATCAAACTGAAATTTTGTAAGTGTATAGAGGCTATAAGCATATGTTCGCCTATGGGACGTTCAATAACCTGGCGAGCACAAATCCAACATGGCGGTGACGCGAAATTTAAATATTCAAATGGACGTTTCTTGCGTTTAAACCATCCGAGCGCAGTGAAACTTGAAACGGTATATGTTAACACAAATTTTAATCGACTGGCATCTAATTTATTTAAATTATTTCCATAACCACAAGATGGTGGCTGAGCGAAATGTTAATATCCCGCTTTTATTTCTTGCGTCCTAATCATGCGATTGGAGTTTGAATAAAACAGCTACACAATACTATTCATGTACTAGTACATAAATATAAAGGCTATGATATAAAAATCCAACATGGTGACCATCCAAAATATTTAGACTGTTCTCAATATCTACGACTCTATTACAGCAATCAAACTGGCAATTTGTATGTTGATATAGGCAATTAATATTAGAAGGATATATGAAAATAGGCTATTTAGTTCTTCACGGAACTACTTGTTTTTATTTTCTGATCTTTTGCCTTTTTTGTTTGTTTTAGTGCTTTTTTGTGATTTTCTTTTTATATTTTTTGTGCTTTGTGTTTGTTCTTCTTTTGTTTTGTTTTTGTGATTTTGTGTTCTTTTTTGTTGTTTCTTGTGGTGTTTTTTGTTCCTATTTTGTGTTAGTGGCTGTTACCGAAACCAAAGAGCAAGAACATCTCCAACCAGTTGAAGAAATTAATTTTAATACACTTTTCTTCTTTATTCTGTGTCTTTATATGTTCTTTATATGTTTCTGCACATTTTCTCTTGAATGCTGCTCGCACATCCTCTAGAAGTCACTTCATGCTCCGGGGGGGGGGGGGGGTACGCACGCCTTAGTTTCTGAACCACTGGTGTATTTATCAAACATAGATGACACTAGTATTAGTTTAAAAAATTTATATCTCTTGTAATGCGAAACGGGTAAAAGTGAACTTTAGTCAAGTAAACCTCCGTTGTATCTAGTAAATATTTGTCAACATGATACTAATAGTTTTTGGATGTTAACTTGCTTACATAATGATCCTGACAACTTTCTCAAAACTACATTCTCACTTATTTGATACATCTTTTCTTTTAAAAAAGGTAAGAAGTCAACATTGAGCCATGCACTTTTCCTCTACTATGGAGGTTAGTGAGATTATTTTCATAATTAATTATTTAAAATATATAATGTACGAGCTCAATGTCGACTATGTCTAGTCTCCTGTACAGAAGACGATCTTCATCAAGGAACAGTAAAATCATTACAAGTGGCCAAGTTTTGTGCAAAAATAATATATCTGTGCATAACAATGAACGAGCGACTGCAGTAAAGTAATCTTATGTTCATAATGTTTTTAAATGGTTTCTTACATCCTCGGATGTCACTTTTATGTTATATTTTTCCAGTTTCTGGATTTTGTTCTTCCAGTAATTCTGTTCATGTGATTTGCCTATTTTGTATATATTTTTCTTAGTCTACGGTTTTCCGTTCGATTAGTCCTTCATATCTGTAATTAATTATTTTATTAAAACCCAGCAATTCTTCTAGATTTGTGTCGAGTCTTGTGTGGGGTTTCGCCTAGGACACCAAGCTTGCTTAACAGTGGGCTCTTGGTGTCATCCTCCGGACCCCTCCAGAAGTAGCAAACTGCGTGCTACATCCCTTTTTATGAAGCGCACCTGCGCCTCTTTACTGCGAGAACTAAAAGCTCTAGCAGCCATAACCTCTCTATGAAGACTTCCAAAAAGATGGTATATTGGCTTTCACGGCCAGTGAATTTAAACTCAGCAATTCTTCTAGATTTGTGCCGAGTCTTGTGTGGGGTTTCGCCTAGGACACCAAGCTGGCTCTTGGTGTCCCCGCCCAGACATTCCTTAACATTTGAGATTGAATGAATGTATGCTACAGGTATTTTCTTTCCAGGATGTTTGATGGTTGAGGTTGTTGTGTGTTCGGATGTGTTATTTCTGTTTTGTTCATACCTTTGAATTTTATAGTTAATTTTGATATTGTCACACGTAGATTTTTACTGGTAGACTAGAATACGTACAAAAAGACAAAGAGACAAAAATTCACAGTTCCTTCAGACAAGCTCCTCAATGAACACTATTCCTTCTTTTGGTGGATTTGTAATTAATTAATTAATTGTAATTAATTTTCGTCGTTTTTTCAACTTGTCCAAACGTAAAGGTGCCGGCATGTGGACACGTGGTCACTGATGATCGTTAACCGAAAACCGCAGGTGCGTTTCATAAAAAGGGATGTAGCGCGCATTTCGCTACTTCTGGGGGAGGGGGTCCGGGCGGTGACACCGAATAGATTACCAGTTTGTCTTCTCTACCACTACAAGCGCTAGTGTGATTCAATGCAGAGTTTCACTTAAGCCATTATAACTACTTCGGTTGGTTGGTTCTTAAGTTTAGGGACTGCGACAACGCGGTCATGTAGCCCCGTGTACTTTGGGTGTGTGTAGAATCTGTCTGATAACCGGTGTTAATTGTGATGACTGTCTTAGTGTGTGTTATCTGTTTTTTTAAATTCAAGTAAGGACTGCAGACTTTTGAATTTTTCAAATAGTTCCTACTTTTGCCGCCAAACGCCACCGTCAACGACTACTAGTTTAGAACTTAGCTACCAGACACCACCGCAGTCGGTTCTTGGCAACGAACGTAGACACCTAATAAGAGCGTTGATTACATTCTTAACCTATCCAATTTAGCTTCACACAGGTGTAATTAATGGAAGGTTCTTTAACATGCCATAAATCTATGACATGGGACCGCCGGCTTTACTTCACCTCCGAAGGAAGGCATACTGAGGGATTTTAACGCTCTTAAAAAATCCGACGGCTTCGGCCGGGTTTGAACCTGCTATCTTGGGCATAGAAGCTCAGCATGCCTTATAACTACTTCCAGTGTGAAGTTTATTTATTTTTCAAAATTCAAAGAACATGTGAGGGTATTGAACCAAGGAACACATTAAATCAAGAATTGTGTAAATAAGTTAACCTGGATAGGATTTGAATCAAAAAGAAAACGTGTAAAGAAACAAGAACTACATTTATGCCGGAAGTGATTTTCAAAATTTGTTTTTCTCAGTTTGATAGATCTCTCCGCGACTCACAATCTGAAACCTTTCCTGGCTCTTTGGCACTGTCTGATAAGTAGTCTGTCCGAAGGCTGGTTGGATCCTCAAAAAGTACCGCTGGTAGGTTATGTGGGTAGATACCCACAAAAACCCAAGGCAGCGCTATATTGAGGCGTACTAGGCAAGATGAGGATTGAGGTAGTTTGCCGTTGCTTTCCTCACTGAGTCAGAACAGCATTACTAACCCTATGAGTAGAACTTTTCACAGCATCCACAGGCACAGACTGTGCCCTGAATGTCATTACTAAGCACCACCCATACCTCAGTAGCTTCCATATAATCCTAGCCATGAGTGAGACTGAGACATAGGTGAAAAGCCACATTTTACTCGGGCGGGCATCAATTCCACTCGGTCGAACATCAATTCCCCTCGATTTTCCTTAATTCCACTCGGTCCTCCAAGGGACCCAAAAATGAGTTCCTCAACTCCGCTCAGGCTTTGGCAAGGGGTCGGCAAAGGGTTATCCCCAATGACGTAAACAAATGTCATAACTAGGGCTCGGATTCGAGCATATTTGCATATTTTTTTCCTGAATAGTACACATTGAAAGAAGCCGTTCGGTGGTATTTTCACCTCTCTGGGACCAACAGAATTGAAATTTATCGAGCATATAAATGCATAAAACCGTGGTTTTCAGAATAGAAGCATATAAATGCATATTCTTGTGGTTTTCGTCTAAATAGTTTGTTTTTCTTCGAATCCCCCCTCCGAATTCGGGCCCTGACAATCCTTAAGGTTTGAAAACAGAAATAATTATTGAAAAGCCTATCTGGTGCGAATAATAGAACCGCAGGCATTTAACCTTTTGTGAGGTCGTTTTCGTCATTGAAACTTTTATTGACTGATTTAAGAAAATCATTCAAAACCGAAAACATAGAAAATTTCTTGTTGTACAGACCAATGCAGATCTACTTCATTGACTCGCCTAATTCTGAACATTTTGTAAATGAACTTTTAAACTGTGTCTTTTTAAGAGCACTTCTCTTATATATACTTGTAAAACTTCAATGCGAGTATATTGCAGTGTATCATACATACAATTAGAAAATAAAGCTCGTATTTAAAGGCATGTTATTGGTTTTTTCGTTTCACTTTCCTTTCTATAGATTTTAACGGTGTTTTTCGAGCATATTCTGCATATTTAACCGCATATAATGGGGGTTTCGAGCATATCTATCGAGCATATAATGTTTTTTTCGAGCATATCTATCGAGCATAAAACACATGGTTTTCGAGCATATCTGGAGATTTTATCGAGCATATCGATCCGAGAATTCGCTCATGTGCTGCAGAAGGTGTTTGACCCGGCCCTTGGTATGTGAGCAGGAGGGTTATGGTATTTGTTTACGTCATTGGGGATAACTCCTTTGCCGAAACCTTGCCAAAGCCTGAACGGAGTTGAGGAACTCATTTTTGGGTCCTGAAACAAGAATTAAGGGAAATCGAGAGGAATTGATGTTCGACCTTTTACTCTAGCCTGTGCCAACAGACAAATGCAAATGTACTGTATTCATTAAGAGATGGCAAACAGGCACAATTGAGGAAATTGCGAACATTAAAATTAAATTAAAGTTTGCCATTGCACACCTCGTGCGCGTAAATACGAAGCGTAAACCAAAAACTCAAGATTTATAGACAAAAAGCTTGTAGAGCTTGCAGTCTCCAACCCCCTCCCCGGCTGGGACTATTAAGGTGAAAGAAACAAGACTACGGGAGCACATACCATGAGGTCATGCCGCTTTCTCATCTCCACCTGGTCACTTACAAACTGGTTTTGTTGGTAGTGCGCGATTACGAGTCATTAAACATGCTTAACTCTATGATCTGCACTGTCTTCCCCCACTACTTTCTTGTCTTAGCGCTTGAAGACTTCATTATCTTGTTAAATCCTTTCACAACACCCGACTTGTGAGAGTGGTCATACCTTTCACTCGATACAAAGCAATTATAAAGTTTCTTGTTCACCAGTAAGAGAATTTATTTCAGAGAATTGAACATTCAAACCACCTTGATGACCCCGGCAGCCTTTCACGTTGTAATGTCGTGTGTTGTACAAATAGAATCCTGAATATATACAGTTGACTCCATTAAGAACGTTCTGCATGCCATGGACTCTGAAGATTCAGCCTCAATTCAAGCCGCGAAGACAGTTGCGTGTGACACAAGTGTGAGAAATGACTTAAGTTACATTCAGCATAAGGCTCCAAAACTCGCATTTCTCACTTTCTGAAACTTTCGAGACTGTGAATAAAACTGTGGAACAAGTAAATCGTGGTACAGATAAAGTAACAGACTTATAAGAAATGAACCCTGGATATGAAAGAATGGGAAAGATTGCAGCAATTTTGTGTTGAGATTTTAAGTATAAAGTCAACGTTGGATTTAACCCCAGCAGATATTGTGAAGTTCAAATATGCCCCCCATTAGCTCTCCCGATGTTGAACGCAGTTTCAATCAATATAAATACGAGAAGATTCACTTTCCAACACTTAAAAGAATAATTTGTTGTCCATTGTTTTGGTAATAAGATCTGATATGATCTTCAAAGATCATAGGCCTATTAATACATATTACAATTTCTTTGAACTTCGGTATCAATAATAGAAATTATACTTTTTTTGTAATTTTCAGTCCATATATAATTCCAATTTCAATAAAAATAACTAAATATATATGTGCATATTTCATAGTACATATAAATCCGTTCCAATGTTCATTACGTATGTCTTAAAAGATCAGGTCTAATTGTGGCTAAGTCTTAAGCATTTTTGAGATGTATCTCTGTTGTGTGTGAATACAATTTCTAGAATCTGCTACACTGTATCTTTCTTTTTTCGGGACGGTTTGATACATCATTACTTTGGTATGTTAGAGAGTAGATACTACTCTTTTCTTTCTACAGCAAGCCTAACTGAACCACCTTCAAAATTCAGAATAAATTCATTGCATTCCAGATCGAACTGCACTATAGGATGGTACCATCTGAAAGCTTGCCTCCAGGTCATGAGAAAAATTGGTCGACATGGAAGAGACTAAACAGGTTGCGGTCCGGTGTTGGCAGATCCAAAAATAACATGAAGAAGTGGGGTTTTGCATGCGACTCCACACTATGCGAATGTGGTGAAGAGCAAACCATGGATCAACTCCTCAGCTGCAAGTTATGTCCGATGACATAATCTATTAGATGCCACCAAAGAAGCATGTGAATTGGTAAGATACTGGTCACTTTACATATAAATCTCAATTTTGGAAGTTTAGCCAAAAGGTATGTTGAACTTACAGTACCAATTATTGATGTATTGGTGTATATTTGCAAATATCACATTGCTATATTTTTCCCGATACGATTAAATAAATAAATTTGAAGAATGGTTACAATCGTGGTAAAAATATTGTATTTTTTTAAATCAGAGCAGTTATACTGTATTGGGTATTTAATGAAAATTAAAAAAAAAACATTATAAAAGTGTACAGGAGTAGTGATTCAAGGAGAAGTAATTTCAACTCTAAGATTCGCTGATGACATCCCAGCGGACACACCAGAGGATGTGATTGAATTTTTAAATGGCATGGATTCTGTCTTACGGAAAGAATTCATGATGAAAATTAATAATTGTAAAACAAAAATATTGGAATGCAACCGAAAGAAATCAGAAACCCCTATGGACGACAAATTGGCAGGTGAAAATATAAAGAAAGTAGGAGACTTCTGTTACTTAGGAATCGAAATAACCAGTGGTGGACGAAGCAAAGAGGATATAAAATGTAGGTTGGCTCAGGCAAGGAAAGCATTTCTACAGAAAATTAATTTGTTGACATCAATTAATATAGCTTTAGGTATTTAGAAGTCATTTTTGAAATCCTTTGTCTGGAGCGTGGCGCTATATAGAAGTGAAACTTGGACTGTTTGTGCAGCAGAAAAGAGGAGAATAGAAGTGTTTGAAATGCGGTGTAACAGTAGAATGATGAAGATAAGATGGGTATATAGGGTTACAAATGAATAGGTATTAAGACGAAGCGGAGAGGAGGGTTTCTGGCGACTGCTAATGAAGAGCAGAGATAGGTTGGTAGGACACGTACTAAGACACCCAGGAATAGCAAACTTAGTAATGGAAGAAAGGGTCGAGGACAAGAACTGTAGGGGTAGAACAATGTTAGAATATGTTAAACAGATTGCCTAGGATGTAAGGTGTGGTAGCTATGTAGAGATGAAACGATTAGCTCAGGACAGGGAAGATTCAAACAACAACAACAACAACAACAACAGGCTTCACAATAGCACAGGCTATCAGACAAATTTACATACACCCAAGTTCACGGGGCTAAATGACCACGATTCCCAAGCCTTTCAAATTATACAACAGGAAGCAAAAGTAAGAAAAGGAAAAAGCATTTGTTCAAAAAGTACTTTATTCATACAAAATTTCCATACAAAAATGAAAGATGTTACCATGAATGTTTTATATACAAATCAGGATGTAAATTCGTGAAATACATGGAATGAAATTTATGATCATGACATGATATGGTAAAATGTTAACTTTTGAAAGTATTGTTTTACTGGGTGTATCTATATTTTTTTAATGGGAGTTCCAATTGATAAAAATGGAAAAAATATCAATTTTCAGATTTTTATATGATGTGAACTTAAACTTGGACGTTTAAATTGATGTATAATACTTGATATTTGTCATTTGCAAAACATGTGTAATATTTATTTAAATAACGCAGTGCACCTTAGAAAACACTGAAAATTAGAACATACAAAGGCATTTTCTCAGAACTTGTTGTTTTGCACATAAATGTTCATTTTTCTCAGTTGTCACTTAGCACAGAAGTCTCAAATTTTTACCATCTTTAGCTTGGCTTGTACATGAGATTTTAACATGGGATTGTTTTTCTAGCTAAAATACATTTCGAAAAAATTTATATATTTTGAATATTTTTAAACCAAAAATTCGAGATTAAATAATATTATTATGGTCACAATATTAGAAACATCAAACGCCCGTGTTAAAGTACTAAGAAATGATCACTAAAGTATGGAAATACAATTTCATCTAAATCTACCCAGTAGTTTCTGTGAAAAAGGAACATGAAATTGTTATAAATTTACATTAAGAAGATAGGCCATTGGAACTCCCCTTAAATGTTATTTATAGTTTTGTATTTTGTATTAATACTCTGCTTTGATGAGGAGTTTGTTGCAAGTGATGAGAGGGATTTTGGTAACGCTGGTATAGTTTGTGTTACAGGAGATCAGTTGTGTAGAATTGATATAAAGTATGGGTTCAAGTATATACCGCGATATGTAAGTATCTAGGGGATTTTTAGTGCAGTAGATGACGTCACGGATGACTTGCGGACGTTGATGTTCACTTATTTGATGCTGTGGCTTGAATTTCCGCCATAATACCCAGCTGTATTGGGTTTGAAACAGTGCGTCGTTACTTGCGGATGCAGTCTCCTGTGTTCAAGTGCGAGGTTACAAATGTTCATTAATTACTTTTAGTTGATCATTTTAAATGAAAAGTGGCACTGTAGGGGCTGATGACCTCGTAGTTCCACCCCTTAAAACAACAATAACTAACTAACTAAATAAAAGTGGCACTGTGCTCTTCTAAAACCATGGTGAGATAAAGCCATTGGTCGCTATTTGGTTAGACGACTGTCTGGAGGAAGCTATTGGTCGCTACTAGGTTAGACCACTGTCTGGACGAAACTATTGGTCGCTAATAGGTTAGACCACTGTCTGGACGAAAATCACTGTTTGCACTACAAGCATGGGGGCTTGTGTTTGTATGTAAAGCCTTATTAACACATAAAATTTAACATATATGCGTCGTTTAAACCTATAGTGTTGTCCATGACGTCATAAATGGCGCCATTTTGTGTCTCGAGGAATTTTGTAGTGTAAGGTATCGCGATCTATACTACTCTCAAAGCATGAATATCAATCGTTCGTTCTGCAAGATTCGTGTTAATGGATGTGGCGCGAAGTCGTGAAGTTGATGACATTACTGAAGGCTATATTCTTATCCCTTATAATGATATCCTGAGCCGTAAGAGCTGGAATACTTTCCACCGTCGAGGCCTCCAAGGGAGCTGGGTACGTAGATACCTTTTAGCTCACTGGAAATGCTGTTGGAATGACCTCCAAGAGGTCCAGAACTAAATGAACCACCGTAGCCTCCCGATCCTACAGCGTATCCAGATGATGCAAGGTTTAATCCAGAAGAACCATGTCCGTAACTTCCTGATCCAATTGTGGAGCTTCCTGAACCAAGTCCGTATCCAGATGATGCAAGGTTTAATCCAGAAGAACCATGTCCGTAACTTCCTGATCCAATTGTGGAGCTTCCTGAACCAAGTCCGTATCCAGATGATGCAAGGGTTAATCCAGAAGACCCATGTCCGTAACTTCCTGATCCAATTGCGGAGATTCCTGAACCAAGTCCGTATCCAGATGATGCAAGGTTTAATCCAGAAGATCCATATCCGTAACTTCCTGATCCAATTGCGGAGATTCCTGAACCAAGTCCGTATCCAGACGATGCAAGGTTTAATCCAGAAGAACCCTGCCCGTAACCTCCTGATCCAATTGCGTAGCTTCCCAAACCAGACGATCCAATGCTTCCTGAGCCAAGTCCGATTCCAGAACCAAAGCCACCGATGCTTCCTCCGGACAAGCCAATGTTTCCTGAGCTGATTCCGGTGCCAAATGAGTTAGCTGATCCAAGGCTGCTGTCAGATGTAACGGTAGCGGTGGGAACACTGACTGGTACGGGGACAGGTACTCGCACAGCGTATGGTTGAGGAACAGAAATAGGTACTGGATGTGGTACCCTGACGGGGTAAGGTTGAGGAACTTGAACGGGGTATGGCCGTGGTACGTGAACTGCCACAGGATGTGGTACTTTGACAGCGTAGGGCTTAGGTACAGATACAGCATATGGCTGTGGAACAGGGACAGCTACTGGTCTGTCTACTGGCACGGGAACAAGTTGAGGTACTCCAACAGGATATGCCACGTTCCTGATTACGGTCTGTTGACCGCCGAAACCTCCTCCAAGACCCACACCAGATCCTGCAGAGGCCAGGCCTGATAAACCAGACGATCCAAGGGATGAAATTAGACCGGATCCAGAGCCACCATACCCATATCCACCGCCGATTCCAGCAAGACTACTGCCTCCCAGAGCATATCCACTGCTGATTCCAGCAAGACTACTGCCGCCCAGAGCATATCCACCGCTGATTCCACCAATTCCGGACCCCAGGGAAGAGCCACTGCCGATGCCAGATCCTAATCCTAGACTAATTCCACCACCAGATCCGTATCCGCCCAGACCACCCCCACTGAGGATGCCTCTCTTGTCCTGCTTCTTTGCCGACTGCTCCGTCTCAGCTGTACTGCTGACTACGGTGGCAAAGGCCGCTAGCAACACACAAACCTGTAACAAAAATGTTCAGTATGTAAAACGAATTCCTATAAATACCTAGGAGAGTTGATGATGAACGACTCACAGGAAAAGACAGCTATACAGGAACGCGTAAGTACAGACAGCTACAGAGAATTACTACAGGAGCTAAGAGACAAGAAACAAGAAATATGGAGCGAATTCTACATGACAGATGCTATGGCATAAAGCAAATGGTCAGAATTCGGCTTCGAATTAAGACACGCCATCATTAGATATGCAGTGCATGGCTTTCATCACAAGATGTGTTCTTTAAAGAAATTCCATGAACCCGGTACGGATTGTTCATGTGAATGGTGTGGTCAAAAGTGTGGGCGATATCATGCCCTAGACTGTCAAAAGAGGAACATCTCACGGAGTAACACAAGCACTTATGCATATTGTGCATTTTAACTTTATTTTTGTATGACCATTGGCTGATCTAATAAAGTATTATTAATAAATTACAAAGGTGTTTTCATATGACAAAAGATATACAGTATATAATAACAAAAACTTATCCTGGAACACTAAATTAAGGCACTATCAAACAGTGGTCAGACCTGGAACTCTGTATGCGACAGAAACACTTAAATTAAGAAGATTTGGTGATGTAGACAAATTAGAGAATACTGAAAGACAAATTCTGAGAAAAATACTGGGAGCTAAACGAAATAATAACGCAGAATATAGGTTACGACCAAATAGAGAGTTTAATTTGAAATGGGAAAAATTAACTGAGGTAATGAGAAAGAGAAGATTACAGTTTTTCGGGCACATTTATAGAATGGAAAATAGTAGACTAACTAAACAAATCTTCAACTTACTGAATAGTTACAAATCCAAACCCACATGGTTCATTGAAATTGACAAAGATTTGACAAACGCCAGAGTCAGACAGACACAATAGCAATCAGAGAAGCTATTCAAAAGGCACAATTTCAAGAAAGGAAGAAACAAACAACTCGCAGAAAGTGGACTCCAGAGGAGAAAGATCGACACTCTACAGGGATGAAGGAAATTTGGAAACAAAGGAAATTAAATATAATGGACAATAGCCAACGTTGACCTATCGTACCCTCCAAATGGATTATACAAAAGAAGAAAAAGAAGAAGAAGAAGGAGAAGAAGAAGAAAGGTATTCGATGTTTCGTTGACAAATAGTTAAGTTAAAAGGAATTCAGAGAATTCACTTCAGACTGGAACTTAATGTTGAAAACATGTCTTGTGAGTTAAGATTTTGGGATAACAAAAAATAATAATAATAATAAACTTAACATCAATTCAGTGAACTACATAATGGCAAATGATGTGGTATAACCAGTGCCGGATTAAAGTAAAATGAGGCCCAAATCCCTCAGTTTTTGGGGCCCCTTTATTTATTTCAAATAATTTTTATTTTTTAGCACCTGTACAATTAATAAAGTATATACAAGAGTTTTTTGTCAAGATAAATAATACACTTTTTTAAAATATATATAAGCTTACATACATTTCAATTGAAACCATCATCGTTATTTGAAAACATTTCAGATGATTTGATGAACAATTTAACAAATCATACTATTTTTTACTTCTGTAAAATGTAACCTTTTTTTCTAGTTTTTTTTCGGTCAATGAAATCTCCTACAATGTCATCAAAATCAATTTCCCGCAGAACAACTGACTCGATATACATTAAACTTAGCATGTCTAATCGTTCTTCTGACATGATACTTCTTTGAGCACTTTTGATCCGTTTCAATTTTGAAAACGAGCGCTCCGCAGAACAATTCGTTACCATAAGGGTCAGGAAAATGCGAAAAGCAATTTGAACGTTCTGAAAAACAGACTCAAGCTTGTCTCGAATAAGAATTTAGTAAAGTTCAGAATGAGTGACCTCAGTTTTTAAAGGACATTGTAATTTAATATAATGCTGGAACTGTCTCAGTTCTGGATGAAAATTTTTCTAAATCTTCGGAATAAAATTTTGGGGGCCCCAGATAATTGGGGGCCGTAGTCGGGCCTAATGGGTAATCCAGCACTGGGTATAACGCTTGGTATCCATGTATTGTTTGAACGAAACCATACGAGTATCATCTGTCTTCGTCTTCTGTTGGCGAGGTTTGTGTTTCATTTGTGGTTGTTGATCGTTCAATGATTACAATGTCTCCATCTTGTTGCCGACTCGATCCAGGTTCGTCACTGAATATTACTACTTTCTGCTTTTGAATTATATTATCCCAGTTTAGATTTTTTGTGTATTAACCTTATGCCTTTTACGTCTTGGCGCAACTCACTAAACTGACAAGTCATGGACACCAAGCATTATACCACATCCTTTGTCATATGTAGTTCACTAAATATATCACTACGAGCGCTAGTGTTGGCCCATGCATAGTCATATCAAATTCGAAATATCTACTTCCATTTTGAGAAATTCAAAAATGAGGGGTCTAGATGCAAAATTCACGTTCCCCACTTTTTCTAATTTTACAGGAACTGAAAAAAAAACTTCTTAAATGTATGTAATTAATAGAATCTCTAAGAGACTTTGCTTTTGTTGCAGGCTATACTTAACTACACCTTCTTGTATAAACTATGTTTCATTATTTATATTAATTTATCTGAAAAATAGGTTTTGTATCCAAACATTGAAGACTGTGAGTTTTGTGTCTGAACAAGTTGGAGAATGTTACTTTTGACACTCAACAAAATTAATTACTTCAGACAAAACAATGGACAAGTTGGCCCAGTTTGTGATAAATTTAGACAAATGAAACCAATTGCATTGTTGGAACACACTTATATTATTTATTTATTATGTAGAGGTTACGAGTTCAACATACAATAATAATATTGGCTTGCAGCTTTACCACAAGCTGTCTTGTGATTGGCCAACAGGGAGAATGTGCTCTTTGCAACTAAACAGTGTGGAGAATGTTAGTTTTGCGTCTAAATTGAGTTCTCGGCATTTGAAAACCACTGGATATTGTGAGTTTTGCTTTTTAGCACTAAGATAGTCGTGTGTAGTTTGGAGCGAAGAATAAGAATGCCTTGCTAACTCAATTTCCAACAAAAGTGGAGAAAGTGAGTTTTGCATCTAGACCCCTCAAATAATCAAAGAATAGATTAATACCATGAAACATGTTTTTTTTTTCAAATATCATTTAAACCGAAAGTATTTTACAAAATTTTGAAATATGATAGAGCATTTCAAAACAGCAGGTCTTCCAGCTTTTCTACTTTTGCCACAATAGCTAAACTTTACGTTTTTACTAAACTGGATCCTGAGTGCTCTTAGTGTCATTTAGAAACTGTTTTCAACGTTAAAATAATGTTGCCGAACCAAAACATCGAAGGTGGGTTCGGTGGTGTAGTTGGTAGTATGCTGAGCTTCTATGCTGAAGATTGCGGGTTCAAACCCGCCTGAAGTCGTCGGATTTTTTAAGAGCATGAAAAATCCCTCAGTATGCCTTCGTTCGGAGGGGAAGTAAAGCTGGCGGGCCCATGTCATAGATTTATGGCATGTATAAGAACCTTGCACTAACTATAAGGTGCGTTCAAAAAGTAACGAGCCAGAGGCTGGAATGCGCAAACCGGTGACTACATCGGCTAATCGTGCCGAAGGCACAATTACAGAAACCAGTACCTGTATGTTAAAACTATTGGCCCTGGCTGTTGAGGCATTTGTCCCACTGTGACACGAGGCGGTGAATGGCTGTCTCATAAAATTCTCTGGGCTGTGATGTGAACCAGTTACACACGTACGGCTGGATATCGACGTCCGAGGTGAATCGTTGGCCCCGCAGAGTCCTTTTCAGGGGACCAAACATGACGTAATCACAGGGAGAGAGGTCTGGACTGTATGGAGGGTAGCCGAGAACCTCCCGTTTGAATTTCTGCAGGAGTGCCGCGACTGTGTTGGCCGTATGAGGTCGTGCATTGTCGTGGAGCGACCACGGCGACTATGGCGTTCACTGTCACTCGGCGGTCCTGGATAATGAGTGCATCAACCAGCTGGACGTTGTCATCGGTAATGCAGGGGGGTGCCACAGACCGGGCATCATCGGCTAACGACACCCGTCCTTCCCTGAAGCGCTTGTGCCACGCCTTGACCCTTGCAAGGGACATGCAGAGTTCGCTGTACACTTGTGGCATTCGGCGATGAATGTCCGTTCCCCCTACTCCTTCCGCTGTGAGAAACCGAACAACACCTCTTTGCTCTTCGGTTGACGCCTCCATGTCACTGTTTGCAATGCAACTGGCAGTGTTGGACGATTGATGTATGCTGCTGCTTTGTATCGTCACGTGACGTGCACGCGTGCCCTCTAGCGACGAGCTGTGACCTTCCACGCTCTGGTCGGAACCACGCCTCGTTACACACGCTACGATTAGCCGATGTAGTCACCGGTTTGCGCATTCCAGCCTCCGGCTCGTTACTTTTTGAACGCACCTTATAGATTAATCAGTACTATGTGTGACCGTATTGAAAATTTCAAATTGCAACCTGTGCTTTTTAAAAGTCAGCTTCAAGAAGGAAATTGGAGAAAATTTCCCTCTCTAAAATCCTTGAATCCCGAAGATTCATGGCCTTCTCCTGAAAATGTGTTGCTATATTCAGAACAACTTTCGTTTGTGAACAAATGTTTTCAATTATGAATATTCACAAAACAAAAACAATGTCAAGTTTTTCTGATGCTTCCTTGGAAGCTATACTTCGGATGGGTTGGTTGGTTCCT
Source organism: Meconema thalassinum (assembly GCA_946902985.2). Lineage (NCBI taxonomy): Eukaryota > Metazoa > Arthropoda > Insecta > Orthoptera > Tettigoniidae > Meconema > Meconema thalassinum. Next base: position 82,385,697 of record OX336400.1, on the reverse strand, counting down.
CAGTTTAGGGGCTTCGACAACGCGGTCATGTAGCCCCGTGTGTACTTTGGATGTGTGTAGAATCCGTCTGATAACCGGTGTTAATTGTGATGACTGTATTAGTGTGTGCATCTGTTTTCAGTTCAAGTAAGGACTGCAGACATTGAATTTTTCAAGTAGTTCCTACTTTTGCCGCCAAACGCCACCGTCAGCGACTACTAGTTCAGAACCTAGTTACCAGACGCCATCGCCGTCGGCTCCCGGCGACGAACATCGGAACCTAAGAGCGTTTGTCAAATGTTTTACCTAACCTAATTTAGCTTCACACAGGTGTAATACTTTGGATTGCAACTGCCAAAACGATTGTTACAAATATCAGAAAATTAGTGGCTTCAAAACCGGGTGAGTTAGCCGAGGTCGTTGCGGCATGACTGTTGGCAGTCGCTCACATCCGGGAGGCGAGGAGGTTCGAATCCCCCCGCCGGCAACCTTGGAGATGGTCTTCTGTGGTTTCCCATCTTCCTTCCAGGCAAATGCCGGGGTTGGTCCTTAACTATAGGCCACAGCCGCTACCTTCCAACTCCTCGACCCTCCCTTCCAACTTTCCTCCCCAACGGTACTTGTAGCTCACCCATTGGGTGTCCGTCTCAAAGCAGCTACAAAAACTGGCGAGCCGAACATGTCCTCGGACACTCCCGGCACTAAAAGCCATACGCTAAAAAAAAAAGTGGCTTCAAAGCAATGCCAAAGATAAACCAAGAATGTTGACAATTACCGAAAAATCAGGAGTGCAATAAAATAATTAATTCTGTCTGTACACGGAATTAGGCATTATTATAATTTTAAATGATCTTGTCGACTTCGTCGTTACGCTGGGGTCTGGCGTTACGTTACGGTGACGGGACGAAATGGGACCCAGATGCACTTAGGTGTGTGACGTCATAGTACCGCTTGGTGCGTGTGTTCCCCGACAATCTCTACTTCGTTAGTATAAGACAAAAATCCCTGATTCTTGGATGTCACGGGTAATCTCGAGAACCACTGGATGGATTTTGATGCGGTTTTCACCATTCTGTAAAGGATATCTCGAGAAAAGATTCTGTAGAAAATAATTTATGTATGATCAAAGGAAGCCAAGCAGTAACGATTTCAGTGAAAAAGTCGAAAACAAACTTGGCGTCCGTGCGCTTCTTTAGCTTACGCTGGGCAAACCGTTAAAAATATGAATATACTATGAGCGTAAGAATTGGTCAGCATGAAATGTTCTACAAAAAAGTCCCCAAGAGCATATCTCTATCTCAATACATCGCCCACTATAAGTGTTTTTTAGACTGGATGGAAGGGACACGTCATCCAGCCATCTCCCTCCACGCGCTTGACCTTGCTCTGCCCTTGGTTTGCACTTGCCGTTCGCGAGTAATTTGAAACAAGGTAAAGTATTATAAAGCAAGATAAGTATTATGCAGATAATTTTCTAACATGTCAAGAGTCTTTGCCTTCGAGCAAAGCGAGAAGCCTCCAGCCTTTCTAGCATTTTTCAGCATTTGTAGCATTTAAAATGATACAAAGTCTAGTCTTTCGGACTGACTGTCACTTTTTATTATCATTATTATTATTATTATTCGTTTTCTTACCGGTAATCCGCCTAGCGCGCGCTGATTTGCCCAGCCCCATTCACCAAATAACAACACGACTCTCGCCTCGCTAAGCGCTGCGACTACACGTTCCTCTTCCACAGAAGAGTACCGGTGCTTTTGCCGGTGCCGGCTGGTGCTCGCTTAACACCTGAGTTGGTGTGACCTGTGTTAGTGGCTAGCATTTTTGGCTGTCACCGCGGAGGACCGGTTTCCATTCTTGTCGCTACCAAGAAATTTAATTCTAGTCTAAGGGCTGGAACGGGATCCACTCAGCTTCGTGAGGCAGAACTCAGAAAAGGCGGGTTCGATTGCCACTTCAGCAATCCTGGAAGTAGTTTTCCGTGGTTTCCCACTTTACTCCAGGCGAATGCCGGGATGGTTCCGAAATTAATGCCACGGTCGTCTCCTTCCCAATTCTCATCTGGATTACAACTACACACACCCAATTACACGGGGCTACATGATCACGAAGTCGGAAAGCCCCTAAATTAAAAAAACAGCTAACAAAACTCAACATTCTTCCTTCTATATCAGTGTTTCCATGGGAGCTGCAAAAGAAATACGAGCAACTTTTGTCGCTTTTTTTCAGATTCTGGTTTTAAAAGAATTCAAAAATTAGCGGCTTCGGTGGCGTAATCGGTAGCATGCTGAACTCCTGTGGCCAAGATCGCGGGTTCAAACCCGGCCGAATAGTCAGAATTTTAAGAGCGTTAAAATCCTTCAGTATGCCTTGCTTCGGAGGGGAAGTAAAGCCGGCTGGCCCGTGTCATAGTTTTTATGGCATGTAAAAGAACCTTCCACTAACTAAACTTGTGTGAATCAAAATTTGTAGGTTAGGTTTGATTAATGCTCTATTAAGTTACAGCGTTCGTCACCAGGTGCTGTTTGCGATGGCATCTAGTAGTATGCAAGTTCACAGCTAGGTGTCGTTGACGATAGCATTTGGTAGCAAAAAGTAGTAACTACTTGAAATTAATCGTCTGCAGTCCTTCTACCTGAATCACAGATACACACACTAATACAGTCATCACAATTAACACCGGTTATCAGACAAATTCTACACACACCTAAATTACACAGCGCTACTTGACCACGTTGTCGCAGCCCCTAAACTATGGAACCAACCATTCTAGTTGTTGTGTGAATTTAGACCAGAGTGTTTGGAAGTCTTTTATTATTGATTGTTCACTCTAGAACTATTCAAAGATTCGTGAACAATGGATTGAAATCCCTTAATTCAGAGGATGCATTCCAAAATCAATAAGCGGCTTCGGTGGCGTAGTCGGTAGCATGCTGAACTGCTGTGCCCAAGATCGTGGGTTCAATCTCGGCCAAAGTCGTCGGATTTCTTAAAAGCGTTAAAATCCTTCAGTGCGGCTTCTTTTCAAGGGAAACTAAATCCGGCGGTCCCATGTCATAGATTTATGGCATGTAAAAGAACCTTCCACTAATTAAACTTGTGTGAAGCTAAATTTGCTGGTTAGATTTCGCAGAAACGCTCTATCAAAGTTCCAACGTTCACCACTATGTGTCAATGACATCTGGTTGCGAAAGTTGGAACTACTTGAAATTGAACGGAATTTGTAGCTCAACCCATTGGTGTCAGCATTGAAGCAGCTACAGCCTCTGGCGAGCCGAACATGTCATCGGACACTCCCGGCACTAAAAGCCATACGCTAAATATATAATTTGCAAAGTCAATGAAAAAGAAAAGGAAAAATGACCGACCTCAGGTGTCTCTCAGAATTTCCAATTTCGAAAATATCCAGATGCAATTCCTTACGGGAAAATTTAAGTGCACAGGTGAGAAAACATTACTAAGTAGGGTGATAGAAATAAGAAGTATAATAAAATGATTTTGAATACAATATTGTGACCGATTTATATTCTTTATTTGAGTGTAATAGTTTACCGACAGTATTGGCTACGCTGGCTAAAGCTCAGCATTAGGTCATGGGGCCAAGCTCTTTGCTGACTCGGTAGACGCGTGGGTTCGAGCCCCACCGTCAGCCGTCCTTGAAATGGTCTTCCGTGGTTTCCCCATTTTCATCACCAGGTAAATGCTGGGACGGTACCTTCTGACAGGCCACGGCCGCTTCCTTCCACATCCTTGCCCAGTTTCATTCACCATCATTCATTTCATCTCTCATTAACTCCTCTCATGAGGTTGGCGTCAGCAAGGGCATCCGGCCTTTTCCGACCCCGTTGAAAAAAAAACGGGAATAATAAGGGGTAGACATACATTTGAGTGTAATACTTTGCACACCCCTGTACTATCAGATGGAGCTAAAAATTAATAAAAATGTATTTTGATGATTTCTTAGTGTGTAGAATTGTTTAAATGAAATAATGTAATCAGGAACAAACTGTTCAATTGGCTGTTAACGAACCAATACGCAACTTGTTCTCGACATTAAGAACTTAAATTAGCGGCTTCGGTGGCGTAGTTGGTAGAATGCTGAGCTTCTATGCCCAAGATCGCGGGTTCAAACCCGGCCGAAGTCATCGGATTTTTAAGAGCACTAAAATCCATCAGTATACCTTCCTTCGGAGGGGAAGTAAAGCCGGCGGTCCCATGTCATAGATTTATGGCATGATAAAGAACCTTCCACTAATTAAACTTGTATGAAGCTAAATTATAAGTTATATTTGACTAACGCTCTTAGTTTCCAACGTTCGTCGCCAGGAGCCGACTGCGGTGGCATCTAGCAGCAAAATTCAAGTGTAATTGGTTGATGACGGTGGCAAAAGTTGGAACTACTTGAAAATCGAATGTCTGCAGTCCTTACTTGAATTTTAAAAAAGAACTGATAGCACACACTAATACAGTCATCACAATTAACACCAGTTATCAGACAGACTCTACACACACGGAGCTACATGACCGCCTTGTCGCAGTCCCTAAACTGAGGAACCAACCAACCAATCGAACTTAATTCTTTTGTAAAAGGCAGGAGAATTGACCCTGAAATTCTCACCTTGCTGAAAGTCCTCATGCTGCTAGAAGGAACAGATGAGAGGTGGATTGAAGCTGAACTGATGCTTGACCACACCTCGCCGCCCGCTTATATACTCTGCGAACCTACGTCTGATCTTCTTTGACATTCGTAATACTTTCTCCCAACATCTTTTCTAAAAGGCGATCCGATCCTTCTTTCGTTCGTTCTTTCTTTCGCTCGATATCTTTATCTTGCTCGTTCATTACATTACGTCACGGAGAAGGGACCACGTTCACCTCCCAACCGGGGCAGGTAGCAAGGGAGTGGTCAGACCGGGGTATTCCTGGCGGATGTTGTCTTAAGTATGCACCAGAAGAGAAAAAACACAATAAAGCAAGCCACTTATCCACCGTCTGAACTTGTACGCGAATTCAACAATATATCGACCTGTCACCCCGGAGATCCGGGTTCGTTTCCCGGCTCTGCCAAGAAATTTAATCCTCAGGGGCTCACGACTAGTGGGAGGCGGGTTGGCGACCACGGGCCCGCAGCTGAGTTCGGCATTACTTCCACTTACTTCCACTTACTTGTGCCGGGCTCCTCTCTGCCATCTTTCCTATCGACCTCCCTTGGTCAACTCTTGTTCTTTTCCGACCCCGACGGTATTAGGTTATCCGAAGCCTAGGGAGTCATTCACTTTCCCACCTTAATGGGCCCTTGTCTCATCTATTGATCCCTCATTCTTCGAGGGGTCAGAGCTCTTCAATCTGTTCGCTTCATATCTCCCGCCTTCTGCTCAAAGCCCTTAAGGAGGCAGTGTGTGGGTAGCTCCATCCTGGATAGTGCTACACTCTGAAGAGCACACGGGTGGTGAGTTTGGAAGTTGGCGACCTCGAGGAATTCCTGAGCTGGGTTCGGTTTTTGCCCTTTTGGGACGGGCCCTTTCCACTTTTTCGTTCATATCTGCCTTTCATGGCTCTCCTTCTTTCCATGTCCTCAATCCTCATTTTTTCTGTCCTTTATTTTTGCCTTATTCTCCTTTCTTTTTCCATTTCTTCTTCTAGTGTGTGGTTTTAGTTTACATTATATTAGGGGCTGATATCCTAGATGTTAGGCCCCTTAAAACAGCAATTATTATCATCAACATCATCGTTGTTGTTATTTTTTGAGTCTTAAGTCTTTGGACTGGTTTGATGCAGCCCTCCATGCCTCCCTGTCTTGAGCTAATCGTTTCATCTCTGCATTGCTACCACACCCTACATCCGAAGCAATCTGTTTAACATATTCTAACCTTGGTCTACCCCTACAGTTCTTGTCCTCAACCCTTCCTTCCATAACTAAGCTTGCTATTCCGGGGTGTCTTAGTATGTGTCCTACTAACCTATCTCTTCTCTTCATTAGCAGTCGCCAGAAATATCTCTCCTCTCCCACTCGACTTAATACCTCTTCGTTTGTAACCCAAACTACCCATCTGATCTTCATCATTCTCCTGTAACACCACATTTCAAGTGCTTCAATTCTCCTCTTTTCTGCTGCACCAATAGTCCAAGTTTCACTTCCATAGAGCGCCACGCTCCAGACAAAGGTTTTCAAAAATGACTTCCTAATACCTAAATCTATATTCGATGACAACAGATTCTTTTTTGTAGAAAGGCTATCCTCGCCTGAGCCAACCTAATTTTTATATCCTCTTTGCTTCGTCCATCACTGGTTATTTTGCTTCCTAAGTAACATAAGTCTCCTACTTCCTTCAGCTTTTCACCTGCCTCTTTGATGTCCATAGAGGCTTCTGATTTATTTCAGCTGCATTCCAGTATTTTTGTTTTACATTTATTAATTTTCATCATGAATTCATTCCGTAAGACGGAGTCCATACCATTCAAAAACTCATTGAAATCCACAGGCGTGTCGGCCAAGATAAACATCAAGAAATATTAATTCTGGAACGAGGTAAGCTCAGCCTTGAAAAACAAAACTGGGAAGGGGATGGTTTGATTCTCACCTCACTCATCCTGGAAGTGGTTTTTCATGGTTTCCCACTTCTACTCCAGGCAAATTCAAATGCCACGGCCGCTTACTTCTGATTCCTCACCTGCATTACAAATACACATAGGCTACTACTGTAGACATCTTAATATCGCAGGCTATCAGACAAATAGCTTGCCACGGTGGGTGAGTGGTTATTGTGTCGGACTACCAACCCAAGCTTGCAGGTTCGCTCCTGGCCATGGTAAGTGATTTTTGAAAGGCGACAAAAATCACGGCATTCATGTCATACGTTGTTGGCATGTTAAAGAACCCGTTTGAATTCAGTAGGCCGTGTTCATAATGGCAAAATTAATCTCTTGATTTTCCGCCAACACAAAGTTCCTCCTTTCTCTACTAGAAAGCGCTATAGTGTCAAGGAGTTTAGATATCTAACCTTCTTGACTTTCATAGCGTTCCAAGGAACGACTAAATTCGACATTCAAGCTGCCCTCTGGGCGTCAAATAACAAAGCTTGCACCCACCACCCGAGGGCATACGATATTATTATTATTATTATTATCAGACAAATTCTACACACACCTAAATACACGAGGCTAAAGGACCACCGTGTCCAAGCACCTCATTCAACAACAACAAATCGAGGGGGCGTGGTGGCTTAGCGGTGAAGCTGTCTGCTTCTCACCAAGGTGGACCGGGTTCGATTCCCGGTCAATGCATGTGAGATTTTCGATGTGAAATGCCATGTCCTGTGGTTCGGATTCCACGTTGAAAAGGAGGTCCAGTGGCTCATAATCGCGCGATTAACGGTCACGTTAAACTACAAGCTTCCTTCCTTCCAACAACAACAACAGGAATGGACTTATTTCTTGGTTGTTGTTAATTCGTTTTTGAGGCTTGGGATATCTTGGTCGTCAGCCCCATGTGCTTGGGTGTGCGATTTGTCTAATAACTTGTGTGTTTGTGAGGACTGTAGTAGTGTTTAGCTGCAGTTATTAGGTTCCGGAATGGAACAGGTGCTCCGGGACTTGAATTCAGGTAGTCTACTATCCCAGCATTTCGGATCGTGGTGAACGGTTTAACACGCACGGCTACCCTCATTTTCAATTGACTTCACCACCCTGCACGATGAGAAGCTGCAGCAAGTCCGAAGATTGGAGGTTCGAATCCCAGCGCTGACTGCGGATATCCTCAGTGACGGTTTTCCCCGTTTTTATCTTATTTTCACTTATGAAGGAAATAGGCTTATGAGATCACCTTTTTCCGTATGTGTGCCCCCACCCTAATAAAATCTAAAAGCCTGGAGCGATTTCCATGAAACTCGATAATGTCATAGTACTATTTTGGCTGACCACGACCGTGCACTTAAAATTTTATTACGTCTCACCAATCCAACATGGCGGATGTGCGAAATAATTCACCGGCATTCTATATCTCCGAAACTATTACTGATATCCCCCTGAAATTTTGTGCGGTGATCAAGGTCACTACTAAATGTTCATCGATGTGACTTTCAAAAACAAAACGAACATGGTGGCCAAGCGAAGTTTAAACATTTAAATAGACTTTCCTCGCGATGTAACCATTCGAACGCACTGAAACATGGTACAGCAAATGTTCATGCACATAGTAATGCATTGATTTCTAATTTAGTTCAAGAAACATAGCCTCAAGATGGCAGCTGTGCGAAATATTAAAATTAAGTTTTTATTTCTTGTGTCCTAAACATGTGATCGAAGTCAACGTTTGAATAATGAGCCTACGCAATAATCCTCATCTAACAGTAGCCTACATAACTCTATGGCCTACACATAATAAAATCCAACTTGGCAATCGTCCGAAATATTTAGACGGTTCTCAATATCTAGTAATTTATGACAGCAATCAAACTAAAATTTTGTGTGTTCATAGAGGCTATAAACATAAGTTCACCTATTGGTCTTTCAATAACCTGGTGAGCACAAATCCAACATGGCGGTGACGCGAAATTTAAATATTTAAATGGACGTTTCCTTAGATTTAACCATCCGAGCGCAGTAAAACTTGGTACGGTAAATGCTCATACAAATTTTAATCCACTGGCATATCATTTATTTCAATTGTTTTCCCAACCACATGATGGTGGCTGTGCAAAATGTTAAAATATTGTCTTTATTTCTTGTGTCCTACACCCCTACACAATAATCTCTAAGGCCTACGTATATAATACTCCAACATGGCGTCCATCCGAAATATTTAGACGGTTCTCAATATCTACGAATCTATTACAGCAACAAAGTGAAATTTTGTATGTTGTTAGTGGTAGTATATGAAAATAGTCTATACAGTATATTTCTTCATGGAACTACTTGTTTTCATTCCACATTGCCTCTAAGCAAATGGTAGGTTAGTAGCGTATTTCAAGTGTCCCAGGACACCTACCCCATCTCCAACCCTGATTATACCAGTTACACACTCTAGGCTACTACAGTCACCGCAGATATTCAGAGAGGCAGGGCGAGATTTGTGACGGTACGCACCGGTACACCGTACCGAAACCTCTGATGGGGGAAAAGTCGAATATTTAACATAAATTTTAGAACTGTGGAACGTTAGTTGTAAGTCAAAGTTAACTTGGTCTTTGACTGGATAATTATTTCAGAAAACTGTAAAGAAAAAATTATAAAACAAGAAACAAAAGATTGTTGGTGAACATGTGTGTATTTTCGAACCGAATGTATTTATTTTTGTCGCCTCCGTAGCGTAGCGGTCAGCATGGTTCGCTGCCGCCCCGCAGGTCCTGGGTTCGATTCCCGGCTCTGGCACGAAATTTGCAAAGTGGTATAAGGACTGGATCGGGGTCAACTCAGCCTCGGGAGGTCCAAATGAGTAGAGGGGGTTCGATTCCCACCTCAGCCATCCTCGAAGTGGTTTTCCGTGGTTTACCACTTCGTCTTCGGGCACATACCGGGATGGTGTACCTACTGTCAGGCCACGGCCGCCTCCTTCCCTCTTCCTAGCCTATCCATCCCAATCTTCCATCCCTTCCCATCCCTCATGAGGCCCCTGTTCGCTTTGCAGGTGAGGCCGCCTGGGCGAAGTGCTGATCAACCTCCCCAGTTGTATGCATCCCGACCAGATGTTCCAAGCTCCAGGACACTGCCCATAGAGGCGGTAGTGGTGAGTTCCCTCGCTGAGTCCGTGGGAACCACCAACCTAGAGGGTAAATTGACTAAATATATATTTTTTTAATTACGTAAAAAAATTAAATTGAAATAATGTACATTGTTTGAATGGTAGCCTAGTTGACCTACATCAAAATTTAATATAGGCCAACGGCTATGATAAGATAAATGGTGCTATAGCAGTCTCAGTTTAATCTAAAATTGCAAGCAAAATAAGATTGCTATTTTTCCACTGATTAATTTTTAAAGGATTCACAAAAGAGTAGAAATATTGTTTTTAGAACTTTATATTTCAATATTCCATAAAGACCCCCCCCCCCCCTCCCTTCCAGCGGCTTCGGTGGCGTAGTTGGTAGCATGCTTAACTGCTGTTCCCAAGATAGCGGGTTCAAACCCGGCCGAAGTCTTCGGATTTTTAAGAGCGTTAAAATCCTTCCGTATGCCTACCTTCGGAGGGGAAGTAAGGCCACCGGTGCCATGTCATAGATTTATGGCATGTAAAAGATCCTTCCACAGACTAAACTAGTGTGAAACTAAATTTCTAGGTTAGATTTCCTTGGAACGCTCTATCAAAGTTCCAACGTTCACCACTAGGTATCATTGTCATCTGGTAGCGAAAGTTGGAACTACTTGAAATTGAACGGAATTTGTAGCTCACCCTCTGGCGAGCCGAACATGTCCTCGGACACTCCTGGCACTAAAAGCCACACGACAGATAAATAACTCCTCTCCCACCACTACCCGGTAGCCCACAGTACCGGAACCTCTATTTTTTACAAATCAAACACTGCAGAGAGGTATGATTCTTTTCTCTAAAAACTCAATTGGCCCCCTCCCCTTTTTACAATGGTTGGTGCTATCAAAAATCTATACTGAGATACGTTTTTAGTCCTTATCCGACACATAGAACTTTGAAAGGTTTCGATTTTTCACATATTAAGAAAGTTATAGCGATATTTTACGTTTTAAAATGGCCCCCATTTCCACCCCCTTGGTTCGATTTTGTCAATTAACGAACTCGACCAAGATTTTAAATGGTTATATTTTATGTATAGATTTGAAAGTGATTGGTGCAAAATGACGGTAATTATCGTGTCCACAAGAAAGTGATATATGAGGACCCCAGAAGTCAAGGGGTCTAATTAACACAAACATTGTTTTGAGAAAACGTACAGTACGTCAAAGTTGAAAATGTTTTGTAATATGGAACCCAACCACTATGTAGTGTAGGGGCATGACGCTAGGTGGCAATACCTGTCAAGGAAATCACTTGGATCCCTTTACCATCTCTAAAAGATTAATATTTTTTCATCCCATTCCCATACCTATCTCATTTCTTTCAATAATGTCACTTAGACCCTTTGATTTCTACATTCCTCATTATATAAAGGGTCCTAACTGACTGACTCACTCACTCATCATCGCCCCGCCAAAACTATTGAAGTTAGAAACATGGCATTTTGGGGATATGTTCGTTGTATGTCGAAAACGTCCACTAAGGAAGGCTTTTTGGATATTCAGGTTCTAAAGGGATTTTAAGGGGATTAAACCTGTATTTCATTGGAGGTGTAGTTCATATATTACAAGCCAAATCTAATTACTGCCACATTTTAAGGAATGGTAGACTAATATTCGACGACCAATGATACACAACAGACCAATCAAAAAATTTTTGATATATTTCAAAACCAAATTATTATTTCTTATTCAAAATTAATTGATAAATAAATCATAACATTCATGAATGGGACGTTGCTAAGTGTACTCTTTACATCCACAATATTCGCGGACGAAGCCGCGACAGGTAATGCTGGTTATAAGTTATATAGACTTTTGTACTGACGGTGGTTTTGGGGTCTGGGGGATGTGAAACGCGAAGATATGTGAAATTTTCCGGAAGGCGCAACATGGTATCCAATGTAACTGGTAGCTTTCTTATGAAATCTACCTAAAAGTGGGTTTTAGGTCCCTTTTCTCTAACTACTGCGGCTTTAGAGACGCCCGGGTGTCATAATTCTGTCCTGAAGGGATCTTAAACGCCCCAGTAAACATACTGAAACTGGTTTCTCGTATTTCATCACCCTTAAATACCAACTGAAGATACTGGGAGTCGATCATTGGGCATAACAGGCGAGATGCTAACCGCTGCGCCACCCAGCCGGCCTATAAGAGAAAACAAATCGAAGAAATTAACGAACATAAACCAAGAGAGACGGACAGATTAACAGACATTTGGCAGATAGAAGAATTTGGAACTGCTCCTGTGTACCCAATAGTTAAAATTGCAATTCAAATCCAGTTTCATTTGTCTGCAGGTAACAATAACCTACGCCTACTAATTCGACCGCTTAAATGTTTTAAAAGGCGTCGCGAATGGGTAAATCAGGGCTGGATTCGTTCGGCGAAAGTGGCTGCCCCTAATACTCAGAACAACAAGAAGGAAAGTTAATTTAAAAAGCTATACATTACTTGTGTCTTTGAATGAATATTACAACTTGTCTTATCGTCCGCAGAAGGAGAACATTTGTTTGTCTCTTCTTTTCCAGCACTCGCCTCGTTGGGTAATGGCTAGCTGTGATCGTGGAACCCCGGGATCGATTCCAGGCTCTGCCAAGAAATTTAATTCTGGTCTGAAGGCTAGGACGGGGTACAGTCAGCCTCGTGAGGCAAAACTGAGAAGAGGAGAGTTCGATTTCTACCTCATTTAAGTGATAGAAGGCATTTTACAGTGTTACATAATTCTAATAAAGAACGCTTTTCAGTCGGTCAACACGAATTGTGGCCAATTATATTAGGCAGGAAACAAGTATGTACATACCCTACAAACTAACACGCCTTTATGCAGGTATGTTAAGTAGGTATTTGTACATATATAACAAGTAGTTCCGTGAAGAACTATGCAGCCTATTTTCATATATACTACTTATGTTAATTGCCACTATCAACATACAATAGTTCAGTTTGATTGCTGTAATAGATTCGTAGATATTGAGAACCTACTAAATATTTCGGATGGTCGCCATGCTGGATTTTTATATATGTAGGTTCTAGAGTTATGTACTGTTACATGAAGATTATTGTGTACGTGTAGTATTCAAACTTCAATCGCATGATTAGGACACAAGAAATAAAAACGAGATTTTAAAATTTCGCGCAGCTGCCATCTTGTGGTTATGGAAACAATTGAAATAAATTTGATGCCAGTGGATTAACATTTTATAAGGATTTACTGTACCGAGTTTCACTGCACGCGGATGGTTACATTGTGAAAAACGTCCATGTGAATATTTATATTACCCGTCGCGGCCATGTTGGATTTGTGATCACCAGTTTATTGAAAGTCCTATAGGTGAACTTATGCTCATAGCCCCTACGAATATAAAAAAACAGTTTGATTGCTATAATAGATTCGTAGATATTCAGAACCGTCTAAATATTTCGGATGGTCGGCATGTTGGATTGTTACATGTATAGGCCATAGAGTCATGTACCATTAAAGGAAAATTATTACGTAGGTTCATTATTCAAATTTTCACTTCGATCGCATGATTACGACACGAGAAATAGAAACGTAATTTTAAAATTCGCACAGCCGCACTCTTGAGGTTATGTAAACGAACTAAATTAGATACCAGTGCATTACAATGTGTATAAACATTTCCTGTACCAAGTTTCATTGCGTTTGGATCATTAAATCGCGAGAAAGATCTATTTAAAATATTCAAATTCGCTTGGCCGCCATGTTCGTTTTTTAGTTAACCGGTTTTTGAAAGTCTTATAGATGAACTTCCAGTAGTGCCCTTTATCCCCGTACAAAATTTCAGGGTGATACCGCTAATAGTTTCAGAGATATAGAATTCCGGTTAAATATTTCGCACAGCTGCCATCATGAGGTTATGTAAACAATTGAACGAAGTTAGATGTCGGTGCATTAGAATATGTATAAACATATACTGTACCAAGTTTTATTGAGTTTGGTTGGTTAAGTCGCGAGAAACGTCTATTTAAAAGTCACAATTTTGCTTGGCCGCCATGTTGGTTTTGTAGTTACCAGATTTTCAAGTGTCACATAGGTGAACTTCTAGTAGTTTCCATTATCACCGTAAAAAATCCAGGGTGATATCGGTAATAGTTTCGCAGATATTGAATGCTGGTGAAATATTTCGCACAGCCGCCATGTTGGATTGGTGAGACGTAACAAAATTTGAAGGGCACGGTCTGGGTGTACCGGAATAGTGCTATGAACTTACCGAGTTTCATTGAAATCGCTCCATCCGTTTAGAAGTTATTAGGGGGGGGGGACACACACCATCTCACACACACCATCACATACGCCCACACAGACAGACACCCGGACAAAAGGTGATCTCATAAGCCTATTTTTTTTCATAAATGAAAATAGGCTAAAAATCCAACATGGCGACCATCCGAAATATTTAGACGGCTCTCAATATCTACGAGTCTATTACAGCAATCAAACAGTAATTGTGTATGTTGATAGAGGCAATTAACATAAGTAGAATATAAAATGCAAATGGACTATCTAGTTCTTCACGGAACTACTTGTTTTTTAAACGTGTTTTAACACCGCAATATAAAATTCGAGTGTATAATTAACTAAAAAGCCTTGAATTATATTAATACAAAGTACTTACAGCGATTCAGATGTTCAAATTACCTGCTTTGGTGGTGGAGTTCAACACCTCTTTAACTCCTCAGATTCACTAAAAAAAGAACAATATATTTTCTAAACACTGCGCTAGGTACAGTATATGACACACGAAATGAACACACAATTGAGGAAGGAAGCTTGTAGTTTTACGAGACCGTTAATCTCGAGATCATGAGCCACGAGACCTCCTTTTTACGTGAAATCCAAACCACGGGACATGGCATTTCAGATTGAAAATCTCACATGCATTGACCGGGAATCGAACACGGTCCGCCGTGGTGAGAGGCCAACAGCTTGACCGCTGCGCCACCACGCCCCTACACAATTAAGGCTTATACCTACGAGTTTCAAGGAATGGCATTCATACAAATGTAGAAATGTTATACTGAGGTGATTTTCAAGTTTCATTGCAATATTAAGCAAGAAAGAATGTTTATAGGGATGCTGTGTTCACAATTTTAGTGATCTCTTTATGTGTAAATTACCAGCTTTAAAACACCTCCAAATGGAATCATGTTATCAAGTTTAATCGCTCTCCTGTAGGGAAAATTTGCTTAAATAAATACGGTAATTAATTTCAGTATTTAGACATTTTCATGAATTTCAAAAAAAGATGTTTAAATTGGACGTGGTGAAACGAAGTTTTATATGAGCTTAGTAACTACCTATAGTGGGGAGCTGAATAATATAAACAGTTTCTTTGTAGCAAAATGGTTGCATATCGGTGTAGTGGATCTCAGAGTAGCTTGTGCTCGCCTGATGTAGATTATGGGAGTGAGTTAGCAGATGATTCACATGGATATAACAATAGAGTAGAACTTGAACCTTGACCAATCACATGGGAGCGATAAGTGAATTGAATACGTAATCTCACAATACCATACATTCATCTAGTGCTTGGAACAAAAATAACGATAATCAAATCCATCAAGACAACGATCTATTTCGTTTTTTCGTAACACCTCTTCTCGCCTTTCACTTCAATCCACTGCATTCTAATGAAAAAAACCAACTCCTCCACTCACTAGCTGTGATAAAAGATCATCAATAAATGGATTATTAGCACATTTTAATAGCTACTTTTCTTGTGAGTGAAATTAACTCCTTAATGAGAGATAGTATCTACATGTACCGTGTCAAATAGGACGTAATACATGGCAGCGTTCCTAATACAGTAAACCCTTCCTTAAACGGACTCTTTATTAAACGGAAACTTGTTTTAAACGAAATATTTGACGGTCTCGTGAACTTAGGGGTGAAAAGCCAGTGAAGGAGAGGCGGAATGTCCTATGATGTCGATGTTAATTTTCAACTTTTAACTGACCATTTCCCCAGAAACTATTCACAGGATCTAATTGCATTTTTTAGCCTACTTTTCACATTTTGCAAAAATGAGGAAAAAGTAGACTTATGAGATCGGGCAAATGTGTGTCTGTCTGTCTGGCTGGCTGGCTGTGTGTGGGTCCCCCCGCCCCCTATCAACTCCTAAACGGCTCCAGCAATCGAAACAAAATTTGGTAGGAGTAAATATCTATACCTGAATATCTCACGGCCATATTTGAAAATGATGTCAGTGCTACCAACTGCTGAAAAATCGCAATTGAAATTTGAGCTCCATGTTGGATATCTCGGAACATTTCAAAATTGACACACGTATAGATAATAATATTGCAGTTTAATTTCCAGGACGCCATGCATGGCAGTGTTGCCAAAATGATTATAAGCCTGCTGATAAGTCCAATTTTTAAATGCGTATAACTTCCACACTATCAACTGGAATTCAACCAAATTTCGTATGTGCTATGTGTACATAAACAGATATGACACAGCGTATTCTTAAGAGCCACCAGGGCTGCCAACAGTTAATAAATGCTCTCAATTTGTTTTAATCCGAATACCCATATATCAGAATGTATGCAAGTCGACAGCTTTAAATTATGCACACGTTTAGTACCTGACATTCTATATTAATTTGGAGTAACTTATATACGTCAGTGCTACCAACATGATTCTAAGCCTGCTGGGAGGAACAAATTTAAATACATGCCACTTCTATACTATCTTTTGGATTTAAACCAAATTTCGTGCGTGCTATGTGTAACATAACATATATGACTATGCCGATTCTTAAAAGTAACCAGGGCTGCCAACTGTTAATAAATGCTGTCTCTATTTTTGTTACCCTAATATCAATATATCAGAAAGTATGCAAACCAATAGCTCTAAACTTTGCACACGTATAGTACCTGACATTCTAGATTAATTTGGAGTAACTAATATACGTCAGAGCTGCCAACATAATTCTAAGTCTGCTGATAGGTCCAATTTTAAAATGCATATAACTTCTATACTAACTAATGGATTTCATTCAAAATTGACACGACAATAGATCATATTATTTCAGATTATTTCTGACCAATACATGTATTTCATTGTTGCCAACATGATTTTACGCACGCTGTTAGATCCAATGTTTAACTGCATGTAACGTCCATGCTATCCACTGGACTTCAACCAAATGTTGTATTCTGTACCTTAAGAGATGGAACTAAGAATATATTCAGTCACCAGGGCTGCCAACTGTAGTTCTCTATTAAGCTACATTATGCCAGGTATACAGTATTTCGAACTAATTAGAAATTTCGATATTACCAACTTAATTTCGCCATTATTCTAGATAGAACCATATAGATTAATCATTGGCATGAATTTTAAATTTTAAGAAAAGTAGGCTCTTTAGTTCGTCACGGAACTTCTTGTTCAGGGATGTTGATGCTCTCGTCTTATTTTGGTTGGTTGGTTGGTTGGTTGGTTGGTTCCTAAGTTTAGGGGCTGCGACAATGTGGTCATGTAGCCCCGTGTACTTTGGGAGTGTGTATAATCTGTCTGATAACCGGTGTTAATTGTGATGACTGCATTAGTGTGTGTTATCTGTTTTTTAATTCAAGTAAGGACTGCAGACTTTTGAATTTTTCAAATAGTTTCTACTTTTGCCGCCAAACGTCACCATCAACGACTACTAGTTCAGAACTTAGCTACCAGACGCCACCGCAGTCGGCTCTTGGCAACGAACGTAGGAATCTAAGAGTGTTGTTTACATTCTTAACCTATACAATTTAGCTTCACACAGGTGTAATTAGTGGAAGGTTCTTTAACATGCCATAAATCTATGACATGGGTCCGCCGGCTTTACCTCCCCTCCGAAGGAAGGCATACTGATGGAGTTTTAACGCTCTTAAAAAATCCGACGACTTCGGCCAGATTTGAACCCGCGATCTTGGGCATAGAACTCGTCTTATTTTAACACGGGGTTTTTGAAAATAACAACATTTTTCGTGTTTTTTTTTAAAAAATGGCATAAATTTAACAGCGTTTTAATAAACATTCCCATGAATGAACTATGCGGAAGGGGAGGCTGACATTACTCGAACATCTGTGCAGAATGCACAAAAATAGATTAACCAAACAAATATTCGACTATCTCTGGAAGAACGTGGACTAAGGAAGTTAGGGTAGGTTTAGAAAACTTCACATCGCAGAGTCTTAAATGCTCGAAGGAAGTCAATTTAAGAAGTCTAAGTGAAAACTCAATATAGCGCTGCCTGGGGTTTTTGTGGGTATCTGCCCACATAACCGAATGGCGGTACTATTTGAGGATCCAACCAGCCTTCGGGCTGACTACCTAACAGACAGACAGTGAAAACTCTGGAAGTGTTTCAAGATGAAGGAAGAGCTAAGAGAAGTGGACGAACTTGGACAGAAGATCAAAGGAAACACGCCAGTGAACGCGTGAATGAATATTGGAGACAGATGAAACTCCAGGCAAGGGTAAAGAAATATAAATTAAGTTGTAGCGAGATCCTAAGTGGTCAATAAGCTTGAAAAAAAAAAAAACATTCCCATCAGGCAAGATTATAGGTAAACTGAAGAGAATTTTGAAAAACATCTGAGTTAAAATATAGCAATTATAAGGAGGAATTACTTTTGAAATATTCAGCTTTGCATGATGAAGAGTTGTGGGATAAAGGGGAATTTTTACTATAATAAACTATTTATTGCCTTAAGTCAATAGCCTATTTAGTACATTCACATTGTGACCTTCCTCAGCGTGGTATAGGATAAGTAACTGTGCAGTAACATACAACTTAATAACATTTTTATCATAATAGAGGATATTATTAATATTTTTGTTCCAAAAGCTCACAGAGTAAAATTTCAAAAACCAGATCTGTTACAAAAATGTTGTTAATAATGCATAAAAACACTGATAGTCAGTCTGAAAGACTAGACTTTATATCATTTTAAATGCTACAAATGCTACAAATGCTGCGTGAACTCAAAGTCCGTTAGCAAAAAAAATAAAAAATAATAATAATAATAATAATAATAATAATTAAAGGAAAAAAACAACTGCAAACCAAGGTCAAAGGAGGTAACTGGCTTGATTACGTCACGCTCACCGGGGAAAGGAGGAAGCTCAAGCAGTACTATGACGTCACACACCTCAGTGCATTCTCGGTACATTTCGTCCCGTCACCGTAACGTAACGCCAAACCCCAGCGAAGTCGACATAATCATTTAAAATTATAAAGGTATTGATAAAACAGCGTTGAATTGAAGAGATGTGTATGTATTTTATCAAGACTTTTTTATGCTTTATTAACAAAATTTTCGTAATAGATCTGTTTTTTGAAATTTTACTCTGTGAGCTTTTGGAACAAAAATATTTATAGCATTCTCTATTATGACAAAAAAAATATTAAGTTGTATGTTACTACTGTACCCAATTGTCATCATGTGGAACATGTGTTCGTATCCCAGCTAACTCGCGGTCTTTCGAGGTATGGGACGTTCCTGCCCACCATACGACCACATGCTCAGGATTTGAGTCTACCAGGTAACTACTCTACATGAAAGAAACAACATATTCCTAAAATAAAACATTTACTGATATAAAATCATGGCTATACAACAAATACAAACAAAGGATAATTTACATTTAATTCCCACAATTAAAATCAGGGCTATTTTGTGAGTCCCTTCTTAATTAGTGCTACATTGCACTCAAATCTATTTCTAGCATCCTATTATTGATACTTTCAGACCTCTGCGAGTCTCCATAGTGTTCTTTATGTGACACAATTTTACATAACAGGAGTATCACAACACAAAAATCACATATCACATCTAAATGACATTAATACTGTAATAATAAAACATTAATCCGTTCCCTACGGCATTTACTTTCATTAGCATAAATTCATTATTTTATGCCTTAATTAACAAATGTTGTTGTGTCGTGTGGATCGTCTTCCTTCTTTTCCATCAATATGAAACGCTTAAAAAGTGGTACGTTTCCCTTCCAAAATAGACATGGATAGAAATGTTTATAGTTTCACCATACAACGACTTTTCTGGGTCTGGTCGAAATTATTATCGTTACAAACGTGTCATGTTCTTAGAAATCACATACCCGTCTGCATAAATTAGCGTGAACTGGCAAAATGCACTCTAAAAAGATGCCTATAATTTATTTGGTTCAGTGTTCCTCCTCAGAGAATAACTGGACCAAATATTATCCGATTTCATTGATCCGACAATGTATGTGTGTTGAAACACATCATTTAATTCAATTGGCATCATCATAACAATCATATCTTAATTACATATCGAAATATCGAGATTCTTCAGTGTCCCACTCTGCTTTAATTTAAAAGGACTGGCCGACCGACCTTCCCTTCCCTTCCCCTAGCAAGCAATAAAATTAGTTCCAGCTGGTCGCGCAAGATGGCCGCTCGTCTCAGTGGGCTACCCCCACTCCCTCTCATCTGCTGGCAAGGTCAACTTTGTTTACAATTGCAGTACAATAGAGTTACGCTAAGTGTTGTCCTCAAGTAATTGAGTCATTCTAATTATTTAACACCTATATTTATAGTGTATTGGGCTCAACTCGGCTCCTATTAACATTCATGGCTGGGGATGGATTCTGTCATAGCCTTGCCGTTCTATGGTGAATACTAGTGGCTTTGGACGCGCATCATAATGAGAATACAAGATTCTCACCAGCAGCTGTCTCAATAATAACATAATAAGGAAATCTGCGTTTCCTAAACGACGAACATGATTCTTACCTCTCAGGGCAGATCATTTTACATGTGTGCTCACGGAGTCTCGAAGGACATCCCTCGTGGCAACTATTCATGCGAGCGATGGATACAGACAGGCTCTGTCCAATTCGCTGCGAATAATAAAATTATGCACAACGGCGATACTAACTCGTAGATTAGCCAACTTTTCACCTAACGCGCAAGCTATGCTAGTTTGGTCCCCGCGACTTCAATTACGTAAATCACTGGATTCTACGTTACTTCTGCACGCTATATGCGGCTCAAACAATACTTCTCATAGATGACTCAATTATTAAGGCACCCGCGTTCTCTCTGCAATTACGCTTAAGCCAAAGCTTTAAATAGCTCCTAAAAACAAGTATAAATTTACTGGCTTACATTACTTTAATGGTTCTCAGAAACAATCCTAAGAATTGACCATATCAAATATTCATTCAACACTTCATTGACACTGAAAAACTCTCGTATCTCCCTATATTTCACGTTACTTTCTTACTGTTTACCAAAATACAGTATCTTTATATCAGACATGACACATTTTGGACGTTATTTTAGGCCAAAAATGCCTATTACTTTACTGTTGCCGACCCCAGATTATTATTATTTATCATTTAACGTTACCGTTACATTCATCACTATTTTCGGCCTGAATGGCCCTAAACAAATCACCTTCCAAGACATATTCTATTCAAGACGAGTGGTGAAAACTCGTTCATAAGTGACTGTTACATCTTAGTCTCAAAGTGATGCATCGTTGTATGGTGAACTATTTAGTTGGAATAACATTGTAAATTGGTACTCACTTTTTCTTTTCGCTGGATGATACCAGCATC
The DNA here is from genome assembly GCA_946902985.2 of Meconema thalassinum. NCBI lineage: Eukaryota > Metazoa > Arthropoda > Insecta > Orthoptera > Tettigoniidae > Meconema > Meconema thalassinum. Next base: position 82,364,359 of record OX336400.1, on the reverse strand, counting down.
CCAGCTCCGGGCCTACCATGACGCTTGATTTAAGCCATCATGCTATATCTCACACGACACTTAATTTCACATTTATCCCACATGATAATCATACTCTCATCAGTGGCTTCTCTCACTTTTACACAATACATATTAATCACAATACACATAAACACTTTTTAAATCACTATAACAAAATTTATGTACACTTTTTCACTATTTCACAGGTTGATCCTTAATCGGACTCCTCCTAACGCCTGACCTCGGAGATGCGATGCAATTACGCCAACCGCTGGTCTCCGTGAAAGTCTAACTGCGTTTACGTGCGTTCGATCCTCGTCACCTTCAATACCGTTCAGTTCACTGTCAAGATTAAATTGGCGATGCCTCCCAGGCCCCCATAATTGTAGTGATCCTGATGATAATGTCATATACAACTCTGACAATACCTCCTGGTATATGTAATGTCCAAAAACATTATAAATTACTCTTTCGCTGTAGCGAATTTATATTTGCGTCAGATAATGGATAAATATCTGTATTAGATTAACTCTGACGCACTTCATGATTAGGCTATACTTATGAAGCTGTATGATGTGCTTTCATTGTTCTTCAACTGCTGAGCGTCGATACTGTAACATTTCGCGCGCTTACTGGCAGCGTATTAGTTACGTGTAGACTGGAGAAAAACTGGAGAGAAGACTGAAGACAACTGGCTTGGTCTGCACTGCTCCTCCTTATAAAGGTTTCTCGTAAAAAGTAGTCCACGGGACATACGGGTGCGACTCTTTTCTCTAAATAAAACATTTTCAGCCGAAATGACATATACACCTTGTTTATTTAGGCGTGGAGGTTTCATAAACGTTCGCGTGCAGGCGATCGCTTCGGCCAATTAATTACAATTAATTGCCTTATTCCATCGCGTCATGACGCCACCATGGTGATTCCCCTCTGGCTGGTCACCAAATCACTCCTCTCGAGCGTAGGCTCGGTGTTAACACGCTCATATAGAGATATAGGCTTTAATTTAGGTGTCAGACCCCTTCTAAATTATCTCTCCTAAAATGTATTCACCTGGGTGTGCATGTCACTCCATTTCAATGCTCCATTTGGCTGTAATCAATTAATTTCCGTGGGCAATCATCCCCACTACAGCCTCCATCGTTGTCAAGCGGTGAATACCCGAGTCATTAATTTTGAGCTGTCTCCTCGGTCCAGACGAAAGAAGTTCCCTCGGCGCCTTATATCTCCTCCCACTCGCCGGGAGCAATTAGTAAAATGTCAAACTGGCCTGCTTTCGTTCTTGTATGCTTCGAAAACGTATATTTGCTTGCATTTGCTTACAATTCTTCACCTTAAACTGCTATGATATTCACATACTGGCCGTGAAATCATGCTATATTATTATATGTCAATATACATCTCATTGCTCTTCGGGTTCCCTGTCACTGTTCCCCCTCAGAGATCAATGGTTCGACTCTAGGTAGAATCATGTGCCTGGTCTTCTCCGATAAGACCCGAGTTCGATGCCAGTCTGCCGTGACCGATTGGGCACATTTTTCCCTCGCTAAGCTCGGAAAATTCATTTCACATGTGAATTTTTCGTGCCTTCAGCTGGCATTGACTCATGCAGTATTTATTTTAAGCGGTCAGTGCTCTCGGCAATGGGATGTCTTGTTCCCCCATTCCACTCAGTCTGCCGTCTCGTATACTCTTGTTCTGCTTTCTCAGTTGTTCATTCATCTCCTCTATTTCCGCAGCGGCCTCCCTCAACTGGTCGTAAAGTTCCTTCAGTTGACAGCTGCATTCACCCTTCGTGTCCCTTGGGTCTGCGAGCCGGTCGCCTCGCTCCGTTTCTTCCCGGGTCTGCAAGCTTTTCTCAAGAGTCTTTGCGTGCATACGTAATGACTCCCCGTCCATTTGGGTGTGCATTGCTTGCTCTTCCCTCGTATCATAACCCTCTGATGGACTATATAACTTCAAATTAGCTGCGTTTACAACAACTTCTCTACCTGTTGCTTCGTCTTTGATTCGGTATGCATTATTTTGCAAGTCCCTTATAATCAGGTAGGGTCCGTGATAGCTATGTTGAAATTTTTTATATTTCCTGCTCTCTGGATCTGAACTAGCGGTTTTTTTTCTTCAATAAGACTTACTCCCCCACGAGTAATGGTCTATGGTAGCGTTTCCTCCTGTTTCTCCGCTGCCGTCTGTCTGCTTGTTTCTTGAGATACTCGAATGTTCTCTGGATCCTCAACTCACGTCCAGGCTGTGCATCGACGGGTGTCCGAATGACATTATTCCATGGCCTCTCTGGTCTTCTATCAAGATGTAGGCTCACTGGCACTTCTCCTGTCGCTTCATGCACGGTATTGTTGATACAGTATTCAATAATCTCTAGTACATCGATCCATTTCCAATTCTCCGTAGAGCAGTATATCTTCATGTACTTTTGCAGTTCCCTCATCACTCTCTCAGCGGAATTCGACTCCGGGTGTCGAACTGTGGACAAAATCTGTCTTATACCCAGATTTTCCAACTCCCTGCGAAATTCCACGCTGGTAAACAGCTCCCATGATCAGATAATATGTTCTCCGGCTGCCCTAATATAGGAATGTTTCTTTCCTTCAGCCTCTTAAGTACCTGTTTTGTACAGGTTTTATGAATTGGACAGAGGACTACCATTTTAGAAAACACGTCTAGTGCAACTAGAATGTGTCTATTTCCTCTTCTAGCTCTAGGAAGCGGCCCAAAGTTGTCCAGTGCCAGAAGCTGACATGGCTTCTCTGGTAAGAGTGGTATAGTTTTTTGCCTCATTAAGTACGAGTTAGGCTTTACTCGTTGGCAAATATCACATGTCCTGATTGTATTCCTGACTGTACCTCTAAGTTTTGGCCAAATAAATGCTTCTTTAAGCAGGGCAACAGACTTGTCTACGCCGGGGTGACCAAAAACTCGGTGTGCTAACCATACTAGCCTTCTCTGCAATGCTGGTGGTACAACAATCCTGGATCGAGTGTGGTCTGAGTCGCTCCATTTATGTAGCATCTGGTTAAACCATAGATACTCCGTTGATAGTGCTTCGGCTTCAACATACATCGGGGTTCCTCTGACCAACTTTCCCTCGAAGTAATTAATCATCAACCGTATCCAGGGATCTTCACGTTGAAAAACGGTGATGTTCCTCAGATCATCTAAGGTCTTCTGGTCTCTATCTTCTATCTCGATAGCTAGAACTTCCTCTTCATCAGCTGTCGGGTATCTGCTTAGCAAGTCAGGTAGAATATTGTCCTTCCCCGGGCAATACTCGATTTCCACTTGAAATTGCTGTATGTACAGGGACCACCTCGTCAGTCTTTGACTCGACAAGTCAGTTTTCAACAAGAATGTTAGGGCTTTATGGTCTGTTCTCAATATAATTCTAAAACCATAAATTAACTTTCTCCAATACTGTAAGGCGTACAGTATTGCGAGTAATTCGATCTCCGTGACCGTATAATTCTTTTCATTAGGTTTCAACCTTCGACTTATGAATGCAATGTAAGTTTTCTCCTCTGGCCTGTCCACATTTTCCTGGTATAACATTGCTCCAATGCCTATGAATGATGCGTCAGTCTGGATAATAAATTTCTGAGTGTAGTCTGGATATCCCAATTTTACATAATCTAAAAGCATCTGTTTAGATTTCACGAAGGCTTCCTCACATTTTTCCGTCCACCGCCACCTTCCTCCTTTCTTCAGTAAGTCTTGGAGTGGTGCTACGGTCTCGGTATATTTCGGGCAATGGCTTGAAAAGAATCCAATAACGCCTAGGTATTGCCCGACGTTCTTTACCTTCGTTGGTCTCGGGAAATGTTTAATAACTTCCAATTTTCCCGGATTAGGCCTAACTCCTTGCGCATCTATTACGTGGCCTAGGAATTTAACTTCTCTCTGACCAAAGTTAGATTTCTTTATATTGACCTTAAAGTTAGCCTGACTTATGTCATACAACAGCTTGCGTAGATCTCTGACGTGTTCTTCGACTGTTTCAGATATCAGTAGTATATCATCTACGTAGCATATGGTTGTTGCTTTTACTTCTTCAGACAGGTTCCGATCTAGCGCTCGTATCTACGCTGAACCTGCTGTTTTCAATCCAAATGGGAGACGCACGTAAGAATATGTATGCTGGTCGAATAAAAACCCAGTTAATACGCTTGTTTTCTCCTCCAGAGCAAGATGGTGAAAACTTGCCGTCAGGTCAAGATTTGAGAAAACAGTCTTTCCTTTGAACCTCCTGAGGACCTCCTTAATGGGCGGCACTTGGTCAAATTCAGGTATGACCTTGGAATTCAAATTTCGTAGGTCCAGGCATATCCTTACACTTCCGTCCTGTTTAGGTACAACTACCAGTGGGCTGACATAAGGTGTGGCCGTCTTCACAATGACGCCTGCCTCTAGCATTTCCTGTATTGCTTCTTTGACCTTTAAATAATGTTTCTCGGCTACAGGATACGGCTTCTGTCTGAATGGTGTCCAGTCGCTGACTTGGAACGCATATTGGAAATTTTTGATCCGGCCAGGTCTCGAATCGAAGACTCCTTTGTACTCAAATAGCAGTTCCCTTAGCATTTGCTTATGCTCTGGACCAATTTTAGCTTCCTCTATCTTTTCTTCCAGGCATTCTTCAAATTTTGGTTCGAGGTCCTTTTCAATGTCTGCGGCCAGTGTTGCCAACTCTTCCTCGATGTCTTCTGTTGTCAATACTGCATTCCCAGTCATATCTCCGTATGTATGCCATACGTATTCTTCTGGTTTCGTTTCATTGTGCTTTAATGAGAGCTCTAAATCTTCCTTTCCCTCACTTGCGCGAAACATAACCATGTCTTGCGAGAGATCTATAATGACCTTATATTCTCTTATGAAATCCATGCCAACAATAATGTTGATAGGCAGCTTATTCACAAGTAGGAAGCTCTGTGAGATTGTAGAGTTCCCTATCTGCAAATCTAAAAATACTTGGTATCTGCATATCATAACTTTATCTGGTATCACACCTTTTATCTTCACGCTTGAAATAGGTATTTTCAATACGTGGATTTTACTTTGGATTTCATTATATAATGCCTGGGTTATCATACATACCGTTGAACCTGTATCTATGAGACTTCTTATCTTCATACCTGCGATGTTTACAATAATAATGGGTAGTTCCCTTCTCACATTGACCGTCCCTTCATCTAGGTCTTCAATAAGCTCCTCAGGTTTGGCAATCCAGTTAACTACATTCACTGTATTCCATCCTGTACTTATCTCTCTTTGGTCATTTAATTTTGGTGGTTTTTTTTTTCATTGCTCCATTCTTTGTGGAGTTCTTCTGTCTGTCTTCATACTGCTGAAGTTCCAGACTTTTGGCACCGTCATCATTTTTATAGATGTCAGGTGACCTATTCTTAATCGCTTCATCCCAGTGAACTTGCGATTGTCTATGGTCATCTCCACGCTCTTCCATGTATCTTAAAGATGCGTGATAGCGTTCTTCCGCCTCTTCATCGCACCCGCGACTCTTTTCTTGGGATCTCCATCCTTGGTTGTTCCCATTTCGGCCGTAATTCCTTCTGTTATCAGGCTGCTGGTCTCTTGTACCGCGCTGATTCCAGGCTTTCCTTCCTCGGTTTCCACGGTTCGATCCTCCTCGATATGCTGGCCTCCAATTCTGGTTTTCCCGTCCTTCACGTTGCCAGTCTGATTTCTCCGTTTCGGTGCTCGTAGACTTACTTTTTGTCTGCACCTTAGTCGGTTCAGTCGGTGTAGTCGTCAGGTTGACTTGTTCCATGTTCCGACTTTGCCTTGTGTGCTGCGCTGTGGTGAGATCGAGTTGTCTCAGCACCTCCTCCATATCGATCGCAGTCTTGGCGTTTGCTGAGATTAATAGACGTTGTACTTCATACGGTAGCTGCTTGGCTATCGCTATACACAAATCTGACTCTCTAATTCCTTCATCAAGTTCGCGGAAACGGCACAATTGACCCCCGAAGAACTCTGCGTACTTCGTCGTATTATTAGTACTATAACGCCTGGAATACAAGTCCAATCTGAGGTTCTGTTGTATACTTGCGTTCCAGTACCTGCTTAAAAATGCCTGGCGAAATTCGTCAACGGTGTCGAACGTGTACCGAAAACTCCTAAACCATAAGGCACGCTCGCCCTCAGTCAGTTTTTCAATCGCTCTCAACCTTCGCTCTGGCGGTACCTTCGCGTCATTCAAGTACTCGGAAACTTCTTTAAGCCAGTACTTGGGTGTCATGTTAGAATTACTCCCAGAATATTTCTTTGGTTTCTCGTCACTAGCCCTCACAACCGTGACTATTTGATTTTGAACAGCATTTTCATGCGGTGTTGACATGGCAATTGGCATACCAGGCGTGGTATACGGGCTGTCACTTGGCATGGCTGCATTCTTTGGAGTGGGCTGTATCTCTATCTCTGCCTATTTATTTCTCCTATTCTCGTCTATACTTCCTTCGCTAGACCTAGGATTCCGCAACATGGATTCCTCCTGTGCGATCATTCTAGTTTCTATTTGGCTGTGCCTATTTTCTGCCCTTTCCAAACGAGCTAATACCTCTCGTTCTATTTTCTCTAGGCGATCTCGGTTTTTCTCTGCCATAGAAAATACCTTTTCCTTGTCATCCTTAAGGTTTTCCTTCAGGTGGGTAATTTCCCCCGCTAGACTTTCTCTTACCTCGGCAAGAGTCGTATCGCTGGCTTCCGTCTTCAAGCCTTCTCGAAGTTCTAATTCTTCTCGTAAGCCTGTAACTTCTTTTTATATGTGACCCTGCATATGAGAGATTTCAGTCCTTATTTTCGTGATTTCTCCCTGGTCCTCATCCTGCCTTTTATGAATAACTGCTAGGTCGCTCTGAGTTTGTTCTAACTCTTTTTACACCTTCCCGACCTGCCTCTTCATATTTGACATTATTTCCTTATTCTCTTGATCAGAAGTTTTTATTTCATGGATTTCCTTGCATTGGTCAAGGATATCCTGATCCTGTTTTCTTAAGGCTTCGTCTACCGCCTTGGCGTAGCCTGCCATTCGCGTATTCCATTTTACGTCGCTGTCTTCAAGCCTTTGATCCACGGTCTGAGTGAACGTATTAAATTGCTCTAGTTGACGTTCAGTATTCGCTTCATTCTGACTTTGAATGTCTTTAAGCTCCATGGACATACTGCTTAAGCTATCATTAATCTCACGCTGTGACTCTCTGCACGCTTGCAGATTATTCTCTAGTTTTAGCTCTATAGACTCAAAGCGTTTATCGTTATCAGCTTGCATCTCTGAGACCACGCTAACAATATTCTTAGTTACTTCTTGCTTAATGGACTCTTTAACGTCATCCATTTTTCTATTGACCTCTAACTGATTAGCCTCTAATCTAGTGTTTACTTCAGCTCGATTATTCTCTAATTGAATATTTACTGTAGCCAACATCTGGCTTATCTCAGTTTGATTGGCATCCAATCTACCCGCTATTTCATCTTTAAATGCTTTCGCCTCTTCCTTACTCTTAGCATTAGTATCATCAAAATGTTCTCTTAACTCAGCGATACACCTGAGTACGTCCTCAGTTCCAGCCATCCTGTATTCCTTAATTTGAGATTCAGGTAGGCCGCAGCTGGACATGCTGGCGCGTTCTATTGGAAAGAAAAGGATTCCGATCCCGCGACAAAAACAACACCATATTACAAAGTTCTGAAACCACCTATGGAATGGGTATAGACCCACGTACCCGTCTGACAACAGTGTCTGACGTCTGAGTATCATCTAGAAAGACTCACAATCGCTCAAACACAGTTTGAGGAAAAATACTATTATTATGGTTTTCCCCTTGAAAACCATGCTATTATTATGGGGTTTTCTGAATCCCATAAGCCTTCCACGTCTCTGGGCACCATATTAACAAAAGGTAGTGGACACACTTAAGTGCATGGTGGTGACCTGTATTTTAAACTGGCCCCACGTATCAGCGTCATGATAAACAAAGGGGGTATCTCATGCTTTGCCCCACACATCTGGGCGACATGATAAACAAAGAGTAGTGGGTGTAAAGTGGTGACAAGTTACATTTACATTTAAGCATGTCTTATGGAGGATTATCAACATTTATTTTGACGTGAAGGCTTATTAACAAATGGGACGCGGCCTTTTCCTATTATATCCTAATTTCTCTGCTGTACTTGCTTCTAGCATTAATATCTTGGCCGACTTTTAGTAGTACCTGTGACTCAATCCTAGTACAGAGACATCTCCTCCATGTACCCAATTGTCATCATGTGGAACATGTGTTCGTATCCCAGCTAACTCACGGTCTTTCGAGGTATGGGACGTTCCTGCCCACCATACGACCACATGCTCAGGATTTGAGTCTACCAGGTAACTACTCTACATGAAAGAAACAACATATTCCTAAAATAAAACATTTACTGATATAAAATCATGGCTATACAACAAATACAAACAAAGGATAATTTACATTTAATTCCCACAATTAAAATCAGGGTTATTTTGTGAGTCCCTTCTTAATTAGTGCTACATTGCACTCAAATCTATTTCTAGCATCCTATCATTGATACTTTCAGACCTCTGCGAGTCTCCATAGTGTTCTTTATGTGACACAATTTTACATAACAGGAGTATCACAACACAAAAATCACATATCACATCTAAATGACATTAATACTGTAATAATAAAACATTAATCCGTTCCCTACGGCATTTACTTTCATTAGCATAAATTCATTATTTTATGCCTTAATTAACAAATGTTGTTGTGTCGTGTGGATCGTCTTCCTTCTTTTCCATCAATATGAAACGCTTAAAAAGTGGTACGTTTCCCTTCCAAAATAGACATGGATAGAAATGTTTATAGTTTCACCATACAACGACTTTTCTGGGTCTGGTCGAAATTATTATCGTTACAAACGTGTCATGTTCTTAGAAATCACATACCCGTCTGCATAAATTAGCGTGAACTGGCAAAATGCACTCTAAAAAGATGCCTATAATTTATTTGGTTCAGTGTTCCTCCTCAGAGAATAACTGGGCCAAATATTATCCGATTTCATTGATCCGACAATGTATGTGTGTTGAAACACATCATTTAATTCAATTGGCATCATCATAACAATCATATCTTAATTACATATCGAAATATCGAGATTCTTCAGTGTCCCACTCTGCTTTAATTTAAAAGGACTGGCCGACCGACCTTCCCTTCCCTTCCCCTAGCAGGCAATAAAATTAGTTCCAGCTGGTCGCGCAAGATGGCCGCTCGTCTCAGTGGGCTACCCCCACTCCCTCTCATCTGCTGGCAAGGTCAACTTTGTTTACAATTGCAGTACAATAGAGTTACGCTAAGTGTTGTCCTCAAGTAATTGAGTCATTCTAATTATTTAACACCTATATTTATAGTGTATTGGGCTCAACTCGGCTCCTATTAACATTCATGGCTGGGGATGGATTCTGTCATAGCCTTGCCGTTCTATGGTGAATACTAGTGGCTTTGGACGCGCATCATAATGAGAATACAAGATTCTCACCAGCAGCTGTCTCAATAATAACATAATAAGGAAATCTGCGTTTCCTAAACGACGAACATGATTCTTACCTCTCAGGGCAGATCATTTTACATGTGTGCTCACGGAGTCTCGAAGGACATCCCTCGTGGCAACTATTCATGCGAGCGATGGATACAGACAGGCTCTGTCCAATTCGCTGCGAATAATAAAATTATGCACAACGGCGATACTAACTCGTAGATTAGCCAACTTTTCACCTAACGCGCAAGCTATGCTAGTTTGGTCCCCGCGACTTCAATTACGTAAATCACTGGATTCTACGTTACTTCTGCACGCTATATGCGGCTCAAACAATACTTCTCATAGATGACTCAATTATTAAGGCACCCGCGTTCTCTCTGCAATTACGCTTAAGCCAAAGCTTTAAATAGCTCCTAAAAACAAGTATAAATTTACTGGCTTACATTACTTTAATGGTTCTCAGAAACAATCCTAAGAATTGACCATATCAAATATTCATTCAACACTTCATTGACACTGAAAAACTCTCGTATCTCCCTATATTTCACGTTACTTTCTTACTGTTTACCAAAATACAGTATCTTTATATCAGACATGACACATTTTGGACGTTATTTTAGGCCAAAAATGCCTATTACTTTACTGTTGCCGACCCCAGATTATTATTATTATTTATCATTTAACGTTACCGTTACATTCATCACTATTTTCGGCCTGAATGGCCCTAAACAAATCACCTTCCAAGACATATTCTATTCAAGACGAGTGGTGAAAACTCGTTCATAAGTGACTGTTACATCTTAGTCTCAAAGTGATGCATCGTTGTATGGTGAACTATTTAGTTGGAATAACATTGTAAATTGGTACTCACTTTTTCTTTTCGCTGGATGATACCAGCATCCCAGCTCCGGGCCTACCATGACGCTTGATTTAAGCCATCATGCTATATCTCACACGACACTTAATTTTACATTTTTCCCACATGATAATCAAACTCTCATCAGTGGCTTCTCTCACTTTTACACAATACATATTAATCACAATACACATAAACACTTTTTAAATCACTATAACAAAATTTATGTACACTTTTTCACTATTTCACAGGTTGATCCTTAATCGGACTCCTCCTAACGCCTGACCTCAGAGATGCGATGCAATTACGCCAACCGCTGGTCTCCGTGAAAGTCTAACTGCGTTTACGTGCGTTCGATCCTCGTCACCTTCAATACCGTTCAGTTCACTGTCAAGATTAAATTGGCGATGCCTCCCAGGCCCCCATAATTGTAGTGATCCTGATGATAATGTCATATACAACTCTGACAATACCTCCTGGTATATGTAATGTCCAAATACATTATAAATTACTCTTTCGCTGTAGCGAATTTATATTTGCGTCAGATAATGGATAAATATCTGTATTAGATTAACTCTGACGCACTTCATGATTAGGCTATACTTATGAAGCTGTATGATGTGCTTTCATTGTTCTTCAACTGCTGAGCGTCGATACTGTAACATTTCGCGCGCTTACTGGCAGCGTATTAGTTACGTGTAGACTGGAGAAAAACTGGAGAGAAGACTGAAGACAACTGGCTTGGTCTGCACTGCTCCTCCTTATAAAGGTTTCTCGTAAAAAAGTAGTCCACGGGACATACGGGTGCGACTCTTTTCTTGAAATAATACATTTTCAGCCGAAATGACATATACACCTTGTTTATTTAGGCGTGGAGGTTTCATAAACGTTCGCGTGCCGGCGATCGCTTCGGCCAATTAATTACAATTAATTGCCTTATTCCATCGCGTCATGACGCCACCATGGTGATTCCCCTCTGGCTGGTCACCAAATCACTCCTCTCGAGCGTAGGCTCGGTGTTAACACGCTCATATAGAGATATAGGCTTTAATTTAGGTGTCAGACCCCTTCTAAATTATCTCTCCTAAAATATATTCACCTGGGTGTACATTTCACTCCATTTCAATGCTCCATTTGGCTGTAATCAATCAATTTCCGTGGGCAATCATCCCCACTACTGCCTCCATCGGTGTCAAGCGGTGAATACCCGAGTCATTAATTTTGAGCTGTCTCCTCGGTCCAGACGAAAGAAGTTCCCTCGGCGCCTTATATCTCCTCCCACTCGCCGGGAGCAATTAGTAAAATGTCAAACTGGCCTGCTTTCGTTCTTGTATGCTTCGAAAACGTATATTTGCTTGCATTTGCTTACAATTCTTCACCTTAAACTGCTATGATATTCACATACTGGCCGTGAAATCATGCTATATTATTATATGTCAATATACATCTCATTGCTCTTCGGGTTCCCTGTCACTGTTCCCCCTCAGAGATCAATGGTTCGACTCTAGGTAGAATCATGTGCCTGGTCTTCTCAGATAAGACCCGAGTTCGATGCCAGTCTGCCGTGACCGATTGGGCACACTACACAGTTACTTATCCTATGCCACGCTAAGGAAGGTCGCAATGTGACCTAGACCGGTACGGTTTCAATGTACTAAATATTGACTTAAGGTAATAAATACTACTACTACTCCTCGGCGCTACAGTCCATGTAGGACCTTGGCCTCTCCAACAATCGTTGCCCAATCCTGACGATCTTCTGTACGTTTCTTCCATCTTCTTACCCCCATCTTGCGTAAGTCGTCCTCCACGTCATCCCAACATCGTTTCCTAGGTCTTCCTTTGCATCTTCTTCCACCTGGATTTCCTCTATAGGTCTTTTAACCACTCTATCACCTGCCATTCTCTCCACATGTCCCAGCCATCTTAGCCTATCACTCTTTACTTCCGAAACTATATCCGGATGCCCATATAATTCCTCCAATTCTTTGTTTTCCCGTATTCTCCATCTTCCTGCCTCATTCACTGCTCCATAAATCTTCCTCAGTATTTTCCTTTCCCATCTTCTCAAAATCTCCTCTTCTGCCACAGTCATAGTCCATGTTTCCGAGCCGTACATTACCACTGGTCTTATAACTGTTCGGTACACTGTCACCTTTGATCTTCTACTGAGGATGCGCGCTTTGAGGATTTTTATCAGTGCCCAATAAGCTCTATTACCAGCTGCAATTCTTGCTTTTAATTCTTCTCTTGTGCTATTATCTTCAGTAACCAGTACTCCCAAATACTTGAAACTTTTACACCTCTCAAAATTCACCCCATTTAGGTTTATAAATAAATTTGTATATTTATCTTTCTCCACAGTATTTCTCCTAGATAATAATAAATATTGAGTTTTGTTGTAGTTCACTCGTAATCCTACTTCTTCTGATTCTTTTTCTAACCGTCCCAACCATTCTTCAAGATCTTTCAGTCTTCGTGACAGCATACCTACATCATCAGCATACGCTATACTTTGGCTGATACGGTTTAACAGCGTGCCTCCTGGATTGCTGATATATATCTTCCTCATTACTCTCTCTAGTACTATATTGAACAGCAGCGTGGACAGTACGTCTCCCTGTCATAAGCCTTGGTTTACCTCAAAAACTTTTGAGAGTCTTCCTTCAACTTTAACTCGACATTTTGTGCCAGTAAGAGTCATTTGCACCAATCTGATTAGTTTGGGTGGTAATCCCATGTCCATCAAGGTCTGATACAGCGTTTTCCTTTTTACACCATCATAAGCCTGTTTGAAATCCACATATAGTTGGTGCACACCCACATTATATTCGTAACACTTTTCCATTATTGGCCTTATTGTGAAGATATGGTCCGTCGTCGATCTACCCTGTCGGAATCCACACTGGTATTCTCCAAGTCTCTCTTCAACAAGAGGTGTAAGTCTCATAGCCATTAACTTGGCTAGGATTTTATAGACCACACTAAGCAGTGCTATGCCACGATAATTTTCACACTTTGCTTTATCATTCTTCTTATGGATTGGGCAAATAATGGCCGTGTTCCACTGTTCTGGCATCACCTCCTTCTCCCATATCTCCACAATCAACTGGTGTACCAGCTTTGCCAAATGTTCCGCACCACACTTAATCATCTCTGCTGAAATATTATCACACCCTGGGGCTTTGTTATTCCTCAAGCTTTTAATTGCCAAACTAACCTCCTCCAGCGTCGGCATGGGTACTGGCATTGCATCAGTGTTATCCTTGCACCATGGTTGGCTATTCTCTTGACCCTCCTGTTCTAGCAATACCGTCTCTGCAGTAGCATTGAGCAGTTCGCTGAAATATTCAGCCCATCGATCTAAAATCTGTTCTTCTCCTCCTATGAAATTTCCTTCTTTATCTCTGCAGAAAACTGCTTGGGGTTGAAAGCCCTTCTTCACTTCCTGTATTCGTTTATAGTACTTTCTTACTTCTTGATTATTGTATTCTTCTTCTAACTCTTCAATCCATTTCTTCTCTGATTCCCGTTTCTTTCTTCTACAAATTCTATCTGCCTCTTTCCTTTTCTTTTTATGTTCTTCTGTATTGTTTCTCGTTGGTCTACTTATCATTTTCTCCTTTGCAGCATTCCTCTCCATTATAGCTATTTTACATTCTTCATCGAACCAGATTTGTCTTTTAATCCTTTCTTCTGTCCCCAGTACTTCTTCTGCAGCTTCGTGTAGTGCGTCCCTCATTATACTCCATTTTCCTTCTACTCCCTCTAAATCCCAATTTTGTTTAGTCTCCAACTCCTTCCGTAAATTTGTTTCATATTGTTCGGCAGTTTCCTTTTCTTTTAGTTTTAAGACATTATACCTTCTAGGGTCTTTCCTCATCTTTCCATATCTGTACACTGCTATATGCTGTCTATATTTTACCCTTACCATGAAATGGTCAGAGTCACAATCCGCTCCTCTACAACTATCAACTTCGAGTATATCCGATGCGTGTCTTCTATCAATTACCACATGGTCAATTTGGTTGAATGTGGTTCCATCTGGTGAGCACCACGTTACTTTCCTTATATTCTTTCTCTGAAGCCATGTACTTTTCACAATCATTTCATTTCCCATGGCAAAGTCGATGAGTCTCTGTCCATTATTATTTGATACCTCATGCAGACTTTCCTTTCCTACCGTCTCTCTAAATGCTTCTTCTTTTCCCACCTTCGCATTGAAATCACCTAACACGATTTTTACATCTTGCCTTGCTATACCCTCGAGTTCCTGTTCAAGCTGACTGTAGAACGTGTCTTTCACCTCATCCTCATCCTCTTCTGTGGGGGCATATACACATATAAAGGTGATATTAAAGAATCGTGCCTTCATTCTCAAAGTACATATCCTTTCATTTACAGGCTTAAAATTCAGTACTGCTGTTTTATATCTATTATCCACGAGGAAACCTGTGCCACCTATTCTTCCACTGTCGCCTCCACTATACATTATTGTACGGTTATTACTTCTCAATATACCATCTCCTCTCCATTTGATCTCTTGGATCGCTGCCACTCCTATACTATATTTCTCCATCTCTTCCATAAGACCCTTCAACGCTCCAGGTTTGTTCAATGTTCTCACATTCCAGGTTACTATGTACATATCATTTTTCCGTTTACATTTTCCTTTTCCTTGCATAGGTCGTTTATCATTATCATCAGTCCGGCTATTATTGTATTGGAGTTTCATAACTGACTATTTTTTTCGATATGGGGTTGTTAGCCCCATGATCAACCCCAAACCTGGAGGACCAGGGTATCCCTCTTTGTCTGACCCATCACCTTTGACCTGTCCGGCTTAGGAGGCCCTACCAGGAGCTTACGCTCCCGCCGGCATAGCTCGCAGGATCATTTGGGCTATCAAGCCCCCACATCACGACAAGATGAGGATACCATCGTGAGGGAAGGTAATAAATAGATCATTATAATTAATACATCATTAAGGGATCGGGCTATCATGGTCATTTTATGCCATTTTATAATAGGGAATTTTAGCCTACTTTTCGCATTTTGTGAAAATGAGGAAAAAGTAGACTTATGCGATCGATCCGGGAAAATGTGTGTCTGTCTATCTGCCCTTCTGTCTGTCTGTCTGTCTGTCTGTCTGTCTGTCTGTCTGTCCTTCTGTCTGTCTGGCTGGCTGTGTGTGTGTGTGTGTGTGTGTGTCCCCACTATCAACTCCTAAATAGCTTTAGCAATCAAACCCAAATTTGGTATGAGTAAAGATCTCTATCTGAATATCTCAATGCCGTATTTGAAAATGATGTCAGTGCTACCAACTGCTGAAAAATCGCAATTGAAATATCAGCTCCTTGTTGTATATCATGGAAAGTATGCATGGGAGCTATTCCAAAATTGGCACACATATAGATAATAATATTTCAGTTAAATTTCCAGGATGCCATACATGACAGTGTTGCCAAAATGATTCTAAGCCTGCCGATATGTCCAATTATTAAATGCATTTAACTTCTACACTATCAATTGGATTTCAACCAAATTTCGTAAGTACTATGTGTAGTTAGACATAATATGACTGAGCGAAATCTCAAGAGCCACCAGGGCTGCCAACTGTTAATAAATTCACTCTCTATTGTTTTTATCCAAATATCAATATATCAGAAAGTATGCAAGCTGACAGCTTTAAACCATGCACACGTATAGTACCTGACATTCTAGATTAATTTGGAGTAACTAATGGATCTCAGTACTACCAACATGATTCTAAGCCTGGTGATAGGACCAATTGTAAAAACATGTAACTTCTATACTATCAATTGGATTTCAACCAAATTTCGTACATGGTAAGTGTACTATAACAGATATGACTATGCGTATTCGTAGGAGCAACCAGGGCTGTCAACTGTTAATAAATGCTGACTCTATTTTGTTACCTTAATATCAATATATCAGAAAGTATTCAAGCCAACAGCACTAAAGATTGCACACGTATAGTACCTTACATTCTATATTAATTTGGAGTAACTAATATACGTCAGTGCTTCCAAAATGATTCTAAGCCTGCTGATTGGTCCAATTTTAAAATACATGTAACTTCCATACAAATAAATGGATTTCATCCAAAATTGGCACAACATTAGATCATAATAGTTCAGATTATTTCTGACCAACACATGCATGACATTGTTGCCAATATGATTTTACGCGCGCTGATAATTTCAATGTCTAACTACATGCAACGTCCATGCTATCCATTGTACTTCAACCAAATTTTGTATTCTGTACCTTAAGAGATGAAACTCAGAATATATTCAGTCACCAGGACTGCCAACTGTAGTGCTCTATTAGGTTACATTATGCCAGTTATATTTCGAACTAATTAGAAATGTCGATATTACCAACTCAATTTCGTTATTATTCTAATTAGGTCCATATAGAATGATCACTGGAATGAATTTTACATTTCGACAATAGTAGGCTATTTAGTTCGTCACGGAACTTCTTGTTATATTAAGAAATGTACGGTATTTCAGCAAGGAACTGGAATCAAAGATGTTTCTACTAACTGAGGAAACAGCTGTCATCTTAGCCGATGCACCAGAGGCTTTGAATGAGTTTTTAAATGGTATGGACTTCGTCTTGAGGAAAGAGTTCCCGATGAAAAACAATAAATGTAAAACAAAAATATTGAAATTAAGCCGAAAGAAATCAGAAACCTCTATGGACGTCAAATTGGCAGGTGATACGCTAGAGGAAGGAAAATCACCAGTGTTGGATGGAGCAAAGAGGATATAAAAAGTAGTTTGGCTCAGGCAAGAAAAGCACGAGGAATCTGTTGACTTCGGATATATATTTAGGTTATTAGTAAGTCAGTTCTGGAAGCCTTTGACTGTAGCGTGGCTTAACAGAAGTCTCCTGTCAATTTGACGTCAATAGATGTTTCTGATTTCTTTCGGCAGCATTCTATTATTCTTGTTTTATATTTATTCATTTTTATCATTATTTATGTCCTCAAGACAGAGTCCAAACCATTTAAAACTCATTCAAATCGTACGGCGAATCAGCTAAGGTAACAATGCCATCAGCAAATCTCAGAGTTTGAAATTATTTCTCCTTGAATATTTACTCTTACTTTGAGTTTGTCTCGAATTTCCTCCATTGCTCGTTCAATGTATGGATTGAAAAGTATGGGTGATAAGTTGCAGCTTTGCCTTACACCTTTCTGAATACCAGCTTATTCCAATTGTATGTAATTATTAAGTATATCTTCTAGAACTGGAAAAAAGTAATGCATTTGTAAAGGTTTATGAACAGTAAATGTGAGTTATCCCATTTTCTGTGGGATATTAACATAAAAAATATATAACAAACTTTTTTGAGATAGCTTCATCATTCTACCAAAACAGTGAAATTTTTCGATACTAAATTCAATTCTTGGTTTACAAAATTAAATGCAGTTACATTGGAAAACAACCTAGGTAGAGAGTTTTGAATCTTAGTTATACGGAGATGGCTGTGAATAGTGTATGAGTCCCCTTAAACGTGGTCAAGAATGGAAGTGCATGCTGTCCTACGCTTTAAATGGGCATGTTGACCTAACCCGTTCATGAACGCTGTGCAGTTATGCCAAGCCTCGTGATTTCTCGGCAGCTCGAAGAGTGTCTTGAGGCGCCTGAATGAGGCAGGATTGTTATAATCCCGGCGAGTGGTTAAAAAACATAGGCTCACTGATGAGCAGAGGGTGTATCGCCTTGCGTTTGCTGATGGCATCGTGCTACGTGATTCATCGAATGCCATATTATCCGACGAGAGAACATTTTCCTTAGCGAACGATGACCTGGGAAGCGTGTTTCGCCCTATCCGCGCCCGACACAATCCAACATGCGTTACCAAGCATGGATTCTTTGACCGTGAGTAACTGTTACGTGCTGGGGTTGAATGAGTTAAGAATGTTGCACTGAACCTAGCAACGTCCACATGGACATGCCCTCACCACTGGGGAATACGTGCAAATTTTAGAGAATATTTTCCGCCGGTGTTATACAATTTCAGCAGGACCTATCTCTTACGCACAACACGACTCGATTACTGTAGTTCAAGAATGGTTCACAAGGCAAGGTCGGGTCGAACTTATTGACTGGTCACTTTACCGGGCAGATATGAATCCCATCGAGAACGTGGGGCCGAGAAGAAAAGAGTAATAATGGAGACCTGGCCCGATCCCGCACCAAATACCAACGACGCTCTCTGGACTGTTGTCAGTACGGCCAGAGACCAAGTGAAAACTAGCAACAAAATGTTTGCTTCTGCCCTAATCGATTCCATGCCAACGCATCTGTGCTGTGTGTGTTCCTCTCAGTCCAGAAATAAGCCCACTTACTATCAATAATAGTATGATACGTGACTCGGCATATACATCAGTGAAGGAATACACATTTTTAAAATGCACCCTACCAGGACTCAAAATACAGATGTGTGCAAATTTTTAGATTCGATGACGATTTTTTTCAACATTTCATTTATAATTTTTACGACTTAATCTAGTAAAAATATTTTGCAATGCGTGGAAATTATTTCAAATGTTTAACCAATAGTCTTAATTAAATTTTCTCTTCGTGCGACTTTGGTGGCGTAGTTGGTAGCATGCTGAGCTTCTATGCCCAAGGTCGTGGGTACAAACCCGGCCGATGTCGGTTTTTTAAGAGTGTTAAAAATCCCTCATTATGCCTTCCTTCGGGGGGGAGTAAAGCTGGCGGTCCCATGTCATAGATTTATGGCTTGATAAAGAACCTTCCACTAATTACACTTTTTGAAGCTAAATTAAAGGTTAGATTTGATTAAAACTCTTAGGTTACAACGTTCGTCACCAGGAGCCGACTGCAGTGCCATCTAGTAACCAAGTTCAAAACTAGTTGGTCGTTGACGGTGGCGTTTGGTAGCAAATGTTGAAACTACTTGAAAATCGAATGCCTGCAGTCCTTCCTTGAATTAAAAAAGTCCTCTCGGCACGCCGGAAGGCGGAGGTAGATTTCACCGGGCAAGCCTGGGGATAGGCGAAAATAGGCAGAATATGCAGGTTTTCGTAGAAGGATCAGACCTCATTTATTGCGAGAAAGTATTTTATAATCGGAGCTTAATTAACTTTGTTTTTCGTCATTTTATGCATATATTAAACATTTTATTGTCTTAAGGGGACGGTAACATTCTTGTCATTTGGGGTCCATTTTTAGCCTACTTTTCACATTTTGCAAAAATGAGGAAAAAGTAGTCTTATGAGATCGGGCAAATGTGTGTCTGTCTGTCTGTCTGTCTGTCTGTCTGTCTGTCTGTCTGTCCTTCTGTCTGTCTGTCTGTCTGGCTGTGTGTGTGTCCCCCCTACCAACTCCTAAACGGCTGCAGCAATCAAAACCAAATTTAGTATGAGTAAAGATGTGCACCGGAATAGCTCACGTCCATATTTGAAAATGATGTCAGTGCTACCAACTGCTGAAAAAACGCACTAGAAATTTGAGCTCCATGTTGGATATCCTGCAAGGTATGCATAGGAGCTATTCCAAAATTGGCACACATGCAGATAATACTATTTCAGTTAAATATCCAGTAGGTCAACCATGACAGTGTTGCCAAAATAATTTTAATCCTTCTGATAGGTCCAATGTTTAAATGCATATAACTTCTACACTATCAATTGGATTTCAACCAAATTTTGTATGTAATATCTGTACATAAACAGATATGACTGAGCGTATTCTTAAGAGCCACCAGGGCTGCCAACTGTTAATAATTGCTCTCTCTATTCTTTTTAAATCCAAATACCAATATATAAGAAAGTATGCAAGCCAACAGCTTTAAACTATGCACACGTATATTCTGACATTTTAGATTAATTTGGAGTAACTTATATACGTCAGTTCTACCAACATGATTATAAGCCTGCTGATAGTACCAATTTTTAAATACATGTAACTTCTATACTATCATTTGGATTTCAACCAAATTTCGTATGTGCTATGTGTACCATAACAGATATGACTATAAGTATTGTTAAGAGCAATCAGGGCTGCCAACTATTAATAAATGCTGTCTATATTATTTTACCCTAATATCAATATATCAGAAAGTATGCAAGCCAACAGCTCTATACTTTGCACACGTATAGCACCTGACATTCTAGATTAATTTGGAGTAATTAATACAAGGCGGTGCTGTCAACATGATTCTATGCCTGCTGATATGTCCAATTTTAAAATACATGTAACTTCTATACTAACAAATGGATTTCATCCAAAATTGGCACAACAAGATATCATAATAATTCAGATTATTTCTGACCAGCACACGCATGGTATTGTAGGCAACATGCTTTTACGCGTGCTGATAGATCCAGTGTCTAACTGTACGTAACGTCCATTGGACTTCAACCAAATTTTGTATTCTTACCTTAAGAGGTGGAACTAAGAATATATTCAGTCACCAGGGCTGCCAACTCTAGTGCTCTATTAGGCTACATTATACCAGGTATATTTTGAACTAATTAGATATTTCGATATTACCAACTTAATTTCGTCATTATTCTAGATAGGTTCATATACTGTAGAATAATCATTGGCATGAAAAGTAGGCTGTATAGTTCTTCACGGAACACGGAACACTGTCCTTATGCAAGGTTTCGACACTGATGTGTAACTATCTAACGGTCTGTTACTTGTTCACGCAAAATTTTATCTCCCGCAGAGATGTTGGTTGGCTCCTCAGTTTAGGGGCTGCGAAAACGCGGTCATGTAAATCCGTGTACTTAGGGTGAGTGTAGAATCTGTCTGATAAACGGTGTGAATTGTGATGGCTGTATTAGTCTGTAATTGAGGTAAGGACTGCAGACGGTCAATTTCAAGCAGTAGTTCCTTATGTTGCTAACAAATACTACCGTCAACGACACCTAGCTGTGAACTTGGCTACTAGATGTCACCGCAACCAACCACTCGCAACGAACGTTGGATCGTTCCCTGCAAAGGAAAGCATACTGAGGGATTTTAGCGCTCTTAGAAAATCCGACGACTTCGGCCGGCTTTGAACCCGCGACCTTGGGCATAGAAGTTCAGCATGCTACCAGTTAAGTCACCGAAGCCGCTTCACACTTCGGCAGATAGAAAACTGAATGTGATCTCGTGCAAGTGCGTTGTCATGGCAACGTATGATGACTCATCCCTTATCAATTTAGTAGTGTTGTCATGGCAACCTCTGATGGCTCTTGGCATTTTCTTATAATTCCGAAATCATTTTTCTCATCCCTTGGCGTAAGAATTTTCGATATGACCCACCATTACGCCACGGAGAGAGCAAAATGATTTAAATTATAAGAAAATGCCAAGTGCCAAGAGAGGTTACCATGACATCTTTACTTTTAATTGATAAGGGATGAGCCATCAGCAGTTGCTATGACAACGCCACTGCACGAGATCACATTCAGTTTTCATATGTCTGTGGGAAGCGACTTCGGTATCGGAACTGGTAGCATGCTGAACTTCTATGCCCAAGGTCGCGGGTTCAAACCCGGCTAAGTCGTCGGATTTACTAAAAGCGCTAAAAAGCCCTGAGTATGCTTTCTTTCTGAGGGGAAGTTCCAACGTTCTTTGCGAGTTGAAGGTTCCGGTGGCATCTAGTAGCCAAGTTCACAGCTAGGTGTCGTTGATGGTAGTATTTTTAATTATGTAGCCTATTTTAGGTAGATTTCATCAGAAAGCAAACTATTGCAATGGGTGCCATGTTTCGACTTCCGGAAAATTTCGACATATCTTCGCGTTTCACATCCCCCAGACCCCCAAACCACCGTCAGTTCAAAAGTTTATATATATATGTGTGTGTATATATATATGCACATATATCAGTTTCTTGTGGACACGATAACTGCCGTAATTTTGCACCAATCACTTTGAATGTTTTACATAATATGTAACCCCTTAAAATATCGGTCGAGTTCGTTAATGGGCAAAATCGGTTGAAGGGGGTGAAAATGGGGGGGCTTTTTTTTTTCGAAAAAGTGAAATATCGCTATAACTCTCTTAATACGTGAAATATCGAATCCATTCAAAGTTCATAATATGTGTCGGATAAGTACCAAAAATGTTTGATAGCACCCAACATTGACCAAAGGGGTGGAAAAAAGTGTTTTTTTTTTTTGGGAAACATTAATCATATCTCTCTTAATAGGCACAATATCAAAACCATACAAAATGGAAAATATTCCCCTAATAATTACTTAAAACTTTGTCTGAAGGAATTTTTGATCTGACCTACCATTACGCCAAGGGATGAGAAAAATAATTTCGGAATTAAAGAACATGCCAAGTGCCATCAGAGGTTACCATGACAACGCTTCTAAATTGATGAGGGTGAGCTATCAGAGGTTGCCAAGACAACGCCATTGCACGAGATCACATTCATTTTTCCATCGGACTGTGGGAAGCGGCTAACTGGTAGCATGCTGAACTTATATGCCCAAGGTCGCTGGTTCAAAGCCGGCCAAAGTCGTCGGATTTTCTAAGAGCGCTAAAAATCCCTCAGCATGCTTTCCTTTGGAGGAGAAGTTCCAACGTTCGTTGCATGTTGCTGGTTGCGGTGGCATCTAGTACCCAAGTTCACCGCTAGGTGTCGTTGACGTTAGTATATGGTACAAAATTAGGAACTACTACTTAAAATTGACCGTCTGCAGACCTTACCTGAATTACAGACTAATACAGTCATCACAATTAACACCGTTTATCAGATTCTACACTCACCCAAAGTACACGGGGTTACATGACCACGTTGTCGCAGCCCCTAAACTGAGGAACCAACAAAAATCTCTGAGGGAGATAAAATTTTGCGTGAAGAAGTAACAGACTGTCAGATAGTTACACATCAGTTCCAAACCTTGCATAAGGACAGTGTGATCACAAGAATAAAAATGAACCCCAAATGACAAGAAGGTTACCATCCCCATAAGACAATAAAATGATAAAAAATGTATGCATACAAAAACGAAAAAAAAGTTAATTAACCTCTAAATGTAAAATACTTTCTTGCAATCAATGAGGTCTGATCCTCCTACGAAAACCTGCATATTTTGCCTATTATAGCCTATCCCCTAGTTTGCCCGGTGAAATCTACCTCCGCCTTCCGGCGTGCCGAGAGGATTTTTTTTTAAATTTAAGTACAGACTGGAACTTAGAATTTTTCAAATAGTTCCTACTTTTGCCGCCAAGCGCCACCGTCAACGACTACTAGGCCAAGTTCAGAACTTAGCTACTAGACGCCACCGCAGTCGGCTCTTGGCAACGAACGTAGAAACCTAAGAGCGTTGTTTACATTCTTAACCTATACAATTTAGCTTCACACAGGTGCAATTAGTGGAAGGTTCTTTATCATGCCATAAATCTATGAGATGAGACCGCCGGCTTTACTTCCCCTCCGAAGGAAGGCATACTGAGGGATTTTTAACGCTCTTAAAAAATCCGACGGCTTCGGCCGGGTTTGAAGCCCGCGATCTTGGGCATAGAAGCTCAGCATGCTACCAACTACGCCACCGAAGCCGCTAGGCAGCTTGCTTGCGTAAAATATTAGTTATTAATCTGTTGCTCAGAAAGTTTCTTACAAGGGATGTCCAACACGCAGGCGAAACCTATTTTGGTCAAGATGTTTTAATTTATACTTGACTAGCTGAAGTACCCGGCGTTGCTCGGGTTCCATTTTTCTGCTGAGTATAAGTAGTCTTGGCTTTAAACTTTTTAGTTTTGGTGTAGCGTCACCTCCGTGGTGGTGGCGGCGGCTTAATCCTCATGAAGTTTAGGAGTTACGGACCCAAGTTATCCAAGAAACTCATTCATCATTCATGCATTTACCAAGTGTCTAAAGCCTGACCCGAGTGTACCTATTTATGTGTAGAATCTTTATCACAACCCATGCTATTCTGAAGATAAAATTGTAATCCTTCAAAATGAGTCCCCAATTGGGAAGGAAGTAGCCGTGACATTAAGTTGGTTTCCATTTTGGCATTTAGCTGTAAAAGTATTGGAAAACTATGGAAAACCACCATTAGGGTGAGGTGGGAATCGTACCTATATCTTTTTTTTTTAGACTAACGTAGCTGAGTTTACCCCGTTTCTGTATTCAGATCTCTACTGTGTTTTGCCTATAGTATGTGAATGTACCCCGTTTCTTGACTCAGATCTTTTCTCTGTTTTGCCTACAGAAATTGAGTGTGCCCTGTTTTAGCCTCAGATCAGAGTGAAATTTATCTACAGAGCCTGGAATCAAACCACGGACATTTAAGGTAGACGTCGCAATACGTATCTTTAGAACACGACAGGCGGTAATTCAATGGTGAGGCTATATTCAGAAGTGCAATGCAGATACATATAGTCACTGAAAATTTATGCTGTTTACTGGCGACTGAAGAGATAGTAACAGTCGCCTTGTATTGTCTTAGGGTACGCATTGAGTTTTCGGTTTCAAAGATCCTGGGTTGCCATCCCCAGCTATGTAAAGAACGCAAGGAATTAGGTTGAGAGCTAGAACGGCTTTCACTCAGTCTTGTGAGTCAGAACTGAGAAAAGGTGGATTCGATTCCCTCCTCAACCATCCTGCAAGTCGTTTTTCGTGGTTTCCATTTTTATTGCAAGCAAATACCGAAATGGTTCTTACTGAACATCATGGTGACCTTCTTCTCCTTCCTGGTCTCATTTCCTTTTTTAAAAATCTGGTATTTCGAAAGAAAGAACCTGAATCATTTGGCGGGAACGATATAAAATGGCCGCCGTGGGCTCTTAATGGCTGGATTTTGAGAGCTAGATTAACACGTCACCAGTGCTGTGTTCATTCATTCAGTCGCTTGTTAACCGTCTGTGTCGGAGTTCATTTCGTTGCCATTATTTCGTTTCGTTTACTTTTACTTCGCCGTCGGTTGACCCAGCTGTTCCAAGCTCCCCCCATATCCTTCACGTTCTTCCTTTCGAAATACATGGTATAGCCTAATACACACACTACCACAGACATATCAACAACACAGGTTATTAGAGAAAATCCTATTTACACTTAAGCACACGGAGCTGAATGACCACAATATTGCAAGCCTCTAAATGAATCATCAACAACAACAACAACAACAACAAAGGAGGCGTGTTGGCGCGCCGGTCAAGCTGTATGCTTCTCACCACGGCAGACCGGGTTCAACAATAACTAACTATTAGTTAGATTTTCATTGGTCATTGGCTGCATTAAAACTATTAGTATTATAATATAAATTATAACAATGGTACCATTGATCTGTGAATTGGTAAACCACAACGCAGAAAGATGTATTTAGTTAGTTTTTCATGTTTTAAGGGGCGGAACAGCGAGGCCATCTGCCTCAAAGTCAAAAAATATATAATGAACTTACGGAAATATTAAAGGTTCTTGCAGGGTTAGAAGAGCTTGATATGGTGATCGCACTATTCATCTGATCTTCCACTAAATGCTTCGATGTACACTTTCGTGCCCAAGGATCATAGAACATTAAGTGACTGACTTCACACCATGGAGGTAGTAATATTATATTTTGTCATGTCAAGTAATATTTCAGAAGCTTTTGCCATGTTTTATTAAATCACCGCTAGATAGCAGGTCACACTTCAGTGTCCTCGTTTGGTGCATTTGTTGAAATGATATCGCTCGCAATGATCTTCACACAGCTTACAAACGCACTGCTCAGACGGTTCATGATAGCCATGTCGAGTGCATTGCCTGTGGTGAAAACTATGTATTTCCAACCTAGTTAGAGCTCTCCGCATGTCATTATTTGGTCCAGACCAGGTACGATTGAGCATGGCATCAGTCGAGTAAAACTCCAGGTCGATGTCCTCTCTTTTCTTCTGTCTAATTTGTAGAAACTCTTTGGTAGCTGGAAGCTGCATTCTGGTTCGTAGATCTTCCATTAGAAATGCCTCATTTTCTATACCGGTAGTGCAGAGCGCAACTGGCATCCAGTCGGCCGTGTCTCGACTTGAGCTATGTTGCCATGGAAATGATCTGCCTTGCCATTCCTTCATGAGAATATTTTATGACTTTATATTAGCCTTTGCTCGAGTACAAAAGGACCGAAATAAGAAGAATGAGAAAGACTATCGAAAATTCATGTAGCCAGCGGTTCCTTCTGGGCCCTAAACTTTGTGTATGCAAAATTTGGTTGAGATTGGTGGAACGGTGTAGATTTGTATACGGAACAGATCCACATACCCACCCACATACCCACCCACATACCCACCCGGATACAGACTTTCACTTTTATATATAAGATTTCAACTGTATATGCTAGAATATGCTGTTATGTTCAGAATATGCAAAACATCCAATAAACCCTCAAAATATACATTTAATGCGCATATACTTTTTCAAAAACTCCGGCCCCTACTTATCTTCCTTCCCTCCTGTACGTGTTGCGGGCAACCATACCTTCAAGGGAACGTTCATTTTCTGTGTCGGCGACTGTATATCAAGAAGAAGTCAGATGAAGCAATCAGCCCACAGTAGGACGTAGCCATTCTGCTGCCCACCAGACAGGCACAAATCATGGCATCACTTTCACGGTGCATTAGTAAATGATTGCCAACACAGATAATAACATTCACTGATATCATCGTAAAGTAGATTGCGTGTCAGCAACATCTGAGTTATGTGAAGTTAATGTGTGCTGTATTATTTGTGAGTGAAAGTGAAACTCACAGCTATACTAGTTAACATTATGACAATATACTGTATAGTGAGCTTTAACTGATCGACCAGTTGTATAAGTAGGCAAGGAGGTCAGAGTTTAGTGATTGGATCAGTGACGGCCGGTAATAAGGTTGCAGTGTTGAACAACGACCAGATTTCTTTAAAGAAAAATAATTAATACCATAATAATATTTTAGTAATAAAAGCTGTACGTTTCCTTTTATATGTATAGGAATTTATAATTTTGTTCTTTAATAATTCAGGAAATCTTATAATAAGTTACTGTAAACTGTCTGAGAGCGCTCGTCCGATTGGTCGTTGCCAGACCCGAGCACCGACCAGATCACAATAGTGAAGGGTATGGCAGAGATGCTAGACCGGGTAAGCCCTATCCCAACAGTTAACTCGGCTGGTCTTTGCCGGCTGATTCAAACAAGGGAGCCGAAGCGCGGACGGAGACATCCGAGATGCTCCGACAATAGCCGATAGTATGTCTTGCAATGTAATTTGCGCGTTCTTGTGACACTCGTGGTTCTTTCTCGCCCTCTTATATAACCAAATTTTTTAAATGGATAAAAATAGTTACGATTTGAATTTTGAACATTTTAAACTTTCCTCGGAAATGTATATAATTGTTGTACAAGATTTATGACAGACACAGTCATAATATTAATATCGTTATTGTTTTGAATCCTTAAGCTGTATGTCCCCCCTTAAGTTGATCATCCTGAGAATACTGTACAGTAGTTATTAGCCATTCACCCTTGAAATATGTGGCTTTGTTCACAATTTTCAGTATAAACTACGCACTTGGCCGTATTTATTTATTTATTTATTTATTTATTTATTTATTTATTTATTTATTTATTTATTTATGTTGTGAACATTACAGGAAGGCCCAATTACATTGCTCACTACTAGAATTAGATAATATACATCAATATATAAATAGAAGTACAAAAGATACATAAAGAGAAGATACAGATAGAGATACACGTTATAAATAATAATAATAATAAGAAGAAGAAGAAGCAGAAACGAAGGGTGAGGTATGAGAAGGAAATGGGCTGAATACAGTACAATATATTACAAGAAATCTTGCAGTTTATCACAGGACGCTGCAAACTGGTTTTCTGACATACTGAAAATATCTAAGTCAAGATGATGAACTTGATTATAGTAGGATAAAATTCTGTTAATCGGCGAGTTTTTATGGCTGTCTCTCGGAATAAAGAAAATATTTCGGAATCTACTAAGTTTCACAGCTGGGACATATAACGTAATTCTCTCTCGAATTTTAGCTTCGTCAATTTTATTATTTACTATTTTATAGAGGAAAAGCAGGCCCTGACAATTTCGCCTGTGAGATAGTTTTCTGACATTGCAGGACTGTAATATAAATGTGTACGATTAGTAAGAGGGATAATAGCCAAATCTTTTGTAATATAGACTACATATTTTAAGAATTGGAACACATGTGCGACGCGGGACACAGATTCACTAATATTGAAACGGACTTAAAATAATTCATCACGAACTGAAAGGAAGCAATCGATATACACTTAGCTAAAATAAACAGCCCCAATAATTTAAACGAACACATATTCATGGAGAGTTCACCCATCTTCACTTTAATAGAAAACACCTCGCATCGGAAATAAGACACAACATAACAAAGTAGCCAAGCTAGATAAGGGATTAATAAGGGAAACATGTTATTGGAACAGGATGTACTTTGTACGTGGTATCATTTTCATCAATAAACCGAGGCCGGCATCAACAGCAGTATTAAAGGCACTGGAACATTCTCATTTGACCGTTTGCGCTTAGAGAGGGCTTTTTAGCTTATGCGTGGCGAGAATTAAAAACTGGTCTTTAATAGTTGATGATTGTCCTGTATTCAGTAACATACTCCTCATTAGGGAGACTAGACTTGACAACTCACAGTTACATTTGTACGATGAACACAGATACTTAGGAATGCAAGAGGGGGAAAATATCAGCGAGATAAGGGACCCTCACACACAGGAAACTCCCGTCGGTCAAGATCAGATAGTGCCTAAGTTAACTGCTCTCTCCAAAACCGTGCAAGACTTAACCAGATAAGTAGCCTGTACAATACAATCGTAATTGACCATTTAATAACAATCACACATCATACTAATATATAAAAATGAGATGGTGTGTGTCTGTCTTTCTGTCTGTCTGTCTGTTACTCAATAACGCAAGAACCACTGGTCCGATTTAAATGACATTTTGGATGGATGTAGCTGATTTACCATGTTTACATATAGGATACTTTTAATTTCGATATTTTGTACTATTAAAATATGGCGACCATTTTAGTGACGTCACTACACCCTTTGGTTACAAATTTTCATATTTCCATATCAAATAAAAAGAGAACGCTAAGAAATAGCAAACTTTTGATGGCACATATGAGCTTCAAAATTTAATTTCCTATCCGAAAGCTCCTTATCATTTTTCGTGTATCTCCAACGGTTAGCGAGTAAAACCCACATATGTGACGTCACTACACCCTTTGGATTCAACATTTCATATTTCCATTTCAAATAAAAAGAGAACGCCAAGAAATAGCAAACTTTTGATACATACACGAAATTTCACATTTAATTTTCTATCCAAAAGGTCCGTATCACTTTTCGTGTATCTCCAACGGTTAGCGAGTAAAACCCACATATGTGACGTCACTACACCCTTTGGATTCAAAATTTCATATTTCCATTTCAAATAAAAAGTTTGATACATACACGAAATTTCACATTTAATTTTCTATCCAAAAGGTCCGTATCACTTTTCGTGTATCTCCAATGGTTAGCGAGTAAAACCCACATATGTGACGTCACTACACCCTTTGGATTCAAAATTTCATATTTCCATTTCAAATAAAAAGAGAACGCCAAGAAATAGCAAACTTTTGATACATACACGAAATTTCACATTTAATTTTCTATCCAAAAGGTCCGTATCACTTTTCGTGTATCTCCAACGGTTAGCGAGTAAAATCTAAATTTGTGCAATAAAACACGGTCAACACAGAGCGGTGCAGTATATCTCTACGTACATAAAAATTAAAGTTTGTATGTTTTTTTTCGCAATTTCTACGGAAATTTGAGTTATTTACGCGTTTCAGACTGTTTTATTATGGATGCGCGTGAAAATAATTTTTTGGTCTGTCTGTCTGTTTGTTTGTCTGTGGACAATTTTGTTCCCTTATAACTCGATAACGGCTGGGTGTATCAACGTAAAATTTGGTACAGATATCCATCAGAGGCACGACACTAATCATTTTTTTTTTAGCGTATGGCTTTTAGTGCCGGGAGTGTCCGAGGACATGTTCGGCTCGCCAGTTTTGTAGCTGCTTCGAGACGGACACCCAATGGGTGAGCTACAAGTACCGTTGGGGAGGGAAGTGGGAATAGTTAAGGACGAGGAGTTGGAAGGTAGCGACTGTGGCCTATAGTTAGGGACCAACCCCGGCATTTGCCTGGAAGGAAGATGGGAAACCACAGAAGACCATCTTCAAGGTTGCCGGCGGGGGGATTCGAACCTCCTCGCCTCCCGGATGTGAGCGACTGCCAGCAGTCATGCCGTAACCACCACGACTAACTCACCCGGTACACTAATCATTAATGTAACCCTTCTCCGTACCTCTCATAAAAGAGGGCCTACCCCATTAAAATACATGCTGAAATAGGCATAGAAGGACGAGACAACGATCATGTTCAGCCCCTCAATGTGAGAGACAAAGCTCGGGGGCCCTGAAGGGTCCCCGAAATCCACATTTTAAGGCCCTAAAACCAACCAGTTTTGAGATATTCCCAGAAAACTAATTTGATTTAATAAACTAATGAACGAATACAAGCCGGTAACCATGGCAACAGATTCTCAGAGGTCCATCTATTGCTGTAAGACGCAATGCAATTCCATTAATTACATTGGTGTGAAAGTTTGCAAACGGCTAGAAGGTTATCACGGAACCAAATTAAGCTGTAAAATTCATCAATACGTATAAAGCGCTTAAGGGGGTCAAGGGGTACACTAGATTTTTCTCACGCGATTTACACCTGCGGGTGTGGTACGGAAGGTCTATTATATTCCTATTCCTATATTATATTATTAGTATTAGTATTATATTATGACGAACAACGAGGAGACAAAACCCCTCGGTGACAGAAACAAAACTTGGGGGCCTCGAAAACTACATTATAAGGCTCTAAAACCAACAGTATCTGAAATATTCCCAGAAAACTAATTTAATTTAATTTAACAAACTAATGAAGGTATGGAAATCTGTAACCATGACAACATTATCTCAAGGGGTGGCATCCAACTTTCCATCTATTTCTGTGAGAAGCAATATCACTCCATTTATACCTTGCCACGGTGGGTGAGTGGATAGCGTGTCGGTCTACTAACCCCAAGATTGCAGGTTCACTCCTGGCCGTGGTACAGGCCGGACGTTTGTTTTCGACGAGTGAAAAATCTTAATGGAAGCCTGGAGGCGAGTTTCTACAGTACCTGTGTTGTTATCAGCTGCCCCAAGCGCTCCGATGATTGATAAAGCTGTTTCACCCTATTGCTGAAGTATAGTCACTGGCAAATATAATGACGTTCTGTTCATAACTACGTAACGTGTACTTCCGTGTCACACAATACTTCGAAGTGGACTGTACTGTCTGCTCAAGTCTGGAATTCCATTACATCAGATCGGTGGTGACAAATGTGAAGTGATAGGGTGGGAGAGTGACTGTGTACAGGCTCACACGCAGGCTTCAAGGTCAAGGGCAATCGTCTAAAACAAACGTCCGGCCTGTACGTGATTTTTGAAAGGCGGCAAAAATACGACTCGCATGTCATACGATGTTGACATATCAAAGAACCCATTTGAATTCAGTAGGCCGTGTTCGTAATGGCAAAATTAACCTCAAGAGTTTCCGCCAACACAAAGTTCCTCATTTCTCTACTAGAAAGCGCTATAGTGTTCAAGGAGCTTATATATCTACCCTCCTTGACTTTCATAGTGATTCAAGGAACAACGAAATTTTGACATGCAAGCTACCCTCTGGGTGTCAAATTACGAAGCTTGCACCCGGCAACCGAGGCCATACGATATTATTATTAGGCTACTCCATTTATTACATTTCTCTGAAAGTTTGCAAATGGCTATAAGGTTATGTAGACTGTATAATTCGTCAATGCAATTAAGGGGCTCAAGGGGTAACCTAGAATTTTTTCATGCAATTTCACGTGCGACATATAGTACAGAAAGTCTATTATATCTCCAAACAGAAACATTATTTTCAAAAATTCCTGAATTGAATCAGCATTTTTTTGCGGCTTTTAGAAATTTGGGCCATTTGAGGCTAAAGAACCTGAATTTTCATGCACCACAAGCCTTTATAATTTATGAGAGAGGTCTTCCTGTGTATGGGGACCTAACACAACGTAGAGGGTCATTTTTTATGTGAGGTGTATTGCGTTTCTTCTACAAGGCTTTCAAATCTATTTCACGTCAGGAAGTACACGTTAGGTGAATTTAGTTTGAGAGCACATTTTAACTAATCATTTTTTTTTGTCGAGATACGGGTTCATCGTAAGGATGATTTTGCTTGATACGTATGGTAGATATACCCATATTTGGATATCTGGGTTATATGTTGTAGACAATACAATTGTCTGTCTGTCTTTCTGTATATCTTTATGTACGCCTATAAATCGTCTCCGAATGCTTGGTGCATCGTAAAATTAGGTATGGTAAAAATGAGTCAATACACCAATCATTTATAAAACTCCTCACCGTACTTTTCATACAGTAGAAGGGTGGATATAGGGAAAAGCTTCTCAAAATACATGCTAAAATAGGCGAAATATAAAAATTATCCCAGAATGACGATCAAAGCATATGTTGCGCTTCTCATTGTGAGACACAAAATTCGCGAGTCTATAAGGGGTCTCCGAAAACCACATTTTAAGGCCCTTAAATTAACAGTGTGTTTGATATTCCCAGAAAACTAACTTCGTTCTGATAAACTTATGAAGGAACGACAAACCGCTAACCATTGCAACAGTAGCTCAATTGATAATGTCTGGTGTTAATATATAACACCGTTCGAAGAACGGGTACTTCTGCTAGTTCTCTCTAAACAAGCAAATTCCGGAGGTCAGTCACCACTTCCAGTATCTTAACAAAACATCACATAGACTACAACTAACAAATATTGACGAGTCGCATTATCGTAACTAATACTGCGACTAAATAAGTGTATATTTATTTATTTATTTACACTGTTGGCGCCCACATTGGAGCACCAAAAATCAAACCTGATATACAAAGTCTTCCAATATTTCAAATAATAAGTTCAGTTCTTAATTCTTGATAATATATATAATAATGTATATATTGTAAATACTTTCACCGAAATTTTCAGACAAAAATTTTATAGCCTAAGTGTAATGGATCTGATGATGATCGCTTGACGATCGAAACTGGTCATCCAAGTGGTTTTTTTTTTCAGGATTAGGAAATAACCCATCACTATTGAGTACAATCGTGTTGACCGACTGAACAACATCAAACTACGTGATTAAGGAATGTTTTGACGGAAAAAGAGGAGTATGTATAGGAGGAAGAAAACTTGATTGTATTAGATTTTAACATGATCTGGTAGTTATGGGAGAGAGTAAAAGATAAGTAACTTAACACAAAATTTAAGAGACCTGGTTAAAATATCTGAAAAATATAGGATGAGAATAAATAAAAAAATAAAAAAGTATAGTAATATGTGGAAAAGGTGAAAATTGTAAAATACAATTAGAAGGAGAAATTGAAGAAGTTGAAAGTTGTAAATACCTAGGAAGTTGGGTTGTACAAGAAATGATATGGTCAAAAGAAATAAAAACAAGGGTTATGTTAGCAAAAGAGATTAGTGAAGTGTTAAGTGTGTAGTGTGACAACGTATGGAGACGAAACCAGGACACCTAAAAAAGAAGATGAGCAAAGAATAGAGGCATTAGAAATTTGGAGGTGGTTGGGGGGGAAAAATTGGAAAGAAATGAAAAAAATTACGAGCCTTACAGTAGTCACATATGATGTGTAACATCCAACATGTGACATGTGATCCTACTATGTGTCTGCCGGGAGCGAAAATCCCTTGTTAACAGTGAACTCTGTTGGTCGTTGAAATAACTACTTGTAAAACTCCAGTGCCAATGATTTATTGTAGGAATATCTTTAATGGAGCCTCCAAACTCTGAAGTAAACCGTATGCGATATACATTCCACATAGGGCTGTATATTGGCTGACAGCACCTTGAATGCTTACATTAAATAAGAATACAGCAAAAGTATGAAGATGTAATAAATCATAATTATTTTCGACAAATATGAAATAATGAATATTTTCACACCAAAGAACGACAACTTGAAGATGATTTATTGTAGGAATATCTTTAATGGGGCCTACATACCTTGAAGTAAACCATATGCGATGTTTCCTCTTACACATTTCCGTCGCATTTCCGACCCTTTTCCAAAATCACTCCCAAAAAATATATCCAGCAACCAAGTGGAAAGATGTTACACATCAAAAGATTAGAAATTAAGGGATATTGCAGAAAATAGGAGAAGAAAGAATTATGATTTTAAAAAAATACGAAAAAGAAAAATTAATTGAATTGGACATTCTGAAAACTTTTCAAAAGATACAAGCTTTTATGAAAGCTACTCAAATTTAATAGAACTCTGAGTATTATTAAACATTTTACTAAAGCATGCGGAAAAA
Source organism: Meconema thalassinum (assembly GCA_946902985.2). Taxonomy (NCBI): domain Eukaryota; kingdom Metazoa; phylum Arthropoda; class Insecta; order Orthoptera; family Tettigoniidae; genus Meconema; species Meconema thalassinum. The sequence goes on along the minus strand of OX336400.1, from coordinate 82,329,403 downwards.
CTGGTTGTCTGAGGAACTTGTAGACGTTCCACAACTTCAGATAAGAATCAACACACTATACTCTGATTTACCAATAATGAACGGCGACAGCTGTCAAAGCTAGCATGTGGGGAAATATGCTGGGAGGCAGATCATGACTCATAACAACATTCCAAGAGGCTTGCAGGAAGACACAACTACTGGGGAAGTTAACCCCCCTGCCCGACGGTCTAATGACCGTGACGAGTGAAGGCACAGTAGAACACTGAGTGAAACCATGTGCTCACTGCTGTGTCTGCATACATTGCAACACTGCTCGCTGTTGCCATGGAGACAGTTACCCCTCTCGTCTCCACTCCACACCTCCCCATTCAAGCGGATGACAGCTTTCACCGTTCATCTTGTGTAATTCAGAGTATAGTAGTAGACAAACAATATTTCATGTACCGACAGCAGTGGCTACGCTGGCTAAAAGCGCAGCATTAGGTCATGGGGCCAAGCTCTCTGCTGACTCGGTAGACGCGTGGATTCGAGCCCCACCGTCGGCCGTCCTTGAAATGGTTTTCCGTGGTTTCCCATTTTCAACACCAGGCAAATGCTGGGACGGTACCTTCTGACAGGCCACGGCCGCTTCCTTCCACATCCTTGGCCAGTTTCATTCATCTTCAACCATTCCATCTCTCATCCCGACGCGCAGGTCGCCCACGGGCGTCGATTTGAAAGACCTGCACTCGGCCTCTCAGGAGGCTACTCGACCAAAAAAAAACATGTTATAGTTATAGCTTTTAATCTTCACCGCAGAGTAGCCTACTTGTAGTTCATTACCACATACTAGTTTACGCCCCCATGGGCTCACATCTAGTGGGACGTGGGTTGGCGACCACGGGACCCCAGCTGATTCTGGCATTGCTTTCAATTACTTGTGCCGGGCTCCTCTCCGTCTTCTTTCCTATCGACCTCTCTTAGTCAACTCTTCTCCTGGCCGAATTAAGTGATGTTTGAAAGGCGGCAAAAATACGACACGCATGTCATACGATGTTGGCATGTCAAAGAACCCATTTGAAGACCGTGTTCATAATGGAAAAATTAATCTCGGGAGTTTCCGCCAACACAAAGTTCCTCATTACTCTACTAGAAAGCACTATAGTGTTCAAGGAACGTAGATATCTAACCTCCTTGACTTTCATAGTGATTCAAGGAACAACGAAATTTGACATGCAAGCTACCCTCTGGGTGTCAAATTACAAAGCTTTCACCCGGCAACCGAGGCCATAGGATATTATTATTATTATTATTATTATTATTATTATTATTATTATTATTATTATTATTATTATAGTCAACTATTGTTTTCTTCCAACCCTGACGGTATTAGGGTATCCGAGGCCTATGGAGTCTCTTGCTTTCCCGCCTTAATTGGTCTTTGTCTCATCTTTTCTGATACCCCCCTTCTTTTTCTTTTCATGTTATCTCCTGCCTTCTGCTCAAGGCCCTCAAGGAGGCACCACTTCTGTTGCACCTTGGATATTGCTACACATCCAGGGGCTCACGGCTGATGAGTTCGGGAGTTGACGATCCCGAGGGATTCCTGAGCTGGGCCCGTTCAATCATTTTAAATGATCTTTTCGACTTCGTCGTTACGCTGGGGTCTGGCGTTACGTTACGGGGACGGGACGAAATGTACCCAGATGCACTGAGGTGTGTGACGTCATAGTACCGCTTGGTGCGTGTGTTCCCCGACAATCTCTACTTCGTTAGTACAAGACAAAAATCCCCGATTCTTGGATGTCACGGGTAATCTCGAGAACCACTGGATGGATTTGGATGCGGTTTTTACCATTCTGTAAAGAATATCTCGAGGAAAGATTCTGTAGAAAATAATTTATGTATGATCAAACGAAGCCAAGTAGGCTAATAACGATTTCAGTGAAAAAGTCGAAAACAAACTTGGTGTCCGTGCGCTTCTTAAGCTTACGCTGGGCAAACCGTTAATCATATCAATATACTATGAGTGTAAGAATTGGTCAGCTTGAAAAGTTCTACAAAAAAGTCCGCGAGAGCATATCTCTATTTTCAATACATCGCCCACTATAAGTGTTTTAGACTGGATGGAAGGGACACGTCCCCGCGCGCTCTCGTGAGCATGACGGCATCCCGCACGCTTGACCTTGCTTTGCCCTTGGTTTGCACTTGCCGTTCGCGAGTAATTTGAAACAAGGTAAAGTATTATAAAGCAAGATAAGTATTATGCAGATAATTCTCTAACATGTCAAGAGTCTTTGGCTTCGAGTGAAGCGAGAAGCCTCCAGCCTTTCTAGCATTTTTCAGCATTTGTAGCATTTAAAATGATACAAAGTCTAGTCTTTCAGACTGACTGTCACTTTTTTCCCCTTTTTCCACTGACTTTGGGGCGGGCCCTCATCTCATTTCCTTTCCTATCTGCCTCTTATGGATCTCCTTCCTTCCAAGTCCCTCAATCCTCATTCTTCGAGGGTTGAGGGTATTTCTTTTCCTCCTATCCTAAATCTACTGTACTGTAGTTCGGGGCTTACTGCTTAAGTGTAGCCTATCACAGAAATAGTAACTACACCTTCATTGTTTTTGTTGTTGGGATCATCATTTCTAAGTTCCTTTCTCGGGTGATAAATGATTTTGATATTTATCTTGATCTTTTTTGGGGATGTCGAGTGGCCGGAATTTTGTGTTCACATAATTTCCTGTACGTTCCATTAAATCCATCAGCATAAGGCAATCGTATTTGATCACCTTCGTTTATTACATGACTGAGCCTAGATCGAACCCTCGAGAAGGATATCACTGTACTACCTAAGCCTCACAGCCTCTCTTTTATTATTATTATTATTATTATTATTACCGACAGTAGTGGCTACGTTGGCTAAAGCGCAGCATTAGGTCTGCTGACTCGGTAGACGCGTGGGTTCGAGCCCCACCGTCGGCCGTCCTTGAAATGGTTTTCCGTGGTTCCCCATTTTCAACACCAGGCAAATGCTTGGATGGTACCTTCTGACAGGCCACGGCCGCTTCCTTCCACATCCTTGCCCAGTTTCATTCACCATCATTCACTTCATCTCTCATTAACTCCTCCCATGAGGTTGGCGCCAGGAAGGGCATCCGGCCGTAAAAACCACCGCCACAAAGGCTTCCATCGCATCTCATCCCCGACCCCGTTGGAAAACGGGAATAATAAGGGGTAGACATACATTATTATTATTATTATTATTATTATTATTATTATGTACATGTGGTGCTAGCATTAATGCAGCCTACTATTACTGGCTAATATTTAATTTTTGCGGCTTCGGTGGCGTAGTTGGTAGCATGTTGAGCTTCTATGCTCAAGATCACGGGTTCAAACCCGGCCAAAGTCGTCGGAGAGTTAAAATTCCCCAATATGAATGTCTTCTGAGGGAAAGTAGAGTTTATGGCATGTAAAAGAACCTTCCACTAACTATACTTGTGTGGAGCTAAATGTGTAGGTTAGATTTGATTAACGCTCTGTTAAGTTCCAACGTTCTCCGCCAGGTTTGATTGCGGTGGTATCTAGTAGCGAAGTTCCCAGCTAGGTGTCGTTGACGGTAGCATTTGGTAGCAAAACTAGGAACTACTTGAAATTGATCATCTGGAGCCCCTACCTGAATTACAGATAACACACACTAATGCAACCATCACAATTTCATTTCATTTCATATTTATTCATCAGTGCCTTACACTATATTTACATTACACTGAAGGGAGTCTCTGAAAAGAGCAAAGCCCCACTTTGCATTCGGGATGCGTCTGAGCCCCCACTATATATACTGGATTATATTTACATATGTACACAAGATGGCAATTAGTGAGAATCGAGCAATGATAAATTATTTACAGTATACATTAGAGGGATGGTAAATTTATATAGGACTAGCTGAAGTACCCGTGCTTCGCTACGCGTCATAAATAAATTAAAATGTGAAAGTGACAGTAAAAACAGGGGATAGGCGAGGTGCTGCACAGAGGGAGATTAAGGATGGAACATTTTGTCCAACTACACCGTTCGGCGTTGACCGTGTTTTATAGCACAAATTTAGGTTTTACTCGCTAACCGTTGGAGATACCTTTCGGATAGAAAATGTAATTTTAAACCACGTATATGCCATCAAAAGTTTGGTATTTCTTAGCGTTCACTTTTTATTTGAAATGGAAATATGAAAAATTGAAACCAAAGGGTATAGTGACGTCACTAAAATGGTCGCCATCTTAAAATAGTGCAAAGTATTGACATCAAAAGTAGTCTATATGTTAACCAGGTAAATCAACTACTTCCATGTAAAATTCATGTAAGTCGGACCAGTGGTTCTTGCGGGATTGAGTAATACACAGACACACACCATCTCATTTTTAGCCTCGCTTCGCTCGCGTCATAGTCGTGTCATATTGTTATTCAATGACATGCAGGTTTAACCCCCTTAACACCCCTTTAGAACCAGAATATCCAAAAATCCCTCCTTAGTAGACTTTTTCGACACACAACAAACATATCCCCTTCTTCTAACTTTAATAGTTTTGATTGGTCGAAGAGAGTGAACATCCAAAAATCCTTCCTTAGTGGACGTTTTCCTTCCAGAATTTCACCCCTCCCCATTGGATTTATGAAAAAAAAACGGTCGAACACCTACTTATTTTAATTATTTATTCATTTATTTATTTTTAAGCTGATTGAAACTCGGAGAAAATCAAACTCCTCGCCTATGTCTTTTAAGAGATACACGCTCCGTTAGGACTCTTTCAACCCCCACTTTTAATCCCTTTCACCTCATAATATACACCACATCGAAAAACCATTAGACATATGTCAGCTTATTTTTAATGATTAGTATATATGCCAAGTATCACATCCCCAAATGAAACCACTCGTGAGATATTGTTATTCAATGAAATGCACGTTTACCCCCCTTAACACCTCTTTAGAACCTGAATATCCAAAACTCTTTCCTTAGTGGATGTTTTCCTCATACAAAGAACTTATCCCCAAAATTTCATGTTTCTAACTTCAATAATTTTGGCTGGGCGATGATGAGTGAGTGAGTCAGTCAGGATATTTTCTTTCATTTATTTTTGAGAATTTCACCCCTCCCCATGAACCCCTTAAATTGGATTTATGAAAAAAACGGTCGAACACCTATTTACTTATTTAAAGTTGTTTCCCCCCTGAGTTTGATGAGTGAGTAAGTGATTCAATCAGTTAGGACACTTTCTTTCCTCTTTTCCCCCCCCGAATTTCACTCCTCCCCATGGGCCCCTTAAATTGGATTTATGAAGAAATGGTCGAACACCTATTTACTTATTTTTAAGCTGCGTTTTCCGCTGAATTTCAAACTTATCGCCTATGTTGAATAAGAGATACAGTACACGCTCCGTTAATAATCCTTCAACCCCCAATTTTCTCCCCTTTCACCTCATAATATACACCATATCGATAAACCCTTTGACATATGTCTGCTTATTTTGAATGCTTAGTTTATATGCCGAATATCACATCCCCAAATGAAACAACTCGTGAGATATTGTTATTCAATGAAATGCAAGTTTAACCCCCTTAACACCCCTTCAGAACATGAATATCCAAAAATCCATCCTTAGAGGACTTTTTCGACATACAACGAACATATCCCCAAAATTTCAAGTTTCTAACTGCAATAGGTTTGCTGGGGGATGATGAGTGAATATCCAAAAATCCTTCCTTAGTGGACTTCTTTCCCCAGAATTTCATCTCTCCCCATGAGGCCCTTAAATTGGATTTATGAAAAAACGATCGAACACCTATTTACTACTTTTTCAATCTGATTTTTCTCCCTGAGATTCTTACTTTTTGCCTCTGTCTTTTAAGAGATACTTGCTCCGTTAAGAATCCATTCAACACTCACTTTTCACACATACACCTCATAATATACACCACACCGAAAAACCCTCAGACATGTGTGTTCTTATTCTTAATGATGAGTTTATATGCCTTGTATCCCATCCCAAAGGAAACCAATCGGTAGATATTGTTATTCAATTAAATGCAAGTCTACCCCCTTAACATCCCTTTAGAACCTGAATATCCAAAATTTCTTCCTTAGTGGACGTTTTCGACATACAACGAACATAGCCCCTTAATGTCATGTTTCTAACTTCAATAATTTTGGCTGGGGGATGATGAGTGAGTGAGTAAGTCAGGACATTTTCTTTCAATTATTTTTCAGAATTTCACCCCTCTCATGAACACCTTAAATTGGATTTATGAAAAAAAACGGTCGAACACCTATTTACTTATTTTTGAGCTGTTCTTCCCCCCTGAGTTTGATGAGTGAGTGAGTTAGGACACTTTCTTTCCTGTTTATTCCCCCAGAATTTCACCCCTCTCCAAGGGCCCCTTAAATTGGATTTATGAAAAAACGGTCGAACACCTATTTACTTATATTCTAAGCTGTCTTTTCCCGACGAATTTCAAACTTCTCGCCTATGTCGTTTAAGAGATACACGCTCTGTTAAGAATCCTTCAACCCCCAATTTTCACCCCTTTCACCTCATAATATACACCACATCGATAAACCTTTAGACATTTGTCTGATTATTTTAATGATTAGTTATATACCGAATATCACATCCCCAAAGAAACAACTCATGAGATATCGTTATTCAATGAAATGCACGTTTACCCCCTTAACACCTCTTTAAACCCCGAATAACAAAAATCATTCATTAGTTGACGTTTTCGACATACAGCGAACATATTCCCAAAATTTCATGTTTCTAACTTTAATAGTATTCGCTGGGCGTGATGAGTGAGTGAGTCAGACAGGACATTTTCTTTCAATTATTTTTACCAGAATCTCACCCATCCCCATGGGCCCCTTAAATTGGATTGATGAAAAAACGCTTGAACACCTATTAACTTATTTTTAAGCTGTCTTTTTCCCCTGAGTTTGATGAGTGAGTTAGTCAGTCAGTTAGGACACTTTCTCTCCTTTCCCTCCCCCAGAATTTCACCCCGCCCCATTGGCTCCTTAAATTAATTTATGAAAAAACGGTGGAACACCGATTTACTTATTTTTTAAGCTGATTTTTTTTCGCTGAGTTTCAAATTTCTCGCCTATGTCGTTCAGGAGATAGGCCTACACGCTTCGTTAGGAATCCTTCAACCCCCAATTTTCACCCCTTTCACCTCATAGTAATACACCACATCGAAAAACCCTTAGACACATGTCTGCTTATTTTTAATGATTAGTTTATATGCCGAGTATCACATCCACACATGAAACCACTCGTGAGATATTGTTATTCAATGAAATGCAGGTTTAACCCCCTTAAGACCCCTTTAGAACCTGAATATTCAAAAATCCTCCCTTAGTGTATGGTTTTGACATACAACGAACATATCCCGAAAATGACATGTTTCCAATTTCAATATTTTTGGCTGGGCGATGATGGGTGAGTGAGACAGGACATTTTCTTTCATTTTTTTTTCTTCAGAATTTCACCCCTCTCGATGAACCCCTTAAATTTGATTTATCAAAAAACTGTCGAACTCACATATACTTATTTTTAAGCAGTTTTTCCCCCTGAGTTTGAAGAGCGAGTGAGTCAATCGGTTAGGACACTTTCTTTCCTGTTTTTTTTTTACCCAGAATTTCACCCCTCCCCATGGGCCCCTTAAATTGGATTTATGAAAAAACGGTCAAACACCTATTTACTTATTTTTTGCTGATTCTTTTTCCGCTGAGTTTCAAACTCCTCGCCTATGTCGTTTAAGAGATACAGGTTCCGTTAGGAATCTTTCAACCCCCACTTTTCTCCCCTTACACCTCATAATATACACCACATCGAAAAACACTCAGACCCGTGTCATCTTATTAGCCTACTTTTCACATTTTGCAAAAATGAGGAAAAAGTAGACTTATGAGATCGGGCAAATGTGTGTCTGTCTGTCTGTCTGTCTGTCTGTGTGTCCCCCCCCTATCAACTCCTAAACGGCTGCAGCAATCGAAACAAAATTTGGTAGGAGTAAAGATCTATACCTGAATATCTCACGGCCATATTTGAAAATGATGAGAGTGCTACCAACTGCTAAAAAATCGCAATTGAATTTTGAGCTCCATGTTGGATATCTTGGAAAGTATGAATGTGAGCTATTTCAAAATTGGTACACGTACAGATCATAATATTTCAGTTTAATTTCCAGGAGGCCAAACATGGCAGTGTTGCCAAAATGATTATAAGCCTCCTGATAGGTCCAATTTTTAAATGCATATAACCTCTACACTATCAAGCGGAATTCAACCAAATTTCGTATGTTGTATGTGTACATAACCAGATATGACTGAGCGTATTCTTAAGACCTACCAGGGCTGCCAACTGTTAATAAATGCTCCTAATTTATTTTATCCAAATACCAATATATCAGAAAGTATGCAAGCCGACAGCTTTAAACTATGCACACGTATAGTACCTGACATTCTATATTAATTTGGAGTAACTTATATACGTCAGTGCTACCAACATGATTCTAAGCCTGCTGACAGGTCCAACTTTAAATACATGTAACTTCCATACTATCATTTGGATTTCAACCAAATTTCGTATGTGCTATGTGTACTATAACAGATATGACTATGCGTATTCTAAGGAGCAACCAGGGCTGCCAACTGTTAATATGTGCTGTCCCTATTTTTGTTACCCTAATATCAATATATCAGAAAGTATGCAAGCCAATAGCTCTAAACTTTGCACACGTATAGTACCTGGCATTCTAGACGAATTTGGAGTAACTAATATACGTCAGTGCTGCCAACATGATTCTAAGCCTGCTGATAGGTCCAATTTTAAAATGCATGTAACTTCTATACTAACTAATGGATTTCATTCAAAATTGGCACAACAATAGATCATATTATTTCAGATTATTTCTGACCAATACATGCATGACATTGTTGCCAACATGATTTTACGCGCGCTGTTAGATCCAATGTTTAACTGCATGTAACGTCCATGCTATCCAGTGGACTTCAACCAAATTTTGTATTTAGTACCGTAAGAGACGGAACTAAGAATATATTCAGTCATCAGGGCTGCCAACTGTAGTGCTCTATTAGGATACATTATGTCAGTTATACAGTATTTCGAACTAATTGGAAATTTCGATATTAGCAACTTAATTACGTCATTATTCTAGATAGGTTCATATTCTGTAGAATAATCATTGGCATGAAAAGTAGGCTGTATAGTTCTTCACGGAACTTCTTGTTTTTAATGATGAGTTTATATGCCGAGTATCACATCCCCCAATGAAACCAATCGGGAGATATTGCTATTCAATGAAATGCAGGTCTACCCCCTTAACACCCCTTTAGAACCTGAATACCCAAAAATCCTTTCTTAGTGGGCGTTTGCCGTCCTTGAGGAAGCTGCATACCAAATTTCATTCCAATCCGTTGGGTTGTTTCTGAGATTTCGTGATGAATGTGTGAGTGAGTGTGTGAGTGGTATTTGACAAATATCTAGTAGATAGTGTCAAGTCTTTGTTATGCTATACTCGGTTGACAGTGCTTTGTGAGCAGTTGAGTAACTAACGGGATTTCAAGTAAAGATCCTCATTTTCTATACCGGTAGTGCAGAGCGCAAATGGCATCCAGTCGGCCGTGTCTCGACTTGAGCTATGTTGCCATGGAAACTATCTGCCTTGCCATTCCTTCATGAGTATTAGCCTACTTTCGATTTTTGCAAAAAATGAAAGTAGACTTATGAGATCAACACAGGGCGAAATAGTGTGTCTGTCTGTGTGTGTGTATGTGTGTGTGTGAGTCTGTGTGTGTGTGTGTATGTGTGTGTGTGAGTCTGTGTGTGTGTGTGTGTCTGTGTGTGTGTGAGTGTGTGTACTCTGAATGTCTGTCCCCCCCTATCAATTCGAACACGGTGAAACCGAATTGAACGAAATTTGGTACAGAGGTAGCACTAGTAAAGGACACCTCAGTGTCATACTTTATATCGCCGCCATCTTTACCAAAACAGAATGGTGGCCACTCAAATGTTCAAAACGTAAAATCAAATTACGGCTAAACTAATCATCCGATCTCTACCAAATTTGGTGACAACATACCTTTATATAGGACGCGTCTTTCACCCAAAATTCAAGGTCATCGGCCATGCGATTTCAGGATGGCGGCCGTGTGAATTATGCAACCATTTTAATAAATAGCTTAAGACCCACCAATTCCGATTATCGAGCCTAGGGGGGTTTAAGCTATCCTGAAGGTCGTGATCCGTTATTTATTATAATTTAATATTATAATATTATACAGTACGAGTGGCTTAAAAGAGCTGAGCTGTTTGTGTCACACGACAAGATGGCAGCTGTCCTCATGTGCCTGTCTTATATTTCAGTAGTTTTAGTATGTTGTATGTGATATACCGTACTGATACAATAATATAAACTTTGTATGAAATGATCTTTAATGAAGATGTACTGCAGTGAAGAAATCGTTTATTTAAAGTCATTATTTGCCAACAGTTTGTATCTAATATGTCAATTAAGAACAACTGACGTCATGGATACGGTTAGCTCTGGGCTAGCATGTTAGTCTGACACGCAGTTGACTGGGGATCGAGTACTGCTACAGTTAGGTTTTTTTTTTCTTGAATTCTTTTACAAATGATGTGCACGAGCTTTTCCCACAGATACTGAATAAAATGTCATTTAGCTCAAAGGAGAGGATAAAGTATACACTCGTATATTAATAAAATCACAGTCCCAGCATCGCACATAAACAGAAGACATTAGAAAAAGGAGAATAGAAGAACTAGATACACGTTGTCATTAACCACAGCCTTCTTAATGCCTCTGTACGGTGCTGTCCTCTTGTGGGTTATGTGGGTAATATTGTTCCAAACATAACGCTGTGTAAATGCCTGAGCTGGCCTCCTGAAGTATGGCAATTTTGTAATACTGGTAGTTCAACTATTAGCCACGATCGCGCTCCGAATACCTTTAAACACTGCCAGATGGATCGCCTCCCTCTTGGCTACTTTAAACTGCCTACTCATTCAACACCCATAGAACACTGCCATCGTAGTACATTACGATGGCAGTGCATAGGCGTACAAGATAAAGATTAATTCACTGATAGGTCGCAGCACCACCTACTGTGATTGGGGCGGAAGATTCTTAATTTTGCAGGCTGGCTTAATATAGAGATTAACGGACGTGAATGCATTACAATAAGTTAGTAGTTTTGTTATTCAATCATCATAAAGTATATAATATTGATCTTGACACTTACTGGCTTATTATCAATATAAAAGAAAACAAACAATACATTGTGGTTGGGGTGATTGTTTTAGGGATGAGGACAAAGAGTCATAAAGATACCCATACATTTAGGAGAAAGTAGGCTATATGTTCTTTGCTGAACATCTTGTTTTATGATTTGATTAGCCTGTGCTTGAGTGCAAAAGTGCCGAAATCAGAATAATGAGAAAGTCTATCGAAAATTCATGTAGCCAGCGGTTCCTTCTGGGTCCTAAACTATGTGTGTGCAAAATTTGGTTGAGATTGGTGAAACGGTGTAGATTTGTATACGGAACCAACCCCCACCCACCCACATACATACATACAGACTTTCACTTTTATATATAAGATATTTGCCACAGTTGCTAAGTTTACTGACGGGTTTTCTTGTATTTTGTTTTTGTAGGGCAGAGACTGTCTGTGGGTGTCACTGTAGGTTTGGTAGTGTTTTGTAGAGCTATTTATCTTGCAGATTTGGATCTGATGATGCTCGCTTGACGAGCGAAACATGTCATCCCTTAGTCTTCTTCTTCTTCGTCTTCTTCAATAGTCCATAACAATATATGTCTTAATAACATGTAATTTACAGTATTTCTGGTCTCTTCTTTTCACACATTCCAGTAGGGCCTAATTGGAATATTTTTGATGTGTAACATCTTTCCGCTCCGTTGCTGGATAGTTTTGTGGGAGTGATTTTGAAAATTGGGGACGGAAGTGAATCGGGCGGAAGTGGATCGAACGGAAGTGGATCGGACGGAAGGGAAGACCCACTGCCAGCTGGATGTACAATTGAAAATGTGTGTATTGGAAACAAGGCAGTGTATGCTCTGTAGCACTAGAATGTTATGGCAATACAGTAGGCAGTGCATTTAGCAGGCACTGGTTTGACGAGCACAGTGGCAAATGTTTCACAGACTTTCATTTGTCATTGAGCAGTTAATGAAGCTTCACGTTCTAGGTTGAATATCACATGGGGTAGGACAAAGACGACAAATGACATTTAAGTAAGCGGCATTATTGTCAAGCTGTGGGTGAGTAGTCAAATATTAAATGCATAACAGAATGTTGTTATATGAGTGGAATAAAAGCTGTATTTTCATCGTATGTGAGACTAGGTCATTTCATGATTGTAGGAAGCCATGCTTTGATTGTTTACGACGAACTGTATGAGAGCCTTGAGAATAATGAATGTTATAGTTACTGAGGAATGTGCTCACAGTATTTGAGAGTACAGTCGACGTTGTGTGTCACTTTGTTATTATGAATTACTAATGTAAAAGGAAGGAAGGAAGCTTGTAGATTTGCGTGTCCTTTAATCTCATGATCATGATCCACGGTACCTCCCTTTTACGTGGAATGCGAACCACAGGACATGGCATTTCAATTCGAAAATCTCACATGTATTGACCGGGAATCAAACCCGGTCTACCTTGGTGAGAGACTAACAGCTTGACCGCTGCGCCACAAATGTGACAGTAGCATATCTCCAATTCAATCTATACATTCATCATAGTACCAGTATGAAAATGGAGTGTAAGTTAACATTTTAAGAATGTCCAAGCTGTGTAGTATACGAGTAGGATAACATGTCAGATGTCACACATCATATGCGACTACTGTAAGGCTCGTATCTTTGTTTGTATTGACCGGCTGAAAGCCACAATATTAATAGCATAAGTGGAAATAGTTTGGTGACAAGAGCGTTGGAAGGGACAGTACCGTAAATGATAAAATCAGAAGACAAAGAAGAAGGTTTCAGCTGATTGATAACAGAAAGAATGATAAATCTTATGACCTAACGAAACGTTATGCAGAAGACCGGATACGATGGAGAAAAAGACCATGAGTAAACCTGACATTAGGCAGATAAACTAAACTGAACTCCAGGTTTAGCCCAATAATTTCAGGAGTTCTTTATCGTCGAAGCCCGTAAAAACCATTACTAGCATGTTTTTAGCCTATTTTCATCATATGAAATATAGGCTCATGAGATCAACTTTTGTCCGTGGATGTGTGTGTGATCTGTGTGTGTCCCCCCATGGAATCTAAACGGACGGAACGATTTCAATGAAACTTGGTAAGTACCTCGACCGAGCTTTCCAAATTTTAATTAGTTTCACCAATCCAATATCGCGGCTGCGGGAAATATATCACCGGCATTCTATAGGCCTATAGCCTATTAAAAACTGTTACTAATATAACCCTGAAATTGTGTATGGTGATAGCGTATACTAAACTAAGTTCATCTCTGTGACTTTCAAAAAAGTGTTAACTACAAAACCAACATGGCGACCAATCAAAGTTAAAATATGTAAATGAAGATTTCCCTCACGATTTCATCATCCGAGCGCAGTGACACTTGTTACTGTAAATGTTTATGCAGAGATTAATCTACCGGAATCTAATTTAAATGCAATTGTTTTCATAAACTCAAGATGGTGGCTGTGCGAAATTTTAAAATTAAGTTGTTCTTGTCTTTGCGTCTTAATCATGCGGTCGAAGAGAATAATTTTCATCTAGCCTACTGGTACATAACTCCATGGCCTACATATAAAGCAATACAACATGACGATCCCTTTAATCCTTTTGATGCTAAGCTATTATGAGTGAGAATGTTAAAAATGGTCAAGTTTATTAAAATGATAAATATTTTATAAAATTTATAATATTGATTAATAATGGTGTATTTCTATTTTTGTTCGTGTTTGCTGTGTTTGTTTTGTTTATACTTGTAAATTTTATTGTTAATTATTATATTCTCACTAGTGGAATCTATCAGTCTGACAATAAAGAATACATACATACATACGCGGGTTTCATTCTCTCTTTCGATGTGTATATTTTTTTATAAATAACTGGATTAATAATAAGTATTCTCTGCACATATTGCAGTCAGTTGACTTAGCACACGTGTTATCTTTTTAATTAGTGTTTGTTTACGTTCTTAATCAGAACTAATTTAGATAACTGGTGATAAAAATGCTAAATCTTTGAACGAAGAGAAAATATTTTTGCCAAAATATGCTATTTAGATTGTATAGGCTATGATAATTATAGAATGACATAAAAATGACCATGATAGCCCGATTACTTAATGGCATATTGAAAATGAAAATCCACAGCCTGCTTCCAGTCTTTGACCGGGTCAGGAATGGAATGAATGAAGCCCCCATCTAGCGGCGAGGATATGAACTGTGCCGGCTGCCGAGGCCTGACGCACTCCTCTGGGGCAATGATTAAATGAATGACAGATGAAATGAAATGATAGTGGAGAGTGTTGCTGGAATGAAATTTTGACAGGGAAAACCGGAGTACCCGGAGAAAAACCTGTCTGCCTCCGTTTTGTCCAGCACGGGGCTACATGGCCGCGTTGTCGCAGCCCCTAAACTAAGGAACCAACCTACCAATCCCTTTCAACAAGAAACATTAAAATAATTATTACAGAAAAATCAAAACTATCTACAGTAAACAAGAAAAAGTCCAGAAACTGGGAAAAAAGTAATACAAGAGTGACATTCGAGGATCTAGATAACAGCAAACAAAAATACATTACTTCAGTCTCTCGTACATTCAATCAAAAAATCAATCATCCATTCATTCAACCACATGTTCAATCAATCAATCAACACAAATAGAACAGAACACAATATGCATACACTATTTTACAGCCCACTTGAGATGTTTCTCATAACAGTTGACAGAGAGTCTTGCTTACAACGTTGATAGTACTGCGTGGCTGGAAATAATATTAATAATCCTACTAATATATAACAAGTAGTTCCGTGAAGAACTATACAGCCTATTTTCATATATCCTGCTCATGTTATTTGCCTCTATCAACATACAACATTTCAGTTTAATTGCCGTAACAGATTCGTAGATATTGAGAACCGTCTAAATATTTCAGATGGTCGCCAGGTTGGATTTTTATTTTTGTACTATTACATTAAGATTATTGTGTACGTGTGGTATTCAAACTTCAATCGCATGATTAGAACACAAGAAGTAAAAACGAGATTTTAAAATTACGCACAGCAGACATCTTGTGATTATGCAAACAATTGAAATAAATTGCATGCCAGTGGATCAACATTTGTATAAGCATTTAACGTGCAACGTTTCACGGCACTCGGATAGATAATTCGGTAGAAACGCCCATTTAAATATTTATACTTCGCGTCGCCGCCATGTTGGATTTGTGCTCACCAGGTTACTGAAAGTCCTATAGGTGAACATATGTTCATAGTCTCTATGAACATAAAATAATTCAGTTTGGTTGCTGTAAAAGATTCATGGATATTGAGAACCGACTAAATACTTCGGAAGCTCGCCATTTAGGATTGTTATATGTATAGGCCATAGAGTTATGTACCATTCCAGGACAATTATTGCCTAGGTTCATTATTCAAACTTTCACTTCGATCGCATGATTACGACACAAGAAATAAAAACTTAATTTTAAAATTTCGCACAGCCGCCATAAACAATGTAAACAATTGAATTAAATTAGATGGCAGTGCATTACAATCTGCAAAATCATTTACTGTACCACATTTCACTGCGCTCAGAGAGTTAAATCACGAGAAAAGTATATTAAAATATTTCAAATTCTCTTGGTCGCCATGTTCGTTTTGTACTTTACAGGTTTATGAAATATACATAGGTAAACTTGTATCAGTACCCTTTATCACCGTACAAAATTGCAGGGTGATATCTGTGATA
This sequence comes from Meconema thalassinum, assembly GCA_946902985.2. Lineage (NCBI taxonomy): Eukaryota > Metazoa > Arthropoda > Insecta > Orthoptera > Tettigoniidae > Meconema > Meconema thalassinum. Next base: position 82,313,376 of record OX336400.1, on the reverse strand, counting down.
GTTTCGGAGATACAGAATGTCAGTGAAATATTTCGCACAGCCGCCATTGTGAGGTTATGTAAACAATTGAACTAAATTAGACTTCAGTGCATTAAAATGTGTATAAATTGCTGTACCAAGTTTCATTACGTTTGGATAGTTAAATCGCGAGAAAAGTCTATTTAAAACTCTCAATTTCGCTTAGCCGCCATGTTGGTTTTGTAGTCACCAGGTTTTAGAAAGTCTCATAGGTGAACTTCTAGTAGTGCCCTTTATCACCGTACACAATTTCAGGGCGATATCGGTAATAGTTTCGGAGATATTGAATGCTAGTGAAATATTTCGCACAGCCGCCATGTTGGATTGCTGAGACGTAACAAAATTTGAAGGGCACGGTCGAGGTCGCCGGGAATAGCGCTATGAACTTACCGAGTTTCATTGAAATCGCTCCAGCCGTTTAGATTTTATTAGGGGGGGCACACACCTCACACACACACACACGCACACACACACGCACACACACACGGACAAAAGGTGATCTCGTAAGTCTATTTTTTCAAAATTGAAAATAGGCTAAAAATGACATGGTGTGTGTCTGTCTTTCTGTCTGTCTGTCTGTCTGTCTGTGTGTTACTCAATAGCGCAAGAACCACTGGTCCGATTTAAATAAAATTTTGCATGGATGTAGCTGATTTACCATGTTTACATATAGGATACTTTAAATTTCGATATTTTGCACTAATAAAAATGGCAACCATTTTAGTGACGTCACTACACCTTTGGTTTCAAAATTTTATATTTCCACTAGCTGACCCGGCAGACGTAGTCCTGGCAATCAAAGAAAGTGTTGTAACTTTGTTTCTTGAAGTGCTTTTGGATACACAATATTTTTTTCAATTTCTGTTAACTGCCCCTATACTATCGTGAAATGAATTAACTAATCTAGAAACATTCGTGGTTGCGTGCACAACAACTCTCCAACGTTTCATCGCAATTGGATAAATGGCATAAAACGCATACGGGATTTTGTTTAAATGATTCGTGCGCTGTCACTCATTTGTAGAATCTACTCGTGCTCTACCAACTGTGAAATTGATTTACTAAGTTAGAAAGCTTCACGTAAGTATACACAACAACTCATCAAAGTTTCATCGGAATCCGATGAATGACATATGAACGTATACGGGATTTTTTTAAACGATTCGCGAGCCGTCACTCATTTGTTGAATCTACTCATGCGCTACCTATTGTAAAATAGATTTACTAAGCCTGAAACTTTCTCTGGAGTGTACTCATCATTCACCAAGGTTTCATCGCAATCTGCGGGAATGATATATGACCACATACGCGACATTGTGGAAACGATTCACGCGCCGTCGCTCATTTGTTGAATCTACTCGTGCGCTACTTATTAAAAACTGGATTTACTAATCCAGAAACCTTTCCTGGAGTGTACACAACAATTCACCAAAGTTTCATCGTAATCGGATAAATGGTATATGAACGCATACAGGACTATGTTGAAACGATTCGCGTGCCATCGCACATTTGTTGAATCTACTCGTGCGCTAACTATTGTAAAATGAATTTACTGAGCCAGAAACCTTTACTGAAGTGTACACAACAATTCACCAAAGTTTCATCGCAATCGGATAAATGGTATATGGACGCTTATGGTACTTTGTTGAAATGATTCGCGTACCGTCACTCATTTGTTGAATCTACTCGTGCGCTAACAATTGTAAAATAGATTTATTAAGCCAGAAACCTTCCATAGGTTGTACACAACATCTCATCCAATTTTAATCTTAATCGGACGAATGGTATTTGAACGCATACGGGACCTTATTGAAACGCTTCGCGCGTCGTCGCTCATTTGTTGAATCTAGTCGTGCGCAACCTCCTGTGAAATGGATTTACTGAGTTAGAAACCCTCACGTAAGTGTACACAACATCTCACCCAAGTATCATTGCAATCGGATGAATGGTATATGAACGCATACGGGACTTTGTTTAAACGTTCGCACATAGTCGCTCATTTGTAGAATCTACTCGTGCGCTACCTATTGTAAAATGGATTTACTAATCCAGAAGCCTCCCCTGGAGGGTACACAACATCTCACCCAAGTTTCATCGCTATCGTACGAATGGCATTTGAACGCATATGGGACCTTGTTGAAACGCTTCGCACGTTGCCGCTCATTTGTTGAGTTGACTCCTGCGCAACCTCCTGTGAAATGGATTTACTATGTTAGAAACCTTCACGTAAGTGTACACAACAACTCATCAAAGTTTCATCTCAATCGATGAATGGTATATAAACTTATACGGGATTTTGTTGAAACGCTTCGCGCGTCGTCACTCATTTGTTGAATCTAGTCGTGCGCTACCTATTGTAAAATTTATTTACTAAGCCAGAAGCCTTCCCTGGAGTGCACAGAACATATCACTCAAGTTTCATCGCTATCGGACGAATGGTATTTGAACGCATACGGGACCTTTTTGAAACGCTTCGTGCGTCGGCGCTCATTTGTATAATCTACTCGTGCTTAAGCTTCTGTGAAATGGATTTACTAAGCCAAACACCTTCCCTGGAGTGCACTCAACACCTCACCCAAGTTTCATCGCAATCGGATGAATGGTATATGAACGCATACGGAACTTTGAAACGCTCTAACGTGCTGAGACAAACAGAATTCGACATCACTGCCACCTTTGGTATAAAACACAACTTTCCGCCATGGCGGAGTGTATGTTACGGCATTAGTTGCACAGGTTGCGACCAGGTGGCTCTACGTGCAGAGACACACAGTCCAAAAGGATCACTTTTCACTAAGGCTAGCGGTTTCCATGACGACTGTTTATGACTGTATATTGTGGTTCTAAATTTGTGTGTAAATTGTGGTTCTAAAATTCTAAAGTTCCACCTATGTGGTCAAATTGTGAATCTAAACCATGCATGGGCCCACCCTAACATTCATACAAACGCTCTATCAAAGTTCCAACGTTCACCACTAGGTATCATTGATATCTGGTGGCGAAAGATGGAACTACTTGAAATTGAACGGACTTGTAGCTCGCCCTTTAGGGTGTCCGCTGGAAGCAGCTACAGACTCAGGCGAGCCGAACATGTCCTCAGACACTCCCGGCACTAAAAGCCATACGATAGATAGATAGATAGATACGATAGATAGATAGATAGATAGATAGATACAAAATTTCATCAAAATCGGTCCAGGCGTTTAGGAGGAGTTCAGTCACATACACACGTGTCGAAGAATTATATATATAAAGATATCAAATAAAAAGAGAACGCTAAGAAATAGCAAACTTTCGATGGCACACACGAGCTTCGAAATTGAATTTCCTATCCGGAGGGTCCTTATTACTTTTCGTGTATCTCCAACGGTTAGCGAGTAAAACCCACATATGTGACGTCACTACACCCTTTGGTTTCAAAATTTCATATTTCCATTTCAAATAAAAAGAGAACGCTAAGAAATAGCAAACTTTTAATGCATACACGAGCTTTAACATTTAATTTTCTATCCAAAAGGTCCTTATCACTTTTCGTGTATCTCCAACGGTTAGCGAGTAAAACCTAAATTTGTGCAATAAAACACGGTCAACACTGAGCGGTGCAGTATATCTCTACATACATAAAAATTAAAGTTTGTTTGTTTTTTTCGCAATTTCTACCGAAATTTGAGTTATTTACACGTTTCAGACTGTTTTATTATGGATGCGCACGAAAATACTTTTTTGGTCTGTCTGTCGGTTTGTTTGTTTGTCTGTGGACAATTTTGTTCCCTTATAACTCGAGAACGGCTGGGTGTATCAACGTAAAATTTGGTACAGATATCCATCAGAGGCACGGTACTAATCATTGATGTAACCCTTCTCCGTACCTCTCATAAAAGGGGGCCTACCCCCTTAAAATACATGCTGAAATAGGAGTAGAAGGACGAGACAAAGGTCATTTGCAGCCCATCAATGTGAGAGACAAAACTCGGGGGCCCTAAAGGATCCCCGAAATCCACATTTTAAGGCCCTAAAACCAACCATTTTTGAGATATTCCCAGAAAACTAATTTCATTTAATAAACTAATGAACGAATACAAACCGGTAACCAAGGCAACAGATTCTCAGAGGTCCATCTATTGCTGTAAGACGCAATGCAATTCCATTAATTACATTGGTGTGAAAGTTTGCAAACGGCTAGAAGGTTATCACGGAACCAAATTAAGCTGCAAAATTCATCAATACATATAATGCGCTTAAGGGGGTCAAGGGGTACACTAGAATTGTTCACGCGATTTACACCTGCGGGTGTGGTATGGCAGGTCAATTATATTCCTATCCCTATATTATATTATTATTATTAGTATTATATTATGGCGTACAACGAGGAGACAAAGCCCCTCGGTGCCAGAAACAAAACTTGGGGGCCCTAAAGGGTCCTCGAAAACTACATTATAAGGCCCTAAAACCAACATTATCTGAAATATTCCCAGAAAACTAATTTAATGTAATTTAACAAACTAATGAAGGAATGGAAATCGGTAACCATGACAACATTATCTCAAGGGGTGGCATCCAAATTTCCATCTATTTCTGTAAGAAGCAATGTCACTCCATTTATACCTTGCCACGGTGGGTGAGTGATTAGCGTGTCGGTCTACTAACCCCAAGATTTCAGGTTCACTCCTGGCCGTGGTAAGTGATTTTTGAAAGGCGGCAAAAATACGACTCGCATGTCATACGATGTTGGCATGTCAAAGAACCCATTTGAATTCAGTAGGCCGTGTTCATAATGGCAAAATTAATCTTAGGAGTTTCCACCAACACAAAGTTCCTCGTTTCTCTACAAGAAAGCGCTATAGTGTTCAAGGAGCTTAGATATCTACCCTCCTTGACTTTCATAGTGATTCAAGGAACAACGAAATTTCGACATAAGGCTACCCTCTGGGTGTCAAATTACGAAGCTTGCACCCTGCACCCGAGGCCATACGATATTATTATTAGACTGCTCCATTTATTGCATTTCTGTGAAAGTTTGCAAATGGCTATAAGGTTATCACGGAACCAACGTAGACTGTATAATTCGTCTATGCAATTAAGGGGGTCATGGGGTAACCTAGAAATTTTTCAAGCAATTTCACGTGCGACATAGAGTACAGAATAGTACATTATGCAACGAGCCTATAATGGCTATAATTAAGACACGAGTATTTTTTATAAAACGAGCGTATGCGAGTTTTATAATTTCCATACGAGTGTCTTAATTACCATTATAGGCGAGTTGCATACGACTGTTTATGTTCGACGATAATTATAACTTTATTATATGTTTTAACATAAATATTCATAAATATCTGTTGAGAGTCAGCTACTGGAATTTTGTGATCGCAGAGCGAGCGTTGGGTGTTATATCTCTGCCTTTCAAGAGCTTTGAACGACGCATGCGCTCTGTGTATTTGCAATGCCATATGCAAACCATATGTTTACATCTGCCGTCCCTCAGTAATATTGTCACCGGTGTCAGTTGAAGACAATGCGCTGTGTAGAAATTAGTGTTGGTGATTTTAAGGTACAGTGCTATTTCTTGTCTCATATTCGCCAGTTTATTTACGCGAACATATGGACGGTGGGTATTCCATGTCGGTGATTTATTACAGTTCGATGTTGTGTTTATGTCCGACATGTTGGATTTTGAGCGCATGCGCGAAGTTATCGTTACCTAATTGGTCAATGAACGAGCTCTGATTGGCTGGAGAAACTGTATCATAATGGAAAACAGTGTTATAATGACCATCATTATGATACAGTTATCTGACACATAATAGTGAGGGTCGAACATAAACAGCAACATTATTTTCAAAAATTCCTGAATTGAATCAGCATTTTTTGCGGCTTTTAGGAATTTGGACCATTTGAGGCTAAAGAACCTGAATTTTCATGCACCACAAGCCTTTATAATTTATGAAAGAGGTCTTCCTGTGTATGGGGACCTAACACAACGTAGAGGGTCATTTTTATGTGAGGTGTATTGCGTTTCGTCTACAAGGCTTTCAATTCTGTTTCACGTCAGGAAGTACACGTTAGGTGAATTTAGTTTGAGAGCACATTTTAACTAATCTTTTTTTACATTTTTTTTGGCGACATACGGGTTCATCGTACGGATGATTTTGTTTGATACTGTATGGTAGATATACCCTTATTTGGATATCTGGGTGATATGTTGCAGACAATTGAATTGTCTGTCTGTCTTGCTGTGTATCTTTATGTACGCCTATAAATCGTGTTCGGATACTTGGTGCGTCGTAAAATTAGGTATGGTAAACATGAGCCAAAACACCAATCATTTATAAAACTCCTCACCGTACTTTTAATGCAGTAGAAGGGTGGATATAGGGAAAAACTTCTCAAAATACGTGCTAAAATAGGCGAAATATAAAAATTATCCTAGAAGGACGATCAAAGCATATGTTGCGCTTCTCAATGTGAGACACAAAATTTCCGAGTCTATAAGGGGTCTCCGAAAACCACATTTTAAGGCCCTTAAATTAACAGTGTGTGTGATATTCCCAGAAAACTAACTTCGTTCTGATAAACGTATGAAGGAATGACAAACCGCTAACCATTGCAACAGTAGCTCAATTGATAATGTCTGGTGTTAATATATAACACTGTTCGAAGAACGGGTACTTCTGCTATACTAATATATAACAAGTAGTTCCGTGAAGAACTATACAGCCTATTTTCATATATCCTGCTCATGTTAATTGTATCTATGAACTTACAAAATTTCAGTTTAATTGCTGTAACAGATTCGTAGATATTGAGAACCGTCTAAATATTTCGGAAGCTCGCCAGGATGGTCGCCAGGATGGATTTTTATTTTTGTACTATTACATTAAGATTATTGTGTACGTGTGGTATTAAAACTTCAATCGCATGATTAGAACACAAGAAGTAACAAGTAGTTCCGTGAAGAACTATACAGCCTATTTTCATATATCCTACTTATGTTAATTGCCACTATCAACATACACAATTTCAGTTTGATTGCTGTAATAGATTCGTAGATATTGAGAACCGACTAAATATTTCGGATGGTCGCCATGTAGGTCCTAGAGTTATGTACTGTTACATGCAGATTATTGTGAACGTGTAGTATTCAAACTTCAAACGCATAGTTAGGACACAAGAAAAAACAAGGAGAGTTTAAAATTTTTCACAGCTGCCATCTTGAGGTTATGGAAACAATTGAAATAAAGTAGATGCCAGTGGATTAACATTCGTATAAGGATTTACTGTACCAAGTTTCATTGCACGCGGATGGTTAAATTGCGAGAAACGTCCATGTGAATATTTATAATTCGCGTCACCGCCATGTTGGATTTGTGATCACCAGGTTATTTGAAGTCCTATAGGTGAACCTAAGTTCATAGCCCCTATGAACATTAAAAAATGCAGTTTGATTGCTAAAATAGATTCGTAGATATTCAGTATCGTCTAAATATTTCGGATGGTCACCATGTTGGATTGTTAAATGTATAGGCCATAGAGTCATGTACCATTAAAGGAAAATTATTACGTAGGTTCATTATTCAAACTTTCACTTCGATCGCATGACTACATCACAATAAATAAAATCTTAATTTTAAAATTCGCACTGCCGCCATCTTGAGGTTATGTAAACAATTGAACTAAATTAGATACCAGTGGATTACAATGTGTATAAATATTTCCTGTGCCAGGTTTCAGTGCGCTTGGAACATTAAATCGCGAGAAAGGTCTATTTAAAATTTTCAAATTCGCTTGGCCGCCATGTTCGTTTTGTAGTTAACCGGTTTTTGAAAGTCTTATAGATGGAATTCCAGTAGTGCCCTTTATCTCCGTACAAAATTTCAGGGGTTTACCGCTAATAGTTTCAGAGATATAGAATGCCGGTGAAATATTTCGCACATCCGCCATCTTGTGATTATGTAAACAATTGAACGAAGTTAGATGTCGGTGCATTACTATGTATATATACATATACTGTACCAAGTTTCATTGCGTTTGGTTGGTCAAATCGCGAGAAACGTCTATTTAAAAGTCGCAAATTCGCTTGGCCGCCATGTTGGTTTTGTTGTTACCAGGTTTTCAAAAGTCACATAAGTGAACTTATAGTAGTTTCCGCTATCACCATAGAAAATGTCAGGGTAATATCGGTAATAGTTTCGGAGATATTGAATGCTGGTGAAATATTTCGCACAGCCGCCATGTTCGATTGGTGAGTCGTAACAAAATTTGAAGGGCACGGTCGAGGTCGCCGGGAACATTGCTATGAACTTTCCGAGTTTCATTGAAATCTCTCCAGCCGTTTAGATTTTATTAGGGGGGGCACACACACGAATCACACACACACACACGGACAAAAGGTGATCTCATAAGCCTATTTTTTTTTCAAAATTGAAAATAGGCTAAAAACGAGATTTTAAAATTACGCACACCAGCCATCTTGTGATTATGCAAACAATTGAAATAAATTACATGCCAGTGGATCAACATTTGTATAAGCATTTAACGTGCAAAGTTTCACGGCACTCGGATAGTTAATTCGCGAGAAACGCCCATTTAAATATTTATACGTCGCGTCACCGCCATGTTGGATTTGTGCTCACCAGGTTACTGAAAGTCCTATAGGTGAACATTGGTTCATAGTCTCTATGAACATTAAAAAATTCAGTTTGGTTGCTGTAAAAGATTCATAGATATTGAGAACCGTCTAAATATTTCGGAAGTTCGCCATTTAGGATTGTTATATGTATAGGCCATAGAGTTATGTACCATTCCAGGACAATTATTGCCTAGGTTCATTATTCAAACTTTCACTTCGATCGCATGATTACGACACAAGAAATAAAAACGTAATTTTAAAATTTCGCACAGCCGCCATCTTGAGGTTATGTAAACAATTGGATTAAATTAGATGGCAGTGCATTACAATCTGCAAAATCATTTACTGTACCACATTTCACTGCGCTCAGAGAGATAAATCACGAGAAAAGTCTATTAAAATATTTCAAATTCGCTTGGTCGCCATGCTCGTTTTGTACTTTACAGGTTTATGAAATATACATAGGTAAACTTGTATCAGTACCCTTTATCACCGTACAAAATTGCAGGGTGATATCTGTAATAGTTTCGGAGATATAGAATGTCAGTGAAATATTTCGCACAGACGCCATTTTGAGGTTATGTAAACAATAGAACTAAATTAGACTCCAGTGCATTAAAATTTGTATAAACATTTGCTGTACCAAGTTTCATTACGTTTGGATAGTTAATTCGCGAGAAATGTCTATTTAAAAGTCTCGATTTCGCTTGACCGCCATGTTGGTTTTGTAGACACCAGGTTTTTGAAAGTCTCATAGGTGAACATCTAGTAGTGCCCTTTATCACCGTACACAATTTCAGGGCGATATCGGTAATAGTTTCGGAGATATTGAATGCTAGTGAAATATTTCGCACAGCCGCCATGTTGGATTGTTGGGACGTAACAAAATTTGAAGGGCACGGTCGAGGTCGCCGGGAATAGTGCTATGACCTTACCGAGTTTCATTGAAATCGCTCCAGCCGTTTAGATCTTATTAGGGACACACACACACACCTCTCACACACACACACACACACGCACACACACACGGACAAAAGGTGATCTCATAAGCCTATTTTTTCAAAATTGAAAATAGGTTAAAAATGAGATGGTGTGTACCTGTCTTTCTGTCTGTGTGCTACTCAATAACGCAAGAACCACAGGTCCGATTTAAATGAAATTTTGCATGTATGTAGCTGATTTACCAGGTGTACATATAGAATACATTTTATTTCGATATTTTGCACTATTAAAAAATGGCTACCATTTAAGTGATGTCACTACACCCTTTAATCAAAACTTCATGTTTACTTATCAAATAAAAAGAGAACGCTAAGAAATAGCAAACTTTTGACGGTACATACGAGCTTCGCTTTTCGTGTATCTCCAACGGTTAGCGAGTAAAACCCACATTTGTGACGTCACTACACCCTTTGGTTTCAAAATTTCATATTTCCATTTCAAATAAAGGGAGAATGCTAAGAAATAGCAACCTTTTGATGGCATACACGAGCTTTAACATTCAATTTTCTATCCAAAAGTTCTTTATCCCTTCTCGTGTATCTCCAACGGTTAGCGAGTAAAACCTAAATTTGTGCAATAAAACACGGTCAACACCGAGCGGTGCAGTATATCTCTACATATATAAAAATGAAAGTTTGTCTGTTTTTTCTGAATTTCTACGGAAATTTGAGTTATTTACGCGTTTCATACTGTTTTATGACGGATGCGCGCGAAAATATTAATTTGTCTGTGGACAACTTTTTTCCCTTATAACTCGAGAACGGCTGAGTGTATCAACGTAAAATTTGGTACAGATATCCATCAGAGGCACGACACTAATCATTGATGTAACTCTTCTCTGTACCTCTCACAAAAGGGGGCATACCCTCTTAAAATATATGCTGAAATAGGAGTAGAAGGACGAGACAAAGCTCATTTTCAGCCCCTCAATGTGTGAGACAAAACTCGGGGGCCCTAAAACCACATTTTAAGGTCCTAAGTCCAACCGTTTTTGAGATATTCCCAGAAAACGAATTTCATTTAATAAACGAATGAACGAATGCAAGCCGATAACCATGGCAACAGATTCTCAGAGGTCCATCTATTGCTGTAAGACGCAATGCAATTCCATTAATTACATTAGTGTGAAAGTTTGCAAACGGCTAGATGGTTATTACGGAACCAAATTAAGCTGTAAATTTCATCAATACGTAAAAAGCGCTTAAGGGGGTCAAGGGGTAGTCTAGAATTTTTTTACGCGATTTACACCTGCGGGTGTGGTACGGCAGGTCTATTATATTCATATCCCTATATTGTATTATTATTATTAGTATTATATTATGGCGTACAACGACGAGACAAATCCCCTCGGTGACAGAAACAAAACTCGAGGGTCCTCGAAAACTACATTATAAGGCTCTAAAACCAACAGTTTCTGAAATATTCCCCGAAAACTAATTTAATTTAATTTAACAAACTAATGAAGGAATGCAAATCGGTAACCATGACAACATTATCTCAAGGGGTGGCATCCAACTTTCCATCTATTTCAGTAAGAAGCAATTTATTACATTTATTACATGTATTACATTTATTACATTTCTGTGAAAGTTTGCAAATGGCTATAAGGTTATCACGGAACCAACGTAGACTGTATAATTCAACAATGCAATTAAGGGGGCCAAGGGGTAACCTAGAATTTTTTCATGCAATTTTCACGTGCGACATATAGTACAGAAGGTATATTATATCTCCAAACAACAACATTATTTTCATAAATTCCTGAATTGAATCAGCATTTTTTGCGGCTTTTAGGAATTTGGGCCATTTGAGACTAAAGAACCTGAATTTGCATGCACCACAAGCTTTTATAATTTATGATAGAAGTCTTCCTGTGTATGGGGACCTAACACAACGTAGAGGGTCAGTTTTTATGTGACGTGTATTGCGTTTCATCTACAAGGCTTTCAATTCTATTTCACGTCAGGAAGTACACGTTAGGTGAATTTAGTTTGAGAGCACATTTTAACTGATTTTTTTAACTTATTTTTGTCGACATACGGGTTCATCGTAAGGATGATTTTGTTTGATACTGTGTGGTAGATATACCCATATTTGGATTTCTGGGTGATATGTTGTGGACAATAGAATTGTCTGTCTGTCTTTCTGTGTATCTTTATGTACGCCTATAAATCGTGTTCGGGTGCTTGGTGCATCGTAAAATTAGGTATGGTAAACATGAGTCAATACACCAATCATTTATAAAACTCTTCACCGTACTTTTCATACAGTAGAAGGGTGGATATAGGGAAAATACTTCTCAAAATACATGCTAAAATAGGCGAAATATAAAAATTATCCTAGAAGGACGACCAAAGCACACGTTGCACTTCTCAATGTGAGACACAAAATTCGCGAGTCTATAAAGGGTCTCCGAAAACCACATTTTAAGGCCCTTAAATTAACAGCGTGTGTGATATTCCCAGAAAACTAACTTCGTTCTGATAAACTTATGAAGAAATGACAAACCGCTAAGCATTGCAACAGTAGCTCAATTGATATTGTCTGGTGTTAACACCGAACACCGTTCGAAGAACGGGTATTTCTGCTGGTAAGTTTATAAAAACGGGGCCGATCTCATCCAGTAGCACTTTTAATAGAAGCTTCTTTGGACGATATATCGGTCCCCTGGCACTAAAAGGTGAATAGGCTGGAGAATGTTTGATAGAGAAGACCAATGGAATAAATGAAAATAGGCTATATACATGTAGCTTTTCACGGAAACTTGTTTTAAAACTTATCTCGCGTCATAACTGAGCTGTAGAAACAGGAATAACGAGCAGATACGCAGCTCTTATAAATTATGCCACGAACCGCTACTGCTTCCACCATTTTCCGATGGACACACTCTCCTACTTAAATGGCGGATTTGGCGTGGTCCCTTACAAAGAGCTTTACGATTGCAACCTGCAATTAAAGAGAAATTAGATGTACCCAACTAACGGTCACAATGAGAAGTAGTTGAACTCATATCGTAAATAAGTCCAGCCTCCACACTTTTCTCTGCTTTCACATGTGAGACAGAGCATAGAGTGACCTTTTGGCTGAGCGCATTGTTGACCATCTTGTCGCTTTCTTCTGACCGTGGTCCGCGAACTTAACTCATTCACTCGCCTAACCTGTTCCTCTGCGTTAAAAGGTCACGCACTAGAGGGGCTACTACCGTACTGTCTATCCGACAAGAAGACGAATAGTCCTGGTCCTTACTTTCGTGTGTGTCTCCCTCTCCCCCAACTACCTATCAGTTGCTGTTCATTCCTTTAGGGGCTTTGTGACATCATTGTCATATAGCGGGCGTGATGGTGCAGTGGTCAAGTTGCTTGAGTCCCGGTCAATGCTTGTGAGATTTTCCAAGTGAAATATCACGTCCTGTGGTTCGGATTCCACGCATAAATGGAGGTCCTTTGGCTCATCATCGCCAGATTAGGGGTAACGTGAAACTACAAGCTTCCTTCCTTCCTTCCCTCCTTCCTTTCTTCCTTCCTTCCCTCCCTCCTTCCTTTCTTCCCTCCTTCCTTTCTTTCTTCCTTCCCTCCCTCCTTCCCTCCTTCCTTTCTTCCTTCCTTCCCTCCTTCCCTCCTTCCTTCCCTCCTTCCCTCCTTCCTTTCTTCCTTCCTTCCCTCCTTCCCTCCTTCCTTTCTTCCTTTCTTCCTTCCCTCCTTCCTTTCTTCCTTCATTCCCTCCTTCCCTCCTTCCTTTCTTCCTTCCTTCCTTCCCTCCTTCCCTCCTTCCTTTCTTCCTTCCTTCCTTCCCTCCTTCCCTCCTTCCTTTCTTCCTTCCTTCCCTCCTTCCCGCCTTCCCTCCTTCCTTTCTTCCTTCCTTCCCTCCCTCCTTCCCTCCTTCCTTTCTTCCTTCCTTCCCTCCTTCCCTCCTTCCCTCCTTCCTTTCTTCCTTCCTTCCCTCCCTCCTTCCCTCCTTCCTTTCTTCCTTCCTTCCCTCCTTCCCTCCTTCCTTCCCTCCTTCCTTCCCTCCTTCCTTTCTTCCTTCCTTCATTCCCTCCTTCCCTCCTTCCCTTCTTCCTTTCTTCCTTCCTCCCCTCCTTCCCTCCTACCCTCCTTCCTTCCCTCCTTCCCTCCTTCCTTTCTTCCTTCCCTCCTTCCCTCCTTCCTTCCCTCCTTCTCTTCTTCCCTCCTTCCCTCCTTCCTTCCCTCCTTCCCTCCTTCCCTCCTTCCTTCCCTCCTTCCCTCCTTCCCTCCTTCCTTCCCTCCTTCTCTTCTTCCCTCCTTCCCTCCTTCCCTCCTTCCTTCCCTCCTTCCCTCCTTCCCTCCTTCCGTCCCCCTTCCCTCCTTCCCTCCTTCCCTCCTTCCCTCCTTCCCTCCTTCCTTTCTTCCTTCCTTCCCTCCTTCCCTCCTTCCCTCCTTCCCTCCTTCCTTCCCTCCTTCCTTTCTTCCTTCCTTCCTTCCCTCCTTCCCTCCTTCCCTCCTTCCTTCCCTTCTTCCTTCATTCCCTCCTTTCTTCCCTACTTCCTTCCCTTCATCCTTACTACCCTCCTTTGTTGTACCAGTCCTGCTGCTAGATTTTACTCTAAATGTGTAGGCCTACTTATTTACAGTGCTTCTGAATATTTCTCGTTCCTTCATCATGTTCACTCCGATGTTACCGGGTGAGTTAGCCGTGGTGGTTACGGCATGACTGATGGCAGTCGCTCACATCCGGGAGGCGAGGAGGTTCGAATCCCCCCGCCGGCAACCTTGAAGATGGTCTTCTGTGGTTTCCCATCTTCCTTCCAGGCAAATGCCGGGGTTGGTCCCTAACTATAGGCCACAGCCGCTACCTTCCAACTCCTCGTCCTTACATTCCCACTTCCCTCCTTCCCTCCCCAACGGTACTTGTAGCTCACCCATTGGGTGTCCGTCTCGAAGCAGCTACAAAAAACTGGCGAGCCGAACATGTCCTCGGACACTCCCGGCACTAGAAGCCATACGCTATAAAAAATAAAATAAAAAACTCCGATGTTCATCTCATTCAAGTCACCACTTGTTTCCTCCAGCCAATGTATCCTCGATTTTTAGCCTACTTTCGATTTTTGCAAAAAATGAAAGTAGACATGAGATCAACACAGGGCGAAAAATTGTGTGTCTGTCTCTGTGTGTGTGTATGTGTGTGAGAGTCTGTGTGTGTGTGTGTACTCTGAATGTCTGTCCCCCCCCCCTATCAATTCAAACACGGTGGACCCGAATTGAACGAAATTCGGTACAAAGGTAGCACTAGCAAAGGACACCTCAGTGTCATGTTTTATATCGCCGCCATATTGACGGAAACGTAATGGCGGCCACCCAAATGTTCAAAGATTAAATCAAATTACGACTAACCTAATCATCCGATCTCTACCAAATTTTGCAACAATATACCTTTATGGGGTAGCATGCATTGACCAAGCTAATAGGCCATCAGCTTAATAGTTTGCGGATGGCGGCCATCTTTGTGTGAAAATCGATTGCCCCTATTAATTCGAACACGGTGAAACCGAATGGAACGAAATTTGGTACAGAGGTAGTACTAGCAAAGGGCACCCCAGTGTCATGTTTTATATCGCTGCCATCTTGACGGAAACGTAATGGCGGCCACACAAATGTTCAAAGCTTAAATCAAATTACGACTAACATAATCATCCGATATCTACCAAATTTTGCAACAACATACCTTTATCGAGGGAGCATCCTTTGACCAAACTAATTGGCCATTAGCCTAATAGTTTGTGGATGGCGGCCATCTTTGTGGGAAAATCGATTCCCCCTATTAATTCGAACACGGTGAAACCGAATGGAACAAAAATTGGTACAGAGGTAGCACTAGCAAAGGGCACCTCAGTGTCATGTTGTATATTGCCGCCATCTTGACGGAAACGGAATGACGGCCACCCAAATGTTAAAAGCTTAAATCTAATTACGACCAACCTAATAATCTAGTCTCTACCAAATTTTGCAACAACATACCTTCATGTGGGAAGCATATTCTAACCAAACTGCAAGATCATCAGCCCAATTTTTGCAGATGGTGGCCAAGTATGTGTGCAAATCGATTCCCCCTAGCAATTCAAACACGGTGAAACAGAATTCAACGAAATTTGGTACAGAGGTAGCACTAGCAAAGGGCAAGGGCACCTCAGTGTCATGTTTTATATCGCCAACATATTGACGGAAACGGAATGACGGCCACCCAAATGTTAAAAGCTTAAATCAAATTACGACCAACCTTATCATTTGATCTCTACCAGATTTTGCAACAACATGCCTTTTTGTGGAAAGCATCTTATGACTGACTACAAGGTCATCAGCCCAATAGTTTGCAAATAGCGGCCATGTGTGTGTGCAAATCCATTCCCCATATCAATTCAAACATGTTGAAACCGAATTGAATGAAATTTTTTACAGAGGTAGCACTAGCAAAGGGCACCTCATATTCATGTTTAATATCCCTATAGCACGTTGTATTTCAACAAGCTACTACAACCAACATTCAACTATACTCCTTGAAAAGGACAAAGAGTTATAACAATACCAATGCATTTAGGAGAAAGTAGGCTATATGTTCTTTACTGAACATCTTGTTTTTGTATTAATTATACTGAATAATCTTTTTGTTAATCTATTGTTGTCCATCCTAAACATATGCCCAATAAATGTCAACCGTCTCCTGGGTGCAGTGTTTGTGAAACTGTCTGTGAGACTATAGAGGTCTGCAGTTCGTCTCCATTCCATTTTCTTGTGTAGGGCCGAATATTGTTCTAAGAATTTTGCGCCCTTGCTTTTCAATGTCTGCAATATTTGAATGGTCTCCTAAAGTTATGGTTTCTGATACATACAGAGCTTCTAGGAGGACAGCGGTTTTGTAATGTTGAATTACGTGACATCACTCTAGTGATTCCACGTTAGTCTGAATGCCCTTTGAAGTCTTCAAGTTTTTTCTGTGTTGGCCAAACTGTCCAATCCTGATGGTAGAATTATTTCTCCAAGGTATTTAAACGAGGATATCTGTGAGATCGTCCCTTATACTGTTTAAATTTTATCTTCCTTGCACTTCTACCGAATGTTCCCAATGTAGCGTAGGCCTACTTGGTTTTTCTCAAATTACAGATAGGGGCAGATGACCTCAAAGTTCCACCCCTTAAAACCACAATAACCAACTAACTCAAATTATAGTAGTCTATTATTATTATTATTACACTAGCAGAAGTACCCGTTCTTCGAACGGTGTTCGGTGTTCACACCACACATTATCAATTGAGCTACTGTTGCAATGGTTAGCGGTTTGTCATTCCTACATGAGTTTATCTGAACGAAGTTAGTTTTCTGGGAATATCACACACGCTGTTAATTTAAGGGCCTTTAAATGTGGTTTTCGGAGACCCTTTATAGACTCGCGAATTTTGTGTCTCACATTGAGAAGCGCAACATATGCTTTGGTCGTCCTTCTAGGATAATTTTTATATTTCGCCTATTTTAGCATGTATTTTGAGAAGTTTTTCCCTATATCCACCCGTCTACTGTATGAATAACACGAGTGATAGGCGTATATAAAGATACTCAGAAAGACAGACAATTCTATTGTCTACAAGATATCATCCAGATATCCAAATATGGGTATATCTTCCACACAGAATCAAACAAAATCATCCTTACGGTGAACCCGTTTGTCGACAACAACAAAAAAAAGATTAGTTAAAATGTGCTCTCAAACTAAATTCACCTAACGTGTACCTCCTGACGTGAAATAGAATTGAAAGCCTTGTAGACGAAACACAATACACGTCACATAAAAACTGACCCTCTACGTTGTGTTAGGTCTCCATACACAGGAAGACCTCTTTCATAAATTATAAAGGCTTGTGGTGCATGAAAATTCAGGTTCTTTAGTCTCAAATGGCCCAAATTCCTAAAAGCCGCAAAAAATGCTGATTCAATTCAGGAATTTTTGACAATAATGTTGCTATTTGGAGATATAATAGACCTTCTGTACTATATGTCGCAGGTGAAAGTTGTATGAAAAAATTCTAGGTTACCCCTTAGCCCCCTGAATTGCATTGAAGAATTATACAGTCTACGTTGGTTCCGTGATAACCTTATAGCCATTTGCAAACTTTCACAGAAATGTAATAAACCTGCTACTTACAGTAATAGATGGAAAGTTGGAGGCCACCCCTTGAGATAATGTTCTTATGGTTACCGATTTGCATTCCATCATTAGTTTGTTAAATTAAATTAAACTAGTGGTTTGAGCCCTGCGGTGATTAGTCAGTTTTGGATTATATATAAGACATGAGACTTTCCGAGTCGATTTGATCTTAGAAATATGGATTATAGCTCTTTCTGCGCGTATCAATGTAAGGAGCAATGTTCGTGGCTTCCACTTCGAAGATGTGGGAACCGAACCCAGCGTTTTAAGGCCCTAAAACGAACGGTTTTCGAGATATTGCCAGAAAACTATCCCCGGTCTGCGAAATTTCAGCGGTTGCCATAGTAACGTTGATCTGTTTCTCAGAGGGAACACAGTTATTTGGGAATATCTCCGAAACCGTTCATTTTAGGAACTTAAATAGTGTGTTTCGGGGTCCCTACAGGACCTCCGAGTATTATTTCTCGTATGTGGCGGCTTAAAATGAGCTAAATCCGAACATTTTACCGACTGTCCTTGCTCAGTACCAAAGGGCCGAAAAAAGTCACTTACAAATTGAATTTTCAAAAACCGTTTCTTAGTGGGCCTCTACATACCCGGATCAACCAACATGCAAAATTTCAGCTTCCTAGGTCTAGTGGTTTGAGCCCTGCGGTGATGAGTCTGTTTTTGATTATATATAAGAGATGAGACTTTCCGAGTCGATTTGATCTTAGAAATATGGATTATAGCTCTTTTTGCGCGTATCAATGTGAGGAGCAATGTTCGTGGTTTCCACTTCGATGAAGTGGGAACCGAACACAGGGTTTTAAGGCCCTAAAACGAATGGTTTTCGAGATATTATTTGGGAATATATATTCGGAGATATTCCCAAATAACTGTATTCCCTCTGAGAAACTGCCTTGTGTTTTAAATATATCGACGCAATCTGCTCTCAGTTACTGGAACTATATTGGCGAGGTACTGCCATCTGTTGTCAGTTACTGGAACTGATTGCAGATATTCAAACGACGTATTGAGGTCATGCTGTAATGCAATGGTAAAACGGAAATAAAACGTGTTGAGAAAATGTGTAGAAATATGTATCTTTAACTGACATAAAACCTTACTAATACTCCTTGATAAAACAATATTTCAATGGCAAAAAAAAAAAAAAAAAAACTGGCGAGAATTGGGCTCGAACCTGCGTTCCTTGGATCCACAGTCAATCGCCTTAACCAAATAGCTACTCGCGCACTCACACTTAGATGCAGACGCAACCATTCACTATCTTCAAAAGCCGCTATCTGAAGAAAATAATCCAATTCATTATCAATAAAATCAATATATATTCGTATATGTTCATACTGTTATTATATTGTATTGTCAGAACTTGGTTAATGTATGTTTTCAATTAAATGGAAGCTTATTAAATAACTTACATTTTAATGGACTTCTCACCGCCATTTTGTCATGAGCCCAGGCGGATTGTGCGCATGCGCGAGAGGCAAGAATTCTGCTATTTTCTATATTTATTTAAAAATATACCGTATTATATTTGTTTATTTTAGAGACACTCTGCAAATCTACAGGCCAAGAGCTTTCGTTAGAGTGCTCTACGAAGTAAATTGGTTCTGTCGTTCTCTCTATCTCGTGATAACAAAAATCACCTTACTGTTTTAAATATATAGATTAGCTTTCTATGAATATTTCAGAAACTGTTGGTTTTAGAGCCTTATAATGTAGTTCTCGAGTTTTGTTTCTGGTACCGAGGGGCTTTGTCTCTTCGTCGTAAGCCATAATATAATACTAATAATAATATAATATAGGGATAGGAATATAATAGACCTGCCGTACCACACCCACAGGTGTAAATCGCGTGAAAAATTTCTAGAGTACCCCTTGACCCCCTTAAGCGCATTATACCTATTGATGAAATTTACAGCTTAATTTGGTTCCGTGATAACCTTCTAGCCGTTTGCAAATACACTAATGTAAATAATGGAATTGCATTGCGTCTTACAGCAATAGATGGACCTCTGAGAATATGTTGCCATGGTTATCGGCTTGCATCCGTTCATTAGTTTATTAAATGAAATTAGTTTTCTGGTAATATCTCAAAAACGGTTGGTTTTAGGGCCTTAAAATGTGGTTTTCGTGGACCCTAGGTTCCCCCGAGTTTTGTCTCTCACATTGAGGGGCTGAAAATGAGCTTTGCCTCGTCCTTCTACTCCTATTTCAGCATGTATTTTAAGGGGGTAGGCCCCCTTTTATGAAAGGTACGGAGAAGAGTTACATCAATGATTAGTGTCGTGCCTCTGATGGATATCTGCACCAAATTTTACGTTGAAACACCCAGCCGTTCTCGAGTGATAAGGCAGCAAAATTGTCCACAGACAAACAAACAGACAGACCAAATAATTATTTTCGCGCGCATCCATCTTAAAACAGTCTAAAACGCGTAAATAACTCAAATTTCCTTATAAATTCAGAAAAAAACAGACAAACTGTCATTTTTATATATGTAGAAATATACTGCACCGCTCGGTGTTGACCGTGTTTTAATGCACAAATTTAGGTTTTACTCGCTAACCGTTGGAGATACACGAAAAGTGATAAGGACCTTTTGGATAGAAAATTAAATGTTAAAGCTCGTGTATGCATTAAAAGTTTGCTATTTCTTAGCGTTCTCTTTTTATTTGAAATGGAAATATGAAATTTTGAAACCAAAGAGTGTAGTGACGTAACAAATGTGGGTTTTACTCGCTAACCGTTGGAGATACACGAAAAGTGATAAGGACCATTCGGATAGGAAATTAAATTTTCAAGCCAGTTTGTGCCATCAAAAGTTTGCTATTTCTTAGCGTTCTCTTTTTATTTGAAATGGAAATATGAAATTTTGAAACCAAAGGGTGTAGTGACGTCACTAAAATGGTCGCTATTTTTTAATAGTGCAAAATATCGAAATCAAAAGTATCCTATATGTAAACCTGATAAATCAGCTACATCCATGCAAAATTTCATTTAAATCGGAGCAGATTTTTTGCGTTATTGAGTAACACACAGACAGACAGACAGACATACAGAAAGGCAGACACACACCATCTCATTTTTAGCCTATTTTCAATTTTGAAAAAATAGGCTAATGAGATCACCTTTTGTCCGTGTGTGTGTGTGTGTGTGTGTGTGTGTGTGTGTCCCTAATAACTTATGAACGGTTGGAGCGATTTCAATGAAACTCGGTTAGTTCATAGCACTATTCCGGACGACCCCGACCGTCCCCTTCAAATTTTGTTACGTCTCACCAATCTAACATGGCGGCTGTGCGAAATATTTCACCAGCATTCAGTATCTCCGAAACTATTACCGATATCTTCCTGGAATTTTGTACGGTGATAAAGGGAACTACTAGAAGTTCACATATGTGACTTTTGAAAAACTGGTAACTACAAAACCAACATGGCGGCCACGCGAATTTGCGACTTTTAAATAGACGTTACTCGCGATTTAACCAAACAAACGCAATAAAACATAGTACAGTATATGTTTATACACATTGTAATGCACCGACATCTAACTTGGTTCAATTGTTTACATAACCACAAGATGGCGGATGTGCGAACTATGTCACCGGCATACTATATCTCTGAAACTATTAGCGGTATCACCCTGAAATTTTGTACGGTGATAAAGGGCACAACTGGAAGTTCATCTATAAGACTTTCAAAAACCGGTTAACTACAAAACGAACATGGCAGCCAAGCAAATTTGAACATTTTAAATAGACCTTTCTCGCGACTTAATGTTCCAACCGCAGTGAAATCTGGTACAGGAAATGTTTTTACACATTGTAATACGCTGGTATCTAATTTTGTTCAATTGTTTACATAACCTCTAGATGGCGGCCAAGCAAATTTGATCATTTTAAATAGACCTTTCTCGCGAATTAATGTTCCAACCGCAATGAAATCTGGTACAGGAAATGTTTTTACACATTGTAATACGCTGGTATCTAATTTAGTGCACTTGTTTACATAACCTCATGATGGCGGCTTTGCGAATTTTAAAATTATGTTTTTATTTTTTGTGTCGTAATCATGCGATTGATGTGAAAGTTTGAATAAAGAACCTACGCAATAATTTTCCTTTAATGGTACATGACTCTATGCCCTATACATTTATCAATCCAACATGGCGACCATCAGAAATATTTAGACGGCTCTGAATATCTACGAATCTAATATAGCAATCAAACTGATTTTTTTACGTTCATAGGGGCTATGAACTTAATTCACATATAGGACTTTAAATAACCTGGTGATCACAAATCCAACATGGCGGCGACGCGAAGTATAAATATTCGCATGGACGTTTCTCGCAATTTAACCATCCGAGTGCAGTGAAAGTTGGTACAGTAAATCCTTATACGAATGTTAATCCACTGGCATCTAATTTATTTCAATTGTTTTCATAACCACAAGATGACAGCTGTGCGAAATTTTAAAATCTCCTTGTTACTTCTTGTGTCCTAATCATGCGATTGAAGTTTGAATGCTACTCGTACACAATAATCTTCATGTAACAGTACATAACTCTAGGACCTACATATATAAAATCCAATATGGCGACCATCCGAAGTATTTAGTCGGTTCTCAATATCTACGAATCTATTACAGCAATCAAGCTGAAATTTTGTATGTAGATAGAGGCAATTAACATAAGTAGGATATATGAAAATAGGCTGTGTACTGTAGTTCTTCACGGAACTACTTGTTATATATTAGTATGATTACATTACATTACATTATGCGAACCGGCCAAAACTAAGGACCACGCAAATTTCATTTCATTTCCTTCTCATAGTTCTTTCTTCCTTTCTCTTCCTCCACACTTCCTTCATTCTTTCATTCTTTCAGAGTGTTGCGCCTTTCTCTCTGCTGTCCATCTTCCTCCACAGCGTTCTCTCTTATTTCCCACAAGAACCTTTATGTTCGAAAGTATTTTCCTGAATTGTGTTCTGTCACGACAGTCGTCATCTGTAATTCCTAGCCTCCGGAGTTCTTCCTTCATCTGCTTGGTGCAACCCCCTTGGCTCTTCTGATTATATATTTTATTAAAAATTTGTTTATTTATTCTTGTTGGATCAATCCTAACCATATGTCCATAGAAACGTAAACGTCTTTTACTAATTGTTGTTTCCAGGTCTTCCACCCTTTCATATATCTCCTTGTTGGATCTTAGTCGGTAGGTTTCCTGTACCACTTTTGGGCGTAAGTCCACCTCAATATTCTCCTTTCAATCTTCAGAAGCTTTTCCAGGTTCATCAAATTTGCCGTCTCCACACCATATAAGATCACCGGTTTTACCAAAGCATTGTAGTGTTGTAGTTTGGCATTAAGGGAGAGGTTCTTTTTGTTGTATATATTTTTAGTGGAGAAGTTGAGTTTTTCTAGTTTAAGTCTTCTGTTTTCCATTGGCCCTTTGTCCAGTCCATTGTTGCTAATGATCTCTCCGAGGTATTTAAACTGTTTCGTGACCTTTACCCTCCCGTATTTCGTATTAACTGTTTTCTTCATGTAGTTCTTGTTGGTGCTCATCATCTATGTTTTTTTTTAAAGAGATTTTTAGCCTTGTTTTTCCAGCGATTTCTTTTAGTTCATTTATCTGTATTATTGTAAGCCTCCGTGGCTTAGGTGGCAGCACGCCGGCCTCTCACCGCTGAGTCCGTGGTTCAAATCCCGGTCACTCCATGTGAGATCTGTTCTGGACAAAACGGAGGCAGACAGGTTTTTCTCCGGGTACTCCGGTTTTCCCTGTCAAAATTTCATTCCAGCAACACTCTCCACTATCATTTCATTTCATCTGTCATTCATTCAATCATTGCCCCAGAGGAGTGCGTCAGGCCTCGGCAGCCGGCACAGTTCATATCCTCGCCGCTAGATAGGGGCTTCATTCATTCCATTCCTGACCCGGTCAGAGACTGGAAGCAGGCTGTGGATTTTCATTTTCATCTGTATTATTGCTTCCTGTTCCGTTTCAGCTAGAAGTGCTAGATCATCCCCGAAGGCCAGACATCTGGGTTTGATGTTTATATTTTTACTTCCAAGTAAAGCACCGGAGTCATTGGTTGTCCACAATGTCTTCATGATTTTATCTACTACGTTGAACAACATCGGTGATAGGCTGTCTCCCTGCCTCAAACCAGTTTTTATTTCGAATGGTTTGCTGATCTCTCCCCCGAATTTCACCTTGGATATAGTGTTTGTTTACGTCAGCCTAAGTAGGTTTGGCTTCTTTTGATCCACTT
The DNA here is from genome assembly GCA_946902985.2 of Meconema thalassinum. Classification (NCBI taxonomy): domain Eukaryota; kingdom Metazoa; phylum Arthropoda; class Insecta; order Orthoptera; family Tettigoniidae; genus Meconema; species Meconema thalassinum. The sequence continues at coordinate 82,289,287 of OX336400.1, read as the reverse complement.
CATATTCCTTCATATTCCTTCAATATGTCCATCAATGAGTCTCTCTCTATTGAATCGTAAGCTTTGTGAAAGTCAACGAATGAGTTGAATAGATCTTTTGATCGTGCAGTGTAATATTTTATTATCATTTTCAGACTAAGTATTTGCTCTGGACAAGAACGCCCTCTCCGGAAACCTCCCTGATATTCTCCCAGTTGTGGGTCAATTTGTGGTTCCAGTCTGTTCAGTAGAGGTTTAGAAAAAAATGTATGTAACTGATAAAAGTGCTACACCACGATAATTATTGACATCAGTTTTCGGTCCCTTTTTATGTAACGGGTGAATCAATGCCACTAACCAGTCCTCCGGTATCTTTTCATCCCTCCAGATATTCCTGAACAGTTCCGTCGTTTCAGTGATGAAGGCGTCATTGGTTATCTTCCACAGTTCTGCGATAACTCCACCTACTCCAGACGCTTTATTGTTCTTTAAGGATTTTATTACATTCCTTATCTCCTCTTCATCTGGTGGTACTGATTGTAAGTTTTGGACTGTGTCTTTGAGAGTTTCCAATTTTTCCTGTGGTGGTTCGCAATTAAGGAGTTCTTCGAAATATTTGGCAAGAATCTCATAGTTGTCTTTATCATTCGAGGCAAGGGATCCGTCCGGTTTTTTAAAGTGGAGGCTTGGTGCCGTGTAACCAGTAATTTTATTGTTAAAACCCCTATAGAATAGTCTGTTGTTGTTCTTCTTAAAATTGTCTTCCATTTCCGTGACTTGTTCTCTAAGATATTCTCTTCTGATTCTTCTCAGTATGCGGTGTGTTGCTTCCTTATTTGTCTTGATTTCTCCAAATTCTCCAGGGTTTTATTTCCGTTCCATAATTTCCATGCCTCTAGTCTTTCCTTGACGCTTCTTCGCATTCCTCATTCCACCAAGCACGTCTGCTGTGGTATTTCACAGATGCTTATTCTCTCGCCGTCTCTATCAGATTGTTTGTCACTTCATCCCAATTTTTGGTTGTTTTTAATTGTCTTTGATAGTCTTCTTTCTTTTCCTGGACGAGAAATTTACGGTTGATTCTCGGGATTCTGTTGACGCGGGGATGCGTTTTCCATCTGGGTATGAAATTCATCTTGATCTGTGATAAGTAGTGATCTGATGTTACATTAACCGCTTTTCTGACTTTGACGTTTTGTATTTCCTTATAATTGCTCCGGGAAATTGCAAAATGGTCCAATTGAAATTCGCCCAACATAGGGTTTGGTGATATCCATGTGTTCTTTTTTCTGAAATTACAGATAGGGGCAGATGACCTCAAAGTTCCTCCCCTTAAAACAACAATGACTAACTAACTCAAATTTCAGTAGTCTATTATTATTATTACACTAGCAGAAGTACCCGTTCTTCGAACGGTGTTCGGTGTTAACACCAGACATTATCAATTGAGCTACTTTTGCAATGGTTAGCGGTTTGTCATTCCTTCATGAGTTTATCAGAACGAAGTTAGTTTTCTGGGAATATCACACACACTGTTAATTTAAGGGCCTTAAAATGTGGTTTTCGGAGACCCTTTATAGACTCGCGAATTTTGTGTCTCACATTGAGAAGTGCAACATGTGCTTTGGTCGTCCTTCTAGGATAATTTTTATATTTCGCCTATTTTAGCATGTATTTTGAGAAGTTTTTCCCTATATCCACCCTTCTACTGTATGAAAAGTACGGTGAGGAGTTTTATAAATGATTGGTGTATTGACTCTCATGGTTACCATACCTAATTTTACGATGCACCAAGCATCCGAACACGAGTTATAGGCGTACATAAAGATACACAGAAATACAGACAGACAATTCTATTGTCTACAACATATCACCCAGATATCCAAATATGGGTATATCTAGCACACAGTATCAAATAAAATCATCCTTACGATGAACCCGTATGTCGACAACAACAGAAAGAAAGATTAGTTAAAATATGCTCTCAAACTGAATTCACCTAACGTGTACTTCATGACGTAAAATAGAATTGAAATAACCTACCACTACAATTGGTAGTGTGTAAACAAATGTGTAGGTTATATTTCGTTAGAAACGATCTATTAAGTTCCAACGTTCGTTGCTAAGTGTCAGTGGCATCTGGTAGCCAAAGTTGGAGCTACATGAAATCAAACTTTCTCATTCATCTTCATTCGTTTCGTCTCATCCACACGCGACGGTACTTATAGCTCACCCCATGGGTGTCCGCATCGAAGCAGCTACAAACTCCGGCGAGCCGAAAATGTCATCGGACGCTCCCGGCACTAAAAGTCATACGATAAATAAATAAATAAATAATATTAGACTATTCTTTATTTGTTTCATGCACAAGAGAAGAAATAAAAGCAAGAATTGCAGCCGGTAATAGAGCTTATTGGGCACTGATAAAAATCCTCAAAGCGCGCATCTTCAGTAGAAGATCAAAGGTGACAGTGTACCGAACAGTTATAAGACCAGTGCTAATGTACGTCTCGGAAACATGGACTATGACTGTGGCAGAAGAGGAGATTTTGAGAAGATTCAGGAAGATGGAGAATACGGGAAAACAACGAATTGGAGGAATTATATGGGCATCCTGATATAGTTTCGGAAGTAAAGGGTAATAGGCTAAGATGGCTGGGACATGTGGAGAGAATGGCAGGTGATAGAGTGGTTAAAAAGACCTATAGAGGAAATCCAGGTGGAAGAAGATGCAAAGGAAGACCTAGGAAACGATGGTTGGATGACGTGGAGGACGACTTACGCAAGATGCGAGTAAGAAGATGGAGGAAACGTACAGAAGATCGTCAGGATTGGGCAACGATTGTTGGAGAGGCCTAGGTCCTACATGGACTGTAGCGCCGAGGAGTAGTAGTATTTGTTACATACAAAGCCTCCGTGGCTTAGGCGGCAGCACGCCGGCCTCTCACCGCTGGGTCCGTGGCTCAATTCCAGGTCACTCAAAGTGAGATCTGTGCTGGACAACTTTGGGGTACATGAAATCAATTATTTTTGATTGTTATGAGCCCAGAATTGCCTCATCCTTTGAGATAATGCTTCCCTCTCTTCGGCAGAGATGTGGATCGTGCGCTTTTGTTTGATTTTGACATGGAACCGTTGTTTCTTATCCTTGGTGATGGTTTTGGCCGTTTTGTCCATGAGCATGTTGTCTGTAATTTGGAGTTCTACGAGGTCTTTCTCAGTTTCCTTAAACCAATGAGGTTTCTTTAGCCTACTTTTCACATTTTGCAAAAATTAGGAAAAAGTAGTCTTATGAGATCGATCCGGGAAAATGTGTGTCTGTCTGTCTGTCCTTCTGTCTGTCTGTCTGTCTGTCCTTCTGTCTGTCTGGCTGTGTGTGTGCCCCCCCCACCCTATCAACTCCTAAACGGCTGCAGCAATCAAAACCAAATTTAGTATGAGTAAAGATGTGCACCGGAATATCTCACGTCCATATTTGAAGATGATGTCAGTGCTACCAACTGCTGAAAAAACGCACTAGAAATTTGAGCTCCATGTTGGATATCTCGCAAGGTATGCATGGGAGCCATTCCAAAATTGGTACACATGCAGATAATACTAGTTCAGTTTAATTTCCAGGAGGCCAACAATGACAGTGTTGCCAAAATAATTTTAAGCCTTCTGATAGGTCCAATGTTTAAATGCATATAACTTCTACACTATCAATTGGATTTCAACCAAATGTTGTATGTAACATCTGTACATAAACATATATGAAGGAGCATATTCTTAAGAGCCACCAGGGCTGCCAACTGTTAATAATTGCTCTCTCTATTATTTTTTTATCCAAATACCAATATATCAGAAAGTATGCAAGCCAACAGCTTTAAACTATGCACACGTATATTCTGATATTTTAGATTAATTTTGAGTAACTTATATACGTCAGTTCTACCAACATGATTATAAGCCTGCTGATAGTACCAATTTTTAAATACATGTAACTTCTATACTATCAGTTGGAGACTGTAAGTATTGTTAAGAGCAATCAGGGCTGCCAACTGTTAATAAATGCTGTCTATATTTTTTACCCTAATATCAAATATATCAGAAAGTATGCAAGCCAACAGCTCTATACTTTGCACACGTATAGCACCTGACATTGTAGATTAATTTGGAGTAATTAATACTAGGCAGTGCTGCCAACATGATTCTATGCCTGCTGATATGTCCAATTTTAAAATACATGTAACTTCTATACTAACAAATGGATTTCATCCAAAATTGGCACAACAAGATATCATAATATTTCAGATTATTTCTGACCAGCACACGCATGGTATTGTTGGCAACATGCTTTTACGCGTGCTGATAGATCCAGTGTCGAACTGCATATAACGTCCATTGGACTTCAACCAAATGTTGTATTCTGTACTTTAAGAGATGGAACTAAGAATATATTCAGTCACCAGGGCTGCCAACTATAGTGCTCTATCAGGCTACATTATAACAGGTATATTTTGAACTAATTTGATATTTCGATATTACCAACTTAATTTTGTCATTATTATAGATAGGTTCATATACTGTAGAATAATCATTGGCATGAAAAGTAGGCTGTATAGTTCTTCACGGAACTTCTTGTTTATTACGAAAATAGTCGAAGATCGTTTTGGTTTGTCTATTTTAATTCATTCGGAGGATGCGCCCATAAAAATCAATTATCCGTTTTTTCATTGTGTCCGAGAGTTTTTCAGTCTTTTGGTAAGGAGTTTCGTTCCTGACATGGATTAATTTGTTGTTATGAAATTTGGGGCCTAATATTTTTCGTAATAGTTTTCTTTCCTTGACCTCCAGCCTTTCAAGCGGTCCCTGGGTGGTGAGAGACAATCTGCAAGGCTTCTGGTTTAATTACCGAGTTATAATGTCTTATCTTGGTATTCCAGGAGAGAGACTTCTTGTTATAAGTGTCCTTCGTAAATTGAAAGGCCAATTCAACTTTATTTCTTCTAGATTCCATTGCCTTTTTCTCTAGCGCATTCCAGCCGATCCATTCCCCAAGATACTTGAATTCTTTGACGATGTCTATGTATTGTTTGCCCACTTGAAGCTTTTTTTAAATTTTATGTTCGTCATTATTTTGGTCTCTTCAACTGAGACTTTGAGACCCACTTGTAACGCTCGCCTCTGGAGTTCGAGGATCTGTTCCTTAGCTTCTTCCCATGTCTCAGCTAGTAAGGCCATGTCAGCAGCAAAAGCTAAATAATATTGACCTTAATGCCTTCGTTTTTAGTTCCTATTCTGATTCCACTGTGGGTCTTCACATTCCAATCTCTGACTACTTTTTAGGGCACAGTTAATAGCAGTGGAGAACGTTCATCTCGCCTGTTTTAATCTCAAAATGGGTGGAGAGTTCCCCCCATGAATTTAACTTTGGGGAATGTATTAGTAAGTGTTTCACTGATTAGGTTTGTAATTTTGTTCTTTCAGGACCGATAATAATATTATTAATTATTATTATTATTATTACTGTATAATTAATTATTATTATTATTATTATTTTTCGCGATAAATACTGCCACAAAAAGGCAACAGTCTAAGAGACAGGCCTCGCCGTATCTTCCTTGATACAGCTACATCGTGAGCTGCCAGGAAATATTGTATTATGCAAGTACGAACTCAATTACCCAGCTACAGCGTTCCATTCCCTTCCCTTTCAATTATCATGTTAGAAGGCATCCGGTGAGAGAGCCATTAATATAGTCTGGCAAGAACAGTGTTCATCGCAGTTATTACGGTCGTAATGTAACATCCGTGTCTGATCACCTCAAACTGAGGATTAGAACGTTTATACAGTCATTACTGAAGGGGGAAATCTAGTAGCTACTTAGCTTTTGACTAACTCTCATTACAGCTGGTTAACCTGTTCACCGAGTAGCAGTGCTCGATTACCCATTAGGCCCGACTAGGCCCAGGCCTAGGGCCCCCAATTATCTGGGGCCCCCAAGCAATTTCTAATTTAGTTTAATTTTATTCCGAAGATTTAGAAAAAAATTTATCCAGAACTGAGACAGTTTCAGTATTATATTAAATTACAATGTCCTTTAAAAACTGAGTTCAATCATTCTGAACTTTAGGAAATTCTTATTCGAGACAAGCTTGAGTCTGTTTTTCAGAACGTTCAAATTGTTTTTCGCATTTTCCTGACCTGCATGATAACGAATTGTTCTGCGGAGCGCTCGTTTTCAAAATTGAAACGGATCAAAAGTGCGCAAAGAAGTAGCATGTCACAAGAACGATTAGGCATACTAAGTTTAATGTATACCGAGTCAGTTGTTCTGCGGGAAATTGATTTTGATGGCATTGTAGAAGATTTAATTGACCGAAAAAACAGAAAAAAATTGATTAAATTTTACATAAGTAACAAGAAGTTCCGTGACGAACTAGAGAGCCTACTTTTCTTAAAATTTAAGATTCATGCCAATGATTAATCCATATGAATCTATCTAGAATAATGACGAAATTAAGTTGCTAACATCGAAATTTCTAATTAGTTCGAAATACTGTATACCTGGCATAATGAAGCCTAATAGAGGACTACAGTTGGCAGCCCTGGTGACTAAATATATTCTTAGTTCCATCTCTGAAGGTACGGAATACTAAATTTGGTTGAAGTCCAATGAATAGCATGGACGTTACATGCAGTTAAATATTGGATCTAACAGCGCGTGTAAAATCATGTTGACAACAATGTCATGCATGTATTGGTCAGAAATAATCTGTAATAATATGATCTATTGTTGTGCCAATTTTGAATGAAATCCATTAGTTAGTATAGAAGTTACATGCATTTTAAAATTGGACCTATCAGCAGGCTTAGAATCATGTTGGCAGCACTGGCATAGGCCTATACTAGTTACTCCAAATTAATCTAGAATGCCAGGTACTATACGTGTGCAAAATTTAGAGCTATTGGCTTGCATACTTCCTGATATATTGATATTAGGGTAACAAAAATAGAGACAGTATTTACTAACAGTTTTCAGCCCTGGGTACTCTTAAGAATCGGCATATTCATACATGTTATGGTGCAGATAGCACACACAAAATTGGGTTGAAATCCAAATGATAGTATGGAAGTTACATGCATTTAAATTTGGACCTCTCAGCAGGCTTAGAATCATGTTGGTAGCACTGACGTAGATAAGTTACTCCAAATTAATATAGAATGTCAGGTACTATACGTGTGCATAGTTTAAAGCTGTCAGTTGCATGATTTCTGATATATGGGTATTTGGATTAAAAAAATTGAGAGCATTTATTAACAGTTAGCAGCCCTGGAGGCTCATAAGAATACGCTCAGTCATATCTGTTCATGTACACATAGCACATACGAAATTTGGTTGAATTCCAATTGATAGTGTAGAAGTTATATGCATTTAAAAATTGGACCTATCAGCAGGCTTATAATCATTTTGGCAACTCTGCCATGTATGGCCTCCTGGAAATTAAACTGCAATATTATTATCTATAAGTGTGCCAATTTTGAAATAGCTCCCATTCATACTTTCCAAGATATCCAACTTGGAACTCAAATTTCAATTGCGATTTTTTAGCAGTTGGTAGCACTGACATCATTTTCAAATATGGCCGTGAGATATTCAGGTATAGATCTTTACTCCTACCAAATATTGTTTCGATTGCTCCAGCCGTTTCGGAGTTGATAGGGGGACACACACACACAACCAGACAGACAGACAGAAGGACAGACAGAAACACATTTGCCCGATCTCATAAGTCTACTTTTTACTCATTTTTGCAAAATGTGAAAAGTAGGCTAAAAATAGTATTATTTGTTAAATTGTTCATCAAATCATCTGAAATGTTTTCAATTAACGATGATCATTTATAGCCTATTTTCAATTTTGAAAAAATAGGCTTATGATATCACTTTTTGTCCGTGTGTGTGTGCGTGTGTGAGGTGTGTGTGTGTGTGTGTGTGTGTGTGTGTGTGTCCCTAATAAAATCTAAACGGCTGGAGCGATTTCAATGAAACTCGGTAAGTTTATAGCACTATTTCCGGCGACCTCGACCGTGCCCTTCAAATTTTGTTGCGTCTCACCAATCCAACATGGCGGCTGTGCGAAATATTTCACTAGCATTCAATATCTCCGAAACTATTACCGATATCGCCCTGAAATTGTGTACGATGATAAAGGGCACTACTAGAAGTTCACCTATGAGACTTTCAAAAACCTGGTGACTACAAAACCAACATGGCGGTCAAGCGAAATTGAGAATTTTAATAGACATTTCTCGCGATTTAACTATCCAAACGTAATGAAACTTGGTACAGCAAATGTTTATACACATTGTAACGCACTGGAGTCTAATTTAGTTCAATTGTTTACATAACCTCAAAATGGCGGCTGTACGAAATATTTCACTGACATTCTATATCTCCGAAACTATTACAGATAACATCATGCAATTTTGTACGGTGATAAAGGGTACTGATACAAGTTTACCTATATATATTTCATAAACCTGTAAAGTACAAAACGAACATGGCGACCAAGCGAATTTGAAATATTTTAATAGACTTTTCTCGTGATTTAACTCTCTGAGCGCAGTGAAATGTGGTACAGTAAATGATTTTGCAGATTGTAATGCACTGCCATCTAATTTAATTCAATTGTTTACATAACCTCAAGATGGCGGCTGTGCGAAATTTTAAAATTAAGTTTTTATTCTTGTGTCGTAATCATGCGATCGAAGTGAAAGTTTGAATAATGAACCTAGGCAATAATTGTCCTTGAATGGTACATAACTCTATGGCCTATACATATAACAATCCTAAATGGCGAGCTTCCGAAATATTTAGACGGTTCTCAATATCTATGAATCTTTTACAGCAACCAAACTGAATTTTTTATGTTCATAGAGACTATGAACATATGTACACCTATAGGACTTTCAGTAACCTGGTGAGCACAAATCCAACATGGCGGCGACGCGAACTATAAATATTTAAATGGACGTTTCTCGCGAATTAACTATCCGAGTGCCGTGAAACGTTGCACGTTAAATGCTTATACAAATGTTGATCCACTGGCATGTAATTTATTTCAATTGTTTGCATAATCACAAGATGGCTGGTGTGCGTACTTTTAAAATCCCGTTTTTACTTCTTGTGTTCTAATCATGCGATTGAAGTTTAATACCACACGTACTCAATAATCTTAATGTAATAAACTTAGTACAAAAATAAAAATCCATCCTGGCGACCATATGAAATATTTAGACGGTTCTCAATATCTACGAATCTGTTACAGCAATTAAACTGAAATTTTTATGTTGATAGAGATAATTAACATGAGCAGGATATATGAAAATAGGCTGTATAGTTCTTCACGGAACTAAACTTACTTGTTTCAATTGAAATCTCTCTATATATAAAAACGAAAGTTTGTCTGTTTTTTCTGAATTTCCACGGAAAATTGCGATATTTGCGCGTTTGAGACTGTTTTATGACAGATGCGCGCAAAAAAAATGTTTTGTCTGTCTGTCTGTATGTATGTTTGTCTGTCTGTGGACATTTTTTGTGTCCTTATAACTCGAGAACGGCTGGGTGGATCAACGTAAAATTTGATAGAGATATCCATCACAGGCACGACACTAATCATTGATGTAACTCTTCTCCGTACCTCTCATAAAAGGGGGCCTACCCCCTTCAAATACATGCTGAAATAGGCGTAGAAGGGTGAGACAAAGCTCATTTTCAGCCCCTCAATGTGAGAAACGAAACCCGGGGAAACCCCATTTTAAGGCCCTAAAACCAACAGTTTTTGAGATATTCCCAGAAAACTTATTTCATTTAATAAGCTAATGAAATAATGCAAGCCGGTATCCACGGCAACACAATCTCAGGAGTCCATCTGTTTCTGTTAGACGCAATGCCATTCCATTTATTACATTACTATGAACGTTCGCAAACGGCTATAATGTTATCACGGTACCAACTTAAGCTGTAAAATTCATCAACACGTATATAATGCGCTTAAGGGGGTCAAGGGGTACTCTAGAATTTTTTCACGCGATTTACACGTGCGGGTATGGTACGGAAGTTCTATTATATGCCTATCCCTATATTGTTATATTATTATTATTATTATTATTATCATCATCATTATTATGGCGTACAACGACGAGACAAAGCTTAGTTTCAACCCCTTTGTGTCAGAAACAAAACTCGGGGCCTCCAAAGAGCCGTAAAGGGTCGCCGAAAACGACATTTTAAGGCTCTAAAACCAACAGAGTGGCCTCCGTAGCGTAGCGGTCAGCGTGCTTAGCTGCCGCCCCGGAGGTCCTGGGTTCGATTCCCGGCTCTGCCACGAAATTTGAAAAGTGGTATGAGGACTGGAACGGGGTCTACTCAACCTCGGGTGGTCCAAATGAGTAGAGGGGGTTCGATTCCCACCTCAGCCATCCTCGAAGTGGTTTTCCGTGGTTTCCCACTTCGTCTTCGGGCAAATGCCTGGATGGTACCTACTGTAAGGCCACGGCCGCCTCCTTCCCTCTTCCTAGCCTATCCATCCCAATCTTCCATCCCTTCCCATCCCTCATGAGGCCCCTGTTCACTTTGCAGGTGAGGCCGCCTGGGCGAAGTGCTGATCACACCTCCCCAGTTGTATCCATCCCGACCAGATGTTTCCCAGCTCCAGGACACTGCCCATAGAGGCGGTAGTGGTGAGTTCCCTCGCTGAGTCCGTGGAAACCACCAACCTAGAGGGTAAATTGACTTAAAAAAACAGTTTCTTAGATATTCCCAGAAAACTAATTTCATGTAATAAACTAACGAAGGAATGCAAGCCAGTAACCATGACAACGGTATCTCAAGAGGTAACATCCAACTTTCAATCTATTTCTGCAAGAAGTAATGCCACTCCATTTATTACATTTCCGTGAAAGTTTGCAAAAGGCTATAAGGTTATCATGGAACCAACTAAAACGGTAAAATTCGTCAATGCGCTTAAGGGGTTCAAGGAGTACCCTAGATTCTTTTCACACGACTTACTCGTGCGATATGTCGTACAGAAGGTCTATTATATCTGCTAACAGCAACATTATTTTCAAAATTCCTGATTTGAAATAGTAGACTTTTTTTTGCTGCTTTTAGGAATTTAGGCCATTGGAGGCTAGAAACCTTAATTTTCATGCACCACAAGCCTTTGTAATTTATAAAAGGGGTCTTCCTGCTTTAAGGCACTTGACACAACAGTTAGGGTTAGTTTGTATTGAACCCTCTTTTGAAAGGGTTCAGTATGTCGCGTGTATTGCGATTTGTCTACGCATGTTAGTAAATTTAGTTTGAGAGCACATTTTAACTAATCATTTTGGTTTGTCGACAAACAGTTTCCAAGCCCGTAACCATAGCAACAGTAGCTCAATTGATAACGTCTGGTTATTAATACCAAAGACCGTTCGAAGAATGGGTACTTTTGCTAGTGTATGTATATATGTAGGCCTATGTATGATTTAATAAAGAGTATATTATTCATCTTGAGAAAAGAACTCTTGTATATACTGCACTTGTACAGGTGCTAAAAATAAAAATTATTTGAAAAAGATAAAGGGGCCCCAAAAATCTAAGGGATTTGGGCCTCATTTTACCTTAATCCGGCACTGCCGAGTAGCCTAATACACAGACCGGCAAAGAAAACCAATCACTTGAATAATTGAACATTACTTTCATTTAAATAATAAATATGAACGATGTAGGCCTAGTAAGTTACATAAGTTACTGTTTACAGCATGGAAGTAAAGTTAATTGTTTTCCTGGATGTACTGTATTAGCATTCTTCATGTCATTGTTTCACTTAACAATACCGATTCTTTGACATGATGCTGTTTCCCGCGCAAAGATGTGCGCGCCACCATTTTCTATCACAGCCACTGCCCTGGCAACATCTTTAGGCCGCAAGCGCATATTCGTTTCTGAATTGCACAAGAACACCTGAGGATATGGCTGTATTGATCTTTTCCTATGCCAACAAGTGGCAAAAGAAGAAACTTTACGAGCCTTACAGTAGTCACATATGATGTGTAACATTGACATAGAAGAAACCTCACATGAAATTGTTGATACACCGGTATTGTATGTCTACCCTTGATTATTCCCGTTTTCCTACGGGGTCGGGGATGAGATGCGTTGGAAGTATTTGTGGCGGATGGTTTTTACGGCCGGATGCCCTTTCTGACGCCAACCTCACGAGAGGATTTAATGAGAGATTAAATGAATGATGGTGAATGAAACTGGGTAAGGATGTGGAAGGAAGCGGCCGTGGCCTGTCTGAAGATACCATCCCAGCATTTGCCTGGAGTTGAAAATTGGGAAACCACGGAAAACCATTTCAAGGTCGACAAATTGTTGATACACCGGTATTTTATAATATTTTTGGCACAAATATTAATCTATTGTAAAAGGGAGTGTTTTACAGATATTGTAGTTTATAATTCGGAACTCGTTTTATTAGAGGTTTTGTAGCTTCCACCAGTACTAGTCTAAATAATGAATACGATATGGATCAACTAGATTAACAGACGCGACACGCTCATGACCTTAAATTCCCTATAAATAAGCCAACTTACGAGTAAATGCAATGTGCACAGAAGTAGATCATGAAAGGCTTGCCCAGTTCCCGAACCTCTTCATTCACAGACCAACACGTAATTTCATATGGATTCTGTTAAAATGAATCATATTGATATGATAAATATCGTTTAAAACGATAATCTGGTAGCTAAAATATCTAAACCACCCGGGATTCGAACCCGAGATCTCTACATTAACAGTCAATGACGCAAACCCCACGGCTATTTCGACCACATGAGTATTAGGTACAAGATAGTGACTTATTTTACGTACCAATAATACTGCATCACGGAATTAAGTTTCATTTATATTTTGCTTGTTTCGATAATGTTCCTGCGTGAAATTGAGTTTAAAATGCCCTCTTGTGAGTAAAGAGAATACATTCAGCAATATTTCATGAAGGCTTACTCAGTTCAATCGGTTGACACCAGAGTTCGCATGAGCGTTTGCCGTCAGAATGAAAGTGTTCAGCAATGCGATCCAGCTGGCAGTGCGTCTTTCACACTTCCGTTCGATCCACCACTGCCAACTGGATCGTCCGATCCACTTCCGTCCCATTTTTCAAAATCACTCCCACAGAAATATCGAGCAACCGAGTGGAAAGATGTTACACATCAAAGAGAATAAAACATTGCATTGTTGACGATAGCGATGGCGCGCACATTTTTCCGCGGGAAACAGCGTCATGTCAATGAATCGCCATTGTTAAGTGAAACAATGACATGAAGAATGGTAATGCGTCCAGGAAACCAATTAACCTTACTTCCATGCTATAACTACTGTATGTACTGTACTAGGCCAATACCGTTCATATTTACGATTTGAATGAAAGTAATGTTAAAATTTTCAAATGATCGTTGTTTTTTTTTTTTTTTTTTTGTTTTGTTTGCCGGTCAGTGTAGTTGTGGCAGATGAACTCGCTGTTCCGCCCCTTAAAACAACAATAACTAAATAACTAAATAAAGAGTAATAGTTAGCTCTTCATTGTTAAGATCATCTTCCCATTTCATCAAGTAAAGGAAGTCAACTTGTGACGATCACTTCTAGATCTTGTTCTTGTTTCGTTTAAGAGGCTGGGACTTCGAGGTCATTCAGTCCAGTGTTCTTGGGTGTACATACAGGGTCTTTATATTTGCTTGGCAAGGACATTCTCGGTCACGCGCTCCGCCAGTGACGGCTCAGTTGCTGGCGACCGCGCGCGCATATGTACGGCAGAATACGGTGCTTAAAATCAGTATCATGCATTTTTACTCACCATGTTTACAGTAGGTGCTGAAAATGTTCCCCATCCACTGCCAAACATAATCGGTAACCCCTTATGAACTTTCTGGTTACTCCGATTAATTTAGCTTCAGTAAGAAAATATAGATCTTTACGTCAATTTTTATTGTTTTTATTGTTTTATCTCTTAGCCAGATGTTTTATTGACCGATTTATAGGAATGGGTCTCCCTGGAAATTTCACTCGAAACTTTTGTCTTGTTATAGCGCACGATTTCCTACATGTATGTATTGTGCAGATAGCCTATATACATTCACGTAACGGATATTTCACGTAAGGCATTACAGTACTATACACAATCATAATAAAACACTGCACAATACGATATATAGTACACAGTAGCTTTATAAAACACTCAATTAGCTCGGAGCTCGCACGTCTACCGCAGCAAGAGCGTGGGAATACGGCCGGGAACCACAGACCAAGGTCGAGCGGAATCTCCATGCCAAGCAAAAATAAACTCCCATTACAGGCTTTGAGGGTTTGTACTGGGGACTAAGACGGTTAGGTTTAGCATAGGAACTTGTGCCCGGAAACCTACCGTGTTCCCACTAGTCGCAAAAAAAACACACCAGAGCACACGTTCAAATCTCCCGCATTTTCGGAGCCACTGACAAGAGTACGTACTGATATCGCGCCAGGAGATGGCAGTTGGGTTTGAACTGCAGAGGTCTTCCCGATCACTGCGTATCGCGCATTCCAAAAACATTAAGTTGGCCACTACTTGCTTCACTCACTCAGCACATTCCTTCTTTCACTGGCTGCGTGTCGTCTGCTGCAATAATAACTATTGGCATGCGGGAAGCCGATATATTTAAGTTTGGAATAGGCGGACCGCGCATGCGTACTGCAAGAACCCCTCACCCCGTCGCAGCGTGTTTAACTGCCATCTCCTGCCGCGATTACAGTACAATCACCTGATATCCCATTTACTCTACATGAAAACCTTGATTTACGGGACCCTTACTGGTGCGGGTTATGGCTGCGGCGGATGTTGGAGGATCAGGGTTTGGTGATCATGTGTACCAGAACATGTTTGTGATGACGTCAGTGGTCGTCACATCGAGCTCCACCTGTAATTGGACCTAGACGACACGAAGAAGCTGATACCATCCCTAGTGGACTGGGTCGACGGGAATTATGGTGAAGTGAATTATTGCCTCAGACAGTGCCTGACAGGTCACGGATACTTCCGAAAATTCCTCCACAGAATAGAGCGAGCGAGTAGTCCTGTGTGCATTTTCTGCAATGACATCGATGACGCACTCCACACTGTCTTCGTTTGTGGCCATTGGCTGCCACAAAGAAGATGCTTGGAAGCTGAGCTAGGAGCACTGACTCCAGACAACAAAGTGCATGTTATGCTGCTAAATCAAGAATTCTGGGATCAGGTAGCAGTGTATGTGGAAAGTACTTTGCGCCAAAAGAAGAGGGACTTAGATGCTTATGAGAGTCATGGGGGACAACCCTGGGTAGTTGTCTTAGTGGATTTTCAGAAGGCATACGACTCGGTGGACAGAGAGAGTGTTTTCTCCACCTTGCGAGAATTTGGCCTTGATGAAAAAAACCTTAAACTAGTCCAGGCCACCTTGACAAACACAACATCTAAAGTCAAGTTCAGAGGTGAACTATCCGAGAGCTTCCCCATCAAGACGGGAGTTAGACAGAGCGATGGACTCTCCTGCATCCTCTTCAATTGCATCCTGGAGAAGATCATAAGGGAATGGATGGTGCGACTAACACCAAGGACTGGTCTGCAGCTTGGATACAAGAGAGATAACCTTCATGTGTCATGCCTGGCCTTTGCCGACGATCTCGCCATACTGACCAACACTATAGAGGAAGCTACTCACCACCTACAGAGTCTTCACGATGTAGCGGTTCGGGCTGGCCTGAAGATCAACATTGGGAAGACTGAATTCATGACTAACATCAAGGAAGCCCCGTCCACAATTCCACTAGAGGGGGTCTTCATCCGAAAAGTCCCTGTGGTCAAGTACCTACGAGAGTGGATCTCGGCAAACCAGAGTGAGAATTTGGCCATAGACATCAGGTGCACCAAGTTCGAGAGGGCCTACCACTCCTGCCGCAGCATCTACGCATCGAAGTTCCTCTCCAAAAACCTCAAACTCAGACACTACAATTCAGTAGTAAAAAAAAATCATCTCGGCACACCGGAAGGCGGAGGTATATTTCACCGAGCAAACTTGGGAATAGGCGAAAATAGGCATAATATGCAGGTTTTCGTAGAAGGATCAGACCTCATTGATTGCGAGAAAGTTTTTTATAATTGGAGCTTAATTAACTTTGTTTTTCGTCATTTTATGCATATTTTAAACAGTTTATTATCTTATGGGGACGGTAACCTTCTTGTCATTTGGGGTCTATTTTTATACGTGTGGTCACACTGTTCTTATGCAAGGTTTCGACACTGATGTGTAACTATCTAACGGTCTGTTACGTCTTCACGCAAAATTTTATCTCCCGCAGAGATTTTGGTTGTTTCCTCAGTTTAGGGGCTGCGACAACGCGGTCATGTAACCCCGTGTACTTTGGGTGTGTGTAGAATCTGTCTAATAAACGGTGTGAATTGTGATGGCTGTATTAGTCTGTAATTCAGGTAGGAACTGCAGACGGTCAATTTCAAGCAGTAGTTCCTAATGTTGCTACCAGATACTACCGTCAACGACACCTAGCTGTGGACTTGGCTACTAGATGCCACCGCAACCAGCAACTCGCAACGAACGTTGTTGAAACTTCCCCTCCAAAGGAAAGCATACTGAGGGATTTTTAGCGCTCTTAGAAAATCCGACGACTTCGGCCGGCTTTGAACCCGCGATCTTTGGCATAGAAGTTCAGCATGCTACCAGTTCCGTCATCGAAGCCGCTTCACACTTAATCAGATGGAAATCTGAATCTGAATCTGACCTCGTGCAAGTGCGTTGTCATGGCAACGTCTGATGGCTCATCCCTCATCAATTTAGTAGTGTTGGCATGGCAACCTCTGATAGCTCTTGGCATTTTCTTATAATTCCGAAATCATTTTTCTCATCCCTCGGCGTAATGGTGGGTCATATCAAAAATTCTTTCAGACTAAAGATTTAGGTAATTATTAGGGGAATATTGTCCACTTCGTACGGTTTTGATATTGTGCCTATTAAGAGAGATATGATTAATGTTTCCCGAAAAAAACACTTTTTCCCACCCCTTTGGTCAATGGTTGGTGCTATAAAAAAAACTCTTCAAACATACATTTTTGGGCTTTATCCGACACATAGTATGAACTTTGAACGGATTCGATATTTCACATATTAAGAGAGTTATAGCAACATTTCACTGTTTCGAAAAAAGCCCCCCATTTTCACCCCCTTCGACCGATTTAGCCCAGTAACGAACTCGACCGAGATTTTATAGGTATACATGTTCGGTAAAAAATTCCAAGTGATTGGTGCAAAATTACGGCAGTTATCGTGTCCACAAGAAACTGATATACATATATATATACTAGCTGACCCGGCAGACGTTGTCCTGCCAATCAAAGAAAGTGTTGTAAATTTGTTTCTTGAAGTGCTTTTGGATACACAATATTTCTGTTAACTGCCTCTAAACTATCGTGAATTGAATTAACTAATTTAGAATCATTCGTTGGAGGGAGCACAACAACTCTCCAAAGTTTCATCGCAAACGGATAAATGACATTTAACGCATACGGGGTTTGGTTTAAATGATTCGTGCGCTGTCACTCATTTGTTGAATCTACTCGTGCTCTACCAACTGTGAAATGGATTTACTAAGTTAGAAAGCTTCACGTAAGTGTACAAAACAACTCATCAAATCGATGAATAGTATATGAACGCATACAGGATTTTGTTGGAACGCTTCGCGCGTCGTCACTCACTTGTTACATCTACTCGTGCGCTACCAATATTGTAAAATGGATTTACCAAGTTGAACACCTTCCCTGGCGTGTACACAACAACTCATCAAAGTTTCATCGGAATCGCATGAATGACATATGAACACATAAGTGATTTTCTTTAAACGATTCGCGTGCCATCGCTCATTTGTTGAATCTACTCATGCGCTACCTATTGTAAAATAGATTTACTAAGCCTGAAACCTTCTCTGGCGTGTACTCAATGATTCACCAAGGTTTGATCGCAATCGGATGAATGATATATGACCGCATACGGGACATTGTGGAAACGATTCGCGCGCCGTCGCTCATTTGTTGAATCTACTCGTGTGCTACTTATTAAAAACTGGATTTACTAAGACAGAAACATTTTCTGGAGTGTACACAACAATTCACCAAAGTTTCATCGCAATCTGATAAATGGTATATGGCCGCATACGGTACTTTGTTGAAATGATTCGCGTGCCGTCACACATTTGTTGAATCTACTCGTGCGCTACCTATTGTAAAATGGATTTATTAAGCCAGAAACCTTCCGTAGGGTGTACACAACATCTCACCCAAGTTTCATCGTAATCGGACGAATGGTATTTGAACGCATACGGGACCTTATTGAAACGCTTCGTACGTCGTCGCTCATTTGTTGAATCTACTCGTGCGAAACCTCCTGTGAAATGTATTTACTAAGTTAGAAACCCTCACGTAAGTGTACACAACATCTCACCCAAGTTTCATTGTAATCGGATGAATGGTATATGAACGCATACGGGACTTTGATTAAAAGTTCGCGCGTCTTTGCTCATTTGTTGAATCTACTCGTGAGCTACACATTGTAAAATGGATTTAATAAGTTAGAAACCCTCACGTAAGTGTACGCAACATCTCACCCAAGTTTCATCGCTATCGGATGAATGGTATTTGAACACATACGGGACTTTGTTGAAACGCTTCGCACGTCGCCACTTATTTGTTGAATCTACTCGTGCGCAACCTCCTGTGAAATGGATTACCAAGTTAGAAGCCTTCACTTAAGTGTACACAACAACTCATCAAAGTTTCATCTCAATCTATGAATGGAATATAAACTAAACGGGATTTTGTTGAAACGCTTCGCGCGTCATCACTCATTTGTTGAATCTAGTCGTGCGCTACCTAATGTGAAATTGATTTACTAAGCCAGAAGCCTTCCCTGGAGTGTACTCAACATCTCACCCAAGTTTCATCGCTATCGGACGAATGGTATTTGAACACATACGGGACATTTTTGAAACGCTGCGCGTGTCGTCGCTCATTTGTTGAATCTATTCGTGCGCTATCTATTGTAAAATGGATTTACTAAGCCAAACACCTTCCCTGGAGCTCACTCAACATATCACCCAAGTTTCATGGCAATCGGATGAATGGTAGATGAACGCATACGGGACTTTGAAACGCTCTAACGTGCAGAGACAAACAGTAGAATTCGACATCACTGCCACCTTTAATATAAAACACAACTTTTCGCCACGGGCGGAGTGTACGTTATGGCGGTAGTTGCACAGGTTGCAACCAGGTGGCTCTAACGTGCAGAGACAAACCGTCCAAAGACATCAGCTTTCACGAAGGCCAAGGCTAGTGGTTTCCATGACGACTGTTTTTGACTGAATATTGTGGTTCTAAAATTGTGTGTAAATTGTGGTTCTAAAATTGTGTTCATTCCACCTACCGGGTCAGATTGTGAATCTAAACCATACATGGACCCACCCTAATATACATACCAAATTCCATCAAAATCGGTTCAGTCGTTTAGGAGGAGTTCAGTCACATACACACGTGTCGAAGAATTATATATATAAAGATATATATACATATATATAGGCCTATACATACATAAATTATATATAAACTTTTGAACTGACGGTGGTTTTGGGGTCTGGGGGATGTGAAACGCGAAGATATGTCGAAATTTTCCGGAAGTCGAAACATTGTACCCATTGCAATTGTTAGCTTTCTAATGAAATCTACCTAACCATCTGTTCTGTACGCCTCTGAATACCCCGTGATGGCCAGGAAAGGCCCACTCAGGAAACTTGTACTCAAGGAGAGGAAGATCCTGCGGAGGATACTAGGACCTATACGGGAAGAGGGAGGCACCTACAGAATTCGGCACAATGATGAGCTTAACCGCCATCAAGAAGACATTGTGACTTGTTTAAGAATGAGGCGCCTGGCCTTCTATGGACACTTGACCCGCATGATCTCTTGCCGGCTCACCAGCAAGATCGTCACAGTGGCAGGAATAGGGAAGGCCTCTAGGACCAAGTGGATCTCTACGGTCAGGACGGATTTAGAACACCTAGGGATCCCACTAAATTCCATACAGGATCGCCAACAATTCCGGCAAGCCATCAGACAGGGAGTTTTTCCTGTATCACTGACAGCTAGGAAGAACACTGGTGTCAGCAGACCACCATGGACGGAGGAAAGAAAGCTGGCTCATAGTCAGATGATGAAAGAGTACTGGAAGAAGAGAAAAGACAAAGCGACGAGCGACGAGACGAGGGGACTTCATTCATTCCATTCCCTGACCCGGTCGGTCGACTGGAAGCAGGATGTGGATTTTCATCATTATCATTATCTATAGTGCAGTCTCACAAAATCACAGGTTACCAGTCAAATTGGACACATACCCAAATACACGAGCCGATGACAAAGATGTCCCAAGTCCCTAAAATGAAGTAACAACAAAAAGATGTTTGTTCCAAGGACCGAAACTCCTGCTTTTGTAGTCCACGTGTACGATCTATTTAGAACACCAATTACTACATCTGAACAATTGAAATGTGTTCATTCTAATTCAGATTTACAACCTGTTTAAAAATCGCGAAACCCTTTCACCATTGTACAAGTACAGTGATTCATTCTGAGACTGTGGGTCCAGTCCGGAAGGAAGTCTGGATTCCAGAGGAGGCACAAGAAAGCTATGACGTCACGGCGAGTGGGTGTGTTATTGTTATTGGGTCAGCAGTTCTTGTCGACCGGCTTGTTTCAAACTCGACTCACAAGGGCTCTGCATCTCTTTCTGTCTCGTCCACATAACCTATACTTTTCTTCTCATTTTTCTCCTTCCCTTCTTCATTCTCCCTCTCCTCCTTCCTCTTCCCACTCTTCTCCGTATTTGTCATTATTTCTTCTCTCATTTCCCCATTCCTTTCCACTTTCTCATTCTTCTCCTCTATCTTCCTCCTTCTTTTCCTCCCCTCATCTCTCTCTCTCTCCTGTTTCGTGTTCTCCCTGTTCTTCCTCTTGCCATTCTCCTTCTCTTTCTACATACCGTACTTCTACTTCTTATCACTCTTACCTTCCCATTATTCTCCTATTTCTTGTCCTTCTTATTCTTCTCCTCCTTCCTCTTCACAATTTATTCCTCCTCGTTTTTCTTCTCAGTCCTCTCTTTCTTTTCCTCCTTCTTCTTCTCATTCTCCTATTTTTACTTCTCATTCCTCTTTTTCTACTCCTCCTCATTTTTTGCCTATTTTCATTTTATGAAAAACAAGAAGTTCCGTGACGAACTAAAGAGCCTACATTTATTAACATTTAAGATTCATGCCAATGATTAATCTCTATAGATCTATCTAGAATAATGACGAAATTAAGTTGGTTATATCGAAATTTCTAATTAGTTCGAAATACTGTATACCTGGCATAATGTATCCTAATAGAGAACTACAGTTGGCAGCCCTGGTGACTGAATATATTCTTAGTTCCAACTCTTAAGGTACAGAATACAAAATTTGGTTGAAGTCCAATGGATAGCATGGACGTCACATGCAGTTAAACATTGGATCTAACAGCGCACGTAAAATCATGTTGGCAACAATGACATACATGTATTGGGCAGAAATAATCTGAAACAATATGATCTATCGTTGTGTCAATTTTGAAGGAAATCCATTAGTTAGTATAGGAATTAAATGCATTTTAAAATTTGACCTATCAGCAGGCTTAGAATCATGTAGGCAGCACTAACGTATATTAGTTACTCCAAATTAATCTAGAATGTCAGGTACTATACGTGTGCAAAGTTTAGAGCTATTGGCTTGCATACGTTCTGATATATTGATATTAGGGTAACAACAATAGAGACAGTATTTACTAACAGTTGGCAGCCCTGGTTACTCTTAAGAATCAGCATAGACATATCTGTTATAGTACACATAGCACACACGAAATTTGGTTGAAATCCAAATGATAGTATAGAAGTTACATGTATTTAAAGTTGGACCTCTCAGCAGGCTTAGAATCATGTTGGTAGCACTGTCGTATATAAGTTACTCCAAATTTATATTGAATGCCAGGTACTATATGTGTGCAGAGTTCAAAGCTGTCAGCTTGCATATTTTCTGATATATTGGTATTTGTATAAAATAAATCGAGAGCATTTATTAACAGTTGGCAGCCCTGGTGGATCTTAAGAATACGTTCAGTCATATCTGTTTATGTACACATATCACATACGAAATGTGGTTGAAATCCATTTGATAGTGTTGAATTTATATGCATTTAAAATTTGAACCTATCAGCAGGCTTATAATCATTTTAGCAACACTGTGATTTATGGCCTCCTGGAAATTAAACTGCAATATTACTATCTACACGTGTGCCAATTTTGAAATAGCTCCCATTCATATCTTCCAAGATATCCAACATGGAGCTCAAATTTCAATTGCGATTTTTCAGCAGTTGGTAGCACTGACATCATTTTCAAATATGGCCGTGAGATATTCAGTTATAGATCTTTACTCCTACCAAATTTTGTTTCGACTGCTGCAGCCGTTTAGGAGTTGATAGGGGGCCACACACACACAGCCAGACAGACAGACAGACCGACAGAAGGACAGACAGACAGACACACATTTGCCCGATCTCATAAGTCTACTTTTCCTCATTTTTGCAAAACGTGTAAACTAGACTAAAAATAGGCTTATGAGATCACCTTTCGTCCGTGTGTGTGTGTGGTGTGTGCCCCCCCCCCCCCCCCCCCGTCCCCCCCAAATAACTTCTAAACGGCTGGAGCGATTACAATGAAACTCGGTAAGATCATAGCACTATTCTGGCTGACCCCGACTGTGCCCTTCAAATTTTATTGTGTGTCACCAATCCAACATGGCGGCTGTGCGAAATAATTCACCAGCATTCAGTATCTCCGAAACTTATACCGATATCGCCCTGAAATTGTGTACGGTGATAAAGGGCACTACTAGAAGTTCACCTATAAGACTTTCAAAAGCCTGGTGACTAGAAACCCAAGATGGCGGCGAAGCGAAATTGAGACTTTTAAATAGACTTATCTCGCGATTTAACTATCCAAACGTAATGAAACTTGGTACAGCAAATGTTTATACAAATTGTAATGCACTGGAATCTAATTTAGTTCAATTATTTACATAACCTCAAAATGGCGGCTGTGGGAAATATTTCACTGACATTTTATATCTATTACAGATATCACACTGAAATTTTGTACGGTGATAAAGGGTACTGATGCAAGTTTATCTATGTAACTTTCATAAACCTGTAAAGTACAAAACGAACATTTCAGCTAAGCGAATTTGCAACATTTTAATAGACATTTCTCGTGATCTAACTCTCTGTGCGCAGTGAAATGTGGTACAGTAAATGATTATACATATTGTAATGCACTGGCATCTAATTTAGTTCAATTGTTTGCATAACCTCAAGATGGCGGCTGTGCGAAATTTTAAAATTAAGTTTTTATTTCTTGTGTCGTAATCATGCCATCGAAGTGAAAGTTTGAATAGTGAACCTATGCAATAATTTTCCTTTAATGGTACATAACTATATGGCCTATACATATATCAATCCAAAATGGCGAGCATCCGAAATATTTAGACGGTTCTCAATATCTACCAATCTTTTACAGTAATCAAACTGAATGTTTTTATGTTCATAGAGGCTATGAACATAAGTTCACCTATAAGACTTACATTAATCTGGTGAGTACAAATCCAACATGGCGGCAACGCAAAGTATAAATATTTAAATGGACGTTTCTCGCGATTTAACCATCTGAGTGCAGTGAAACTTGGCACGTTAAATGCTTATACAAATGTTAATCCACTGGCAACTAATTTATTTCAATTGTTTTCATAACCACAAGATGGCAGCTGTGCGAAATTTTAAAATCTCGTTTTTTACTTCTTGTGTTCTAATCATGCGATTGAAGTCTGAATAACACACGTACACAATAATCTTCATGTAATAGTACATAAATAAAAATCAAACCTGCGAACCATCTGAAATATTTAGACGGTTCTCAATATATACGAATCTATCACAACCTTCAAACTGAAATTTTGTTTGTTGATAGAAGTAATTAACATGAGTAGGATATATGAAAATAGGCTGTATAGTTCTTCACGGAACTACTTGTTTCTCCTTCCCTTCTTCATTCTCCCTCTCCTCCTTCCTCTTCTCACTCTTCTTATTTCTCAATATTTGTTTCTTCTCTCATTTCCCCATTCCTCTCCACTTTCTCTTTCTTCTCCTCTATCTTATCTTCCTCCTTCCTCTCCTCCCCCTCATCTCTCGCTCTCTTCTTTCGCGTTCTCCCTGTTCTTCCTCTTGCAATTCCTCTTCTCTTTCTTCTTTACTTCTACTTCTTATAACTCTTATCTTCCCATTATTCTTCTTCTATTTTTTGTCCTTCTTATTCTTCTCCTCCTTCATCTTCACACTCTATTCCTCCTCGTTTTTCTTCTCAGTCCTCTCTTTCTTTTCCTCTTTCCTCTTCTCATTCTCCTATTTTTACTTCTCATTCCTCTCTTTCTACTCCTCCTAATTTTTGTTCTTCCCTTCTTCATTCTTCTCCACCTTTGTATTCTCTTTCCTCTCTTTCTCCTCCTCATTTTTTCTTCTTCCCTTCTTTATTCTTCTTCTCCTCTATCTTCTCCTTCCTCTTCTAATTCTTCTCCTCTTCCTCGTTTTTCCTCCCCTACTTCATTCTCCTTTAAATTTTTATTCTCATTCTTCTCTTTCTTAACCGTTCTCGCTTGTTGGGTCCAAGGTTGCAGGTTCGTATCCTAGCCCTGTCAGCTGGCATTTGAGGGTGTGAAAATGCGAGGGAGCCATGTCAGTAGATTTACTGGCACGTTAAAGATCCCCTTCGGGGCAAAATTCTGGCACCACGACGTCTCTAAAAGCCAGAGTAGTTAAAGGGAATGTAAAACCAATAACATTATTATTATTATTCTCTTTCTTATCCTCTTCCTTCTTCTCCCCTCTTCCTTTCTCTTCTCGTTCTTCCTCTTGTCATTATTCCTCTACTCCTTCCACTTATTCTTCTCTTCACCCTCCTGTTCCTCCTTATTCTTCTTTTTCTTGTCCTTCTCATTCTCATCTTTCCATTCGTCTTCTTGTCCTCCTTTTCCTCCTTCCTCTCGTTATTCTCCTCCTTCCTCTTCTCCTTATTCCACTTCTTCCTCATCGCAAGTGGTCGCTTGGAACCACACGGCATACATTTGCTTGCTTTTCTTTTAAGCCCAACATTCTTCTATTCTCAGCTTCGACCATACATGTTGTTTGGTCTTCCTCTCCTCTTCCTGGAACTCCCGTCTGATTTCAACTTGATCCTGTAGATTTGATAACTCTAATTCGGTAATGTATTTTTCTGGAGAGGAGAATATTGACCTTTGAAAACAAAGTGTTAAGAAAAATCTTCGGGTTGGTATTGGAGCAGGGAAACTTCAGAAGAAGAAAAAACACAGAAATTCACGCACTGTATAATGAACCGGATGTGATAACAGTAATAAGGAGCAGAAGAACAGAATAGCTGGGACATGTAGGCTACTGAGAAGGGAAGAAGGGATGGTAAAAAGAGCGTTAGAAGGAAAACCACAAGGAAGACCCCTCTTTAGACCAAAGTTGAGATGGCAGGATGGAGTCAGGAAAGACCTGGAGGCCCTGGGAGCCAACGAGAATATGGTCGGAGACAGAAAGCAATGGAAGAGGCCAAAGAGTGGGGCAATGACCCGACTTCGGTTCGTGTGGCTAAGTATTTTTCTGTTGCTTGTACCAATTTGATCTAGTGGTCTTGGTAAATGAATTCTTTCCCACATGCCAATAGTAAATTTTCTGAATTATCCTACTGTGACAGTTCTCCCTATACGAAACCTTGCCTAAGCCGTGGGACGGGCGAAAGGCGTTGAGACTGCGCCAGTTGACTAGCATCTACCGTTACTCAACAGCTCGTCGGGAAGCCCCGCATGCGATCATAGCATTGATTACATTTCCAGCTGGCAAGATACCTTCGTTCAGAGCGTTAAGACTTGTGGTGAAGTGCTGTAGGTTATCTCGTATCACGTTAACATGGTTAGGTATAGAACAAAACAGCGAATTTTCCTAGTGGAAATTTATCTTCTCAAGAAGTCTTACAGTTGTGTTTGCAAGTTTCAGCGCTGTGCGATTTTTACTTGTGGGGGAATCTCAAACAAAAGGTATACAGAAACAATGCGCGTACTCGGGAGCCCCTCGAGAACGAAATAACTGCACCGATACAAAATATCAGTGAGGATGAATTATAGCGAGTGTACCAAAACTTCCTACGTTGGTGCAATGTGTGTTTGGAAATTGAAGGACAGCGTTTACAGCAAATACTCTGAAATTCCTGTGAGTAATGATGATTATTAAACACGTTAAAAAGTGTGTGTGTTAAACTAGTTGGGCGCTACGCTGGTGCTTCATACAGTGGCCCAGCCGTCACACGAAGAATGCCAGGTTCCGTTCTATAGGGGAGAGCTCTCACTGTAGTTATAATGTATCAGGATCAGCCCGGTCCCATAATCTGGACCAATGTTTGGAATAATGTCAGTACGTATTTCTTTGGTTGGTGGGTAACATTCATTGTGTCTTATCGTCTCCGTAGTTTGGCCAATAGCTTCAAGTAGCAATAAGTGTGTGTTGACTGTAATGCTGTTGCTCTTGGTCTTCTTGTGCTCCTTCTTCCTTCCAATTTCCCTTCGAATAGGGTGGTGGGCCAGTCAGAATGTCAATAATAATAATGTTATTGGTTGTATGACCCTTTCAACTACTGAGACTTTTAGACACCAGGGTGGCGGAATTTTGCCTCAAAGGGGATCTTTAACGCACCAGTAAATCTACTGGCACGGCTCCCTCGCATTAGCGCGCCCTCAAATGCCAACTGACTGCGTCAGAATTCTATCCTGCAACCTTGGGCACAGCAGGAGAGAGAGTTAGCGCTGCGCTACGCAGCCAGTCAGTCAGAATGTTGATTCAAATAATATGGAGCAGGCGGTGCTAATTTGACAGCGAACCAATATTGCACCTGTGGAAGTGCGATAAGCGAGAGGTGTTGAGAGTTACATTGTACTTCACCCACATCCTCTGTTATCTCCTCCGTCAATTTGGCGGCCAGATAGCCGCTCTCTCTGACGCATGTACGGCAGATTTTGACGCAGGACAAGGAAGGATTCATAATTGGGGGCTCGATTCCGGCAACCTCGTGTCATCAGAGTATTATTGAAAATGAAAATCCACAGCCTGCTTCCAGTCTCCGACCGGGTCAGGAATGGAATGAATGAACCCCCATCTAGCGGCGAGGATATGAAGTGTGCCGGCTGCCGAAGCCTGTCGCACTCCTCTGGGGCAATGATTAAATGAATGACAGATGAAATGAAATGATAGTGGAGAGTGTTGCTGGAATGAAATTGTGACAGGGAAAACCGGAGTACCCGGAGAAAAACCTGTCTGCCTCCGTTTTGTCCAGCACAGATCTCACATGGAGTGACTGGGATTTGAACCACGGACCCAGCGGTGAGAGGCCGGCGTGCTGCCGCCTAAGCCACGGAGGCTCAGATTATTATTAATATTATCATTATTATTGATGTGTAACATCTTTCCACTCGGTTGCTGGATATTTTTGTGGGAGTGATTTTGAAAAATGGGACAGAAGTGTGTAAGACGCACTGCCAGTTGGATCGCATCCCTCCTCTGGATGTGATCCAGCTGGCAGTGGTACCATGTGGAATGTTTATCACATACGGCTTACTTTGTAACAGCAGAGTATCAGGAAGGCAGTGCGAGAGTAGAAATATCAAGTAGGCAGTGAAGAAGAAGAAAAAAAGTCAGTCTCTGTTAACGTAACTTAGTTACTGGCAGGAGAGTGATGTAAAGGGGCAGATGACCTCGTAGTTCCGCCCCTTAAAACAACAATAACTAACTAACTAACTAACTAACTAGAGTGATGTAACAGTAGAGTATCAACAAGGCAGTGCGGGAGTAGAAATATCAAGTAGGCAGTGAAGAAAAAAAGAGAGTCTTGGAATTGTTATGTATTATGAGAGTGTAAAAAATAAAAAGAATTTTTGTGTGTTGATGAATGTCAAAGATAATAAAAACGGTACGCTAACATGTCAGATGTTACACATCATATGCGACTACTGTAAGGCTCGTATCTTTTTTTATTTTTAGTAGTATTTTATATTATGTGTTAATATTGTTAAGTTATGTTAGGAAGCATATGCGGTGAGAAAATGTGTGAATATGGGGAAGAACGAATCAGTGAGGGTATGAGAAATATCTCATGGTAAATAATGTAAATATATTATGTACCGTAGCTTCGTTTGTAAATACCGTAGTGAATGTATTTGATTTTGTTTTAATTGTCAACAGACACTATGTGTAAGGGCTTGCCCCTTTCCCCTGACCATACATAAATTCTCTTAAGGTTTATGGTAAATGACCTTCATTGACTTCAAAAAAGCTTATGACTCCATTGATCGACCCACCCTATATGAAATACTGAAAGAACTGGGACTGGACAACAAAACAAGAACAATTATTCAGAAAACCTTAACCAACACTATTTCCAAAGTTAAATTCAGGGGAGGAATTTCACGAGTCCTTTGAAATCAAGACTGGTGTAAGACAGGGAGACGGACTAACACCTTTTTTTAGCCTATTTTCAATTTTGAAAAAATAGGCTTATGAGATCACCTTTTGTCCGTGTGTGTGTGCGTGTGTGTGATTCGTGTGTTCCCCCCTAATAAAATCTAAACGGCTGGAGCGATTTCAATGAAACTCGGTAAGGTCATAGCACTATTCCGGGCGACCCCGACCGTGCCCTTCAAATTTTGTTACGACTCACCAATCCAACATGGCGGCTGTGCGAAATATTTCACCAGCATTCAATATCTCCGAAACTATTAGCGACATTACCCTGACATTTTGTGTGGTGATAAAGAAAACTACTATAAGTTCACTTATGTGACCTTTGAAAACCTGGTAACTACAAAACCAACATGGCGGCCAAGCAAAGTTGCGACTTTTAAATAGACGTTTCTCGCGATTTAACCAACCAAACGCAATGAAACATGGTACAGTATATGTTTATATACATTATAATGCACCGACATCTAACTTCGTTCAATTGTTTACATAACCACAAGATGGAGGATGTGCGAAATATTTCACTGGCATTCTATATCTCTGAAACTATTACCGGTATCTCCCTGAACTTTGTACGGAGATAAAGGACACTACTGGAAGTCCATCTATAAGACTTTCAAAAACCGGTTAACTACAAAACAAACATGGCGGCCAAGCGAATTTGAGAATTTTAAATAGTCCTTTCTCGCGATTTAATGTTCCAAACGCAATGAAATCTGGTACAGGAAATATTTATACACATTGTAATGCACTGGTATCTAATTTAGTTCAATTGTTTACATAACCTTAAGATGGCGGCTGTGCGAATTTTAAAATTAAGTGTTTATTTTTTGTGATGTAGTCATGCGATCGAAGTGAAACTTTGAATAATGAACCTACGCAATAATTTTCCTTTAATAGTACATGACTCTATGGCCTATACATTTAACAATCCAACATGGCGACCATCCGAAATATATAGACGGCTCTGAATATCTACGAGTCTATTATAGCAATCATACTGAATGTTTTAATGTTCATAGGGGCTATGAACTTAAGTTCATCTATAAGACTTTAAATAACCTGGTGATCACAAATCCAACATGGTGGCGACGCGAAGTATAAATATTCACAACGACGTTTCTCGCAATTTAACCATCCGAGTGCAGTGAAACTAGGTACAGTAAATCCTTATACGAATGGTAATCCACTGGCATCTAATTTATTTCAATTGTTTCCATAACCTCAAGATGGCAGCTGTGCGAAATTTTAAAATCTCCTTGTTAATTCTTGTGTCCTAATTAAGCGATTGAAGTTTGAATACTAAACGAACATAATAATCTGCATGTAACAGTACATAACTCCAGGACCTACATATGTAAAATCCAACATGGCGACCATCCAAAATATTTAGTCGGTTCACAATATCTACGAATCAATTAAAGCAATCAAACTGAAATTGTGTATGTTGATAGTGGAAATTAACATAAGTAGGATATATGAAAATAGGCTGTATAGTTCTTCACGGAACTACTTGTTTTCTTCACCTGCATGCTCGAAAAAGTTATCCGAGAGTGGCGAAAAATATTGAACATTAACAGGGCTGAAAATGGAGTCAGTTTGGGTTACAAAAAACGGAACCTGAAAGTTGATTGCCTAGCATTCGCAAATGAGCTTGCATTTTTTTTTTTTTTCAGATTCCTTAGATGCAGCCGCAGCGCAAATTAATGAACTCCAGTTTCAAGTAGCAAAACCAGGCCTTAGAATCTGTTTTCGAAAAAACAGAATCCATCACTAATATGAAACAAGCGTCAAAAGAGCTGGATGTAGGACAGAGGAAAATCAAGCAGACGAAAGCGTTCAAATATTTGGGTGAGTGGATGGACCCCAATCTCTCCGAGAAGGCATACTATCTAACAAAAGCCATTTATAACAAGAAATACATATCTATAAATGCCAAGTTAAGACACTACCAAACAGTCTTCTGTCCAGAGGCCTTGTATGCAGCAGAGTGCCTTGCAATGCATCGCAAGGGACTAACAGAGAAACTGGAAGTGAAAGAAAGGAAAATTCTAAGAGAAATCTTGGGCCCAGTAAAAGAAAATGGGGAATATAGGAGACGGCACAACCACGAACTTTACACTCATGTGAAAAAAAAACTGATACCGTGGGGAAACGAAGAATTACCTTTTACGGTGATATAACCAGAATAAACCCAGCGCGATTGACAAATAGAATTTTCACCTACTTCCTCAAACAGAAAACCAAGGGAGCTTGGTTCACTGAGGTGGACAAAGATTTGCAAGAAGTGGGAATTACAAGCAACGATATCTGGGTACGTGGCCCCCTTAAGCAAAAAATAACAGCACACCGATGTTTCCAAACAGGCAAGAAATGGACTGAAGAAAGGAAACAGCATCGAGAACTAAAGCGAAAGTACTGGGAGGATATTGTCATTTAGACTTTCACGGCCCGTGTTACTATTCATAATGTTGAATTTTGGGCTTATGCCGTGTTTATTATATTAAAACTCGACGCGTTTCGAAAGAAACCATGCCTTTCTTCGTCAGGAATAATCATTGTCGTATTTCAGATTATTCCTGACGAAGAAAGGCATGGTTTCTTTCGAAACGCGTCGAGTTTTAATATAATAAACACGGCATAAGCCCAAAATTCAACATTATGAATACTGGGAGGATGTTAAAGCTCGATGCAGCAAGGAGCAGTTGAAATGACGTGGTCCTTTGATGGCCGAATCGAAAGAAGAAGAAGAAGAATGGCTTTATTTATTTGTTTATTTATTTAATTATTTACTTATTTATTTATTCATTCATTCATTTATTTATTTAATTAATTAATTATCATCCAAAGATCTTACAAGAAGTACGGACGGCCTGGTGATAAAGGGCAAGGTCTACATACATAATTAATGCTTCACTAGCACAACTTACATCTACTTTGTTCATATTTACATGCGCAACCAGCCTGAAAAATAATTACGTTAAAAGAAGTATTTACTTAAAAGATGGTACATGACTATCACGGCCAAGGAATTAACCTCAGCAATTTTTCTAGGTCCGTGCCCGACACCAAACACCCCCCCTCCTGATGGGCCTATCTTGGTGTTCCTAGGCGAAACTCCGCACATGATACGGCATAAACCTAGAAAAGTTGCTGAGTTGAGTACTCGTATTTACTAGAAATTATCAGTTTCTCCCTCTTCTGATAACCTGTTTAAAATACAGTTACATCCAATTTTTTTCTCATTTCACAGTAATTGTAGCAGCGATTTATTTATTTATTTAATCGTGTCAGGAATAACAAATTATATAAGATACACAGAATGGACATAAAAATAACAAATTGGAACATTCAGGGTGATCTAACTAGATAATACATGACCAAAATTTAGCTGTGTCACGACCATTTTTGGATTTGCTTTCACCAGAGCCTCCATTGTGCATTGTAGAGGACACAAACTAAACTTTAGCAAATGGTCCATTGACTGTTCTTCACCACATTCACAAAACACAGAATCGCAACGGGAGCCCCACTTCTGAATATTAGTCTTCGATATCCCAACTCCAGATCGTAGTCTGTTGAGAGACTGCCATGTTGTCCAAGCTTCTGTATGACCCGCTGGGAGCCTTTCGGAGCTTCTGGACTTCCAAGAAGTTATTTATTTATCGTATGGCTTTTAGTGCCGGGAGTGTCCGAGGACATGTTCGGCTCGCCTAAGTCTGAAGCTGCTTCCAGCGGACACCATAAAGGGTGATCTACAACTTCCGTTCAATTTCAAGTAGTTCCAACTTTCGCCACCAAATATCAATGATACCTAGTGGTGAACGTTGGAACTTTGATAGAGCGTTCTGACGAAATCTAAACTAACAATTTTGCTTTACACAAGTTTAGTCTGTGAAAGGATCTTTTACATGCCATAAATCTTTGACATGGGTCCGCCGGCTTTACTTCCCCTCCGAAGGAAGGCATACTGAAGGATTTTAAACGCTCTTAAAAAATCCGACGACTTCGGCCGGGTTTGAACCCAACATTTAGCTGTGGCACGACCATTTTTGGAGTTGCCTTCACCAGAGCCTCCATAGTGCATTGTAGAGTACACAAACTAAACTTTAGCAAATGGTCCAAAAAGTAATCTATACTAATATAATAAAGCTGAAGAGTTTGTTTCTTTGTGTGTTTAAACGCGCTAATCTCTGGAACTATGAGTCGGATTCGAAAAATTCCTTTTGTATATGATAGCCAGATTCAAGAGGAATAGTTTAGGTTATGTAGCATTTGACTACACGTCTCAGGTAACCTTAAAGATTGATTTTTGTTCAGTAAGTCGGAAGAACAAGCGCTCCCGAACAGCTTCAATAATACCTAAGTGCAAAGTTGCCTGGCAATGCGGACTGCATCAAGTTGGGACCTACCAGTGATCTGGTGCAGAATTTCGAGCTGCTTATAAATTGCAGTCACGGGGAGTAATTAGTGCAAAAAGATGTCTTAGGCCCCTAGCCTCTGTATAAGGGTGATGGTGTTGGTGCAGAATACTGAGGTTATCAGCTGCAATAAGCGTTGGTGCTTTCCGATCCTTATCCTTATCCTTGAGCACTCCAGTTCTGTAGTAGTATTCATTATCATCCATAAAACAAATAAATCCACCGGGCGAAGCCGGGCACTACTGCGAGTCCTTGATAACTATGGTGAATCCGTTAAGCATTCAGTTGTATGAAGGAAGCTTCTCCTGGATGCGATGATTACGCGTGATTACCTGAGGGGAGAGGGGTCATAAACTGACTAATATGTCATTACGTAATATGTGGACGGCCGATAATGCTGTAGTTCAAACTGCACCGACTGCCATCCAATACAACTCGACAATGCAAAGACACGGCAACAATATTGTTTGAGTGTTTAGTGCTATAGGCCTAGTTGTATTTTCCAATCATGAAATCTGAAGTTTCGGCGCCTCTGGGCATAAACAGTTGACGACTAGATCGTACGCAACGCTTGTTGCCATGGAAACCCTATAGCGCTGCCAAGTTGAATGATGCTATTTGGCCACGTGCTTGTCGCCGACCAGCCGCGTGTTTGGTTGCCTCCAGTGTGCACACTGACCTTACTGAGTTTCATAATATGTTGTTTTTGTGAGTTATAATTGTTTTGAATTAATTAGTTATTTACTTTTACGTGTGGGATTTATACGTGAGATTAACAGAAAAAAGGGAAAGAAATATTAAGGTCAGAAGACTAAAGGAAAAGGAGGTTGCAGAAGAGTTTAAGAGAGAATTGCAAGAACAGATACCAAGGACGGATATTAGCCTACCCATGTGGAACAAGAATGGGAAAAGTTTAAGAGTGCATTTGCAAACAGTGCAGAGAAAACATGTGGTAGAATATCAGGAAAGGTACGGGAAAAGGCGACAAAATGGTGGAATGATAGAGTGAAAGAAAAGGTAAGAGAGAAGAAGAAAGCTTGGAAGGAATGGAAAACAAAAAAGACTGAAAAAGTAGAGCAAAATATATAGAAGCAAACAGAGATTGCAAGAAAGTAATTGCAGAGGAAAAGAAGAAAGGCTGGGAAGAATTCACTCAGGAAATAAGGGAGGATTTACATTGTGGAAAGAAATTGTTGTTTGGAATTATAAAAAGCAGAAGGAATGAAAAGGTGAACACAGGGTTCGTGAAAATCAAAGAAGGTGAAATATTGACAAAACCAGAAGAGATAACGGACAGATGGAAAGAATATTTCAGCGAGCTGTTGAAGGTGAGACGCCAGGCATGCAGAGAAGTTACGCAAACAGCCAAAATGGTGGTGGAAGAAATAGAAGAAGAATCAGACATTACTATGGCATAAGTGGAATGGGCAGTTAGGAAGATGAAGATGGGGAAAGCTGTGGGAATCGACAAAGTGGCAATAGAAATGATCAAGGCGGCAGGACCAGTGGGACTGCAGTGGACATACAGACTTCTCAGGAGTGTGTGGAGAGAGAAGAAAGTTCCTGAAGCCTGGAAAAAGGGAATAATTTTGCCAATATTCAAGAAAGGAGACAGGAAGGTGTGTGGTAACTACCGAGGAATCACCATCATCTCGCATGTTGCCAAAGTAATGGAAAGAATCCTAGAAAAAATAATTAGAGTTAAGGTAGAAAGCCAAATAGAGGAGGAGCAGTTTGGATTTAGAGGGGGCAGGTCAATAGTGGAACCCATTTTCATTCTGAGACAGAACATTGAAAAGAGTTGTGAATATGGGAAGGATATGGTAATGACTTTTATTGATCTAGAAAAGGCCTATGATAGCATCCCTGAACAAAAGTTTGGGAAAGCTTAAGAAATAGGGGGATAGGCAAGGAACTGAGAGACATGATAAAAGGAATGTGCATAGAGTGCTACAGTAGTGTGAAGACTAGAGTCGGGACATCGGAATGGTTTGAAATTGACACTGGACTAAAGCAAGGAAGTGTGTTGTCACCATTATTGTTCGTAATGGTGATGGATGACTTCATGGAGGCAGCAATGAAAGAATATAGTAGGGCAAAGATGAAGGTAATGTTGTTTGCAGACAACGTTGTGATCTGGGGCGAGGATGAGATGGAGGTACAAGACGTAATAAATGAAAAGATTGAGCAATGGGGATTGAAAATAAATGTGGAGAAGAGTAAAACAGTGGTGATGAGTAGAGATAAGAAAGAAGGAAAAGGAGTAATCAAAGTAGCAGATAAGGAATTTGAAGTAGTGAAACACTTCAAATACTTGGGAAGTGAACTGACTGAAGATGGAAGACTAGATTTGGAAATTAGCAGAAGAATACAAGTCGGGAGTGCTTTCTACCAACAGGTACGGGGATTAGTATGGAACAAGGATATTCCAATTAAGACTAACGAAGCTATGTACAAAGCATATTATGTTCCTATAATGACATATGCAGCAGAAACTTGGACAATGACTAAGAGGGATGAGAGCAGAGTACAAGCAGCTGAGATGAGATTCCTGAGACGTATGGTCCAGAAAACGAGGAGGGACAGAGTGAGAAATGAAGATATACGGAAAGAACTGGGAGTACAGAAACTAAATGACAAACTGGAGCAAAACAGATTGAGAAGGTTTGGACATGTCGAACGGATGAATGAAGTAAGGCTTCCAAGACGAGCACTGGAACGACGGATGACAGGGAAGATAGAACGAGGAAGAGCAAGAATGCGTTGGATGGGCTCGGTGGAGAATAGTATTAGAAAACGGAACCTGGATTGGAACACTGCGTCGGAAGAGGAATGGTGGAACGACAGAACAAACTGGAGAGGAACCATATTTGCCCCCACCCAATGTCAGCTGGAAAAGGGGAAATGAAGATGATGGTGATGAATGCATTACGTGATAAGCGCGGTTTTTTTTTCAATGTCAATGAACTACGACCTATATCCGTTTTACGTCTCAGCATGTTGGGCTAAAATCACTGACTGGACTATTAATTATATTATCATGGATATGCATGTGCAACGAATTCCTGTCAGACGTAATTTAAGAATGGCGAGATGCTTGAAACACAAATCCCCCTTCCGTCCAATCGAAAAACGCTTACTGTATTGTGACCGTCAGTCGGGTGGCAACGGCACATATTTGTGAGTGACCTTCAGAAGTCCTCCGGTAAAGCTGTCGGGATAGCCAACAACCGCGATGACTCTCCTAACATCTCCCCCGTCGGACCTTTAAAAGTTTGCCGTGAGGATCAGGTGAACTTCCTAACAATAGGCCAATGCGGCACGAGGTTCTATAGTCCACGGGGAGCGTGGTACATGGTTGCGATGGTCAAAGACGGTCTAAGGAAAGGTTCACCTCAAAAACTAGACTGTGAAATTAAACATCCAGGCTTATGTAAAACACCGTGAAAATTTATTGTAGATTTCCACAAACCCCTATCCTAGTTCGGAGGGTTATATTCGGCTAATCAGCAAGCTAAAAGTTAATGATAATAAAAGTTCAAGTCCCTAACAATGAAGTTACATTAACCCTCGCGAAAGATCTAATACACAATAAGTAAGCAACAGCAACAACGCTGGGTAAATGGTACGACGCAAAATCCCTAATACAAGTTACATGATCAAGCTAATATGAAGTTACATTTAAGTGAAGGAGCAAAGCAAAGCTAAGTTATGGTGGTACCATTTCCACATTTACATTTAACTTTTCTAGCTAAGTCCTATCAGTTAACTTTCAAAGTTACGGCGGTGACGTCCGTAATAGCAAAACAGTTACAATACAAAGCTAAGTGTACAGCCATTTAAAAACAATTAATCTAATCAACAATCATGTGCTAAATAGCACGCAATAAAGGTAACATGGGGGAAAAATACAGTTTCATGACATCAATAATTATAGTACAACACAGTTTTTATTATAATGCCTTCCTACCCCATGGTTAACTCTTTGTAAACCATTGTCATCTAGCTTGATAGTAATGTCGGTGATAGCGTAGTTAAAACCACGTCTGACAATCACATGGCCTGCGCTCCACACACTATGAACTAATGGTTCATGTGTGCGCCAGGTCACAACAAAAATGTCTACAGTCTTCGTCGTTTCCAATAAAGGAAATCCCTTCATCTGCACGGCCATGTCAGCAGGTTCAAATGTAAGAATGTCAAAGTTTCAATGGAAATAATATGTTAGTTAGATCTTGTTGAAAACAATTATGCGGATGATGTTTATTATGTCGGTTTATGTTCCTTCCGTAGGTTTATGGCGTATTCTGACAAAGGCCTGACAAGGAGTAGTCTTCTAAAGATCATTCTCCCACAGCAAAACATCGACTCAATAGTCGGAAAACTCAACGAGCAAACTCGGCTCGGACTCACAATAACACGAGTTATCAGCGGTAAATACCTCGCTTTCAACAACTCTCATAATAATGCCTCATAACAACAACAGATGCGCGACTTACAACAATGGCACGTCTTACTCACTCAAGGCACATAATATCATGGGTTACCTGCGGCAAAAACCTCGCATTTAATAACCAAATTCCCTTCATTATAATTTGCCTCTCTCAAGAGGATCGCCAACAATGCATAAAGAAACCTGACAATCCTGGACATGTCGAAATGACATTCCTCGCAGCAAAATATCTAACTAACAGTACGAAAATCCAAGAAAAACAAATGAACAAAAATACAGTAAGAAACACTGGGTTTCATGAGCAATAGCTGCATTGAAAGAAAGAGATGAATGAAATCAACATTCTGTCCTATGTTATCGTAGTTCTGTCTCGCTTTCAAGCATTTGTTTTCAAGGTTACTGGGTCAACAAACCAGTTTATTGGTGACAACTTCACAAATTGCAGTCCTTCACTGACCACATTTTTCAACAGGCAAGGCCGGCTAGTTTTAACATTATATAATACCGTAATATTTGGCCTTGTCATTCTTAGCATATGCTTGGTTCAAAAACCTTATAGAATCCGTGTGCTAAACACGTTACAATTTAACTGTACAATAAAGTATCGCAGTCCTTCATTTCAAAGAAAAGTAAATCACAGACATAACAGCATGTCTCACGAGCTTCTTTGCTCATCAAAGATATAACACTTATTAAGTTCTCAGTATAACATAAACACCTGTGTCCTCATGACAGAAACAAAGTAGTAACAAATTGATAAATATGGCACAGATCTGCAACTCTAGACCTGCATAATGATGCGATAGTGCACTTAGTTCGATGCTTGACATCTACACTTTCTCCAAAATAATAAATCTGTCAGTATTTGACTATAAATTGGCTTCTGAGCGCTTTCAAAAATGAAAATACAGCATATTTTTATAAAACTGGAAACTACAGTTGGTTTCCTAACGATACGACCTATCTAACGAGGTCATAAGTCTCAACAGACTGGTTGCAAAGATTGCAGTTAAATAAAGTGACGATGACATCTGAATGAAACCACGGATAAATATCCTACACATGGCTGAGCAAAATAGCTGCAAATGATTACAGTCATGTTTGGCAGTGGGTCGGCTATAACGTGGTACGACGTCCATCAGGACGGCACCAGGGTTAACCAAAACTGGTCTACCCCACAGGGTGACTCACAATGACTGAAATAAACAACAATTATACTAATTACAACCCTACCTAGCAAATGGCTGACACATAAGTGCGGTTGATTCACCAAAAAAAACTACGATATCTAAATATACCACCGCGGACTATTACAAAAGAAAGGGTGCCCAAACTCACGACTTTTGGTAGCTCTCACATCGGCTCAGACATTCATCGACCAGGGTCGCGAAAAGCTCTGCTTGGCTCTCCAGCATGGTCCTGTCCTCCACGGATTCACCAATCTGGACCTCCCAAGCAACCAGGGTTCGTTCGCCTCCGGATGATGGTCTCCCAAAAAGGTCTGGAATGTGCCTGGAAGTCGACATCCACGTTCCTTCGTCTGCGTCCTCGGCATCCTGACGTTCCATCAAGCTGGTGGTCTCCATCGAAAATGTCGAAATATCTCGTTCCTCTCGGCGTTTTGGCGTGATTATTGTGGACGATGCAAATAATAGTGTTCTCCACAGTATTTTTTAGTTTTTTGGCCTGTTGATCCTCAAGATTCAACACGGTGCGATGCTTTGCTTGTTAGCACGTGCAATTGTATCACGTTTTATCAATCACGTGGCATCCGCGATAAAATTGATATTTTCAATTCAGAATTTCCGTAGCAATAATGTTGTGATTGTTGGCAGTAATAATCACGTCGTCTTGGTACAATTATCAGACGATAACTCTTATATTTTCGGCGTGGCACTTTGCCCTTCCACTTACACGTGGGAAAAATATCTGGCATATGGCACCAATTACAGTTTGTAGAAAATATTGCCTAATATGGCCTTTCGTAGAACAATAATTTGTCCACAATGTGTGACAACGTTAGTATAGTTATTTTCAACACACGATGCAGTCGGATGCTCACTTGAGCACAAAAATATTTATAATGTCCACGTCGCGACGGACGGATACTCGAAACACGCCTGTCTGGCGTCAGATCTCCAGATGTAGTGTCGTCACTGACTTTGGCTCGGAAGTAGGTCGCCAAAACGAAGTCATTGAGCGACTACTTTCATAGCTCCTTGCGTATCTGCAAGTGTTATACCTTACCAAAAACGTAATAATCATTCACCAAATGATTCAATAATACAGAATGACGAATTAGAACATTCTGAGTCTTATGAAAGGATAAAAGTGATTAACGAGACCTCCAAAGTCAAAAATGCAATTGAGCACTACTTCAAAGAGTACAGCATGAGCTCTCTGCTCCACGTGGTATTCTGGGTATGTTCAAAAGTACTACATCCCATAATAATTATTCCGTCACAAAAATATCACATGAACCATAGCTCAGCGGGTTCATCTGCCTCTCCGTCGTTTCAAAGAAAATGTTCGGACGACATTTTATTTGCCTCTATAATTCATTCATGTGTGATATTTTTTCTAGATTGGCGGCGTTGAAAGTTCCAATACGTTCTCCAGTTCTGATGTCTTCAATGACATAACTCCCATTATTCAACGGCTGTCTAACACGACTAGGACCGTAATACAAGGAAAGAAATTTCCCGTATACGCGGTCAATTGGATTAGAAATTCCGGGTCTCCTTATAAGGATAAGGTCTCCCTCCTCAAGTGGTTCTCTGAATCTCTGGCGTCTTGTTCTCCTCAAGCGTTTGGCAGCTTGTCTGTCTAAAGTATCTCTAGCAGCTAACAGTCTGCTGGCATGCGATGGTTGTAAACAAGGTGGATTTACAATCACGCGGTTCCAGACTCTCAGTGGCATCTGGTTCAAATGCAGGACCAAAGGTATTTGACCAGTGCTTTCATGCACAGTAGAATTAATGCATTTTGCCATCAAAACAAGGACTTCAGTCCATCGCCAGTGTTCCTCCTGACAATACAAACGACAAAATTTTGCAATAGTGGACATAACGCATTCCGCTGGATTGCTCTCAGGGTGTCTTATTGATGACAAAAGATGACCAATCTCTAGTTCCTCCATAGCGTTGGCAAATTCTGCAGAAGTATATTGCGATCCGTGGTCAGTTAATAAGAATTGTGGCTTCCCTGCCTCCGGTATCACTTGTCGTCTTATTCGCTGGATAATTTGATGTGCATTAGCCTTCTGAATAGGATGGAGCATTGTGTATTTTGTAAACACATCTATGGTGACTACAATGTAACGATTTCCACGACGGGCTTTAGGTATAGGACCGTAAAGATCTTGTGCGTACAACTCTCTGGGTTGAGTTGGTAGTATAGGTCTAGGTGGTTCTCTCAATAAGTGTGACGTGTATTTGTTCCGCTGGCATGCGTCACAAGCACGTAAACACTCTCTGACAGTGGTTCCTAACCTTTTCCAGGTGAACGACTCTTTAATGGTGGCAATGGTCTTGTCCGTTCCACCGTGACCAATAGACAAATGTACCATGAGAATGACAGATTCCTGGTACCTTCTGGGAATAACTGCACGCAGTTGGGTGTGATCTTCGTCCACAAATGTATACAAAACGCGACGGTAAATCAGATAGTCATCTGCTATGGCAGCAATCCTTGCATAAAGCTCATCCTGAGGATCCATCTTTCGTTCAAGAAATCGAATGATGTGTCT
This sequence comes from Meconema thalassinum, assembly GCA_946902985.2. NCBI lineage: Eukaryota > Metazoa > Arthropoda > Insecta > Orthoptera > Tettigoniidae > Meconema > Meconema thalassinum. The sequence goes on along the minus strand of OX336400.1, from coordinate 82,247,890 downwards.
AAGTTCCTCTTCACAACTCTGTCCTTCGGGTAGATAACGAAGTCGGCGAAGGGGTTCTTCGCATTCTCCCTCGATGTCAATGGCATTAATAGAAGTTTCAGGATTCCGGCTGAGGATGTCGGCCAATACATTCTCTCTGCCTGGTTTGTAAACAATCTCCAGATCGAACTGTTGGAGAAAAAGAGTCCATCTAGTGATCCTGTCACTTGCCAGTCTTGTTCGTAGGATGAAGGTCAAAGCGTGGTGATCGGTTCTTACGACACTCTTCTGGCCTATCAAAAGTTTCTGCCAGTACTCTAATGCATAGACGACGGCTAGTGCTTCTATTTCTGTTGTAAAATAGTGAGATTCGTGAGCTCTTAAACGTCTGCTCAAGAAAGCGATGTAGTGACGTTTCTTATCATCGTCCTCCTGCAATAATATAGCTCCAATACCAATGGCTGATGCGTCTGTTTCAAGAATGAAATTGCGTGAATAATCAGGATATTCCAACTGGATAGAATTCGCTAGCATCTGCTTAGCCTTCTGGAATGCTGTCTCACACTCATCATTCCAATTCCATCTACAGTTCTTTTTCAGCAGACTTTGAAGTGGTGCAACAGTCTCTGAGTATCGCTCACAATGAGCAGCAAAAAAATTGTAGTATTCCCAAAAATTGTCTCACGTGCTTCACACGGGTTGGCGTTGGAAAAGCGGCGACAGTTCTGATTTTTGCTGGATTCGGTCGATATCCATCTCCATTAATAATATGTCCAACAAAATTTACTTCTCTTTGGAGAAATCTGCACTTATCAAACTTGACCTTGAAATTGGCCTGTCGAAGATTTTCAAAAACAAGGCGTAGGGTAGCCAAATGCTCTTCCTCTGTTTCAGAAGCGATGATTATGTCGTCCACATAACATATTACTTTCTCTTTTACCTCTGGAGCTAACTTAGCATCTAGTGCTCTAATCAAAGCAGCTCCAGCATTCTTCAAACCAAATGGTAACTTGCAGAAGACATAGGTGGTTTGATCAAATAAGAAGCCAGTGTACTTCTGAGTATGCTCGGACAGTTTGACGTGATAATATGATTGTACAAGGTCCAATGATGAGAAAATTTTCTTCCCTTTAAACTTCCTAAGGATGTCCCTAATCTTAGGCGGTCTGTCGTGCTCGGGAGCCAGGCGTTCGTTTAAAGCCCTTGCGTCGAGACAAAGCCTCAAACTTCCATCAACCTTAACCACAGGTATAATTGGATTCAGAAAAGGAGTCGATGACTTCTTAATCGTGCCTGCTACTTCCATCTCATGGATCTTCTTTGCAGCTTCCTCGCGGTGTTTTTCAGCAATCGGGTAAATTTTCTTCTGAAATGGAGAGTCGTCTAATAAAATGAGGTCATATTCATAATTCATAATTTCGCCAGGAGCAGTATCGAATATGTCCCAATATTCATTTAGTGTAGTAGCCAAATTCTCTTGCATGGTTGTGGATATTAATCCTGCCTCTCCGTCGGCATCAAGTGTTTCCTCAGTTTCCTTGCTATTAAGTTGCTCGACAACGTCGACTTCGGACAGGAATTCCGGTTCATCTACCACAAGGTTCATCTCTATAGGTTCGTTCGGTTTAAATTCGACAGTATTGCGTCCCATGTCGATAATACCGTCATACTTCCTCATGAAATCAGCCCCTAGTATGACATCATGATGCAAACCTTTCATAACTAAGAATTCGTGCAAATACACGTGGCTTGTGATTCTCAATGTGCACAAAACCTGTATCTTGCACGTCACAACCCGGTCAGGTATCACTCCTCTGACACGAATAGCGGAAACAGGCAGCTCTGTCACCTCAGAGTTAGCCTTCAACTTAGCATAGCAATCTGCAGAGATTACACTGATCATTGCGCCAGTATCGATCAGAATTATAACACTGCATCCATTGAGAGTGGCTACTATTTTGGGTAAACGTGTTGGCTCATAACTGTGGTACGTCGTTCGTCGTTCGTCGAGTAAATCCTGTTGGATGGGCTCCCAGAGTAAAATATCTGCCGTCACTCTGTGCTCAGCCAAACTAGACTGTCTTAATTTTTTGGCGTTTTTTTTTCCTTTGTTGTGACTAGAGGTACCAGGCTGGTTCTGTCCTGCCTCTGACGTCACATTTCTTTCTTCCCTCGAAGTAGGGTTCCTTTCTCCCTCTTCTCTATTTTGGCTCTCTCTCAATTGCTGGAGGTACTCGCGGCTCTCGCGCGCTCTCCCTTCCCAGTCACGGTCCGGATGGTAACGTGGATCACGTCCTCGTTGGTAACCTCCGTTATACCTGTAGTCTCGCCGGATCCTTACTCTTCCTGACGGACCTTCCTGATTCCCACGACGGTTATTGTCGTGACGACGGTTGTCGCTCGCCCCATTATCGAACCTACGATTCCAATATGTTCTATTGTCTTCTCTCTGGTTCCTTGAATATGGAGTATTACTCCACTCTCTCCAGTTACGGCGGTATTCATTGTTGTATTCTGGCCGAGGATTCCCAGAGTTCTGTGATGCTTCTTGTGTCTGGCTAACTTTGTCCACAGTCGTGATGTTAACGTGACGCTCTTCACGCCTGTCAACCATCTGTTGACGGTTTGTTGGAAATTGCTCCGCGTTAGCATCAAGACGTCGTAATATCTGATCACACTGTTGAAATGTCGTCGCCCCTGCAGCGATTAGTACTCTTTGCACGTCGGCTGGGTATTGCCATACTATGGTATTCACTAAATCCTGCTCCGATAAAGGAGGCTGAAGATTTCTCAATTTAGCAAGCTGGGTTGCAAAGTAATTTGCGTAGCGAGTTGGCATGTTGGAACTGTATCGGCGAGTGTACATTTCAGCCCTTATACTTTGCTGAACGTCACTCGACCAATACGTCCTCAGTAGTGCTTCTTTAAAGTCTTGATACCCGGAGAATGAATATTTAAAAGCCCGATACCAAGTTGCTGCTTGTCCATCCAGAATACGTTCAATAACTCGAAGTTCTCTTTCAGGAGTTACGAGTGTGTCTCGTAAATAGCTCTCGACGTTCGTGAGAAATTCTACAGGAGTCACTCCGCTTCCTGTGCCAGTGAATTTAGCGGGTTGCTCTTCCCTTGACCTTATCACTGTGACATTACCCTGAGTATTAGCAGTACGGTATGTATTCTGCATGTAGTTGTTTGACGGCGTGTTAGTTTCAGGATCCAGTCTATTTATAGCTGGTCTGAACGGGTTAGCATCGTAATTTAACGTCTGGCTTGGCGCTGTTGCATTAAACTGCCAAGGTCGTGTATCGGCATGTACACTTGACTGTACATTACTAGTCCAAAATTCCGGCGTTTCACGTGTATTTCCCATCGGCGGTTGCAAATCTACTCCCCTCGGAAGTGCTTCTAACCTGTCGAGCCTCTCCTCGATGACTTCTAATTCTTGTATATTCCTGTTGGCGCCTTTGCTCCCTAAATCATTTAGTTGCAACTCGATTCGTTCAACTTTACCTTTGAGATTTTGGTCCACCTCACGAATAGCTGATTTGAGGTTACGACTCAACTCGAGCCTATCAATAATCGTTATTTCCTCAATCTTTTTCTGCAATGTTGCAATTTCGCCCTCAACCTGAGATACGTTACTCTGGATATGGTTGATATCATCCTTGACTCCATTTACATTGGCGTCGACTGTAGTTTTATGCTCCACGAATTCGCCTCTCAACATCATCAGGTCGACTTTGTGCTCCTCCCTGTGCACATCTACAGTATCACGTAAGCCTGTGACAGTTTCTTTTAGTTCCGCGATGTCTTTCCGGTTAGAATTAAGTTCCCCCCTAACCTCAAGCATGTTATCCACGATGGTCTTCACGTTGTTATTAACGGCTTTAGCTGCACCTCTCATTAATACCAGTCCTAGGTTCATGGTAGCCATATCCTTTTTTACGTTGTCCATAAAACCTTCTACGTGATTCAGCCTAGTCCCAAATTCTTCTCTGGTGTGCTCGATATCAGCTTGGACGTCTAACTGTACTTTATTTATAGCGGTCTGAATTTGAGCCGTGTGCTCCTCGAGTCGGGTTTGCACATCCTGTCTTGCCCTATTCATTTCTTCCGTTAATGTGTCTACGCGCTGGCTTGCCTCCTGGTGGTGACGAATCACGTCTATCCTTACCGCTGCCAAACCTGCCGTTAAGTCATTTTTCGTTTCTACCCTGTACGAGTCCATTTCGGTCCTGACCTTCGTTAGATCGGTCCTAACGTCTTTAACAGTACGGGTGTTTATCTCTAAATCTAAACGTACTTCATTAATTGATTGGGTATTTACCTCAAGGTTCTGCCTGACCTGGTCCACATGACCATTTACATCACCTACTTCCTGTCTAACATTGTCAATAGCTTGTGAATTAACCTCTAAGGCTTGTGTATTCACACTCAAGTCACTAGTAAGTTGTTGGAGGTTAGCGTTGACAACTGCCAACATCTCAGCGAACACTCTGCGAATCATATCCTCATCCATTTGACAAGAATTTATATTGAGATAAACGAGGGATCAATCATGATGGAAACTTACAGCTATGATAGTAACGTGGTGGTATAAAGCTTGTTTCGACTTAATAAATATCACGAGTACAGCTGGAGTATGCAAACTAAGTGCTTCTACATTTACTAATACAACGGTGAGCAAAGCAAAGTATTACATTTACTTAGGATGAGGCATCATCTAAGAAAAACCCTATCTTTCATTTATTCAATACAAGCTGTACCCGGCATGCGTTGCAATGCCAATCAAAGAAAGTGTTGGCGTTGAAATTCTGTTTCTTGAAGTGCTTTTGGATACACAACATGTTAACTGCCTCTAAGCTATCATAAAATGGATTTTCTAATTTAGAACCATTCGTGGGAGCGTGCACAACAACTTTCAAAAAGTTTCATCGCTGTCACTCATTTGTTGAATCTAATCGTACGCTACCTATTGTGAAATGGATTTACTAAGTCGAAACCCTTTCCTGGCGTGTACACAATGACTCATCAATGATTCATCGCAATCGGATGAATGGTATATGCACGTATAGGGGTTTTTGTTTAAACGATTCGTGCGCTGTCACTCATTTGTTGAATCTACTCGTGCGCTACCTATTGATAAATGTATTACTAAGTCGAAGCCCTTCCCTGGCGTGTACACAATAACTCATCAAGGTTTCATCGCAATCGAAGAATGTTATATGAACGCAATAGGGAATTTTGTTGAAACGCTTCGCGCGTCGTCACCCATTTGTTGCATCTACTCTTGCGCTACTTATTGTGAAATGGATTTACTAAGTCCCCTTCCCTGGCGGGTACAAAATAACTGATCAATGTTTCATCGCAATCGGATGAATAGTGTATGAACGCATACCTGATTTTGTTTAAACGATTCGCACTCCGTCACTCATTTGTTGAATCTACTCGTGCGCTACCTACTGTAAAATGTATTTACTAAGTTAGAAACCGTCACGTAAGTGTCCACAACATCTCACCCAAGTTTCATCGCTATCGTCGTTCATTTGTCGAATCTACTCGTGTGCTACCTACTGTGAAATGTATTTAGTAAGCCAGAAACCTTCCTTGGAGTGTCAACCATATTTCACCCAAGTTTCACCGCAAACGGCAGAATGGTATATGACCTTATACGGGACTTTGTTGAAACGCTTCGCGCGTCGTCCCTCATTTGTTGAATCAACTTGTGCGCTGCATATTGTATAGGGGATTTACTAAGCCAGAAATTTTCCATGACGTGTACACAACATCTCACCCAAGTTTCATAGGTACGGACGAATGGTACATGTATGCATACGGGACTTGGTTGAAACGCTTCGCGTGTCGTCGCTCATTTGTTGATTCTACTCTTGCGCTACATATTGTAATATGGATGTACTCAGCCAGAAACCTTCCCTGGAGTGTACACAACATCTCACCCAAGTTTCATCGCAATCGGATGAATGGTATGTGAACGTATACGGGACGTTGTCGAAACGCTTCGCGCGTAGTCACTCATTTGTTGAACATAAACGTGCGCTTCGTATTGTAAAATGGATTTACTTAGCCAGAAACCTTTCCTGGAGTGTACACAACAATTCACCAAACATTTATCACTATCAGACGAATGGTATATGACTTTATACGGGACTTTGTTGAAACGCTTCGCGTGTCATCGCTCATTTGTTGAATCTACTGGTGCGCTACCTATTGTAAAATGTATGTACTAAGCCAGAAACCTTCCCTGGAGTGTACACAGCATCTCACCCAAGTTTCATCGCTATCGGATGAATGGTATATGAAATTAAATGGGACTTTGTTGAAACGCTTCGCGCGCCGTTGCTCATTTGTTGATTCTACTCGTGCTCTACCTATTTTTAAAGGGATTTACTAAGCTAGAAACCTTCCCTGGAGTGCACACAAAATCTCAGCCCAGTTTCATCGCTATCGGACGAATGGTATATGAACGCAAACGTGACTTTGTTGAAATGCTTCGCGCGTCGTAGCTCATTTGTTGAATCTAATCGTGCGCTGCCTATTGTAAAGTGGATGTACTAAGCCAGAAAATTTCCCTGCAGTGCACACAACATTTTACGCAAGTTTCATAGCTATCGGACGAATGGTATATGAATGCATTCGGGACTTTGTTGAAATGCTTCGCGCATCGTCGCTCATTTGTTGAATCTACGCGTGCGCTACCTACTGTAAAATGGATTTACTAAGTCAGAAACCTTCCTTGGAGTGTACTCAACATCTCACCCAAGTTTCATCGCTATCGGACGAATAGTATATCAATGCATACGGGACTTGCTTGAAATGCTTCGCGCATCGTCGCTCATTTGTAGAATCTACGCGTGGGCTACCTATTGTAAAATGGATTTACTAAGTCAGAAACCTTCCTTGGAGTGTACTCAACATCTCACCCAAGTTTCATCGCAATCGGACGAATGGTATATGAACACATACAGGACTTTGTTGAAATGCTTCGCGCATCGTCGCTCATTTGTTGAATCTACGCGTGCGCTACCTATTGTAAAATGGATTTACTAAGTCATAAACCTTCTTTGGAGTGTACTCAACATCTCACCCAAGTTTCATCGCTATCGGACGAATGGTATATGAACACATACGGGACTTTGTTGAAATGCTTCGCGCATCGTCGCTCATTTGCTGAATCTACGCGTGCGCTACCTATTGTAAAATGGATGTACTAAGTCAGAAACCATCCTTGGAGTGTACTCAACATCTCACCCAAGTTTCATCGCAATCGGACGAATGGTATATGAACACATACGGGACGTTGTGGAAATGCTTCGCGCATCGTCGCTCATTTGTTAAATCTACGCGTGCGCTACCTATTGTAAAATGGATTTACCTAAGTCAGAAACCTTCCTTGGAGTGTACTCAACATCTCACCCAAGTTTCATCGCTATCGGACGAATGGTATATGAACACATACGGGACTTTGTTGAAATGCTTCGCGCATCGTCGCTCATTTGTTGAATCTACGCGTGCGCTACCTATTGTAAAATGGATTTACTAAGTCAGAAACCTTCCTTGGAGTGTACTCAACATCTCACCCAAGTTTCATCGCTATCGGACGAATGGTATATGAACACATACGGGACTTTGTTGAAATACTTCGCGCATCGTCGCTCATTTGTTGAATCTACGCGTGCGCTACCTATTGTAAAATAGATTTCCTAAGTCAGAAACCATCCTTGGAGTGTACTCAACATCTCACCCAAGTTTCATCGCAATCGGTTGAGTGGTATATGAATGCATAGGAGACATACACACCCACAGACAAACTATCACGTAAGATTGATTTTTATATATATAGATAAAAACCTCACCCCATGGTCTTCTATCAAATATGAATGCCATGCGGTCTATTGATCTGCAGTACGACTTTCTAAGTTCGTCCCAGTCCTGTCAATTTACCATTATTCAAATATTAAGATCCTCCTAAATATCGGCATAAGAAAATATACAGGGCGCCATCTGATGATCACCATGTTGACATCTGGCTCCATGTATAGGGAGTCAATCAATGTGTTACCATGTCAACGTCTCTCCCCACGTATAGGGAGCCAATTTATGTGCGACCTTTACGTCGGTTTCCACGTTAACACCGTGCACCATGTCAACTTCGTAGCCCCATTAGTTGGGCCGCCATTTTATGTGACCGTCAGCCGGGTGGCAACGGCACATATTTGTGAGTGACCTTCAGAAGTCCTCCGGTAAAGCTGTCGGGATAGCCAAATACCGCGATGACTCTCCTAACATCTCCCCCGTCGGACCTTTAAAAGTTTGCCGTGAGGATCAGGTGAACTTCCTAACAATAGGCCAATCCGGCACGAGGTTCTATAGTCCACGGGGAGCGTGGTACATGGTTGCGATGGTCAAAGACGGTCTAAGGAAAGGTTCACCTCAAAAACTAGACTGTGAAATTAAACATCCAGGCTTATGTAAAACACCGTGAAAATTTATTGTAGATTTCCACAAACCCCTATCCTAGTTCGGAGGGTTATATTCGGCTAATCCGCAAGCTAAAAGTTAATGATAATAAAAGTTCAAGTCCCTAACAATGAAGTTACATTAACCCTCGCGAAAGATCTAATACACAATAAGTAAGCAACAGCAACAACGCTGTGTAAATGGTACGACGCAAAATCCCTAATACAAGTTACATGATCAAGCTAATATGAAGTTACATTTAAGTGAAGGAGCAAAGCAAAGCTAAGTTATGGTGGTACCATTTCCACATTTACATTTAACTTTTCTAGCTAAGTCCTATCAGTTAACTTTCAAAGTTACGGCGGTGACGTCCGTAATAGCAAAACAGTTACAATACAAAGCTAAGTGTACAGCCATTTAAAAACAATTAATCTAATCAACAATCATGTGCTAAATAGCACGCAATAAAGGTAACATGGGGAAAAATACAGTTTCATGACATCAATAATTATAGTACAACACAGTTTTTATTATAATGCCTTCCTACCCCATGGTTAACTCTTTGTAAACCATTGTCATCTAGCTTGATAGTAATGTCGGTGATAGCGTAGTTAAAACCACGTCTGACAATCACATGGCCTGCGCTCCACACACTATGAACTAATGGTTCATGTGTGCGCCAGGTCACAACAAAAATGTCTATAGTCTTCGTCGTTTCCAATAAAGGAAATCCCTTCATCTGCACGGCCATGTCAGCAGGTTCAAATGTAAGAATGTCAAAGTTTCAATGGAAATAATATGTTAGTTAGATCTTGTTGAAAACAATTATGCGGATGATGTTTATTATGTCGGTTTATGTTCCTTCCGTAGGTTTATGGCGTATTCTGACAAAGGCCTGACAAGGAGTAGTCTTCTAAAGATCATTCTCCCACAGCAAAACATCGACTCAATAGTCGGAAAACTCAACGAGCAAACTCGGCTCGGACTCACAATAACACGAGTTATCAGCGGTAAATACCTCGCTTTCAACAACTCTCATAATAATGCCTCATAACAACAACAGATGCGCGACTTACAACAATGGCACGTCTTACTCACTCAAGGCACATAATATCATGGGTTACCTGCGGCAAAAACCTCGCATTTAATAACCAAATTCCCTTCATTATAATTTGCCTCTCTCAAGAGGATCGCCAACAATGCATAAAGAAACCTGACAACCCTGGACATGTCGAAATGACATTCCTCGCAGCAAAATATCTAACTAACAGTACGAAAATCCAAGAAACACTGGGTTTCATGAGCAATAGCTGCATTGAAAGAAAGAGATGAATGAAATCAACATTCTGTCCTATGTTATCGTAGTTCTGTCTCGCTTTCATGCATTTGTTTTCAAGGTTACTGGGTCAACAAACCAGTTTATTGGTGACAACTTCACAAATTGCAGTCCTTCACTGACCACATTTTTCAACAGGCAAGGCCGGCTAGTTTTAACATTATATAATACCGTAATATTTGGCCTTGTCATTCTTAGCATATGCTTGGTTCAAAAACCTTATAGAATCCGTGTGCTAAACACGTTATAATTTAACTGTACAATAAAGTATCGCAGTCCTTCATTTCAAAGAAAAGTAAATCACAGACATAACAGCATGTCTCACGAGCTTCTTTGCTCATCAAAGATATAACACTTATTAAGTTCTCAGTATAACATAAACACCTGTGTCCTCATGACAGAAACAAAGTAGTAACAAATTGATAAATATGGCACAGATCTGCAACTCTAGACCTGCATAATGATGCGATAGTGCACTTAGTTCGATGCTTGACATCTACACTTTCTCCAAAATAATAAATCTGTCAGTATTTGACTATAAATTGGCTTCTGAGCGCTTTCAAAAATGAAAATACAGCATATTTTTATAAAACTGGAAACTACAGTTGGTTTCCTAACGATACGACCTATCTAACGAGGTCATAAGTCTCAACAGACTGGTTGCAAAGATTGCAGTTAAATAAAGTGACGATGACATCTGAATGAAACCACGGATAAATATCCTACACATGGCTGAGCAAAATAGCTGCAAATGATTACAGTCATGTTTGGCAGTGGGTCGGCTATAACGTGGTACGACGTCCATCAGGACGGCACCAGGGTTAACAAAACTGGTCTACCCCACAGGGTGACTCACAATGACTGAAATAAACAACAATTATACTAATTACAACCCTACCTAGCAAATGGCTGACACATAAGTGCGGTTGATTCACAAAAAAAACTACGATATCTAAATATACCACCGCGGACTATTACAAAAGAAAGGGTGCCCAAACTCACGACTTTTGGTAGCTCTCACATCGGCTCAGACATTCATCGACCAGGGTCGCGAAAAGCTCTGCTTGGCTCTCCAGCATGGTCCTGTCCTCCACGGATTCACCAATCTGGACCTCCCAAGCAACCAGGGTTCGTTCGCCTCCGGATGATGGTCTCCCAAAAAGGTCTGGAATGTGCCTGGAAGTCGGCATCCACGTTCCTTCGTCTGCGTCCTCGGCATCCTGACGTTCCATCAAGCTGGTGGTCTCCATCACGACGTCTCCCTCATACCGGAATGGTATTAGCCCATAAGCGTCTTCTTCACCATGGCGTGGAAAAGTTCAATGTCTTGCATGATGTCGAAAATGTCGAAATATCTCGTTCCTCTCGGCGTTTTGGCGTGATTATTGTGGACGATGCAAATAATAGTGTTCTCCACAGTATTTTGTAGTTTTTTGGCCTGTTGATCCTCAAGATTCAACACGGTGCGATGCTTTGCTTGTTAGCACGTGCAATTGTATCACGTTTTATCAATCACGTGGCATCCGCGATAAAATTGATATTTTCAATTCAGAATTTCCGTAGCAATAATGTTGTGATTGTTGGCAGTAATAATCACGTCGTCTTGGTACAATTATCAGACGATAACTCTTATATTTTCGGCGTGGCACTTTGCCCTTCCACTTACACGTGGGAAAAATATCTGGCATATGGCACCAATTACAGTTTGTAGAAAATATTGCCTAATATGGCCTTTCGTAGAACAATAATATGTCCACAATGTGTGACAACGTTAGTATAGTTATTTTCAACACACGATGCAGTCAGATGCTCACTTGAGCACAAAAATATGTATAATGTCCACGTCGCGACGGACGGATACTCGAAACACGCCTGTCTGGCGTCAGATCTCCAGATGTAGTGTCGTCACTGACTTTCACTCGGAAGTAGGTCGCCAAAACGAAGTCATTGAGCGACTACTTTCATAGCTCCTTGCATATCTGCAAGTGTTATACCTTACCAAAAACGTAATAATCATTCACCAAAATGATTCAATAATACAGAATGACGAATTAGAACATTCTGAGTCTTATGAAAGGATAAAAGTGATTAACAAGACCTCCAAAGTCAAAAATGCAATTGAGCGCTACTTCAAAGAGTACAGCATGAGCTCTCTACTCCACGTGGTATTCTGGGTATGTTCAAAAGTACTACATCCCATAATAATTATTCCGTCACAAAAATATCACATGAACCATAGCTCAGCGGGTTCAGTATAGTGGGCGATGTATTGAAGATAGAGATATGCTCTCCCGGACTTTTTTGTAGATTTTTTTTATGCTGAACAATTCTTACACTCAACGTATATTGATATTTTTAACGGTTTGCCCAGCGTAAGCTTAAAAATTCACGGACGCCGGGTTTTCTTTCGACTTTTTCACTGAAATTGTTACTGCTTGGCTTCCTTTGATCATAAATAAATTATTCCTCGAGAACTCCTTCACAGAATGGTGAAAACCGCATCAAAATCCTTCCAGTGGTTCTCGAGATTACCTGTGGCATCCAAGAATGGGGGACTTTGTTTTATACTAAGTAGAGATTCAGTAGTGTCCGTTATTTATCACGTTGATGAACTGGCTAAAAAAACATTGACATGAGATTATCCGGCTTCCACCTCACCACTTCCATTTCTGAAAACCATCTGAGTAAAAAAGTAATAAATGTAACTACGGTGCTAAAGATATTATGAGCATGAGGAAAATAGTGGGAGGGTGGAGGTACGCACGTGGTGGCTAGTAGCATACGTGGCAACGCTGCCTTCAGTTCAATGGTTCTCCGCCGAACTGTCAGATTCCAACTCTGGATAATACAGCTATATTATGTTTTGTTTACCTTCACACGAAAAATCAACAGTTGGTAGCCCTTCACGCAAGTAACTCAATGTTGAAAACATCTTTTAATGTCATAGACTGGACCAGGGATGCACAACCTTCTTATATGTGGGGGCCAAGTTTATTTTTACATAATAAGTGGCGGGCTGCAAGTTACCTCTCCACATAGGCACTTGCCAAACCCTACCGAAAAGCTAATTTTATTATTATCTGACCAACCTACTTTACCAGCGGACAAAACATGTGTTTCTATGCAATTTTTGTGTCCTCTAAATGTTTTAAATCCATTTTTGAAGTTTTTTTTGGCAAATTGCGTTATTAAGTTATCAAAATTACTGATTTACAATCAACTTACTCCTAATTCGAAAAGGTTTAGGGGTATATAAAATAATACTATCACAAGGAAGTAAAATTTTTATTTTTACAAAAAACAGAATTTTTAACAACAAAGTAGATATAAAAAATGAAAATCAATATATCATCAAACTGACCATTAAATCAAGTAGTAGCCTAATGCTCCTTAATGTGATGCTTGGCATTGTTTATTAGCCTATTTTCAATTTTGAAAAAATAGGCTTATGAGATCACCTTTTGTCCGTGTGTGTGTGCGTGTGTGTGTGTGTGTGTGTGATTCGTGTGTGTGTCCCCCCCCTAATAAAATCGAAACGGCTGGAGCGATTTCAATGAAACTCGGAATGTTCATAGCACTATTCCCGGCGACCTCGACCGTGCCCTTCAAATTTTGTTACGTCTCTCCAATCCAACATGGCGGCTGTGCGAAATATTTCACTAGCATTCAATATCTCCTAAACTATTACCGATATTGCCCTGAAATTGTGTACGGTGATAAAGGGCACTACTAGAAGTTCACCTATGAGACTTTCAAAAACCTGGTGACTACAAAACCAACATGGCGGCCAAGCGAAGTTGATACATTTAAATAGACTTTTCTCGCGATTTAACTATCTAAATGTAAAGAAACTTGGTACAGCAAATGTTTATACACATTGTAATGCACTGGAGTCTAATTTAGTTCAATTGTTTACATAACCTCAAAATGGCGGCTGTGCGAAATATTTCACTGACATTCTATATCTCCGAAACTATTACAGATATCAGCCTGCAACTTTGTACGGTGATAAAGGGTACTGATACAGGTATACCTACGTATATTTCATAAACCTGTAAAGTACGAAACGAACATGGCGACCAAGCGAATGTAAAATATTTTAATAGACTTTTCTCGTGATTTAACTCTCTGAGCGCAGTGAAATGTGGTACAGTAATTGATTTTGCAGATTGTAATGCACTGCAATCTAATTTAATTCAATTGCTTACATAACCTCAAGATGGCGGCTGTGCGAAATTTTAAAATTAAGTTCTAATTTCTTGTGTCGTAATCATGCGATCGAAGTGAAAGTTTGAATAATGAACCTAGGCAATAATTGTCCTTGAATGGTACTTAACTCTATGGCCTATACACATAACACTCCTAAATGGTGAGCTCCCGAAATATTTAGACGGTTCTCAATATCTATGAATCTTTTACAGCAACCAAACTGATTTTTTTTATGTTCATAGAGACTATGAACATATGTTCACCTATAGGACTTTCAGGAACCTGGTGAGCACAAATCCAACATGGCGGCGACGCGAAGTATAAATATTTAAATGGACGTTTCTCGCGAATTAACTATCCGAGTGCCGTGAAACGTTGCACGTTAAATGCTTATGCAAATGTTGATCCACTGGCATCTAATTTATTTCAATGGTTTGCATTATCACAAGATGGCTGCTGTGCGTAATTTTAAAATCTCGTTTTTACTTCTTGTTGTCTAATCATGGGATTGAAGTTTGAATACCACACGTACACAATAATCTTAATGTAATAGTACAAAAATAAAAATCCAACCTGGCGAACATCTGAAATATTTAGACGGTTCTCAATATCTACGAATCTGTTACAGCAATTAAACTGAAATTTTGTATGTTGATTGTGGCAGTTAACATAAGTAGGATATATGAAAATAGGCTGTATAGTTCTTCACGGAACTACTTGTTTTTAAATAGTCTTTTAATATCAGGTCCAATGTTAGAGATGGCAATGCACAAGTTTGCCTCCAACATTGTATCACTTAAACGGAAACGACACTTTGACTTTATTTGTTTCATCAAAGAAAACGATTGCTCCCATAAGTAGGTACTTCCACGTTTTCAATAGTATATAAAATATTTATCCTCGGGCCGCATAAAATGACTTTGAAGGCCGCAAGTGGCCCGCGGGTTGTGCACCCCTGGACTAGACCTTCCATGAACACTAACTTATTACTGTATTGGTGCATTTGTAATTAATTTTCGTTGTTTTCTCCACCTTTCCTTTCCAGACGTAAAGAGAAAAGTTCACCATACATTATGAATTTGTCACGCGTCCATTGTGGGTGTAATTACGAGGTACTCCACGATGATTTGCTGGTAGTATGAACAATGTTTTGATTCCCGTCTGAACTTTCTGCCCTTGGGATATTTAGAACAGTTTGTGTAATCGTCCAAGATTAATTCTAAACGATTGGTTGCTGAACTAATTTTGCATAATGACAAAATAAATGATGTCAATCAGAAAGTGCAGACTTATTTCGAATATATGTGGGGGAGAGGAGAGAGTGGGGGGGGGGAGGGTTGGGGGGGGGGCAGACCTACCTCACACAGGCCACATCAAGGATAATATAAAGCCCTGCGTGGATGCAGATATCCGCAAAAATTTTCGCCATGCGGATATAGTTCGCATAGCTGTGCGGATAGCGGATAAGCTGCGGATAATACTTAGAGTAAATTTGCGGATAGTTTTAGAATACAATATTGAACGGGTTTTGTTAATAATAATTAGCCTATAGTTTTTGCTAAGATCTGCATATTTCACGTTTCTTGTTAATTCCCTATTTGCTTTCGCTTGGGTTGTATGAGAATAATAGAGAAGTGAGAGAAGCCAGTCCTGGAAATACCCTCAATTATTGTTGACTTTTGCCAAAAGGGAAAATCCTTTATACCAGCGCTTGCCTGCTTGGGTATATCCGATGAGTAAGTGAGTGCTATAATTAGCCACCCGCTGTTTCACTTGCCGTTACTCAGAGGGACAAACCTCAGTCAACATTGTCTTGCGATTCACACAGCCTGGGGGAACGACTTTCTCTTCAAATGTCTAAATGTGACGCTTTAATTAAGCTTTATCAAATAAATTAACAAGAAGTTCCGTGAAGAACTATACAGCCTACTTTTCATGCCAATGATTATTCTACAGTATATGAACCTATTTAGAATAATGACGAAATTAAGTTTGTAATATCGAAATATCTAATTAGTTCAAAATATACCTGGTATAATGTAGCCTAATAGAGCACTACAGTTGGCAGCCCTGGTGACTGAATATATTCTTAGTTCAATCTCCTAAGGTACAGAATACAAAATTTGGTTGAAGTCCAATGGACGTTACATGCAGTTAGACACTGGATCAACAGCACGCGTAAAAGCATGTTGCCAACAATGTCATGCGTGTGCTGGTTAGAAATAATCTGAAATATTATGATATCTTGTTGTGCCAATTTTGGATGAAATCCATTTGTTAGTATAGAAGTTACATGTATTTAAAAATTGGACGTATCAGCAGGCATAGAATCATGTTGGCAGCACTGCCTTGTATTAAATACTCCAAATTAATCTAGAATGGCAGGTGCTATACGTGTGCAAAGTATAGAGCTGTTGGCTTCCATACTTTCTGATATATTGATATTAGGGTAAAAAGAATATAGACCGCATTTATTAACAGTTGGCAGCCCTGATTGCTCTTAACAATACTTACAGTCATATCTGTTATGGTACACATTTCACATACGAAATTTGGTTGAAATCCAACTGATAGTATAGAAGTTACATGTATTTAAAAATTGGTACTATCAGCAGGCTTATAATCATGTTGGTAGAACTGACGTATATAAGTTACTCCAAATTAATCTAAAATGTCAGAATATGCGTGTGCATAGTTTAAAGCTGTTGGCTTGCATACTTTCTGATATATTGGTATTTGGATTTAAAAAAATAGAGAGAGCAATTATTAACAGTTGGCAGCCCTGGTGGCTGTTAAGATTACGCTTAGTCATATCTGTTTATGTAGAGATATTACATACAAAATTTGGTTGAAATCCAATTGATAGTGTAGAAGTTATATGCATTTAAACATTGGACCTATCAGAAGGCTTAAAATTATTTTGGCAACACTGTCATGGTTGGCCTCCTGGAAATTAAACTGAAATAGTATTATCTACATGAGTGCCAATTTTGGAATATCTCCCATGCATACCTTGCATGATATCCAACATGGAGCTCAAATTTCTAGTGCGTTTTTTTCAGCAGTTGGTAGCACTGACATCATTTTCAAATATGGACGGAGGTATTCCGGTGCACATCTTTACTCATACTAAATTTGGTTTTGATTGCTGCAGCCGTTTAGGAGTTGATAGGGGGGGACACACACACAGCCAGACAGACAGACAGAAGGACAGACAGACAGACAGACAGACAGACACACATTTTCCCGGATCGATCTCATAAGTCTACTTTTTCCTCATTTTTGCAAAATGTGAAAAGTAGGATAAAAATGTTATTTTAGTGCCAGCGGATTTGGATAACAAACGTGCGGATGCGGGGTGGATGCGTATAGCTGTCGTGCGGATGAGGATATCATTCTTGCGGATGCGGGGAGATGCGGGGTGGATGCGTATAGCTGTCGTGCGGATGCGGGGAGATGCGGGGTGGATGCGTATAGCTGTCGTGCGGATGCGGATAACATTCTTGCGGATGCGGGGCGAATGCAGATAACAGTCTTGTGGATGCGGGGTGGATGCGGATAACAAACGCGCGGATGATGCAGATGCGGGGGGATGTGGATACAGGGCGGATGCGGATAATATTCTTGCAGATGCGGATAACAGTCGTGTGGATGCAGGTCGGATGCGGATAACGTTTTGTTTATCCAAGCAGGGCTCTATAAAATAACAGATGAGGGACTCTCTACATGAATTTCCTTGATGAGACCGTGATGACGTAGGGTATGGGCACGAATGCCGCGAACGTGTAGAATTCCAACGCCACTTAGATGCAAGAACTGACTATTTATGTACATGAAAGCAAAGAATATAAGTGATCGAAGTATCTAGGAGCGTTTTGCCGACCACATGTACCAACTTATGCAATGAAAACGAACTCATAGACGAAAGTTATCACGAACATAGATCATTATCGACTGTATTAAACAACGGATTTGTGTATTTAACAACGAAAAATTACAGAATCTGTAAGGTTAGGAGGCAATGTGCCTGCGGAAATTAAGATCTGTTCACTAGTTCACAACGTTGGTAACATTGCTAATTTAGATGGATCAGTCGCGGTTTTATTTGCCCATTTTTAAATTATACAGGAGAATCGTTTAATAATAAAATGTGATCTATGTGGATCTATTGCTGCTATTCGTAACATTGTGGTACCATAACCTCCAGATATCACACCTCTCCCCTTCCAACCATCTCACCAAGATCATTAGTACGGCTTGTTTCTTGTTTTTCAATGCTTATACTGTATGTATGCAAGCAACCCACCCCGACTTCGCCCGGTATCTTCAACGGTTTACCCAGCGTACGCTTAAAAGGTGCATGAACGGCAGGTCCCAGATGTAATTCAGAAAACAATTCAGAACAGCGAAACTCCAAACACATATACTTTTCTCTGAAGTCTTAACTTGACACGACTCGACAGTTTGATGCTGTCTGAAGCTGGGGTGATAGGCTCGCTCCGAAGCTAGTAATTTAAATTTCCATTAAATGGAGATCGTTGGAAGAAATAAAAACGTAAAACACTTACAGTAGGCGATGTATTAGAGATAGAGATATGCAGTCCCGGACGTTTTTGTAGAACTTTTCATGCTGAACAATTCTTACACTCATAGTATATAGATATTTTAATGGTTTACCCAGCGCAAGCTTAATGGCACACGGACGATAGGTTCCTTTTCGACTCAATTCACTGAAATCGTTACTGCTCGGCTTACTTTGATCATAAATAAATTATTTTCCACAGAAACCTTCCTCGAGAAATCCTTCACAGAACGATGAAAACCGGAACATCCGAGAATCGGGGACTTTGTTTTGGGGTTAATATTATATTACAAGGCTTTCTGAGGAAGACAGGAGATACCATGAAGAGAAAAAGAAAAGGCTTGGCTCTCGTAGTATGAGGGATCAGGAAATATGAGAGGACCAATTCTTCTTCTTTTTATTATTCTTCTTCTTCGTCTTCTTCTTAAAACGTTTCTGCTTACGCAGTTGTTCACATGGCCTCCTCCAATCTTCACTTTACTGCACAATCTATCGTCCTACTGTATTCCTCTTCGGGTCACATCATCCTTCACCTGGTCTCTCCATCTTGTTTGTGGTCTTCTTCATTTAATTTCAATTCATATTTATTTATCATCGCCTTACCCCTCCCCCTCCCCCCCCCCCCCCCCTCACCCTCTCCCTCGCACCCCGCCCAAAATTGTTGTCACATATAATATTTGTTCATTAATTTAAACAATAAAAACCAATATACGTATTATGCATTATTGTTACAAAGTGACGAATGGCAACGTTGCAAAGCAAGGCGGCGGTAGTGCGATGTAAACAGTGTGACAAACAGTTCGCTCTGATCTTATGTGTAACAACATAACCTCTTATTGCTCTCCAGTGCCTTCGCTCTTATAAACCAACCAAGAACAGCAACAAGTGCCCTTGAAGCGTGTAACAAAAGTTTTTATTCCTAACTTTTATACCCTTATTCTACTTATGGAAAATTTGCCTCTCTCTGTTACTACCAGTACCGCCAAACTGTGTTGGAGTTTGAGTTGGCTGAAAACATACTTAAGAAATTCTACTTCTGGAAACAAACTCAACGGTCTAGTATTGCTATCTATTCACAGAGACATAGCCTATATCACTGACGATGAAGTTATAATTCGATTTGGTAATGCTTCAAGAAACCTTGACTTTATATTATAGTGTAAGTTGGCAGTAATGTTAATGCTTTCCATGTAAACACTATCAAGTGAGCAAGATGTCTGAATTAATAACAAGTAGTTACGTGAAGAACTACCTACAGCCTATTTACATACATCCTACTTATGTTAATTTCCTCTATCAACATGCAAAATTTCAGTTTGATTGCTGTAATAGATTCGTAGATATTGAGAACCGAATAAAAATTTCGGATGGTCGCCATGTTGGATTTTTTATATGTAGGTCCTAGAGTTATGTACTGTTACATGAAGATTATTGTGTACGTGTAGCATTCAAACTACAATCGCATGATTAGGACACAAGAAGTAACAACGAAATTTTAAAATTTCGCCCAGCTGCCATCTTGTGGTTATGGAAACAATTGAAATAAATTAGATGCCAGTGGATTAACATTCGTATAAGGATTTACTGTACCAAGTTTCACTGCACTCGGATGGTTAAATTGCGAGAAACGTCCATGTGAATATTTATAATTCGCGTCACCACCATGTTGGATTTGTGATCACCAGGTTGAAGTCCTATAGGTGATCTTATGTCCATAGCCCCTATGAACATTAAAAATTCAGTTTGATTGCTGTAATATATTCGTAGATATTCAGAGCCGTCTAAATAATTCGGATGGTCGCCATATTGGATTGTTAAATGTATAGGCCATAGAGTCATGTACCATTAAAGGAAAATTATTGCGTAGGTTCATTGTTCAAACTTTCACTTCGATCGCATGATTACGACACAAGAAATAAAAAATTAATTTTAAAATTCGCACATCCGCCATCTTGAGGTTATGTAAACAATTGAACTAAATTAGATACCAGTGCATTGCAATGTGTATAAACATTTTCTGTACCAAGTTTCATTGCGTTTGGAACATTAAATCGCGAGAAAGGTCTAACATTTTCAAATTCGCTTGGCAGCCATGTTCGTTTTGTAGTTAACCGGTTTTTGAAAGTCTTATAGATGGACATCCAGTAGTGCCCTTTATCTCCGTACAATATTTCAGGGTGATACCGCTAATTGTTTCAGAGATATAGAATGCCGTTGAAATAATTCGCACTGCCGCCATCTTGTGGTTATGTAAACAATTGAACAAAGTTAGATGTCGGTGCATTACAATGTTTATAAACATATACTTTACCAAGTTGTATTGCGTTTGGTTGGTTAAATCGCGAGAAACGTCCATTTAAAAGTCTCAACTTCGCTTGGCTGCCTAGTTGGGTTTGTAGGTACCAGTCTTTCAAAAGTCACATAGGCGAACTTCTAGTAGTTCCATTTATCACCGTAAAAATTCCAGGGTGATATCGGGAATAGTTTCGGAGATATTGAATGCTGGTGAAATATTTCGCACAGCCGCCATGTTGGATTGGTGAGACGTAAGAAAATTTGAAGGACACGGTCGGGGTCGACCGGAATAGTGTTATGAACTTACCGAGTTTCATTGAAATAGCTCCAGCCGTTTAGAAGTTATTAGGGACACACACACACACACACTCCTCACACACACACACACGGACAAAAGATGATCTCATAAGCCTATTTTTAGCCTATTTTCAATTTTGAAAAAATAGGCTTATGAGATCACCTTTTGTCCGTGTGTGTGTGCGTGTGTGTGTGTGTGTGATCCGTGTGTGTGTGTCCCCCTAATAAAATCTAAACGGCTGGAGCGATTTCAATGAAACTCGGTAAGTACATAGCACTATTCCCTGCGACCCCGACCGTGCCTTTCAAATTTTGTTACGACTCACCAATCCAACATGGCAGCTGTGCGAAATATTTCACCAGCATTCAATATCTCCGAAACTATTACCGATATTACCCTGACATTTTGTATGGTGATAAAGGGAACAACTATAAGTTCACTTATGTGACCTTTGAAAACCTGGTAACTACAAAACGAGCATGGTGGCCAAGCGAAGTTGCGACTTTTAAATAGACGTTTCTCGCGATTTAACCAACCAAACGCAATGAAACTTGGTACAGTATATGTTTATATACATTGTAATGCACCGACATCTAACTTCGTTCAATTGTTTACATAACCACAAGATGGCGGATGTGCGAAATATTTCACCGGCATTCCATATCTGTGAAACTATTAGCGGTATCTCCCTTAAATCTTTTACGGAGATAAAGGGCAATACGGAAGTCCATCTATAAGACTTTCAGAAACCGGTTAACTACAAAACGAACATGGCAGCCAAGCGAAGTTGAAAATTTTAAATAGACCTTTCTCGCGATTTAATGTTCCAAACGCAATGAAATCTGGTACAGGAAATGTTTATACACATTGTAATGCACTGGTATCTAATTTAGTTCAATTGTTTACATAACCTCAAGATGGCGGATGTGCGAATTTTAAAATTAAGTTTTTATTTCTTGTGATGTAGTCATGTGATCGAATTGAAAGTTTGAATATTGAACCTACGCAATAATTTTCCTTTAATAGTACATGACTGTATGGCCTATACATTTAACAATTCAACATCGCGACCATCCAAAATATTTGGTCGGCTCTGAATATCTACGAATCTATTATAGCAATCAAACTGAATTTCTTAATGTCCATAGGGGCTATGAACTTAAGTTCACCTATAGGACTTTAAATAACCTGGTGATCACAAATCCAACATGGCGGTGACGCGAATTATAAATATTCACATGGACGTTTCTCGCAATTTAACCATCCGAGTGCAGTGAAACTAGGTACAGTAAATCCTTATACGAATGTTAATCCACTGGCATCTAATTTATTTCAATTGTTTCCATAACCTCAAGATGGCAGCTGTGAAAAAAAATTAAATCTCCTTGTTTTTTCTTGTGTCCTAATTATGCGATTGAAGTTTGAATACTACACGTTCACAATAATCTGCATGTAACAGTACATCACTCTAGGACCTACATATATAAAATCCAACATGGCGACCATCCGAAATATTTAGTCAGTTCTCAATATCTACGAATCTATTACAGCAATCAAACTCAAGTTGTGAATGTTGATAGTGGCAATTAACATAAGTAGGATATATGAAAATAGGCTGTATAGTTCTTCACGGAACTACTTGTTTAAAATTGAAAATATGCTAAAAAAAAGTAACAAAATTATCTTATTTGTGTTTGACATTAACCAAACATAAAACATCATAACAAACTGGTCGAAAAAGTGATGCCAGATAGCCTTAAAAGTCATCATTTTGCGTCAAATTATACAAAACTTTCCCGAGGAGAACCCTGGACTCCCTATTCTTTAGGGCCTATTCCATGCCGCCTAATCCCCAGTTGGGCACCCCGCAAAATAATACTCTATATACGCCCCTGCCTTACACTATATTTACAGTACACTGAAGGAAGTCTCTGAAAAGAACAAAGTCCCTCTTCGCATTTGAGACGCGTCAGAGCTCCCATTAGCCTATACTGTACACATGTACACAAGATGGCAATTAGTGAGAATCGAGCAATGATTATACGAGTATTATTTACAATATAGATTTAGGGAATGGAAAATGTACATTTACATAGGATAAAGGAGGAACAACAAGAGAGGAGAGGATGTTAAGAAATGAATATTGGAAATAGAGTTTCACGGGAAAATACACTAGCACAACAAAGAATCGAGGCATATTATGACGAACAACCTACTTGTTGAACAAATAATGCCGCATCTTCCTCTTGAACTGTACGGCAGTATTGTTGCTGGCCTTCAGGGAACACGGTAGGTTGTTCCATGCACAAATTGATCTGTTCACAAACCCCAGTTTGTACAACACAGTCCTGGGTAGTGGGGCGTACTCCGCGGCCCTTCTGAGCTGATCGGTAGCCAAGAAAAATGTTGTCTAGAATAACAGATGAGTAGGCCTATGTATTATTAAAAAGTTTTCACCGCTTCTGTCCATTAGAGAGCTCTTCTTGGTAATCTCTGTTTTCCCATTTTTAGCCTATTTTCAATTTTGAAAAAATAGGCTTATGAGATCACCTTTTGTCCGTGTGTGTGTGCGTGTGTGTGAGTGTGATTCGTGTGTGTGTCCCCCCCTAATAAAATCTAAACGGCTGGAGAGATTTCAATGAAACTCGGTAAGTTCATAGCCCTATTTCGGGCGACCCCGACCGTGCCGTTCAAATTTTGTTACGCCTCACCAATCCAACATGGCGGCTGTGCGAAATATTTCACCAGCATTCAATATCTCTGAAACTATTACGGTTATCACCCTAGAATTTTGTATGGTGATAAAGGGAACTACTAGAAATTCACTTATGTGACCTTTGAAAACCTGGTAACTACAAAACCAACATGGCGGCCAAGCGAAGTTGCGACTTTTAAATGGACGTTTCTCGCGATTTAACCAACCAAACGCAATGACACTTGGCACAGTATATGTTTATATACATTGTAATGCACCGACATCAAACTTCGTTCAATTGTTTACATAACCTCAAAATGGCGGCTGTGCGAAATATTTCACAGGCATTCAATATCTCCGAAACTATTTATGATATCAACCTGAAATTTTGTACGGTGATAAAGAGCACTTCTACAAGTTTATCTATGTAACTTTCAAAAACCTGTAAACTACGAAACGAACATGGCGGCCAAGCGAAGTTGACACATTCTAATACATTTTTCTCGTGATTTAATCATATAAGCGCATTGAAATGTGGTACCGTAAATAATTATACATATTGTCATTCACTGGCATCTAATTTAGTTCAATTGTTTACATAAACTGAAGATGGCGGCTGTGCGAAATTTTAAAATTAAGTTTTTATTCTTGTGTCGTATCATGCGATCGAAGTGAAAGTTTGAATAATGAAGCTAAGCAATAATTTTCCTTTTATGTTACATAACTCTATGGCCTGTACATATAACAATCCAAAATGGCGAGCATCCGAAATATTTTGACGGATCTCAATATCTACGAATCTTTTACAGCAATCAAACTGAATTATTTTATGTTCATAGAGGCTATGAACATAAGTTCACCTATAGGACTATCAGTAACCTGGTGAGCATAAATCCAATATGGTGGCGACGCGAAATATAAATATTTAAATGGATGTTTCTCGCGATTTCACTATCCGAGTGCAGTGAAACTTTGCACGTTAAATGCTTATACAAATGTTAATCCACTGGTATCTAATTAATTTCAATTGTTTTCATAACCACAAGATGGCAGCCGTGCGAAATTTTAAAATCTCGTATTTATTTCTTGTGTCCTAATCATGCGATTGAAGTTTTAATACCACACGTACACAATAATCTTCATGTAATAGTACATAAATAAAAATCCAAACTGGCGACCATCTGAAATATTTAGACGGTTCTCCATATCTACGAATATGTCACAACAATAAAACTGAAATTTTGTATGTTGAT
Source organism: Meconema thalassinum (assembly GCA_946902985.2). Taxonomy (NCBI): domain Eukaryota; kingdom Metazoa; phylum Arthropoda; class Insecta; order Orthoptera; family Tettigoniidae; genus Meconema; species Meconema thalassinum. Next base: position 82,222,765 of record OX336400.1, on the reverse strand, counting down.
AGAGACAATTAACATGAGTAGGATATATGGAAATAGGCTGTATAGTTCTTCACGGAACTACTTGTTTTATGTGGCCAAACCATTTCAGAGTATTTTTCTCCATAGTTGCTTTTAAGATCTAGAGCGTGTGTCGTATTGTCTCTTCTCGTTTTACCCAGGATCCCTCGTACAAAGCGCATCTCAGTAGCTTGTAATGTACTTAGATCTTTCTTTGTCCATGTCCAACATTCTGATTCGTTAAAATAATAGGGGCCAATTAAGGCGGGAAATTGAATGATTCCGTAGGACTCGGTCGGGGTCTGAAGAGAACAAGAATTGTCCAAGGAAGGTTGTCAGATGATAGAGAGGAGCCCGACATAAGTAAGTGGAAGCAATGCTGGACTCAGTTGGGATCCCGTGGTCACTAACCCACGTGAGCTTCTGGTAGAAGTCATCATTGGGAATTGGATTTATAATAATTAGCATAACTCGTAGTGTTCTGCCATTCAATTCACTCTCACACTCTGACAGAGGAAGATTACTTACGTCGAGTTCATCGTCAAAGAGTAGACACCTTACAGTTTTAAACTCACTGAGACAGCTTCCTGTCCGCTTCTTCAGAAATAAATCAAGATATCAACTTCGCTTTTGATTACTGTTGTAATAGAATCATTTCATATTCATAAATGTACCGGATCTTTCAAATGTTCATAATTAACTTTCTCTTTATCTCAACATATATTTAGCACACGCCAGAAAAATTATTATTATTATTATTATTATTATTATTATTATCATCGTTATTTCCCCCTTAAGAAGAACGATAAAACACGATAAACGGTGTTTTTTTTCAGTCTCTTTCTTCTTTCTTCCCTCTCATATATTCACTATGCGTCCTCTTTCTCTCTTCTGCCCACTTCTTTCCTGTTTTTTTTAGGTAGTATTCATTAGAAAGATAACTATTGCAATGTTTCGACTTCTGGAAATTTTCGACATATCTTCGCGCTTCACATCCCCTAGACCCCAAAACCACCGTCAGTTCAAAATTTTATATATAATTTATGTATATATATATATATCAATTTCTTGTGGACACGATAACTACCGCAATTTTGCACCAATCACTTTGAAATTTTTACATAATATGTATCCCAATAAAATCTCGGTCGAGTTCGTTAATGGGCACAATCGGTCGAAGGGGGTGAAAATGGTGAAAAAGTGAAATATCGCTTTAACTCTCTTAATATTTGAAATATCGAATCCATTCAAAGTTCATACTATGTGTCGGATAAGGGCCAAAAATTGATGTTTGAAAAGTTTTTTGATAGCACCAACCATTGACCAAAGATGTGGGAAAAAGTGGTTTTTTTCAGGAAACATTAATCATATCTCTCTTAATAGGCACAATATCAAAACCGTACAAAATTGACAATGTTCCCCTAATAATTACCTAAAACGTTTGTCTGAAAGAATTTTTGATATGACCCACCATTATGCCAAGGGATGAGAAAAAAGGTTTCGGAATTAGAAGAAAATGCCAAGTGCCATCAGAGGTTGCCATGACAACATTACTAAATTGATGAGGGTTGAGCCATCAGACGTTGCCATGACAACGCCATTGCACGAGATCACATTCAGGTTTCCATCTGACTCAGTAGGAAGCGGCTTCTGTGACGTAACTGGTAGCATGCTGAACTTCTATACCCAAGGTAGCGGGTTCAAAGCCGGCTGAAGTCGTCGGACTTTCTAAGAGCGCTAAAAATCCCTCAGTATGCTTTACTTTGGAGGGGAAGTTCCAACGTTCGTTGCGGGTTGCGGTGGCATCTAGTAGCCAAGTTCACAGCTAGGTGTCGGTGACGGTATTATTTGGTAGCAACATTAGGAACTACTACTTGAAATTGACCGTCAGCAGTCCTTACCTGAATTACAGAATAATACAGCCATCACAATTCACACCGTTTATCAGACAGATTCTACACACACCTAAAGTACACGGGGCTACATGACCGCGTTGTCGCAGTCCCTAAACTGAGGAACCAACCAACATCTCTGCGGGAGATAAAATTTTGCGTGGAGAAGTAACAGACTGTTACATAGTGTGTCGAAACCTTGCATAAGGACAGTGTGACCACAAGTATGAAAATGGACTCGAAATGACAAGAAGGTTACCGTCCCCATAAGACAATAAAATGTTTAAAATATGCTTAATATGACAAAAAACAAAGTTGATTAAGCTCCAATTATAAAATACTTTCTCGCAATAAATGAGGTCTGATCCTTCTACGAAAACCTGCATATTCTGCCTATTTTCGCATATCCCCCAGTTTGCCCGGTGAAATCTACCTCCGCCTTCCGGCGTGCCGAGAGGATTTTTTTCTCTCTTTGGGCGTTTGCTGAAATTTCTGTTTTCTGACTTTTTCTCTGTAGCCTATATTCGCCTGACTGCCATGTCTTCCGTAGAGATGTTTAGTTTCCAGAGGTCTTCCACGGTTTCTTTTACCCAATTGGTTTTCAGTGACAACTGAACCAGTTGAGGCGTAGTTTTGCATTCCAGGTATTGTAATTGGGGCCGGATGTTTAGCCTTTGGATCGTACCCTATCCCAGCGTAGTCCAAAGCCTCGATAAAAGTGTGATTTATTTAACATCTACAGTATATAAATAATACATTATAAAACAGTAGTCTTGCCTGCAGCCCTTTATGCAGCCGAGACACTTAATCTACAACATAAAACACTGAGAAATCAATTGGAGATTAAGGAACGCAAAATCATGCGAAACATTTTGGGACCAAGAATTAAAGATGGAATTCACCTTCCGAAACCTAATGCTGACATCTATTTAAAAATTACTAAAATCACAGACAAAATCCGTATGAGAAGGATCCAATTCATGGGACATTTGGACAGAATGGACCCAACTAGGTTAACAAATAAAATCTATACGTTTTTGCAGAAAAAGGTAACAAGGTCCAATTGGTATAAACAGGCGGAAAAGGACTTGGCTGAATTAGGTTTTCCCAATCTCAAGGATCGAGAGGAAATTAGGAAAATTACTCATACACGGGGTTTTGAGGCAGAAGAGAGAAGACCTACCAGACACGTCTGGTCGCAGCAACGAAGACTAGCTCAATCGTTGCGCATGAAGAGTTATTGGGCAAACATCAAGGTCAAGAAGTGTTGATTCCGCGTGGTATTAGGAGACCTATTCGCGCAGAAGAAGAATACCCCATTCTTTATGTAATATTTTTTTACTCTAAATTTAATAGAAGGCATTATTAGAGTTTTCTGTCGTATAGCCTATATTTTAATGCAACTTCGTAAAAGAAATTCGCTGAATACGCAGGTTTGCTGCAACGGGAGTATTTTGAATTATTAACCTAGGTTAAATCTGCAAACATTTTTAAGTATATGCGTTTCGACCTTCGACACACCTGGCATATTTGGGGCGGAGTAGTTCCGTATCAGCCACAAATACCCCAAGTAGAGACCATGCTGGGCGCGATTTACAGGACATTGTATGCGTTCATCCTATGTAAGCCCATGTGTCCATAAAATGTTGCTCTTCTTTTTCTGATGTTGTTTGTAACCATCTCTGTCTGTTTGTACAGTTCTACTGTTGGTCTCTTTATCCATATTCCCTCTTTCTGAACCAGGCGCGGATTCAAGGGGGGGGGGGATCACGGGGGTCATGGACCCCCCCCCCCCCCCCCAAACGGAGACCAAATTTTTTTGCAAACTCAAAAAACGAAAACACAATAACCAGACAAATAAAACTTAACGAATTTTAACTGACAAACAGTTATTTTTTTCATTTTATTCAATTCCGAAAATATCTTTATTGCAATTACTATGTTCTGTTACAACTGTACATATTTATAACTTCATACCTGTTATATAAAAACGATTATTTATATAACAAAATCAACTCGTCTATTTTGTTTAGCAAACCTTCTGATTGCCGAATGGATGTTTATAGTGATGTCACGATCAATGTGCTGCAATGCACGGATAGGAATTTGGGGCTTTTTTCGCACCAAAAAATTTTGCCGACGTCCAAACTGCAAACTTGGTTGGCAATTTTAGCTGTGACTTTCTCCCTTTGTCGGTACCAACTCGACTTGCCAAAACTGTAACGTACCTGGATACTTTTCTCGAAGCTCGATGTAAAAGTCGCAAAACACGCCGTTGCAATTTGTACGTTGCTTTTTTGGTGCGCCAAACGCATCAAATTTCTATCCATGTAGCTTGCAAAAAAATTGGTCTGGTTTTGTACGTTTGGTTATTTTGTGATTGCGTTTTAGTGATACCATTTTTCTTAACAATTTCGATTCTCTGACCCCCCCAAAGCCAAACTCTAGATCCGCGCCGGTTCTGAACTGGCCCGTAGATCTCTCTCAGTTTTTTCTCTCTTGCTTTTTCCCCCCAGGGGCTCACAGCTTGTGGGACGTGAGTTGGCGACCACGGGACCTCAGCTGAATCCGGCATTGCTTCCACTTACTTGTGCCGGGCTCCTCTCCGTCTTCTTTCCTGTCGACCTCACTTGGTCAACTCTTGTTCCTTTCCGACCCCGACGGTATTGGGGTATCCGAGGCCTAGGGAGTCTTTTACTTTCCCGCCTTAATTGGCCCTTGTCTCATCTTTCCTGATCCCCCGTTCTCCGAGGGGTTAGAGCTCTTCTGTTCTCTTCATGATATCTCATGCCTTCTGCACAAGGCCCTCAATGAAACAGGGTGTATGTAGCCCCACCACTTCAGGTGCACCCTCAATAGTGCTACACCCTCAAGGTCTCATGGCTGGTGAGTTCGGGAGTTGGTGACCCCGAGGGATTCCTGAGCTGGGTCCGGTTTTTCTTCCATTTGCCATTGCCTCTGGGGCGGACCCTCTCGTATTCACATTCCTGTAAACCTCAGGGGCTCACATCTAGTGGGACGTGGGTTGGCGACCACGGGGCCCCAACTGAGTCCGGCATTGCTTCCACTTACTTGTGCCGGGCTCCTCTCCGTCTTCTTTCCTGTCGACCTCACTTGGTCAACTCTTGTTCTTTTCCGACCTCGACGGTATTTGGGTATCAGAGGCCTAGGGAGTATTTTCCTTTCCCGCCTTAATTGGCCCTTGTCTCATATTTTCTGATACCCTCCTTTTGCGAGGGGTCAGCCTTCTTTATATTTTCGTGTTATCTCCTACCTTCTGCTCAAGGCCCTCAAGGAGGCAGGGTGTATGTAGCCCCACCACTTCTGGTGCACCCTACATATTGCTACACCCTCAGGGGCTCACGGCTGGTGAGTTCGGGAGTTGGCGACCCCGAGGGATTCGTGAGCTGGGTCCGGTTTCCTCCTTTTATCCATTACCTCTGGGGCGGACTCTCTCCTCTTTCACGTTCCCATCAGCCTTTCATGGCTCTCCTTCCTTCCAAGTCCCTCAATCCGCATTCTACGAGATTTGAGGGCATTTCTTTTCCTCCTGTCTTTTATTTGCCTTATTCTCCTTTTGTTTTCAATTTCTTCTTCTAGTATAAAAGTTAGTAGTTAGTTTTAGTTACAGGTTACATTCCATTATGCGGCTTCGGTGGCGTAGTCGGTAGCAAGCTGAGCTTTTGTGCCCAAGATGGCGGGTTCAAACCCGGCCGAAGCCGTCGGTTTTTTAAGAGTGTTAAAAATCCTTCATTATGCCTTCCTTCGGAGGGGAAGTAAAGCCGGCGGTCCCATGTCATAGATTTATGGCATGTTAAAGAACCTTCCACTAATTACACCTGTGTGAATCTAAATTGGATAGGTCAAGAATGTAAACAACGCTCGTAGGTTTCTACGTTCGTTGCCAAGAGCCGACTGCGGTGGCGTCGGTAGCTAAGTTCTGAACTTGGCCTAGTAGTCGTAGACGGTGGCGCTTGGCGGCAAAAGTAGGAACTATTTGAAAAATTCTAAGTTGCAGTCTGTACTTAAATTAAAAAACAGATAACACACACTAATACAGTTATGACAATTAACACTGGTTATCAGACAGATTCTACACACACCCAAAGTACACGGGGCTACATGACCGCGTTGTCGCAGCCCCTAAACTTAAGAACCAAGCAACCAACCAACCAACCAACATTTCATTATCATCTTCACGATCACCCAAACCATCAGGGGCCGATAACCTAGATGTTAGGCCCCTTAAAACAACAATTATCATCATCATCACCTTTCCTGCAGGCTCATCAAGGGTTCCTACCGGAGGGAAAAGGCAATATCACTGGAACGGTCACGCAATACTCCCACAACACACTACATCCAGTTCCGACGAGAGGGAGGGGCGCGCATTTGGTGAGAGGCCCGAGGTGGTACAAGGACTTAAGAGTGGACAACTTTATTTAACTTCATGTCAAAACTAATATGAAATTTTCTGATAAACTCTGTTCAATGTAAATACAGCCAGTGAATAATAGTAACCCAATAAATACTAGGAGAACATAATAATTAATTTTATAAATAGCCTAGATGACGACTTACAACGTTCCATACATCATCTCAGAAGAATAGCCACTGAATATGACATGGAAATATCTTCAGAAAAATCAAAAATACTCGCTTTCAAGGGCAAAGAACCAATTCCGAGTAAGATCTGCCTCAACAACAAACTGTTGGAAAGAGTAAACACCTTCAACTACCTAGGCTACTCTTTATCATTCGACAATGATGCACATATTTCTAATAAGATCATAAAGTATAATAAAACCAAAGGCACAGTGAACTCAGTAATGAAACCATCCTTAGTCCAGAGGGACACAAGACTACGAGTCTACAAAGCACTAGCTAGGCCTGTCCTCACATATGGAAGTGAAGCATGGACAATCCGAAAACGATATGAAACTAGGATCACTGCTACTGAGATGAAGTTTACGAGACGCAGTGCAGGATACACACGTTGGGACCACAAAAGGAATGAGGACGTGATGAAAGAACTAAAGACAGAACCTGTATTAAACTACATAGGAACCTATAGGAAGAACTGGAGAGACCACGTCAACAGAATGCCTAGGGAACGAGTCCGAAAGCAGATTGTACGATACCAACAAAAGGGGGTTCGATCTATTGGACGTCCAGCTAAAAGATGGAATGAGACCGTAACAGGCCACCTGGCCTAATACTGTACTTGACTGGCAGATGATGCTGAAATAGCCATTGTGTTTTTATTTTTTCTGCCGGAGAAATTGCAAAGTTATCAAAGTTGTCAATTTAATTAATGACGTGCTAAAGTTCTGTAGCTCTTTATGGAGCGAACGTTTCTAATTAAATCTCAGAAAAAATGACTACCGGTACTTCATAAATTTTCTGAAAGGAATATGGCTTATACATGTGGCGCCTGAACACCTTCAGATACAACGAACATTAAATTTTTAATACACAATGATCAAAATCTTGTGTAAAGCCATGCCTAAACCAAGAAATCAAACACCTCAACGAGGCCCTACGCACTAATGGGTACAACCTGATAGATATTCAGCGAGCACTCCATCCAAGACGTCCAACTACAAGGGTAATTGGAGACAAGCAGATCCTGGCTTGAGCTTTCCTTCCATATATATAAAAAGGTCACGGACAGAATAGGGAGGCTACTCGAGTCCCATGATATAAAGACCATATACAGGCCTACGCGAAAAATAAAGGATGTTTAGGTCCGCTAAAGATAAGCGACATCCTCATACCGCGGCAGGGGTTTATAAAATCCCGTGTGATTGTGGCCAAGTATATATTGGAACAACGAAAAGAAGTATTGCCACTCGCCTCAAGGAGCACGAACGACACAGCCGGCTGGGACAAACAGATAAATCCACTGTAGCAGCACACTCGCTACTCGCAGGTCACGATATAAGATATGGAGACCCCGAGGTTCTGTCCACCACGGTGTCTTATCATGCCAGGCTACAAAAGGAGGCTATTGAAATCCTGAAGCATACTAACAGCTTGAATCTTAAGGAGGAAGTAGAACGTGTGAACAGAGCTTGGCTTCCAGTCCTTAATCCCCTCAAGCCTGCCCTCATTGACCGTCGTAGACGAGAAGATGCAACAGAAGAGCAGCCCTGTCCTTGATGCATTACTTTTATGTGGTACGCCGTTGCTATGGTAGCCTCTATGTGTGGGTTGTTGACTATTTATATATATTCTGTTTATTTGTTTTACCTCGCTTAATGTAACCTGTAAACATGCTGAACGCAGTCTTCAGCGAAACGTCAGGACGACAAAATGTCCTTAGAATACGGCCTATAAGCCCGCGAAACGGAGATTCCTATTTCAACGCAGGTCGTGAAAGTCTGGATGTTTACTTAAAAGAATAACTATTGAAAGCAGGAGAGAAATAAGAAGGAGAGTGGCTGAATAACTAAAAACAAAGAAAAATAATTTTCATTTGCTCAAGCTTAATACCGTAATTCCAGAATTATGTCACAGGTTGAATAAAAATGGAGGGGTCCATAAGACCTTGGCCTAGGGCCCGTGATCGCTCTCTACAGCCCTGACTACATCTACACGACCGAGCTGCGCTAATGAGATCTCTCCACGGGGGTCAATTAGGAAAATTCTAACAGGGGAAGTTGCCTGACGCGTGTTTCACTGCCCCCACTATAAACTGGACGTGAAAGTAAATATACGAGGGCTGTTTTATAAGTAAGGGCCATTTTTCTTAAATTAACCAACATTTTATTTTGAAACCACATGTATTTTTAGGTTGTGTAGCCTCCGTGGCTTAGGCGGCTGCACGCCGGCCTCTCACCGCTGGGTCCGTGGTTCAAATCCCGGTCACTCCATGTGAGATCTGTGCTGGACAAAATGGAGGCAGACAGGTTTTTCTCCGGGTACTCCGGTTTCCCCTGTCAACATTTCATTCCAGCAACACTCTCCACTATCATTTCATTTCATCTGTCATTCATTTAATCATTGCCCCAGAGGAGTGCGTCAGGCCTCGGCAGCCGGCAGAGTTCATATCCTCGCCGCTGGTTGGGGGCTTCATTCATTCCATTCCTGACCCGGGCGGAGACTGGAAGCATGCTGTGGATTTTTCATTTATTTTTAGGTTTTACATACCTTCCTCTATTTTTCTACATAGTTGCCTTGTTTATTAAGCCACTTGCCATACCTTAAAACTAAGTTCTGAAATCCCTCTGCATAAAAGTTTGCCGCCTGCTCTGACAACCAAGAATTCACACTTGAGGAAAATCCATTGATAGAGTGGTTATCATGAATCTTCGGTCCTCGTGAATTTTCGTGTCAATTGCAGTCACCAAGTCATCTGTGATCACAGACCTGAGCGTTCATCGTCACGAACATTTTCACGGCCACTTTTGAACTCGCGTACCCATTTTCACACTTTACCTTCCGTCATTGCATTATCGCCATACACCTCACAAAGCTGACGATGAATGTCTGCAGCCGACATGTTTATTGCACTCAAAAAAGTATCACAGATCGTACCTCACACGCGGCGGGCGAATCAATAATCCTGCACATTGTAAAGATGCACAGTTCAGCGTACAGGTTAGCTACACAGCTGCAACTGACGCCTGCTTGTTCGCAAAGGATGCTGGGAGGTAGCGAGCACGCTTGTTGCGGCGTGCGTACTGACTATGGGCTTTAAAAAAAGGCCCTTACTTAAGAAACAGCCCTCGTATTTTGGAATGTGTCAACCTGCTCTGATCTTCACGGTGTTCGCCACTATATATCCTTGTTATCTCGAAGACGTATTCGATACTACTCATTAGTAACTGTTGGTATCATTCCAGATTCCTGGATATTTTTGCCTTGCACTCGATAGAGATAAAGTTCGGTCATTTTCTTTGTGTTTCACAGTTACTATTCAGATCTGCACTTTTTAATTTTTATGTTGTAGCTCCATAAACATGTAAGTAGCCAGCACCATGAGCCTAAAATCGATATCGTGGGAACCAAAATGCTTATATTTATTCTGCTAAAAAATAAGGTGCATTCATAAATGAATTCCTTTTGTGGTCCCAACGTGCGTCTCATAAACTTTATCTCAGCAGCAGTGTTCTTAGTTTCATCTCGTTTTCGGATTGTCCATGCTTCACTTCCATATGTGAGGACAGGTCTAGCTAGTGTTTTGTTGACTTGTAGTCTTGTGTCCCTCTGGACTAAGGATGGTTTCATTACTGAATTCTCTGTGCCTATGGTTTCATTATTATCTTATTAGAAATATCTGCATCATTGTCGAATGATAATGAATAATAATAATAATAATAATGTTATTTGTTTTACGTCCCTTTTAACTACTCTGGCTTTGAGAGACGCCGGGGTGCCGAAATTTTGCCCCGAAGGGGATCTTTAACGTGCCAGTAAATCTACTGACACGGCTCTCTCGCATTTGGGCAACCTCAAATGCCATCTGACTGCGCCAGGATACGAACCTGCAACCTTGGGCCCAGAAAGCGAGAGAATGATAATGAGTAGCCTAGGTAGTTGAAGGTGTTTACTCTTTCCAACAGTTTGTTGTTGAGGCAGATCTTACTCGGAATTGGTTCTTTGCCCTTGAAAGCGAGTACTTTTTTTCTGAAGATATTTCCATGTCATATTCAGTGGCTATTCTACTGAGATGATGTATGAAACGTTGTAAGTCGTCCTCTGTGCTATTTATAAAATTAATTATTATGTTCTCTTAGTATTTTGGTTACTATTCACTGGCTGTATTTACATTGAACAGAGTTTATCAGAAAAAATCATATTAGTTTTGACATTAAATTAAATAAAGTTGTGACAACTCAAACCTACAACATTTATAGTTTCCTGTAACTCGCAATTCTCCACTCTTTGACACGGATAACATGTTAGATGCACTGAACCTGCAGGGGGTACGTAGCTGTCAGCAGAGGCGGCTGGTGATATTGGACTCAAGGACGCCGCCCTCCCACCCTCCTCCCTCCTCATCATCCCTAATGTCCTCTCTCCTCGCACTGTTTTGCCATCGTGACAAAATGTGTGTAGTTCCTCTCCTTGTCGGTAGAGCGCACCGGATGCTCACGAGGACTCATCAAAAATCGCCCGCTTTGTAATTTACGTTGCCATGACAACGAATACCTCCCCTTTTCCCCTCTCCATCCTCTGATGCGCTACGTCACGAAATGTGTGGACTCAGTCTGCCTGAGTCTGATGCAGCCACTGGATAGTTTCCCTCCTGGCGCGCTAGGAAGCAGCACCAAGTGAATGTGGCAGACATAAGTTTTGTATTAATGTTAATGGCGAAGTTGGAATGTATTCTGATTGATTTTATAATGTAGTACTGCTGCGTGCCCTTTTGTAAATCAGAACTGGGCAAGTTAAAATACCGAGGAATCTCATGAGATACAATCGGACAATTCATTGCGTGAGAAGTGGTTACGTGGAATTTCCAGAGAAGGTGACAAGAGAGGAAGCAAATGATTACCTTCTGATCGCTCTGTTGCGTGTAGTCTTCATTTTCTTCCCGAGAGCTTCAGATCACATAAATTATTATCAAATTGGTTACTAGTGGGATGTGGGTTGGCGTCTATGGGACCCCAGCTGAGATTCCTTGAGCTGAGCTCTTCTCTTATATCTTTCATGTCAACTCTTACCCCAACGTTATTAGGGTATCGGAAGCCTGGGATGTCTTTCGTTTCCCTGCCTTAATTGGCTCTTGTCTTTTTCTTTCCTGATGCCCTAATTTTTGTAGAATCAGACCTCATTTTGTCCTTTTTATTGCCATTTCTAAGAGGCCCTAAAAGAGGTAGGGTGTGTGTTGTCCCACCATGCACGTTGCACATTAGATATCGATACACCCTCAATGATGTAGATAATTGTTGTATAAAAGGGTGAAATATCTAGGTCATCTACCCTTAGTGGTTTAGGTGACGGTGAGAAATAATGATGAAATGAAATCTACAGCTTGGCTTAACTAATTACTGACTTGCAACTAACTTATGTACTAGAAGAAGAAAACGACAATAATAAAAGAAAGAAACGAATAAGGGAAATAAATGACGGAAAAGAAATGCCCTCTATCTTCGAAGGGCAGATGACCTTGCTGTTCATCCCCTTAAAACAAGAATCAATCTTCAAACAATGGGTATTGAGGTACTTGGAAACTACTAGAGCCATTAAAGGCAGGAAGAAGAGGGAAATAGGAGAGGGTCCACCCCAAAGTCAATGCAAAAAGGGGAAAATGGATCTCGCTCTGGAACACATCCCGGTCGCCAACTCCCGAGCTCAAAAGATGAGCTCTTGAAGGTGTAGCCCTATCCAGGGTGCATTACGTGTGATGGAGCTTCATACACCCTGCCTCCTTTAGGGGCTTGTGTAGAAGGTATTAGATGTTATGAAACTAAAAGAATAGGGCTGACCCCCCGAAGAATGAGGGTATCAGGATATATGATATAAGGTTCAGTTACGGCAGGAAAATGAATGCCTCCCTAGACTTTGGATGCTCTAATGCTATCCGGGTTGGAAGAGAACAAGAGTTGACTGATGGAGGTCGACAGGGAGATGACAGAGAAGAGCCCGGCAAAAGTGGAAATAATACCGGCTCGGCTGGGGTCCAATGGTCTCCAACCCAAGTCCCACTAGGCCTAGTAGTGAACCCTTGTGGTGGGGATACACCCTCAAGGGCTCATCGCTAGTGAGCTTGGGAATAGGCGACCCTGATGGATTCCTGAGCTGGGTCCGGTTTTCTTCTTTTTCCAGTGACTGGTAGCAAATATTTTTAATACCTTTGTTATTTCTTTAAAAACAGTAGTGATAGTCCAAATGAAATAAGGAAATCAAGCTACAAAAATATGTGAGAAGGAAAAACACAATTCATGTATGAAATCATCTCTGTCAATTACTGGATAAACATCACAAAAACGGCTACATCTTAAACGGTTGAGTCCCCCCTCGGTAAAATTCACGAGCCGCTACTGGCTGTCAGTCAACTCATGGCTTAAACAACATTTCAGAACAAAGACTGCACAGTGCCTAGAGACTCCCCCACGTGTGTAAACTGTGGGGGGACATGCGGCCTCGTATCCGGGGTGTCGGCTCATTAAATCGGCACTAAAACAACAACACAGGCAGTGGCAACAACCACACAGACACAAAACTATCCCCTCACATATCCCCCAAATTCTATCACTCTCCATCCCCCCTCCAAGCAGTACACAACTCCAGGCCCCAGGCCTCACGCCCCACCACGCCGCTGTGTATCTGCTCGAGTGGCTGGCTACGGCCGCCCCACTCGGGATGGTATCCAGCTGTCTGCGAATCCAAGCACACTAACAGCCCTCACACGCACTTCATGCACATGCTTCTTGATGTCCGCTCTCCTTCTTCACTCTTTCTTCTAAATTCTTGTCTTCCGCTATTCTAAAATTAAGAGCCCCCTGGCTCACTTTGATTTTTCCATAAATATGCTTATAGTCATTATTAACATGTTAAGCTGCATATTCTTGGAAACTGCGAAACACCCTGCATTTCCCCATTCCTAATACTCCTACCTTACACACCTCAGGCCACATCCTGATCGACTCAATACCAATGTATTTACCCAATAATACACACCCATTCAGTCAATCGAACCCAATACCCTCTCTGACAAGGCACTAAAGGCCCCAAGTTGGGCTGAGAGGCCAGAATCATGGCGCGCAAAGTTTGACGTCGCCGGGTACCGAACCGAACATTTCAGGAGAAGTTGCCTACCCCCACTCACTTCCCAAACCCATTAGCGTGAGCTGACTGAACTCTCTGCGTTTAACCTAATTAGCGCAGTTCGACCATCCCGATCTACACAGCACAGACGCCCCCTGTTCGGTCGGAACGAGGTCAGAACCCAGTGGTTCTGACCTCGGAGCGAATGCTCAAGTGTACAGTATACGCGCCTTAAGGGAAACGGGGAGTGTGAAGCGAAAGATAAATGCAGCTTCGTATATTTGACAGTGTATATCACAAACAGATATTTCCTAAAAATGTTCCTGAAATGTAAATGCCACTTCTGCAATCACAGTATATGAGGAGGGTTTCAGTTTGCTGTTGGGGCAGATGACCTCGTAGTTCCTCCCCTTGAAACAGGAATAACTAACTCAGTTTGCTGTAGCTTGTGGTTGGCAGAAAAACAGTATCAATCATTCACAGAAAGGCCTACTGCTCGATCGAGTCCAAGCTCCGTGAATCGGAGAGTAATGTGGATCGCGGATGATGATGATAGATGTGCGCTGTTCCCGGACCGTGCGTAATAACAGTGGAAGTGGGCGAACCCCTCCCCATTATTTTAAACATTATGTTAGTTATAGTTGATTGTTTGTTTTACATAGTTAACTTGAAGTGTGTCGTAATACAGCTGAATTCAGCGAAATGTTCTCACAGATGTTTTGCGGAGATACTCCGGAGTCACGAGGGTGAAGGCGAGTTCCATAGCTGCTCTTAATTCTTGCGTTGTGTGATATAGAGTGTTTCTTACTTGTTGCTTTATGAAACCCCAGAGAGCATTGTCTGTTTTCGTCAGATCGGGACTTGTAGGAGGCCAGGCAAAGGGAGCTTCCAATCCACCGGCCAAGAAAGATCTGTTTCAGGTAATTGCGGACGTGAATCGCGAAGTGCGCTGGAGCACCATCCTGTTGTACGACAACAGTATCTTCGATACCATTTTCTTGTGGTTGTGGCACCAACCATTAAGCATCTCCTGGTAAGAATGTCCATTAACATTGTCTTCGAAGAAGAAAGGCCCAAAAATGTGTGTTGCACTCAGTCCAGCGCGTGGTGGGTTTCTCTCCAGCTCTTCGTAAAACCGGGGGTTTTCCTTACACCACATGACAACGTTCCGAGAATGCATTCTCCAGAAGATAGCACACTCGTCTGTGAAGAGGACTGCGCCACGGGCCCCTTGGGAACGGAACGCATTAAGAAGAGTTCTGCATGCCTCTTTCCGCGCATCCATGTCGGCGTCACTCAGTTCATTCACACGCATTGGACGGTAAACCTTCAATTTCAAATCTTCTTTCATATGAGTCATCAAGGTGGGCCGAGGAATGCAAAGCTCCGCAGACCTTTTACGTGTTGATTTTAAAGGAGACTGCTGCACTGATACTTCCACTTCACGGCACGTTTCCCTCCGTTTTATCGGTCGACCGCCTCGGGAAAGGTCCTTCACACCAAAGAGATCTGTAAATTTCGCTTTAACGCTTTCAATGGTGTCACCTGTGTGATGTATTTCGTGTCAATAAACCGCAATAATCAATCTGTGTTCAATGCTGTATGGACTTTGACCACACATGGTTGATTATAACTCCAACTTAACGGTCATCAAGGTTACCAAACTGAAACAGAAAACAAATGAGTAGAACATGACAATCAATGTTGCCAGCATGTAGAAATAGCCATTGTGCAGAAACATAATACCGGCATTGTCGACTACTTACAATGTTGCATATTAAAGTATACTAGCGTACCCTTGCGAGAACTCTCGCATAATGGATTGTGTGCGTCCCCATGTGTACAGACTACCCGCTCGGTTTAGTGCTCTGCGGGCTGTAGCACTGCCATTACGATGGCAGTGGCTGTAGGCGACAGATTTCACGCAGGGGCTATCATCTTGTTTATTTCTTTAAAAGCACTTTATAAACAAATAAATTATTTCCTTTGACTTTTCAAGAAATGCAAGATTTTTCCCGTGCTATTGAGATGATTTGGAAGATTTTGGTACAAACCACACCTTCTAACTCCTTCTGGTTTAGGAGCTTGAGTTTTGTGATATATACACCTTAGTCTTAGCGTATTATAAAATAAGATCATCATTTAAATACTGATACGAAGATTTCGACCATGTGCCATGTGCTTTGTGTTTCAATCAGTTGCCACCAGAGTTCGTATGAGCGTTTGCCGTCATAATGACAGTGTTCAGCAAAGTTACTCGGGGAGTGGATGCCGATCACTTTTATCCAGAGATTGAAAAACAGACTCTTAATAACTCATAATTGTTTTCAGCAAATATTATATAATGAATATTTTTACACCAAAGAACGACAACTTGAAGAAGATTTATTGTAGGAATATTTGTAATGGCGCCTCCAAACCTTGAAGTAATCCGTATGAGATATACATTCCATAGCAGCCAAGAGGGATACGATCCAGCTGGCAGTACGTCTTACACACTTCTGTCCGATCCACTTCCGTCCCATTTTTCAAAATCACTCCCACAAAAATATCCAGCAACCGATTGGAAAGATGTTACACATAAAAAAACATATCCTCCACCGTCAAACAAACAAATATGGGGTACGCCCACTTCTGGACCACCCTGTAGATGGGTCGGTGACTCACTCACTCATTCGCAACACCACACTGGTTTGAGCAACGGCCCTAGGTTAGCAGTATTGGAATAGACAGTAATTCCAGGTAACACAGCGGGCTGTTGACAGGCCCTTCCCTTCCCGCCTACCACTTCACCTCACCCCGCAAGTTCACATAGCTTGGACCCGAGCAGTAAATATTTTTTAAATAATTGTCATTTTCAGGTACGATTTTCTCAAAACCTATTTCGTCAATCTAGACGAAACATGGTATGATGCTTTAAACCTATATTTTCTATGTGTGGTAGTAAAATTATGTATACCGTATATCTTTATTGATTGTTGAAAATCTGACTAATATTTTTAATGAAAGGGAACAAAATGTAATTATGATTCACAAAAGTATTTTTTCCTTCCTTTCTAAACTTCTTTTTTGTCATGTGGCCTCCTGAGAGGCCTGCGCGTCGGGCTGAGAGATGGAATGGATGAAGATGAATGAAACTGGTCAAGGATGTGGAAGGAAGAGGCCGTGGGTTGTCAGAAGGTACCGTCCCAGGATTTGCCTGGTGTTGAAAATGGGTGTCTACCGAGGCAGCAGAGATCTTGGTCCCATGAACGCTGCGCTTTAGCCAGCGTAGGCACTGCTGTCGGTCCTTTCTAAACGAACTAGGGTAACAGTTTTACTTTAAATGGCTCAAGATTTGTTACAGCAATTCTTTCTTCCGAATTTGGCCACCTGTGGACCGCATGGAACCTAAGGTTTTCTGGTTAATCTCCTCTTCTCTTCCCAAAACCTCTTCATTCGTTCACTTCTGATCTTTCGCTCTTCCTCGGATATTACCAGTTTGGCTCTAATTTTAGGTGTTTTCTCCTCGAACATCTTGATGTTGTCAATTCGGTTTCTGAACTCTTTTCTGTTGTGGATCACATCCACTGTGAGTCCACTTTCCTTGGCGTCTCTTTTAACCTCTTCTACCCACTTAGTTGTAGCCTTCAGCTCTGTAATATACTTGAATATCCTCTTAGTCAGTCGGTTCTCGTCCATTCTCACCAAATGTCCGTAGAATTTCAACCTTCGCTTCCGCATTGTGACAGTAATTTTTTCAGTATGTTTATAGAGGTCATCATTCCTTCTGTTCTTCCATGTCCCGTCAGCAGTTTTCTGTGGTCCTAAAATTTTCCGCAAAATTTTCCTCTCCTTTTTTCCAGTTCCTGAAGATCCCTTTTTTTATTCAGTGTCAAGCACTCCGAGGCGTACAGACCCTATGGCTTTACTACTGTGCTATAGTGTCTGAGTTTTGCCTTGTAGGATATTGCTCGTTTGTTGTATCTGTTCTGGGTTAACCTATAAGCCAAATCCAATTTTCTAGCTCTTGCCCTATTTGCTTCTTTATCCAGGCCATTGGGTTCTATCCACTCACCTAGACATTTAAACTTCTCAGTTCTTTTGACAGTCCCATGTTTCACTTTTATGTGTCTCTCTCCAAGGTGTCTGTATTCCATGTATTCTCTCTTTTCATAGGAGACTTTAAGACCCGTTTTCTCAGCGATTTCGTGCAGAGTATCCAGCATTTTTGGGCATCATCTCGGCTTTGGGCTAAGAGGGCAAGATCATCAGCAAAAGCCAAACATTTAATTTCCAGGTTCTATCCTTTCATTCCCAGATGATAAGCCATCTCCTTGTCTGACCCCTGTTTTTATTTCAAAAGGATCAGAGATTTATCCGAAGAACTTCACTTTTGACATGGTATCCGTTAGAGTTTGTTTGATTATTTCTCTCGTCTTCCTGTCAATTCCGAACTCCTCTAGGGTGTTAAATAAAGTCTGCCTGTCAATTGAGTCGTACGCCTTCTTGAAGTCAACGAATATTATTACAGTGTTCTGGCTTCTCAAAGCTCTTGGTCTGAGGATGCTCTTGAGGTTGAATATTTGTTCTGCGCACGATCTCCCCTTTCTAAAGCCAGCTTGATATTCACCTATGAGGTGGTCTGCTTGTTTTTCAACTCTGTTCAGCAGTACTTTGGAGAGTATCTTGTATGCGACTGGAACTAGAGAGATTCCTCTGTAGTTGTCGATGTTCGCCCGATGACCTTTCTTGTGAAGTGGGTGTATAAGGGCACATTTCCAGTCTTTCGGGATCATTTCAGTTTTCCAGATTTCTTCTATGATGCCGTGTATTTTTTCTGCAGCCATTTCTCCTCCGAACTTCCACATTTCTGCAGCGATGCCATCTTCGCCTGGTGCTTTGTTGTTTTTAGCTCGTTTATTATGCGCTTTACCTCATCTAAACTTGGTGGGTTGGAATCCTGGTTCTCATAGGATGGATTCTGAGTATTCAATCTTTCCACAGGTTCTTCACAGTCCAGCAGCACTTTGAAATAGTCAGCCAAAAGTTGACAGTTTTCCTTGTCGTTCGTCGCTATACTACCATCTTTCCGTTTGAAGCACAGACTTTGTGTCTGATATCCCTGTAGTTCCTCTTTGAAGGTTCTGTAAAACTCTCGCGTGTTGTTTTTTCGAAAATCTTCTTCTATCTTTTACACCCTACTTCTGTCGTAGTTCCTCTTCTCTGATCTTATGATCTTAGCAGTTCTCTTCCTTACTTCCCTGAAATCTTCCCAACTCTCCTCGGTCTTGTAGGAGTGCAATCTCTTCCAGGCGTGTAGCCTTTTATCAAGAGCTTCGTCACACTTTTCATTCCACCACCTATGTTTTCGTTTCCTCGCTGGATTTCCCAAACCTTCAGCTGCTTTGGTCATTGCTTCTCTGATCTCTTCCCAGCTGTTCATGTTCAGCTTTGATAGGTTTTCGCAGTATTTTTCCTTGTTCTGTTTCAGAGTCTCTGTATTAATTCTGGGCTTCCTGTTGGTTCTCGGTTTGGGCTTGTTTGGCTGGAATTTTACTTTAATCTCCGAGAGGTAGTGATCCGAGTCTACGTTTAGGCTTTTCCTTACTTTAACATTCAGGATTTCCTTTCGGTATTTGGTCGTGATTGCGACATGGTCGATCTGGAACTCTCCCAGCATCGTGTTAGGTGATACCCAGGTTTTCTTCTTGCTCGAGAGTGCCTTGAAGTATGTGGACATGAGTTTCAGGTTGAAATGTCTGCAAAATCCGATTAGTCTTTCTCCATTTCTGTTCGTTCTTTTATGTGCTGGATAGTCCCCCACAATTTTTCTATATCTTCTCTCTTTGCCTATCTGGGCATTGAAATCGCCAACCAAAACTTTTACGTGATGTTGTGGAATTTTGGAGGTTGTGTCTTCGAGAGTTTGCCAAAAGTTATCCACCTTCTCAGGATTTTTCTTGTTATCTTCATTAATAGGGGCGTGTGCGTTGATAATTGTATATGCTTTATTTCCAGATCTAAAGGAGAGAAGAGAGATTCTCTCGGATAGTGAGGTGAAGTTGATGATGGACTCAGTGATGTTCCTCTTAACTACGAAGGCCGTACCTAAGATCGTTACATTTGATTTATTTTTTATAGCAGGTTTTCCCTTGTAGATTCTGTAACCCTCAGATTCCATGGGATTTTCGTCTAGGTATCTTGTCTCTTGTAGTGTCAGTATGCAGATGTCTCTTTCCTTCAAAACGTTGATCAGTTGTTTTAGTTTGCCAACTTTCAGGAGCGTGTTGATGTTCAGCGTTCCCAGCAGATGTTTTTGCTTGGTTCGTATCTTCTGTGATGAGGTTCTGGGAAGCTCCGACTCTTCCCTGCATGACGTTCCAGGCTCTCCAGAATCCAAAGGCCTGGTTGCACCGCTTTTGGCGGTGGGGGATTTCCGTTGCCGGCTGCCCCCTGGAGTAGTCTTTCCTGAAGGTGTTTCCATCATGCCCTATGCTGAAGTTAGTTGGGAGGGCAGGCGTTGCCTGTTCCTCCAGAATTAAAACTGAGGTTGTAAGCCCCAGAGTTTTGGTGTTAGTTCTTCTGCCCTCCAAACCGTTGGGAGTCTTCCTCTTCCGCCTTGGAGACCGTTGACCATTTACTTTTTTTTGCTTCAGTTGATCCGCGGATGCTTATTTGGCCATGCCTTATTCGCACCTGTCCTGCATATCTACAGGACGTCCCCTAACAGCCATTGGGAAGCGCCGTGTCGGGGTTGAGGCCCCCTACCCCAGTGTCTCGCGAAGGGTTGTGTTTAGCCCTTACTCAATTCAGAGCTAAACCCCCACGCAAGCTGACCGGGTAATAGTGCCATATGCTGTCCAGAACAGAAGCCTCACATTGTCGGTCTTAAAGATGGCTGACAAAATAGGCCGGCCCTGTGGCCTAGGCAACGCCAAGAATATTAAATAGAGTGCATATCTTGTTCATAGTTTCTATGGTAGTGATGGCAAAAGAAACAAAATGGGTGAAAGTGAGGGCAAATATTTTAGCCACAGATAACGAGTGACTCTCTAGATAGTGCTTTCTATGGAACTTATTGTAGCAGTTAACAACATGGCTGACACTTACTGCATAAAATTAAAAATAAATATGATCCTAAAACACTATCAAAAGAGACAACACTACCACAAACTTAGCACCCAAAACAAAGCCACAAATATTCACTGGAAGCCACAAAAGAAGCGTAGGTCTTCAGTATAGGTGGATATAAGCCACAGCACCATTACACACGATCTCACCCTCTGGTGTGGTTGCACGGTGTTACAGCAATATGTGTTTTTTTTATTTTTATTTTTACTGTCTGTCTGGTAGTTTCTGTGAAAATGGTGCATGAACATAGCAATTATTTTAGAAAATATTTAAGACTTTCTATGAAAATTGCTACGTGTTTTTTTATTAGTATATTTTTATTTTTTATTTTTACAACCACAAGCTACAGCAAACGGAAACCCTGTACATATAATTACAGGAGTATCGTTTACATTTCAGGACAGTTTTAAGAAAATATCTGGAATACTTTGAGATATACCCTGTCAAATAGTGGATGTTGTTCTTTTCTGCCACTTTATACTTTCCGGTTCCCTTAAGCTGACTGGACTCTGGGTTTAATCCAATTAGCGCAGTTCGACCATCCCCGAATTCATTACCACCTCTTGAATCATATATTCGCTAGTGCACAGGAAATGGCAGGAAGACCAACAAAGTTATCAGTAATGTTGTTATCATACAGCAAACATTCCATCATTGAGGTAAACTATGTAGAACTGATAACGCCAATCAGCACTCGGCGTGAACCGGCTAGCAACACCAAGCATTGGATATTCATATCAAATGAAGGTTATTAACTATTGAGCCGTGAATTGTACCAATGATGCAAGACATTAATGATGATTAAGGTTTGGATGTTTAGGACATACAGAAATACTGAAATATGATCCAAAAAAGGTACAATATGACCTAATATATTTAAATAATAAGCCTACATGCTTTCTGAAAACACGTGTTAATAATGTAGTGAATTGTTTTTTTATTATTAATTCTACATTAAAACCTACAAAAAATTGTTAACATCTACGCTGATTTCATGAATAGGTCTACGATAAAAATGTTTTTCTCAAATTTTTAGCGTAGAATATTTCAAGTGACTCGCGGAAAGCAGCATATTCTTCACCTTTTCTCGCGTTAAAAACTCCGACACAAATCACATTTCCTGTAAAAGAGAAAGAAATGTACTAAGATAAAAATGCTACCAACTTTAGTTACAGTTAAATATTTTCTGATAGTTTGCAACAATGGCACGTTTTTTAAATTTTTAGCGCCGCTAACGCACAGAAACCTTGCAGTGACCAGCGGATACCGTATTTTAAGTCCACCTCCTACATCTAAAATATTACCAAAATATTACCTTAAATCATTAATATTGATGAAATATGTCAATAACTATGAAAATGACCCAAACATGCATTTATATGCTCAATATAATCCATCTAAAAATAATCAGGAACATTGAATTCCTTCTTAATTACAGTTTATAATGAAAATGTAGTGAAGAAAAATAATACATGAAATTTCCCAAACATCCGAACCTTTTTCCGATGTGGCTTAAAACCATGAAATTACAAACTCAAGAAATCTTCTTTTACTTTCAGATAAATGATTTCAAATACAGTGACCATTATATGAGGGAAGTTCCAAAGGTGAGTTAGTTAGTTACTTAGTTATTATTCATAATGTTGAATTTTGGGCTTATGCTGTGTTTTATTATACACACATCAAAAAAAGTTTTGCATCACCTCGGTTCCCAGATCTCCGGCATATAGACGTTGACTGTGTATATTGTATCCAAGATACAGTCCCTTTGACTGTTCATAGATGTCACTAAAACTGCTCAAGGATGTAAACAACCATGCATGAGCAGGGCCTATTAGACGGAGGGGGTACGACAGCCGATCAGTTCCAGTCATTCCACCAGGACGAAGGTACGCTGCTCATGCTGTCTGTAGTTCTACCATGCCTAGAAGGTCAATACCGCAGTTCGATCGCGTCCGCATTGTTACTTTGTGTCAAGAAGGGCTCTCAACAAGGGAAGTTTCCAGGCGTCTCAGAGTGAACCAAAGCGATGTTGTTCGGACATGGAGGAGGTACAGAGATACAGGAACTGTCGATGACAGGCCTCGCTCAGGCCGCCCAAGGGCTACTACTGTAGTGGATGACCGCTACTTACGGATTGCCGCTCGGAGGAACCCTGACAGCAATGCCACCATGTTGAATAATGCGTTTCGTTCAGCCACAGGACGTCGTGTTTCAACTCAAACTGTGCGCAATAGGCTGCATGATGCGCAACTTCACTCCCGACGTCCATGGCGAGGTCCAGCTTTGCAACCCCGACACCATGCAGCGCGGTACAGATGGGCCCAACAACATGCTGAATGGACCCCACGGAATTGGCATCACGTTCTCTTCACCGATGAGTGTCGCATATGCCTTCAACCAGACAATCGTCGGAGACGTGTTTGGAGGCACCCTGGTCAGGCTGAACGTCTTAGACACACTGTCCAGCGAGTGCAGCAAGGTGGTGGTTCCCTGATGTTTTGGGGTGGCATTATGTGGGGCCGACGTACGCCACTGGTGGTCATGGAAGGCTCCGAAACGGCTTTACGATACCTGAATGACATCCTCCGACCCATAGTGCAACCATATCGGCAGAATATTGGAGAGGCATTTGTCTTCATGGACGACAATTCTCGACCTCATCGTGCACATCTTGTGAATGCGTTCCTTCAAGATAACGACATCGCTCGACTACAGTGGCCAGCATGTTCGCCAGACATGAACCCTATCGAACATGCCTGGGATATGTTGAAAAGGGCTGTTTATGGACGTCTTGACCCACCAACCACTCTGAGAGATTTACGCCGAATTGTCGTTGAGGAGTGGGACAATTTGGACCAACAGTGTCTTGATGAACTTGTGGATAGTATGCCACGACGAATACAGGCATGCATCAATGCAAGAGGACGTGCTACTGGGTATTAGAGGTAGTGGTGTGTACTGCAATCTGGACCACAAATGCTGAAAGTCTAGCTGTATGATGGTACAACATGCAATGTGTGGGTCTCATGAGCAATAAAACGAGCTGAAATGTTGTTTGTGTTGATCTCTATTCCCTTTGTATTTAAAGGTTCCGGAACTCTTGGAACCGAGGTGATGCAAAACTTTTTTTGATGTGTGTATTAAAATTCGACGCGTTTCGAAAGAAACCATGTCTTTCTTCGTCAGGAATAATCTGGAATACGACAAATGATTGCTAAGAGAAAGCAACAAAGAACATATAGAAGGTGCCCAAAGATGGACGCCATTATAGCCCCATGTTATGGACAACGGAAAGCAGCAGTGAATTACTTTCTCAGGGATCTGATAATAGGTAGCCAGGATTCACATCGGGCAGACTTCGAGAACAATATGCACCCGCATTAAGAAACATAATAGATGTATCAGGCTCATTCAACCTGATAAATCAGCTGTTGCCGATCATGCATTAACACCTGACCATGATTTCATGTTCCAAGGAGTGGATGTTCTTGCCCGTATGAAGCAATATCGTCCCAGAATCATCAGGGAGGCAGTTGAAATACGTAAACACCCAGATAATTTCAACCGCGACACCGGCTACAATCTCAGTGAATCCTGGCTACCTATTATCAGATCCCTGAGAAAGTAATTCACTGCTGCTTTCCGTTGTCCATAACATGGGGCTATAATGGCGTCCATCTTTGGGCACCTTCTATATGTTCTTTGTTGCTTTCTCTTAGCAATCATTTGTCGTATTCCAGATTATTCCTGACGAAGAAAGACATGGTTTCTTTCGAAACGCGTGGAATTTTAATATAATAAAACACGGCGTAAGCCCAAAATTCAACATTATGAATAATAACACGGGCCGTGAAAGTCTAAATGATAATACTTAGTTATTGTTTTAAGGAACGGAACAGTGAGGTCATCTGCCCCATTCCGATAGTAAGTTCCGTTATTTTATTGCACGAGCAGATGGAACACCAGGTGACACAAACAATCGTGGTTGGTTGAACAACGGGAGGAGCGTCAGTGGAGGGGGAATGACGCATGCGCAGTGCGCCGACGAAGAGAGAGGAGCAGCAGACCGGTGTGCCCGATATAATTCCAGTACAACTCACAATGGCAGACAGACGTGCAGTGACAACGTGGTTACCAATTGAAGTGCGTGCTGTTATGAATGGGCACGTGGGACTAGTGTGTCAGTCTACAGACCGTGTATGGTGAAGCGGTCATGTCTCGTCAAATGGTCACTGGTGTTGCATGTTCAGTAAAGGACGGCAGAGTGTGGAGGATGAAGAGCAACATTGCTCGAGTACAGGGCATGATGTTAGCGCACAGATGCATAATGGTGTCAGACGTGGGGTCCACACTGCGTATTGGTCATGCCCGGGACCATCACATGCTCCATGTTCTTGTGCAGCTGCCATCGCTAACAATCTTGGCAAGTTGCCCAAGTTAACAATACATTTCTGTAACTAAATAAATGTATATATTGTAAACAGTTTTACCCACATATAGGTCTACACTGGTCAAAAAAAGTTTTGCATATTGCAAGCTTATGTATTTGTGGACCAAATATAATACACGTGCTTTATCCGGTAACTGTTTTATTTATTTATGTAGCGTATTTATACATGAAACATAATAATAATAATAATAATAATAAGTACATGCAAGTACAGATATCAACCGTAGGCCTATGTCCAGTCTATTTTCACCAGTCTAGGCTCGATGGTGTAGCACTGAGAAAGTCGTTAGAGTCACCTAAGTACGCTCTCATTTGCAATCTTGGACAATGTGCCTGATGGTCTGGTACGATGTACCACAATCACAGCAGGGGTCTGGCCACTTCCCCCATTTGTGCAGGTTGTACGCACAAACTCCATGTCCGATAACAGTGTACGGTACAAACGAACGAGTTATCTTAGAGTTAACACATGAGACAATGTGCAAAACCTAAATGTCGTCACACAGCAATGAAAATACGACATCATGCAATATTACATTATTTAAATGACTCATGGTGGTTCCGTATTGATATGTTAGAATAGTTATTAACAAGAAATGAACATATGCCTGAATCAATACTATACAGATAAAATTAATTATTTAACTTGTTTACAGTACATGTTTCGGGGATTAATTATATTTTATCCCCTTCATCAGCTGTTGAAGAAACAAAAAAAAACAAAGCGTAGCACAGTAATAATATACGTGTTTAAAACCAAATATGGTGCACCATAAAATTTAGGGTATAAGAGTATAATAAAATGAAGAGAAACAGATGGTGACGGTGATCAGCTGCTCATGACAAATAGTAGTTCGTTGAAATGGTGAAGTATTGGTGTTACATATTTACCATTTCAAGGAACTACTATTTGTCATGAGCAGCTGATCACCGTCACCATCTGTTTCTCTTCATTTTATTATACTCTTATACCCTAAATTTTATGGTGCACCATATTAGGTTTTAAACACGTATATTATTACTGTGCTACGCTTTGTTTTTTGTTTTTTTTGTTTCTTCAACAGCTGATGAAGGGGATAAAATATAATTAATCCCCGAAACATGTACTGTAAACACGTTCAATAATTAATTTTATCTGTATAGTATTGATTCAGGCAGATGTTCATTTCTTGTTAATAACTATCATGCAATATGCAAAACTTTTTTGACCAGTGTAATTAATAGACTTAATAGCCTGAGTGTGAGCGAACTGATGATGATAGCCTGACGATCGAAACTGGTCATCCAGGAGAATTTATTGATCTCTTGTAAGTTTCTTTTAGGGCATAGCACCTATTCAAATTGAGTACAATCGTGTTGGCCGACTGTAAAGCATACTAACTCTCAAATCAATAACATGACCGTGGAAGTCAAAATTCCTCAAAGTATAATACATTGTTGCTGTTGTTTGTTTAAGTCTTCAGTCTTTTACCTGGTTTGGTGCAGCACTCCTTTCTTCCTGTCCTGAACTAATCGTTTCATCTCTACTTAGCGAGCACACCCTATAACCGAGGCAATCTGTTTAACATATTCCAACCGTAGTCTACCTCTACAGTTCTTGTCCTCAACCCTTCCTTCAATAATTAAGTTTGCTATTCCTGGGTGTCTTAGTATGTGTCCTACCAAACTATCTCTTCATTAGCAGTCACCAGAAACATATCTCCCCGCCCACTCGTCTTAATACCTCCTCATTTGATACCCTATCAACCCATCTTATCTTCATCATTCTCCTGTAACACCACATTTCAAACGCTTCAGTTCTCCTCTTTTCTGCTGCACCAATAGTCCAAGTTTCACTTCCATATAGAACCACCCTCTAGAGAAAGGTTTTCAAAAATGACTTTCTAATACCTAAATCTATTTAATATCAACAGATTTCTTTTCTATAGAAATGCTTTCCTTGCCTGGGCCAACCTACATTTTATATCCTCTTTGCTTCGTCCATCACTGGTTATTTTGCTTCCTAAGTAGCAGAAGTCTCTTACTTCCTTTATATTTTCACCTGCCAATTTGACGTCCATAGGGGTTTAATTTATTGCGGCTGCAATCCATTATCTTTGTTTTAGATTTATTGATTTTCATCATGAATTCTTTCCTCAAGCGGAGTCCACACCATTTATAAGCTCATTCAAATCCTCTGGTGAATCAGCTAATATAACAATGTCAACAGCAAATCTCAGAGTTGAAATTATTTATCCTTGAGTCTTTACTCCTACATTAAACGTTTCTCTTATTTCCTTCATTGCTTGATCAATGTATGGCTGATAAGTTGTAGCCTTGCCTTACACCTTGTTAGTCTATTTTCATTTATGAAAACTAGGCTTATGAGATCTCCTTTTGTTCGTGTGTGTGTGTATATGTGTGTACGCCTGCGTGTGTGTATGCGTCCCCCCCCCCTCCCTTCCCCCTAATAACTTACAAACGACTGGAGCGATTTCAATGAAACTTGGAAAGGTCATAGTACTATTTCGGCCATTTCCGATCGTGCCCTTCAAATTTTATTACGTCTCACCAATCCAACATGGCGGTTGTGCGAAATATTTCACTGGCATTCTATATCTCCGAAACTAATACTCATATCACCCTGAAATTTTGTACGGTGATAAAGAGCACTACTAGACGTTCGCCTATGTGACTTTCAAAAATCTATTATTGGGGAACAAGTTAGATCTGAACCTTCCGATGCGCATGTGCGTCCAGTTGCATTACGTCATCCCCCGCCTGGATTCTTTGTCAACCAGTGAGCACATACTTCGTCACGCGCTGGTTAGATGTTGCCAAGTAGTCATTATTCCCAGAACCTTGGCACGGTACAGATGCTGTCAAGGCATGCGAAGCACGACTGAGCAGCTCTGTTCTTTGACAAGCACGGCAACAAGCTTGCTGTCAGGAGTGTGTGAAGTGGGCGCGCTCTCAGTTCATCACCACTAATACCAATGCTATGTCACTGAGAATGCTCCTATTCGATACTTTATGCTTGCATAATATAACCACGACGAGCAGCGAGCAGCCCCAAACAGTTGTTGCACCAAAGAGGGGAAATCGCATTTGCGCCTAGTGATCCCACTACTTCCCCTCCTAGACGAGACTCCGCCATGACAGGCCAGGTCTAACTTGCCACGCTATAACTACAAAACGAACATGGCGGCCAAGCGAACTTGAAACATCTAAATAGACTTTTCTCGCGATTTAACCATCCAATCGGAGTGAAATTTGGTACAACAAGTGACTATACAAATTGCAATGCACTGACATCTAATTTAGTTAAATTGTTTACATAACCTCAAGATGGTGGCTGTGCGAAATTTTAAAATTAAATTTTCATTTCTTGTGTTCAAATCATGCGATCAAAATCAACGTTTGAATAATGAACGTACACAACAATCCTCATCTAATAGTACTGTCCCCGTTTACCTGGATAGTAGGCTGTCAGATATCCGCCCCCTCAATCGGATTGCCAATAATCAATCGCACCGGCACAGTTACATCAATGAAAATGGCACTGACAGATACTATCGAGATAAGAGCACAGAAATTCACAGGAAATCATTGTGGAACACACCAAAATAGACGGGGGTGCATACTTACCGTTGCTTACCTCTTAATTATCTCGGGGTTTGAGTTGACAACAGGATCACTAAAAGTCTGTTCACACAATAATCTCCGCCATGACATTTAAAAATGAACCAGAAACGAAGACGAGAACTTTGAACTGTACAAAAGCTTTATTTCTAATAAAGGGAATGATTTTCCTAACACAACAAAATATACGTGGCTATCAGTAGCCCAAGTCAATCTGACTACGTCCTCCAGTAGGACTTGCAAAATTATTATACAACATGATATAAAACATTTTTGCTCCCAAGAGCTCCAAATACCGTAATATTCATAACACTATTGGATTGGAAAAGGACGTCAGGGTGTGACATATATAGAGCATTTGTTTCCTTTTAATAAACAAGAGAATGATATTTATAGTCGCAAGGCCGGAGTGTACGACCTCACTCTCTGAAAACCATATGTTGACACAGCTGCGGGCTACCTTCCAGCCTGCTGCATACCGGTCAAATGCACTCCCTTCTCACACGCTATGTTACGTAAGAATCCAGCCTGCACTCTCAAGCTTTTAAATGTCTTACAAGACAACTCACATTATATTTACGCAAATCTTTCAAGTACTTTGATCACATCCTAATGGATCATTACATAACTTTCTTAAACTTGTTAACTTCAATCCAAATGTTTAATTAGCTCTTAAATGTTTATAACAAAATCAGATAAATTATTTATAATAATTAGAAATTGTTTATAATATTTGTCAAAGACAATAAAAATATTATAAGCACGCCTTTAACATCACTCTCGTTTCACATTATTTTCAAAAATACTTACAACAATTATTTACACTATTAACATTTAAATTGTTTAAATTATTAATTTAATAAATACATTAGCCACATGTTCATTTGGTTGGTAATTTTATCATCCTGTTTAATATAATCGACCAATGAAGGTTAGTTATACATGTTAATGTCACAATCTGATTTAATAAAGTTTTTTAATAATGATTTGTGACGGCAACCTTCATTCAACATCTTGTCTCAAATTCTTTCAACACTCGTGTTAATTATAACAGTAAATCACTTGATTAATTTTCAACGAACTATAACAATCTTACTCCAGCGGAAAATCCTTCGCTAACAAGTTAATGCACAATCTGCATTAAAAATATGCCCAAAATCATCATATATTAATCTATATGGCATTTACAACTTTCACATCACTTACAAAACCTCCACAAATAATTCTTTAACATTTATTCCTGTGGGAACTTCCTTCATATTCAAGGGCATTATATCTCAGCGACTTTCAACACGCGCTGCACTAGCGATTATACATTCATAGTTCCACTTAAAAATTTTATAATCATAATTTGTTTCAAAACTGTTTTTCTATTTAACCTTCGTAGATTTCATTCATGAACTGAAATGAAGTCAAAACTTGCCAATCACAAACAAATTTAATAGTGAATACGCTTATATACGCCTATCTGGTCTATCAAAATTTAAGACTAACATCTTAAAAGAAATTGTAGTATGAAAATACTATCTTCAAATAAAGTGCGACTAAAATGCAAAGTAGTCGAATAGAATCCAATTAGACTGGGGAATGCAAACATCGTTATATAATTCTCTAATTGAGAAAAACTCCTAACAAAAGTACTTGACTTTAATGCATTCAATAATTCATTATTAACATTACTCTTTCACAAAATTGTCTATGATGCAATGTTCATTCATAACTGATGATAAATGTCTGTGTTGCAATCAATACAAATAACGACTAGTATTTCCAAGATCGTCGATAACGTAAGATTTTAACGCTCTAAAATCATTTAAATGTTCTTCCTTCTTGATGATGACAGAAAATTGTTCAAAGTAATTAAACTGGGGTTGAATTACTTTAATAAAGTGACACGCTGTCTGAATTTAAATCTGCCATAAAAATCATTAACTTACAGTCAAATCGTGACTACAAAAATATTAATTACTGAAAAATCCAAATATCAGTCTCAACTGATTCAAAATCGTTAACTATGCCCATGACATAACAATGTCTTAATAAATTGACGAAAAATGCAAAACTCATCAAGGTGTACTGAGAATAAGAATCTCAACAAGAAAATAAGGCAAAATACATGAGGATAAAAATATGGGAAAAATGGTTGCTCAAACATTACTAGGTTACTCAAATACAATAAACGTTCACGACTACCTTATCTGCCGATTGACGTTCCAGAGGAAAATTCCCCAAAGAAGACTGCTGATGGATCCATTTCACCACGTTACAGCTGAGCTCCATCCTCGAAATAGGAAATAGCACCTTCGGAGAATCGAACTGCTTCCTTCTCCGTGAATCGCTCTGCTCCTCGAAAACGAATAGACATCCTTCCGGCAATAATCTTCATTGTGAGTCGGGACTACCCTGACCTCTCTTGAAAAATTCCCTGAAGTTCCAGTAGACAATCATCATGACGTTTTGTAGAAATTTCCGAAGAAATTATTCATATACTGAGTATGAAATAGTTTCTATGGCTGTTCGATGGTATTCAGCCTTTACTTACGAAACATGGGTGTAGATGGTATTCACCGCATGTTCGCTTGTGTGGAATAGCAATTAGCGAAGTTCCATGTCGCTATCTTACTCCAATGAAGTATGTCCCAATTGCAATAAGCCTTCTTAGCCTTCCATTTGCACTTCAGTTGTAGTGTCAGAAGAACAAACTGCCGTATTCAAATGCTCCATTATACTGTATCGTTCTGTAAGCAAGCAATCTGAAGTCCTTCTACTCCACTCGCAGCGTTAGCCTTGCGTTGTTTCTGGCTTATACAAAAGTGTTTCTCTAGTGGCGAGATAATCACTTTTGCCAGTCGTATTAAATTGCTAATATCTTTTGAAGTACTCGGTCGAAATTGTTCAGCTTTTCTCTATAATTGCATGTAGTACTGCACAATACAATTATGTTATCGGGGACCGCTAACTGTTTGAAGCTAAACTTATATAAGCTTTCTAAGGTCCGTTCCAACTTCACCTAGTTTGACCTGTATCTCGTTAACATAGTGGCCTCGCCACGCGTTATAAAAACGATTCTTTTCACTTGCTGTTCACTTTGATGTCTCACTATATTGAATGTATAATAAACTGACTTTCACAAATACTTCGATGATCTGAGCATTAGATCTCACAATGATCAGCGAACGAAAGAGAAGAGAAGAGAAGAGGCTCCTTTCTTCTGCGCAAGCCCTTTTATTACCTTCTCGAGGGGCGTTACCATCCCTTCCAAAGCGTGATACTGCGTCATCGCTAGAACTTCCAACTTCGTTAATACATGACGGATTTTCAAAATTCAAAAACTGAAAATAAATTTCACCAAAATTCCAAATCAATGCTTTTACTGCAAATGGATTTCCACAATTCTGCATTCAAAAAGTCATAAAAATACCATAGTTTCAGCAATCTCCGTCTTCCTTTAAACTATCGTTCATTGGTTCATGCCTCTCCTCCAATAGCATAGTTTCTTCCTCAGCAGAATTCCTCGTTTCCTGCGACTGCGTCGTACATCTTGGAACATTCTGGACTAAAATGCTGACGTCACTGAGAATCTCATCTCAAGTAGCTTGCTGGCATAACATATACGTCATCCGTGCTTACGTCATGACTACCCACGTCATAACTATGACAGCCATAACTCTAATCATAATTTCAAATATAGCCACCGTGGTCTCTACATAATTCAATTACGGGGGCATTCTCCTCCCACCACGTTTTAAAAACAGTTGCAAATTGTTTTTAAACTCAATGTTACAAGTATCTCAACTCTCTTGAACACGAAATTGAATTATTACTGGCTTACTCTAGTATGATATTTCCTCTATGTTCCTTAATCATATATTTCTTCTACTCTGGGTTGTATGTGGTTAATGTATTCTTTCCTCTCTAATTCCTCTTCTGACCAGTGTTTCTATTCTCTAAGTTCTGCTGGCTCGTAGAAGGTCCAGGATCGATTACAACATCCTGCCTTTTCCTTTGATTGTCAGCTTCTTTATCCCTTAATTCTTTTAAGTATTGCTGGCTTTCCTTTTCTCTTTGCTGATATTGCTCAGGTGTCATAACCTGACTTTGAGTATTCTGGTTTCTATTGTGGTTTTGGTTATTCCTATTATAGTTACGATTATACCCATTATTGTTATAATATCTGCCTCTTCCATTATAGTTTCCTCGGTTGTAGTTCCAACCTCTTCTTTGTTGATATGGTCGGTAACCTGGTGATCTGTAATTTATAAACTGATTATTCCTGTGAGGACCTACATTGTCAGTTTTCTCCTCCTCTGGCTTGTCAGTTTGTTGGACTTGGTCCATGTATACCGTATTGATTTCCTTATACTCTTGCCTTTGACCTTTCTGGACTACGTTAGGCATTGGACTTGTGTAGTCTAACCTTCTTAGTAATTCATCCATGCTGGATAAATCCCTGATGTTGGACGAAATTATAAGTCTCCTCACCTCAATTGGCAGCATACGAGAAATCGCATCTATTAGTTGCTCCGTGGACAATGGGGGTTGCAAAAATCTCAAGCGGGACAACTGACTCGTAAAGAAATCAGCGTACCTCGTTGGAAGAGTACCTGAGTATTTTCTTGAATATACCTCCGCTCTTAACGAATTCTGCGCTTCTATGGACCAAAATCGTTTGATTAATGCCTCTGCAAACTCGTCAAAGTTACTGAAGGTATATCTAAAAGCTCTAAACCATTCAAGGGGTCCTCCAATCAGATATCTCTCTACAATCTTCATCTCTCTCTCTCTGGGAATGTGAGCTTCGATGAAATAATCTTTGAGATTCCTTACATACTCTATAGGTGTCAAACTATCAGTGTTACTGAATTTTTGTGGTTTGTCCTCGAAATTCCTAATGACCGTCACGTTCCTTGGATATGAATCCGGATAGTTTTTCCCACTATCTCGATAATTCCACTCAGATTCCATATTCCTCTCGTCATCCTCCTCTCTGAATCTGGATACACGTTCTTCAGGAGTCACGTCTCTTTCTTCTAGATCTAGATGACATCTTCTGGTATGCTTCCTGTTCAATTCGCAAGCAAAGCCTTCTGTATCCTTATCGGTGATTTCTGTTAAGACTTTCTTGACTATCTCTTCCTTGTAGTTCTCCATTAAACTAGCCTCTCCTAACTTCAAGTTTTTCAGTTTACTCGTCGTTTCGTTTACATCCGAGACAACTTTATGAATTTGATCCTCTAATGTAGATTTTAAAGTTTGCATATCCTGATCTAGTTGTGTTCTATCGTCAACTTGTTTTTCGGATAGCGAATTTATCCTGACGCTTAAATCTTTTCTAATCTGCACTACCTCATTATTAATTTCTATCTGCGTACTGGCAAGTTTTCTTTCAATCCTTTCCTGAATTTGGGTTACATGTTCCCCACTTGACTTATTCCACTCGTCTTTCCATACCGCTACGTTTGCTGTTAACATCTCGGCTATGTCTACTTCGATATCCTCTTTTAATACTCTATTGTGGTCTAATACCTGTGTTCTCATGACCTCTACGTCATACTTCAACTCTGCTAAAGACGTTGTTGTTCTAACCGATTCATCGACTAACCTAGTCGTTAATGCAGTTATATTACGCGTACAAAGAGTTTTTGAGTTTTCGATTTCTTCCCTGACTTTATTTACATCAGTTTGGACTTTAGTGATATCTACGAAAACTGTGTTGACCTCTACCTGAATCTTAGTTACATCACTTTGCACCTCAGTTATATCCGCATGAATATTGTTAATGTCTACCTGAACATTAGATACATCTGTTCTAGCTTTTTGAATTTCTTTCTGGACTTCCTCGACCTTGTCTTGGACAGTCGCTACATCGTTTTTGACAACAACAACTTCGGCTCTAGCACAAGAAATATCCCCTCGGACATTAGCTACATCTAAATTTAACATTGTAAGGTCTCTCTGTACCTTAGACACATCATTTTTAACATCATCAACATTTTTATGGACATTAGATACATCTGTGCGGATGTCACTTACAGTATTTTCAATTCCTAGGGTATTGATCTGTAAACGCGACATATTATCCTCCAAATTTACAGCACTAGTATGAAGAACCTTCAAACTTTCACCCATGCTAGCTGTCAAATTAGCAGACAAAGTACTAGCATTCTCCTCCATTCGACTAGTATTCCTAGCTTCCATCTCCTTCATACTACTATTCAAATTAGCAGACATATTACTAGCATTCTCCTCCATCCTTGCATTCAAATTAGCAGACAAATTACTAACATTCTCCTTCATGCTTTCATTCAGCATCTGCTTCATGCTCCTAGTCATGCTAGCTTTCAAGTTAGCAGACATCTCCTCTAGCATCAACCTCAAACTTTCATCTGCCATTACAATATTATTATTCAAAATGGATTGCTGTAGGGACATACATCAAAAGAGCAAAATAACAACATTTGAGCAACACTTTTCACCATATATATAATTTTTGATCCATTTTCTGTCTTAAATCTAACTTATAACTACCTTATAATTAATATTCGAAGATACTTCATGTTGAAACAAACTCAAGCACATGTTCAAATTTCTCTGGCTCATTTTAAAATATCCTAACACAAATAATTTACATTTACAATCCAAATAATTAATTTTATCTTTAATATGACTGAAGTGTCATAAGCCGGTCAAATAAAATAAGATTCCAGATTATAGGCGATTTTTCTAAGTTTCCTGCCCATTTTACCTTTCTCAAGTTGTATAAGATCTGATCTTTTCTGAGTGTAATTTTCCTAATACAATACAACATTTAATTCCTATATAATCACACTCTTAAATACTACAATTGGCCTAGACATCTAACAAAGAATCAACCTCTTTATTTGAGTCTAATCGAACCTCACGTTTTAGGTTTGTCAATCTTTCTAGTGTTCAACCTGGTAATCCAGTTTTGTCGAATTCGTCCCACATATTAGGGTCAATCTTACTGTTGACTCAGCCCCACGCTCTTGGGTCGCCAATCTTTCTGTCCCCGTTTACCTGGATAGTAGGCTGTCAGATATCCGCCCCCTCAATCGGATTGCCAATAATCAATCGCACCGGCACAGTTACATCAATGAAAATGGCACTGACAGATACTATCGAGATAAGAGCACAGAAATTCACAGGAAATCATTGTGGAACACACCAAAATAGACGGGGGTGCATACTTACCGTTGCTTACCTCTTAATTATCTCGGGGTTTGAGTTGACAACAGGATCACTAAAAGTCTGTTCACACAATAATCTCCGCCATGACATTTAAAAATGAACCAGAAACGAAGACGAGAACTTTGAACTGTACAAAAGCTTTATTTCTAATAAAGGGAATGATTTTCCTAACACAACAAAATATACGTGGCTATCAGTAGCCCAAGTCAATCTGACTACGTCCTCCAGTAGGACTTGCAAAATTATTATACAACATGATATAAAACATTTTTGCTCCCAAGAGCTCCAAATACCGT
Source organism: Meconema thalassinum (assembly GCA_946902985.2). Classification (NCBI taxonomy): domain Eukaryota; kingdom Metazoa; phylum Arthropoda; class Insecta; order Orthoptera; family Tettigoniidae; genus Meconema; species Meconema thalassinum. Next base: position 82,186,466 of record OX336400.1, on the reverse strand, counting down.
AATATTCATAACACTATTGGATTGGAAAAGGACGTCAGGGTGTGACATATATAGAGCATTTGTTTCCTTTTAATAAACAAGAGAATGATATTTATAGTCGCAAGGCCGGAGTGTACGACCTCACTCTCTGAAAACCATATGTTGACACAGCTGCGGGCTACCTTCCAGCCTGCTGCATACCGGTCAAATGCACTCCCTTCTCACACGCTATGTTACGTAAGAATCCAGCCTGCACTCTCAAGCTTTTAAATGTCTTACAAGACAACTCACATTATATTTACGCAAATCTTTCAAGTACTTTGATCACATCCTAATGGATCATTACATAACTTTCTTAAACTTGTTAACTTCAATCCAAATGTTTAATTAGCTCTTAAATGTTTATAACAAAATCAGATAAATTATTTATAATAATTAGAAATTGTTTATAATATTTGTCAAAGACAATAAAAATATTATAAGCACGCCTTTAACATCACTCTCGTTTCACATTATTTTCAAAAATACTTACAACAATTATTTACACTATTAACATTTAAATTGTTTAAATTATTAATTTAATAAATACATTAGCCACATGTTCATTCGGTTGGTAATTTTATCATCCTGTTTAATATAATCGACCAATGAAGGTTAGTTATACATGTTAATGTCACAATCTGATTTAATAAAGTTTTTTAATAATGATTTGTGACGGCAACCTTCATTCAACATCTTGTCTCAAATTCTTTCAACACTCGTGTTAATTATAACAGTAAATCACTTGATTAATTTTCAACGAACTATAACAATCTTACTCCAGCGGAAAATCCTTCGCTAACAAGTTAATGCACAATCTGCATTAAAAATATGCCCAAAATCATCATATATTAATCTATATGGCATTTACAACTTTCACATCACTTACAAAACCTCCACAAATAATTCTTTAACATTTATTCCTGTGGGAACTTCCTTCATATTCAAGGGCATTATATCTCAGCGACTTTCAACACGCGCTGCACTAGCGATTATACATTCATAGTTCCACTTAAAAATTTTATAATCATAATTTGTTTCAAAACTGTTTTTCTATTTAACCTTCGTAGATTTCATTCATGAACTGAAATGAAGTCAAAACTTGCCAATCACAAACAAATTTAATAGTGAATACGCTTATATACGCCTATCTGGTCTATCAAAATTTAAGACTAACATCTTAAAAGAAATTGTAGTATGAAAATACTATCTTCAAATAAAGTGCGACTAAAATGCAAAGTAGTCGAATAGAATCCAATTAGACTGGGGAATGCAAACATCGTTATATAATTCTCTAATTGAGAAAAACTCCTAACAAAAGTACTTGACTTTAATGCATTCAATAATTCATTATTAACATTACTCTTTCACAAAATTGTCTATGATGCAATGTTCATTCATAACTGATGATAAATGTCTGTGTTGCAATCAATACAAATAACGACTAGTATTTCCAAGATCGTCGATAACGTAAGATTTTAACGCTCTAAAATCATTTAAATGTTCTTCCTTCTTGATGATGACAGAAAATTGTTCAAAGTAATTAAACTGGGGTTGAATTACTTTAATAAAGTGACACGCTGTCTGAATTTAAATCTGCCATAAAAATCATTAACTTACAGTCAAATCGTGACTACAAAAATATTAATTACTGAAAAATCCAAATATCAGTCTCAACTGATTCAAAATCGTTAACTATGCCCATGACATAACAATGTCTTAATAAATTGACGAAAAATGCAAAACTCATCAAGGTGTACTGAGAATAAGAATCTCAACAAGAAAATAAGGCAAAATACATGAGGATAAAAATATGGGAAAAATGGTTGCTCAAACATTACTAGGTTACTCAAATACAATAAACGTTCACGACTACCTTATCTGCCGATTGACGTTCCAGAGGAAAATTCCCCAAAGAAGACTGCTGATGGATCCATTTCACCACGTTACAGCTGAGCTCCATCCTCGAAATAGGAAATAGCACCTTCGGAGAATCGAACTGCTTCCTTCTCCGTGAATCGCTCTGCTCCTCGAAAACGAATAGACATCCTTCCGGCAATAATCTTCATTGTGAGTCGGGACTACCCTGACCTCTCTTGAAAAATTCCCTGAAGTTCCAGTAGACAATCATCATGACGTTTTGTAGAAATTTCCGAAGAAATTATTCATATACTGAGTATGAAATTGTTTCTATGGCTGTTCGATGGTATTCAGCCTTTACTTACGAAACATGGGTGTAGATGGTATTCACCGCATGTTCGCTTGTGTGGAATAGCAATTAGCGAAGTTCCATGTCGCTATCTTACTCCAATGAAGTATGTCCCAATTGCAATAAGCCTTCTTAGCCTTCCATTTGCACTTCAGTTGTAGTGTCAGAAGAACAAACTGCCGTATTCAAATGCTCCATTATACTGTATCGTTCTGTAAGCAAGCAATCTGAAGTCCTTCTACTCCACTCGCAGCGTTAGCCTTGCGTTGTTTCTGGCTTATACAAAAGTGTTTCTCTAGTGGCGAGATAATCACTTTTGCCAGTCGTATTAAATTGCTAATATCTTTTGAAGTACTCGGTCGAAATTGTTCAGCTTTTCTCTATAATTGCATGTAGTACTGCACAATACAATTATGTTATCGGGGACCGCTAACTGTTTGAAGCTAAACTTATATAAGCTTTCTAAGGTCCGTTCCAACTTCACCTAGTTTGACCTGTATCTCGTTAACATAGTGGCCTCGCCACGCGTTATAAAAACGATTCTTTTCACTTGCTGTTCACTTTGATGTCTCACTATATTGAATGTATAATAAACTGACTTTCACAAATACTTCGATGATCTGAGCATTAGATCTCACAATGATCAGCGAACGAAAGAGAAGAGAAGAGAAGAGGCTCCTTTCTTCTGCGCAAGCCCTTTTATTACCTTCTCGAGGGGCGTTACCATCCCTTCCAAAGCGTGATACTGCGTCATCGCTAGAACTTCCAACTTCGTTAATACATGACGGATTTTCAAAATTCAAAAACTGAAAATAAATTTCACCAAAATTCCAAATCAATGCTTTTACTGCAAATGGATTTCCACAATTCTGCATTCAAAAAGTCATAAAAATACCATAGTTTCAGCAATCTCCGTCTTCCTTTAAACTATCGTTCATTGGTTCATGCCTCTCCTCCAATAGCATAGTTTCTTCCTCAGCAGAATTCCTCGTTTCCTGCGACTGCGTCGTACATCTTGGAACATTCTGGACTAAAATGCTGACGTCACTGAGAATCTCATCTCAAGTAGCTTGCTGGCATAACATATACGTCATCCGTGCTTACGTCATGACTACCCACGTCATAACTATGACAGCCATAACTCTAATCATAATTTCAAATATAGCCACCGTGGTCTCTACATAATTCAATTACGGGGGCAGTACATAACTCTATAGTCTACGTATATTAAAATCCAACATGGCGACCATCCGAAATATTTAGACGGTTCTCAATATCTATTAATCTATGACAGCAATCAAACTGAAAATTTGTATGATGATAGAGGCAATTAATATAAGTAGGACATATGAAAAAATGCTACTTAGTTATTCACGTAACTACTTGTTGAATACAAGCTTCTCTCAGTATACACAGTATTCTTAACTATTTGCTATTCCTTTAATTTCAAAACGCGGAAGGGGAACACAGAACTTTTAATTTTTCCCGCGGGTTCCAGCTAAACCGCTGCTCTAAATGAAGGAACAAGCTTTCCTTTTGATGTTTCAGACCTTGTTAACACGTGGATGAAGTGAAATGAGATTACATGACGAACTAAAGCTTGCCGAGAGTGGATAATTCATACCCTCATGCCCTAGCGGCCAGACAGACACCTTTCATTTCGTGAGATCATGTGGGCAGTGGGTGGAATCCTCGGCTACCTTCAGGCAGGAACTGGTGAGTCCTAGTCGAAGAGAAACCTACTTTGAATGAGCCCCACCCTGGGTATGAATCATATTATTATATTACTGTATACAATAAATCACTATCATTCGCTAAAACTCGTTTGTCTTGCATTGTTGCCAACGTAGGTGTATTTAAAACTAGCCAGTCAGAGAATAATAATTTTATTAATACAGCCAATGTCCATGTACTTTTCTTTTCAAGAGTTTGTAAGAATCAAGGTCCACTCAGGGGCTTACAAGTGGCATGCGGGTTGATGGCCACGGAATCCCACCTGGGCACTTCAATTGTGTCACACTCATTTTTTCCATATTTTCTGTCTACGCACCTTTGTCATTTCTTGTTATCTTTCAAACGGCGGCTTAGTTGGTAGCATGCTGAGCTTCTATGCCCAAGATCGCGGGTTCAAACCCGACCGAAGTCATCGGATTTTTAAGAGCGTTACAAATCCCTCAGTATCCCTTCCTTCGGACGGGAAATAAAGCTGGCGGGCCCATGTCATAGATTTATGGCATGTAAAAGAACCTTCCACTAACTACAATTGTGTGAAACTAAATTTGTAGGTTAGATTTGATTAACGCTCTATTAAAGTTCCAACGTTCACAGCCAGGTGCCGGTTGCGGTGGCATCTAGTAACCACGTTCAAAACTAGTTGGTCGTTGACGGTGGGGTTTAGTAGCAAACGCTGGAACTACTTGAAAATCGAATGTCTGCAGTCCTTACTTGAATTAAACACAGACTAGTGGACCCGTGCGAGAAATCTCGCATGTTCATAAAACACACTTTCCCCAATAGATTTATAATGAGAGACTTACGGTGAAAGGTTAATGTTTTTATTTCAACCAAATGATTATAGAACACTATTTACATTTCAGTTAGAATTCCAAGTTCTACATTCCCTACTTAAAAAGGCAATCACTGAAAATTGGATAACGCTCACCGGTTATTCGATATTTACGAAATTATACGATTTGAGTACTCATTCCTTTGATTTACTGTTTCTGAAATCCATGCAAAATGATAAAGGAAAGACCTCTGAATGTTAAAATGACATGAAACAGGCGTCTCAGCGGCCAAAATGTGAAGTGGACAGTAATTATGGAGCGTATTTTCCTACAGCAACAGTAGGCCTATCAGCAAATCGCACAATTCGTACACTTTTTAAGTGATTTTTAAAGAAATTATAGATATTTATGAAATTCGAGTGCAATTTGTCACTGCTAATGTCTATTCTCTTTCATTTGAATGCTCATTTGTCACGATTGGTCGCTTGTGAGCGCCACCGGAGGGATCTATACTACTGAAATGATATATATGATATGATAATACACACACTAATACAGCCATCACATTAAAACACCGGCTATCAGACAGATTCTACATACACCCAAAGTACAAGGGGCTACATGGTCGCATTCCCTAAACTGAGGAACCAACTAACCAACGAGCGGGTCGCTTTTGAAACCTATCTGGACTGCTAAGTTTACATTCCATGTCTGCGGCGAGCCAAGGCTTTCCCATCTAGAGGCACAGTGTTGTCAATTCTCCTCCTTAGCCACTGAAACCAACCAGTGAGACAGGACGGAACTACGTGTAGCTGTGCAAGACTGGACACCTGACACGCGAGCATGCCGCCGGGACTGGACTTTTTACTTCTCGGGACTACATGGCCACGATGTCTCAAAGTCTCTATACCTCTGGTCACCTCCAGGGCCGTGGAGAGAGAGTACGGGCCCCCTCCATATTGTTCGTCCCCGTGACATCGTGTAAATATACAATTTGTTTTTTATTTTTAAAGCCCACTAAAAAACGTTGAATTTTTTATTTACTTTTTTTTGGAACGTATTAATTTTGTTCATTGTAAATTATCAATATCGTTTGTTTTATCTGACTGAAAATTTTACGCTCCCTCATCACAAGAAAAAGTTCAACGCCTTTCACAATCTTATGTAGCCTACCGGTACTGAAATTCGAAGTTTCGAAGGTTTATAAATGTAGTTTAGTGGCTATAAAATCAAGTTGAAATGTTATTTAGAAACTTTCCTCCCTATTCACAGTGGAAGAGATTTTTAAGAGTGTTAAAATCCCTCAGTATGCGTTCCTTCGGAGGGGAAGTAAAGCCGGCGGTCCCATGTCATAGATTTATGGCATGTTAAAGAACCTTCCACTAATTGCACCTGTGTGAAGCTAAATTGGATAGGTTAAGAATGTAAACAACGCTCTTAGGTTTCTACGTTCGTTGCCAAGAGCCGACTGCGGTGGCGTTTAGTAGCTAAGTTCTGAACTTGGCCTAGAAGTCGTTGACGGTGGCGCTTGGCGGCAAAAGTAGGAACAATTTGAAAAATTCTAAGTTGCAGTACTTAAATTAATAAACAGATAATACACACTAATACAGTCATCACAATTAACACCGGTTATCAGACAGATTCTACACACACCCAAAGTACACGGGGCTACATGACCGCGTTGTCGCAGCCCCTAAACTCTGTCTGCCGCAAAGATAAGAAGATAATGGTTATTTACATGTTCTCATTATAGTCTAGTATTTTGTAGCATATTCAATTGATTCAGATACATTGAATATAATAAAATGTCAAATTTGTTGGCGAATACGTAAAATTGGGCAAATTTGTCTACTCTGGGGTTTTCTACTTTCGCGGACCCCTCGGCAAGACCTAGCCCCAGTGCTGCATCCCCGTTCGCCCCGCCCTTTCATCGGGCCTGGTCACCTCAAGACCTAAGCGGTCACTTTGATGTTCTGGTCTGTGAAGAGGCTAAGACCGATCCTACATTGGAAGCGGAATCTCTCCCGACCAGACGGTCTGAGCGGGTCTGGTCGGGTCTGAAGAAAACAAACACACGGCGCACCGTCCCCCCTCCTACACTGGAGCCAGTGTTCGTTCCGGGGAGGGGAGTCGGGTCTGAACTGGTCTGACAGCAATCAAACAGGTTTGTTTTTTCGTCCAGTTGCATGCGAGGATGATGCAAGTATAAGAGATTCGTCTCTTTTGGTTATAGAATTTCCGAGAGAGAACACAGCCTGGGGCCATAAATTGTACCAGCAAGTCTGCCAACATAAAAAATAAAAAGTCATATGAATATAGCCTTTATTACACGTAATTGAACAGTATGATCTGCGATGAGTTACTGATTATTGATGAAAATAACCCAAACATAACTGCGCCTTTCGCTAGGCGCTGAAATATACGTCCAGATAGGAAAATAGTAGGATATACCAATGTTGGCAATAGATTTGTCACGAAGGACACAGTTATGCCGTTCTAGAGCTTAATTCACCTTTAGGCTAATTAAAAATTGCTCTCCTACTCTACAGAATTGTTGGGATATTCGATGAATATAAAGAAAACTATCCAAATGCACACACTATATTGCCATAACCGCACTTTTTGCCTAGCATGCCGGCTGCCACCCACCCCTCCCCGTAGCCCTAAATCACAAATTTTATTGCAATGCAAAGGAGAATGGGTAAGAAAACAAACAAGAGATGAAATGCACACATTTATTCTTTATATATATATTCGAGAGTAGTCCATATTGCCCACTAGTTTTACACATGGTCAACAACAGGAAGATGAACATTGCCGTATTGTTCTTACTATCATTATAATTCTTACATCCCGGTGCTTGGCAATTTTTCCTCCCTTGCAGTGGCATGATTGACTCTCAATTCAATTCAAATAAATAATCAAAATACCGAACAAATCAAAACAACCAACAACACACGAGGAAAATCAATCAAAACAGACTATTCCCGCTCCCGCCAATCGGTTTGGTGTGAGCGTTGGGCGAGTGCCAATTACGGAACCATAGTACTAAAATTAATTCTTCATTGGTTGGCATAACATCTGGTACAAGTCCTTACCCCGACCCCCGACCCACGCGCTCCCTATGATCTGTCATCCCCCTGGTTGCATGGAAGCTTTGGTCGAGGTGGTGCGTTTTAACATCATCTATTGAACTTGGTTTTTGTGTTTAATTTTTCCATAATGGTAGAAAAAAAGGAATGTTAATTGAATTAGTGGGACCAGAGGGACAAACAGTATCACAACCACGATTTGAGGTCAAAACTGTGGGAGGAAGTTACTCTACTTCTATGTGCGACAGAATGTAATCAAACGTTTCGACGGTCATTCTATGATATTTTTTGAATTTATCAGGGTGACTACGCATAGGTTGGCAGGTTGTGTAAAATTCACTTTGACGGTGGTCTTCATTGAACTCATGAACCCTTTTTCTTTTACACGAGTTTAATAATAAATTCCTGTCCAATAACATGAAATCAATTAGTTCCTCGTCAATTTTTCAACTGTAATAATAGACAACTTTCCTCGTCGAGAGTTGACACAGCTCTGGTTCTTCCGCTCCTGAATGAAAACTAGCTGCAATGTAGGGGTGCCGAGTCTGGACTGGTCTGGTCTGGTCTGGTCTGGCCGGGTCGGGTCAGGTGGCCGCTTCCAATGTAGGATCAGCCTAACGCGCCTAACCCACTTTTTCTACTTGTTTTTGGTGTGCAAGATTTTCCAGCTCATGTTGCTCTGTTTCCATAAGCTGGCTAGATTACTTTTCAGAATTTCCTGTGAAAAATCTAAGATTTTTTTCTTTCATATTCAGGTTAATTAGAAGCTTTACCAACTTTGCTTTTCATATGATGAATTGTGCGTGTGATTATAGTTTTTTCTGGTTTTTGGAACGATAGGCAGAGTAACTCAATACGTATTTGATATTATATTACATTTTGTTGTGTATGAAGCGTGTTTGAGATGCAAAAGACTACCAGAATAATTCGATTTTATGGTGAATCAGGCTCAAAGGTTGGCAACAATCGTACGATTGCACAATGTTCAACATGGCCTCCTCAAGTAGACGTGGTTAAACTGCAGCTGTAGAGCTTGTATCATCAATAAAATACTTCAATGGTAATAAAAGTGGTGAAAATTTGAGTAAAATGTGCAAACAAAGGACTTTAAGAGTACATAGTGAGTTAAGTGATGACAATTTAGAGTTTCCATGCAGGAAGCACAAGAAGAGACAGAGACAGGAGATGCGCGGAGGGATAGTTTCCTCAGGACTTGACCTGACGTTTGGTGTAAGATAAACCAAAGCAACAAATATCCTGTTTACTAATTCCTAAAGCCGTCACGGATGAACTGTAGGATTTTTCTACGAATTTCGCTTTCGGACGAAACGCTACGTAATCAGCGTAAGTGGATACTGACGGTCCTTCAGATAAGGTTCCAAATAAAGATGCGCGGCATATGGGAGTGGATACAAGTGAAGTGATAAGCTTGCAGTTTGCTTAGAGCAGTGAGTGTGCGAGGTATATTATCTCTATCGTGAACCGAGGTAAGGACAAAACTCCCATATTCTGACAAGGGAAGTATCAGGTAAGACAGGTCGAAACCTATCTTGTAACTTTGTGGACGCAATCGTTGTACTACAAGAGGACAACGTGCGGAGAATCAGCCGCCAGGAAGTTTTGGTACACTCGCTATAATTCATCCTCACTGAAATTTCGTATCAGTGCAGTTATTTCGTTCTCGAGAGCCTCCAGAGTACGCGGATTGTTTGAGGTTCCCTCACAAGTAAAAATCGCACGTCGCTGAAACGTACGAACAAATTTACTGCAAACGTCTTCTTGAGAAGATAAGTTTCCACTAGGAAAATTCGATGTTTTGTTCTATACCTAACCATGTTCACGGGATACGAGGCAGGCTACAGTAGTACACAGCAAGTCTTAATTATCATAACTAAGGTATCTTGCCAGGTGCGTATGTAATAAATTCTATGACACCAATCAAGTCTTTCCTACACACTATTGTAATCGGTTGGTTGGTTCCTTAGTTTAGGACTGCGACAACGCAGTCATGTAGACCCGTGTACTTTGGGTGTGTGTAGAATTTGTTTGATAACCGGTGTTAATTGTGATGGCTGTATTAGTGTGTGATATCTGTGATTCAGGTAGAAGGACTGCAGACAATTAATTTTTTGAAGTAGTTCCTACTTTTGCTACCAAATGCTACCGTCCAAATGCTACTAAATGTCATCGCAGTCAGCACTTGGCGGCGAACGTTGGTACTAATATAGGGTTATCAAACTAACCTACACATTTTAGCTACCACAAGTATAGTTAGTGGAAGGTTCTTTTTCATGCCATAACTGTATGACATGGGACCGCCGGCTTCACTTCCCCTCCGAAGGAAGGCATACTGAGGGATTTTTAACGCTCTTAAAAAATCCGACGACTTCAGCTGGGTTTGAACCCACGATCTTGGGCATAGAAGCTCGGCATGCTACCAACTACGTTGTTGTAATCGATACATGCTATAAATCTGGCGTTGAGTCATTGCAACCTGTCCGCAGCACGGCCTCTGGAAAGCTACGTTCTATATGGAGGACTCTCACTGTAGTAGCCTAAACGCTATGAAGAATCCTTTCACTAATCTCGGAAATGTTATTTTAGATGCTTTCTGAAACTTGTTTTATTCATACAAGTCCCCAGGGGCTCACATCTAGTGGGACGTGGGTTGGCGACCACTGGACCCCAGCTGAGTCCGGCATTGCTTCCACATAGTCTACTTGTGCCGGGCTCGTCTCCGTCTTCTTTCCTGTCGGCCTCCCATGGTCAACTCTTGTTCTCTTCCGACCCCGACAGTATTAGGGTATCCAAGGCCTAGGGAGTGTCTTCTCCCCCCCCCCCTCCTTTAATTGGCCCTTCACTCGTCTTTCACCATCCCTCATTCTTCTAGCAATCAGCCTTCTTTATCTTATCACTATAGTTCCTTTTCTCTTTAAGATTCCCACCCTATTTTTATGAATTGGCTCCCCGTATATCTAAATTACATTTTGTAAGTATTTTCAATCTACATTGCATTTTGTAAGTATTTTCGATCTAAACTCCATGTTGTAAGTATTTTCAATCTAAATTGCATTTTGTAGGTATTTTGAATCGCAGGCTGACGTATTGTGAGTATTTTGAATCTAAATTACATTTTGTAAGTATTTCCAATTTCAATTTCATTTTGCAAGTATTTTGATTTTCAATTGCATTTTGTGTGTATTTTGAATCTGGTATGGCATTTTCAATCTAAAGTGCATTGTGTATTTTCGATTTCAATTGCATTTTGTAAGTATTTTGAATCTACATTGCATTTTGTAAGAAATTTCAATCTAAATTGCATTTTATAAGTATTTTCAATCTAAATTGCATTTTATAAATATTTTCAATTTCAATTGCATTGTGTAAGTATTTTGAATTTCAATTGTATTTTGTGAGAATTTTGAATCAGATGGGTTGACATTTTCAATCTAAATTGCATTTTGTAAGTATTTTCAACTTCAATTGCATTTTGTGAGTATTCCGAATCTACATTGTATTTTGTAAGTATTTTGAACCTAAAATACATTTTGTGAGTCGTTTCCATCTAAATTGCATTTTGTAAGTATTTTCTGTCTTAGTTTTCGTTATGGTTTCCCTTTCACTGTCGATAACCTAGATGTTAGGCCCCTTAAAACAACAATTATCATCATCATCATCATCATAATCATACACGTGTCGCTTCCATGTATCAAAGTTGGCAGAGCGATTGACTTATTGAATATAAGTTGAGTCTCTTCTCGTAACTTTCAGTGTCCGTTGAATTGTTCCACATGTACAGCTATATTGAAATCGATGAAGCTTTTGCTTCACTTCGTTATCTCTCAACCCAGATAAGTGATACTTGAGATTTGCTCTGTTAGTTGATTGCCAATTAGTGAGCAACATTAGAAAACCACTTCCAGGTTGACTGAGGTGGGCACCGAACTCGCTTCTTCTCAGTTTTGCTTCCCGAGGCTGATTTTTGCCGTGTTTATTTCGGGGTTTCGCCCAGCTAGAGTGGCTCTAGAAAAGGCAGATCTTGCATTAGATAATATGCAGTACTAACAGTAATACCCGGCTTCGCCCGGCGGAATGATCATTAAGACTCAAAGGTCTCTTTAAGCCCTGTGGTCTGATAAGCTGGGCTCGGATTTTTAGGTGCTAAAATTCGGGATTTTTTTATGTATTAAAATTACCTGAAATATGTGACAAAAAAGTAAAAATATTTAATTATAATTTAGTTTATTAATGTGAATATAAACAATATGCAGTACACAAAAATGCAATTTATTCTATATCTCACTGACTGCTGAAGCATTACAATACACTACGAGATACATCTTCAGCTGGTCCATCACAAATAACGGACGATTATCGCGAATTACTTATTCTGAAGGTGCGAAACTGCAGTAATATGTTTCTTGCCCTCGACGTGTTGTGTAACTTGAGATCGCTGTTCAGCCTTGATTGCTTTCCCACATGTTTGGCAGAACAGAACGCCCCCATCAAAAGTAAAATTATTTTAAAATTCTGCAACAGACGATAACTTGTAGACTTGTTTTACTTTAAGCATAGTAGAACTGCCTCACACTTCACAGTGCCAGAAATGAATTGCACGTGAGTGACACTGGTTCCAGGTAGCGTGGGAGGGTGAGGTCTAGCACGTGGTGCAATATGGCTATGGACAAGGAAATCCCCGGCTTCCACAGTGAGTGGCACGGGGCGACAAGTTAAGAATAACACAGTTGCAAGCTGGCACACGCTCTGCATGAAGATTAGATAGCTCACAGGTTCTTCCCCGTCGAAGTAACACAGAAAAATAATTCAACAAACTGAAAGATACTGATTTTAAAAAACGTATAATAAGCAAAAAGCAGGAATTTATGTATTTATAGTAAAAATTCTTAAAATATGTTATTACATAAAAAAACATTTATTTGCCTAAAAATCCGAGCCCTACTGATAACACTCAAAGTGATGAAATGTATTTATTTATTTATTTATTTATTTATTTATTTATTTATTTATTTATTTATTTATTTATTCTTTGGTCGTTTGGGCCACCTATGGTGTTTTTGGTGGATTGTTCGGCGGCTGCTTTTGTGCTGAAATTTCGAGCCTTTCTATTGGACCAGTAATATTTCATTTTCTTGCTGAACTCTATCTTACGTTCCTCGGACCATATCCTGAATGCGTTGTGGTGAACTTCTGTAATGCATGTGAGGAAAGGTCTGGTTTCAACTGTCAGACGGTAGCGACTGCTGCCATTTATTGTGTCTTGCTGAATATTAAGTTCAGCAGGATCCTTCTCAACTTGTTTGGTCCACAAGGACCCAGTGGCTTTACCCTTCTTGGCTTCCTTAGGTCATCCTGTGGTGTTCCATTCTGTACAGGTGGCCGTAGAAAGCCAGATGGCGTCGGTGAGGTTTTCCTGGTTTTTGCAGAGTTCACAATTGAGGCAGTGAATGAGAGAGGGGGCTATTGCCACAGTTGGATGGAACTGAGATATTTGTAGTTTTGCGGTTGCTCTCTCGCAGCATAAACGTGATTCACAGAAACTACATTATTCACAAAACAAGGGAAGGAGCCTGCGGAAGTCTTTGATATTATGTACATTGAAAAATGAATGCATGCCCTACACAATGGTACCAATAACTCAATTTTGCCTCAATTTGGTTTTTACCATCGTCCTCCATCTGGTAAGATCCTTGGTCCCACTATTTTCCGCGAGAATTTCTTTTCCTGTACCTCGATGGCCCTTAGGGGAGGGGGGGGGGTCTTCTTAGTTATAAACAGGCACTCAGCTGCGTAGAGGATTGATGGTTTGACTACTACGTTATAGTGTCTTAGTTTGACATGCATCGACAGATGTTTCGAGACGTACAGTTTTCTGCAAGCATAGTAAGCCCTGCCTAGTTTGATCCTCCTCCGTTCGAGAGCCATCATTTCACTGAGATCTTCTGAGGTCCATTCTAAACACCTGTAAGAAATTATGTTAATGGTAAGCTTATCCTAACACAGATTAATCATTCTATGGACGGAAATGCAAACAACACATTATTCAACAGTTTTCAACGTATTCAACATGAGAAATTTTCACTGGCCTGATGGTCTTTCAATTAGTGAGGCAAAAGTATTGCGCCTTATCAGTTAACTGGCTACCGACAGCAGTGGCTACGATCGCTAAAGCGCAGCGTTAGGTCATGGGGCCAAGCTCTATGCTGACTCGGTAGACGCGTGGGTTCGATCCCCTCCGTCGGCCGTCCTTGAAATTGTTTTCCGTGGTTTCCCATTTTCAACACCAGGCAAATGCTGGGACGATACCTTCTAACTAACAGGCCACGGCCCCTTCTTTCCACATCCTCGCTCAGTTTCATTCATCTTCATCCATTCCATCTCTCATCCCGACGCGAAGGTCACCCACGGCCGTCGACTAGAAAGAACTGCACTCGACCTCTCAGGAGGCCACACGAAAATAAAACTTAACTGGCCTAAAACCGTTGATTAAGTCCCATCGTTGATATTTCTAAATTCTTCACCACGTTGATTCGATAATATACAGAAAGAAAGCTGGTTGTCAGAAGAGCAGGTATTATTTCTCTGTTTTTAGCGGGATATTCGGGGCACCACCTAGTGAAATCACGACCAGTGCCTCAGTCAGGAAACAAACCAGAGTCTTCAAAGGTGAAAGGTAGTAATAAAAAAAAGGAATGACACTGAGTAGAAACAGTAAGAACCTGCTGCATTGAGGACCGGTTTAAGTGCTCCACAAACAGGGAAATGAGATGCCGTATTGTGCATTCCGTTTCAAATGAACTAAGCGGCTTTCTTGATACAATGAACTCCGATATTTTAAAGTGACTTTAAAATTACATGCATATATTATTATGTCGAGGTCATCTGTCATTTTATGAAAATCTCAGGCAGTTCATGAAACGTCACACTAAATGAAACATTGAATTGGGATGAGCACGTTACTAATACATACAGGAAAGTTCACTCATCACTTCATCCACTTAAGATTCACTAGTTCGTTCTACCCCGTAAAGACTCGTCCAAACAACCTTGATACTCCCTATATTTAGCCTACTTTCCACATTTTGTAAAAATGAGGAAAAAGTAGACTTATGGGTTACGTGCCGGGTGCGACCGTGCCAGAAGCGACCCTGCTAGTAGCTTACAGTGCCGCATGCGACCCATTGTTCGAGAGCAGAATTTTTACGGTGCGCCGTTTTAACTTAATTTACTCCTACTGTCGACCAAAATATTATGTACACTCGAGTTTGAAAGTTGTTTGTGAAGTAACCAATTGGCCTACATAAAATCCAATAACATCATCATTTTTGTCGTTATATTCTATGTTAAGTCATGCAAGTTTGGAATTTTTCATTTATATTTTAATATTTTTTATCGTAGCTGGAACACAAAACGTACCCGTTTTAGCGTGTTTCAACAATGCGTCACCTTTAAGAATTAGTTTCTCAAGCACCCGTCATCAGATCGAATCCAAGTTTTAACACAGTGTACATTGGAATATTTTATACCTGGTTTATTAATTTCAAAATGTTGTGTGTCCAGGGAACAAAGTTGTTATCACATTTGTAAGATAACTTTTTCTCGGCTCGGGGTGGTTGGAAAATTGCGTTCTTGGTCGCGTTGTAATCCTTATATATCAAAAGGCTATGCTGTAGGACTGTGAAATACGTAAATGAATGTACTTATTTTATATAGGTTTGTATTTGTAAGGGATAAGACGACATCGTTCACCAGCCTGCCGATACGGGGAAAGCTGTACAGCGTTGCCGCGATGGAGTACCGGTAACCCCACGCGGCATGCCGCGCCTCACTCGGAATTACATGGGCACTTTCCTTGCCTATTTAAAATTAACTTGTCATTAACTTCATTAATTCAAGCAAATGGTATTAATAAGACGTGAAAAACATTTTCAATCAGCTTTTCTCATGAGGGCTTTGAACCACCAATAGCAGCTCATTTTTTTCGTCATTTTTATATTATTAAGTTTTTAATGTTCTTTTATTATTTGCGTTTATCTACTTACAATATATACATTGGTTTAAGTCACCGACAGCGGTAGCTACACTCGCTAACGCTCAGCGCTAGGCCATGGGACCAAGCTGTCTGCGGACTCGGTAGACGTTGGTTCGAGCGCCATCGTCGGCTGAACTTGAAATGGTTTTCCGTGGTTTCCCATTATCAACTCCAGGTAAATGCTGTGATAGGCCACGGCCACTTTCTTCCTATCCTTGCCCAGTTTAATTCATTTCATCCCTCAATAACCCTTCTCATGAGGTTGGCGTTGGCAAGGACATCTGTCCTTAAAACCACCCACCACATCGCATCTCATCCCCGACCCCATTGAAAACGGGAATAATAAGGGGTAGACTTACGCACATTGGTTTAAGTCACTTACAATTCATCACCAGAAATATCATCATCAATGTTTAATGAATCAGAAGTTTCATGACTGTTTACAACTTGCACTTCAATATCTTTCGGAGGGCAACTTTCCTCGCAATGATTTGTAGCCTATTTTCATTTATGAAAAAATAGGCTTATGAGATCACCGTCTACATGACGGGGTAATCCCGCCTCGTCCAGAAAGATATGTTAGAAATTCCCAGATTCCACCGATACATCAGTGCTTGGGTCGCTAGTGGCACGATGGCAAATTGGTGGGTCGTATGCGGCACGGTCGCAACCGGCACGGTCGCATCCGGCACGACACCGACTTATGAGATCGATCCAGGCAAATGTGTGTATGTCTGTCTGTCTATCCTTCTGTCTGTCTGTGTGTGTGTGTGTCTCCCCCTATTAACTCCTAACGGCAGCAGCAATCGTAACCAAATTTGGTATGAGTAAAGAACTATGCCTGAGTATCACAAGGCCGCATTTGGAAACGGCGTCAGTGCTACCAACTGCTGAAAAATCACAATTAAAAATTGAGGTCCATGTTGGATACCTCAGAAGATATGCATGGGAATTGTTCCAAAATTAACGCACATATAGATAATATTACATGAGACTAATTTACAGGAACCCATACATGAGAGTGTTGCCAACATGATTCTATGCCTGCTGATAGGTCCAATCTTTAAATGCATGTAACTTCCATACTATCTATTGGATTTCAACCAAATTTGGTATGTGATTTGCGCACACCAGAGCAGATATGAATATGCATTATTTTAGTGTCAGCAGGGCTGCTAACTGTTGAAAATGCACTCTACACATTTGTATCCTAATCTCAATATATTAGAAAGTATGCAGGCCAACAGTTCTAAAATTTGCATCCATATAGTACCTCCAAACTTAGGTTAGTTTTCAGTGATCGATATGTGACAGTGCTGCCAACATGATTCTACGCGTGCTGACAGATTTAATGTTGAATCACATGTAACTTCCATACTAATAAATGGAGTTCATTCAAAATTGGCACATATATATATATATATATATATAAGTTTGAGCATGACATTTATTGCAGTGTCACCAACCTAATTTTACGCATGCTGATAAATTCAATATTTAAATACATGTAACGTGCATACTATCTATTGGATCTCAACCAAATTTTGCATGTGCATTGTGTAGCTTAAGAGATGGAACTAAGAATATATTTAGAGCCACCAGGTCTACCAACTGTTGATATATGGTCTCTATAATTTGAAGAAAAGTAGGCTCTTTAGTTCGTCATGGAACTACTTGTTAACTACTGCGATGTTGTATTAGTAGATGCTATCGGCGAACAAAACAAGAAACTTCAGAGAGCTTTAAATTCTTGCATTAAATGTATTCTGTCCTTAAAATTTTCCTCACACGTGTCTCCTTTTTATGCTCTACATTCCTGGTTAAAAGTACAGTAGAACAAGAAAGAAACCTGCACATAATTATGTACACTCATCTATCGACTTCACAATGAAGGTATACCTCACTATCACTCACTCACTCACTCACTCCGTTGGCTTCTCTGGGACGTGACGATTCCGTGCCGCTCTCACTATCTGCCTCCATTTCCTCCTAAACGCAGTATTCTCCCATCCGGTAATACCCATTTGTCTGCAATCAGATGTCACCTCATCTTGCCATCTACTCCTAGGTCTCCCAGGGGTTCTCGAGCCTTCGATCTTCTTTTCGTACACCTGGCAGCGTCCATTCTGATGACATGCCCTGCCCATTGCAGCCGTTTTGCTTTCATGACGTCCACTACCCTGGGATGATGGGCTAACTTATACAGCTCATGATTTGATCTGAGAACCCATCTTTGTGTTTCCTGGTCAAAAATGGGGCCGAAAATGTTTCTATATATCTTGTTTTCGAAGACTGTAAGTTGGTGTTCCTCCCTTTTGGTCACACTCCATGTTTCGGCTCCGTATAGCAGTACTGGCCTGATGATCGTGTTGTATAGTTTTAGTTTTGTTTTCCTGGTCAAAAGTTTGGATGAAAGTAATTTATGCAGGGAAAAGTAAACTTTGTTTGCATTCCGTAATCTAATTTGGTGTTCAACTTTTCTTCTACTGCAGTCATTTATAATTACCCGTTTGGCGTGTTCTTAAAGGTAAAATTGCCTATATCTCTCTTTTAATTTTCATTTTATTTCTTCCTATCATGATCGTGACACGCGATCTGGATCTATAATTGCAATTCCTCTACATCATTCATCAGCCTTCAGTAACTCTTTCCTTGTGTCGGGAACTAGAATTTGTAATAATTTTCCTCGTGGCGTTAGAAATTGTACATCCCTAACAACTTTCAAACGTGCATGTAAAGATTTCCTCTTGAATTCGTAGCCCAACTAGAACAATTTGTGTACGAATGTGTGGGTGAATGACCATAGTTAAACTTTGTTAAAACTTCGTGTGTGGTTATTACTGAATGTAATTTGTAAAACTTAGTTAATATCACACAGTTGCCACATTAATTTTAATGTTTAAGTTTTCCTAGTATTTAAGTTTGGTAGGTTAAGAATAACATATGCGAGTATTCATGTAAGTTGCTTTGTGTGTGATTAAGTGTAAGAGAGGGCCTAGAGCCCTAAATTCGCCACAATATGGGCACCAAAGGAAAGGCAAGGAAAACTTTTCTACAAAAAATGGAATCTGTTGACATCGAATATAGATTTAGTTATTAGAAAGTCATTTTTGTTAGCCTTTGTCTGGAGCGTGGCACTCTATGAAAGTGAAACTTGGACTATTGGTGCAGCAGAAAAGAGGAGAATTGAAGCGTTTGAAATGTGGTGTTACAGGAGAATGATGAAGATCAGATGGGCAGATAGATATTAAGACGAGTGGGAGAGGAGAGATGTTTCTGGCGACTGCTAATGAAGAGAAGAGATAGTTTGGTAGGACACATAATAAGACACCCAGGAATAGCAAGCTTAGTTATGGAAGGAAGGGTCGAGGACAAGAACTGTAGGGGTAGACCAAGGTTAGAATATGTTAAACAGATTGCCTCGGATGTAGGGTGTGGTAGCTATGTAGAGATGGAACGATTAGCTCAGGACAAGGAGGCATAGAGAGCTGCATCAAACCAGTCAAAAGACTTAAGACTCAAACAACAACAACAACAACAACAAATAATAATAATAATAATAATAATAATAATAATAATAATAATAATAAAATAAATAAAATCCAGCATATAATGTAGAAAGGGACAGTTGCATTATCTGACGCGTGGTTTCATCAAATGACTAAATTTCGCTGTCACAAGTGTAATTATGTTTGTAAATTATCTGACGGGAAGTCCAGTCCGTCACTTTATGACGTAGCGGTAGCTATCCAAGAATTAATAGTTACAATATACGGTATGGAAGTCACCGTGGATGTTCAAAGACTGTTGTTTCTTGAGCATTTTTGCCAATTAACGATTCCGGTGTTTTTGTTCCGCCTGCATATTTTAATATAGTTCTGTTGTTCTAGTGTTCAAAATATATTTTAAACCATAATAAACAATCATTAATTTATGTTCTGGAATAGTTCATGTATGACGATGAAGAGTAAATGTACAACTCCATTGCATCAGTCACTTCATGAAGAGTCAAATCAACAAATACCAGATCTTCATGAAGTGCCTCGGCTGATAATTTGAAATCATTTCTTACACCATCTGCCTAAATCGGTCCATCACTTCATGAAGAAACGCGTCAGATAGTGCAACTATCCCTTTTTATATCATACTAGCCCGGTATCTTTAAGTTTTACCCAGCGTAAGCTTAAAAGGCGCACGGACGGCAGGTGCCAGACGCAATTCAGAAAAGCCGAGGCGAACAGCGAAACTCCAAACACATATACTCTTCTCTGAAGTCTTAACTCAACAGTTTGATGCTGGCCGAAGCTGGGGTGATAGGCTCACTCGCTAGCTCGCAAACTCGCTCCGAAGCTAGTAATTTAAATTTCAACTGAATGGAGATAGTTGGAAGAAATGAAAACGTAAGAACACTTAGCCTATAATGGGCGAAGTATTAAAGCTTGAGATATGCAGTCCCAGACTTTTTTTTTTTTAGAACTTTCCATGCTGAACAATTCTTACACTCATCTATATGATACAATAAGTTCATCCGACAAAAAACTCAAGCTCCTAAACCAGAAGGAGTTTGAAGGTGCGATTTGTACCAAAATCTTCCAAATCGTCTCAATGGTACAAGAAGAATCATGCATTTTTTTTTGAAAAGTCAACGGAAATAGCCTATTTGTATTTGTTTAAAATGTGCGTTTAAACAAATTAACGTATTTATAGAAGCACACATAACAGTAAGGTTGGTGGTTGGTTCCTCGGTTTAGGGGCTGCGACAACGCGGTCATGTAGCCCCGTGTACTTTGGGTGAGTGTAGAATCTGTCTGATAACCGGTATTAATTGTGATGACTGTATTAGTGTGTGTTTCTGTTTCATAATTCAAGCATGACGAATAGAAATAAATAGTGTTATCACTCACCGAGTTCAACCGCGCCCCGCTCGGCTAGCGCTAGCGGCGCTGATCCCCAACGCTACACAGTCAGCTGTTCAATAGTGGGATACGCGCTGGGCTACGTAAACCTCTTTACGAAGGCTGCGGTTACGCTGATTACAACAAATTGTGTGTTTAGACTTATGAATAATACTGTCAA
Organism: Meconema thalassinum; assembly: GCA_946902985.2. Taxonomy (NCBI): domain Eukaryota; kingdom Metazoa; phylum Arthropoda; class Insecta; order Orthoptera; family Tettigoniidae; genus Meconema; species Meconema thalassinum. The sequence goes on along the minus strand of OX336400.1, from coordinate 82,165,514 downwards.
AAAGTTAGTATTAATATTCTCTGTCCCCATGTAGAACTATCGTTTAAAACCCTCCGTTAGTCGCGCATTGGTCTGACAGCTCCATGGTTCGTTATATTAGTTTTAATATCAAGCCAACAGTTCAACTTATGATCTTATCGTCTCGTGACATCTTACACCAAACCTTAGTAAGCATTTTTCTGGGGTTGTGAAATAGCGTGCCTAAAAATAACTTTAACACGTGTAACATTTTGTCAGCGTGAGATTGATAGTACCAGCGCTCCCAATGATGTTACATTCTGTCAGTGAGTGGCAGGTGTGCTGTTATACCGATTATTTGGCTTAGTATGTTGCCTTAGTTAATATCAGTAAGGAGATTGCGCCTTACGAAAACCTAAGGATGCAGATGAAGCGTGTCACCTTCTGCTGAAAGATAACGAATAGCTAGTTCATGTTTCAGTAATTTCAAAGGAATCTGTGACTCTGATACTGAAGACACAGTTAAAACAAGATCCGAAGATCAGGAGGACGGTAACGGAAGCGAAGAATTGGATGACTGTTTATTTTATTGGCAGGTTGGCCATTATTATATGTCCGACTCATTCTTGGCCACTTAGCCATCACCACGGAAGTCCGGGTTCGATTCCCTGCTCTGACAATAAATTTAATACTGGTCTGAGGGCCGGAACGGTGTTCACTCAGCCTCGTGAGGCGCGTTCGATTCCTACCTCAGCTATCCTGGAAGTGGATTTCAGTGGTTTCCCACTTCTCCTCCAGGCAAATGCCGGGATGGTACCTAACTGAAGGACACGGCCGCTTCCTACCCAAATCCGACCTCAATTCCAAATACACACACTACTTCAGACATCATAATGACACAGGTTATCAGACGAATTCTAAACAAACCCAAACACACGGGGCTACGTGACCACGATGTCGTTAAGTTCCTAAAGAATCAACAACTATTATTATTTTAGGCCTATTATTATTAAGACGGATTTTTTTTTCTTTTTTCGTTTTAGGTAAGGATGGCAGGAAATAGAACAAGTAACCATGGAAGGCTGCCTTCATTCCGTATCCAACTGGGTGGCTTTCGTGATTTTACATCAGTGGATAGATATTTCGGTAAATTTTGAAAAATGTGAGGTACTGATCCTGGTTTTAATTTCCACTTCACGCGAGGAATTTCCACGTTCTCATAGTTCACTACGAAACAGTCCGCCTTTATAATAATTAAATCTTCCGAAAAACGCACGTCACAGATTCTATTTTTGATCGACAATTGCTTATCCTTCCTCGGAATAACTCTCGCCCATTTCGCAAACAGATTTATTTCTTTTGGCGGTGTGAAAAAATGTCTACCATCAGATTTTCTTCGTAGCCCGATTTACTTCCAGGAACAAAACATTACAACATTTTCCCGAAACAACAGAAAACTTAGTTGTTTGCACACACAAAGCACTGCCCAGACATTCGTAAACTATTACAAAGAAACAAATTCCCTCGAATAATATGACTTCTCGCGCACAGGATATTACAGTACTAACCTCGTGGGTTACTGTCACACGTGCTTATGGTTCGGCGCGACTTCCGCGCCACACACTGGCTGGACCATGAACTACAATGCTTAAGTAGCGGAGTGATGACACTGTTTATTTCTATTCGTCATGATTCAAGTAAGGACTGCAAACTTTAAATTTTATTATTTTGAATGATTATGTCGACTTCGCTGGGGTCTGGCGTTACGTTACGGGGACGGGACGAAATGTAACGAGAATGCAGTGAGGTGTGTGACGTCATAGTACTGCTTGAGCTTCTTTCTTTCACCGCGCGCTCCGGTGAGCGTGACGTCATACAGCCACCTACTTCCTTTGACCTTGGTTTGCACTTGCTTTAAAAAACTTTTTTTTATTAATTTTTTTTTCTAACGGATTTTGTGTCCACGCAGCATTTGTAGCATTTAAAATGATATCAAGTCTAGTATTTCAGACTGACTATCAAAATTTTTCAAGTAGTTCCTACGTTTGCCGCCAAACGCCACCGTCAACAACTACTAGTTCAGAACTTGGCTACTAGACGCCACCACAGTCGGCTCCTGGCAACGAACGTAGGAACCTGAGCGTTGGTTACATTTTTAACCTAATTTAGCTTCACACCGGTGTAATTAGTGGAAGGTTCTTTATCATGCCATAAATCTATGACATAAGACCGCCGGCTTTACTTCCCCTCCGAAGGAAGGCATTCTGAGGGATTTTTGATGCTCTTAAAAAATCCGACGACTTCGGCCGGGTTTGAACCCGCGATCTAGGGCATAGAAGCTCAGCATGCTACCAACTACGCCACCGAAGCCGCTCACATAACAGTAAAGAGTTGGTTGATTTCTCGCACAGGTCCTCTAGTAGTACAGTATATAGATATGTTTAATGGTTTACCCAGTATAAGCTTAAAAGGAACACGGACGGCAGAATTTTCTTCGACTCGATTTACTGAAATCGTTACTGCTCGGCTTACTTTGGTCATAAATGAATGTTTTTCTACAGAAACCTTCCTCGAGAATTCCTTTACAGAATGGTGAAAACCGTATCAAAATTCATCGAGTGGTTCTCGAGATTACCCGGAACATCCAAGAATCTGTGATTTTGTTTTATACTACACTCACCGGCAAAGAAGGCGAAACACTGCGAATTTCAGACTTAACTCAATAATTGTGGACTGTTTCAAACCTTTTGTTAATCAAATACTATGATATTACAACAATGTGGCAATGTAACATAAGTTAATTACCCTAATTAGCACAAAAATTGTTAAACATTATTGTCCATGATAATCACAACAGTGCACAAACATGAATTTGGATATGTCGAAACCTGGAATCCATCGTACTGTCCTCCGACCTGTTACAATGTATGATTACGAACGTTGTAGACAAACCTTAATGTTCACAAAAATACGCGCCTCGAGAACTCGCAGCAATAAACCTTAAGACAGCTGTTTGTGGTTATTGTTGTCCAAGGGCGGGAAACGGTAACATTGATGTTGTGATTGTCACGATAAACAATGTTTATCAATTGTTGCACTGAAACTTCTCAAAAGAGCTAATTAAATCACGACACATTGCCATATCGCTGCGAAGTCACAGCATTCAATTTATACCAGGTTTGAAACGGTAAAACGTTGAGCTTTGTCTGATATTCGTAGTGTTTCGCTTTTTTTTTGCCGGTGATTGTACGTAGAGATGCCAGCTTCTCGTGAGGTGCCTAGGATTGTCATGAAATGACGGATTTCACTATATGACCATGACATTTACCTTGTAGCCTAACCCGCCCAGTCATTGGGCGAATTCGTGTTGACCGACTAAAGAGTTACAACTGACAGTTTATATTGGCAACACTGAAAGAATGATTTCTAAACTTTACGTTTACCTACAGGGAGAGCAACCAACTTGGTGATGTAAGTTACTTGGACCATTCTTTCTAAATAGCTCTGGTATTTCGTTTGCAGAAAAAAAACAACCAACATGGTGGTGCACTTGGACCATTCTTGCTGTGGGCTCAACCTGAAGACTGGGAGTCTTATAATTGGAATACTCTTCGCAGTAAGTGAACATTATGAAATTAGTAGAATTCTGTAAAATGGTATAGCATTTTAATGAACAAATCAAACACAGGCATGGGTTTTCAGATGATAACACAGTATTGACATGTCTAGCTGACACTCCTGTGTAATCTTATCTACCTGGTCCCATCCAGGAAATCTTGTGCATCCGAACTTGCCAATTTCGCTGAAACATAACACATATGTTTGTCAGACCAAAACCAAAACCATATGCAATCGTATTTCGACCCCGAAATCAGTTAACCCATCCATATTGAGCCAGCACGGGGCTGAAGGCTGAGATCAACCACCGTGAGATCCCATTGTCAACAAACATAATACTCGACATGCATTTAAGCTAGTCCCAGCACAAGACTTTACATTCAACTTACAAGGTAAGGCTTCTGCTAATGTTATAAGTAAAACAAAGTTGACCTTTACGTTCAAATTACAATGTAAGCCTTGTGCTTATTTTATAAGCAAAACAAAAATGACCTTTACATTGAACTTACGAGGTAAGGCCTCTGCTAATTTTATAAGTAAGACAAAAATGACCTTAACATTGAACTTACAAGGTGAGGCCTCTGCTAATTTTATAAGTTGCTCCAAAAATGACCTTAACATTTGAACCCATGTACTATTGGTTCAAGCGTCGAATCCATAATTTATTTGCAAAAGAAGAGAGGAAATAATACAGTCTGTAGAATAACTTGGAAAGATTTTAAGAAGTGGGCTGTTATAATATGGCGCAAGAATGGGTGACCACGAGTCATGCGGACGTGAGATCATGCTTGACGCATCGATAGGAGCTGGCTCATGATTATAAATAGAACGATAAAAACTTTCCACGACGAGTAAGAGAGAAGACGTTTCGGAAATAGACCTTACTCAGCTAGAAAATGACAACCTCGCAATGGTGCAAGAAGAGAAATAATTAGAATTAAGCCATTTGCAAGCAATTAATTAATGAAAGAAACACATCAATGTTAATCATTTTGGAATAGAGATTTTTGTGTGGGGAAAAAGTTTATAATATTTGCACAGGAAAGAACTGCAAACGTAGCATGGCGTCGTTAGTAATTCCCCGAGACCAGAGTTGGTAGGGATGGAAAAATAAGCCTCAACGCCCACATATCTGAGGAGATAAATTATTTAATATCTTGGAATTGTGTGATCGATTTTCATGATCAAAGAAACCAGTTTACGTTTAAAACAAGAGCTTTCCAGAGATATATTTTTCAAAATTATACGACTATTACTTCAGAAGTTATTGCTGGAGAAGACGCGGATTTTATCTTTTTGCCGCCGATTACGATAAAAACCCTGGACGTGCCAGGAGGAGCATGCAGTTTCAGACAGCCCGAGGGGCCATCACTGTGTCACAACACATTCAGTTTACCAAGGGCGCGGGAGCGCATGGTACTGTTTCGCAGCAACAATGCAGTTATTCCGAGAGCCCGACAGGGGGCGTCCTGCTGTATCAAGTACATGCAGTCTTTACCAGACCTTGAGAGGTCATGTTACGCTGTATCACCAACGAGTACCTCGTATGGGAGTGGCCGTGCAGTATCGTTATCAGTATCGCCGTGTGAAGACACATTAGAATCCTAGTATAGGAATAATATCGGCAAGCGTCAGACTTTATAAAGTTCACAAGTATAGTCAAAGTTTAGGCTGTGGACTTGAGAAATAACAGGCGATAGGTACTCGAAGATAATAGTTCAGTTAAAGAACCGACGCATCATAAAGTTTTGAAGTACCCAAGGAAAGTGAAATAGACAGTCTATCTACGTTAAGGAACCCAAGCAGGATAGAACAAAATAGTAACGCCTAGTGTTCCGGAAATCAAGGTGACTAGAGCGCAGGACGATAAGAATTAGGAATTGTAGTTCCAGGCTTTGTCTAGGTAGACAAATGAACAGTAAACATTGGGGAGTTCTCCAATAAGCTACAAATCAAAGTAACAGAAAGTACAAGGAAATTACTAGGTTATCGATAAACAGTTCGAGCGATCGAAAAAGCAATACATCAAGGACAGACTTTCATTTAGGCGAACAAGGTAGCGTCCAGCAAGATACGACATCGTGCAGTAAATTTATAGAAGCCGATAGTCAAACCCAGGATTAGAAGATCAGCCGTTCCAGTGAGGTTTAGTTCGATCGAGACTTTCCATCATCTCGTCAGATTAGGAAGCCGACGTGCTATAGTGCAACCCTTGGAAACGGGAAAGGAAAAGAAATCACGTGTGTAAGGCGAATAATTAACGCCCAAGTGATAAAAATTTTATGTAATATAGTGAAATTTTTTGAGTGTAATATTTTTAGTGAATTGTAATGTGTTAAGTGAAAACAAATACAAAATGGTATTCATTATATTCCCAGTGATTAAGGTATATATTTTATGTGCTGTTGAAGAAGTGTCATTGAGTGTAAATATAACCATAAAAATGGCTTAAGAAAAAGTTGGTGGGCGAAAATGTTCCATCGCTGGAGAATTCGGTCGCTGACCGTGCCGTCATGTGAGTAACTATTTCATTATTATGTGTTTGGGAAGATTTGCGTATAATCCTCATGAGAGAGAGAGAGAGTAGGGATGTTTAATAACAGGTGAAAGAAAGATTGCGCGATCTGAACGATTAATTTGAGAGAAATATAATAAATATGTGAAATATAAATGAATCCCTTGTGGAAAATATTCAGTAAAATAACAGTGTAATGGATAAATGATATAAATATGAGAAAGCAAGCGTAATAATAATAATAATAATTATATAAATGAAGGAATATTGGGATAAATTTTATATTGAAAGTAGTAGCTTCCGAGCTCCTTTAGATGAATTAATACATGTATTGAATACATTTTCTTTACGGTAAAAAGGATTATTGTTAAGGGAGGGAGAGTAATATATATTTTGAGATGTAGATCAAACGTTGATTTTGAATTTATTTAGTTCTTTGAAGGCAACTTGGCTAATTAATGTATGAGCGCCATGTAGCGCATTGAAGTAATTTGTCACGCTAGGAATGCGTTGAAATGCTCGGTAAAAGTAATTATGAGGGACAGTTAGTCGTGGGGAATGAACTGTATAAGCCCTCAAAGTTGTGATAGTGATCACGAGGCATTGTGTGTTGTATGTTAAAAGGGTGCTATTTATGTTGTATTATGAGCGCTGGTAAAAGGCGAGGCCTGCCCTAAGTCGCTAATGTTATAAGTCCTCCAAATTGGGATACTGCTCCCGAGGCATTTGAAAGGATCGAACTCAGAGTCATCCGTGTTGAAGCCCCTTAATATTGGTTGTATTATTGAATTTTTCTTACCCGCTAATGAGGACACTTCATAATTATTATATACCGAAGCTATGAGAATAGGTCTGTTGAGCCTAAATATGTTGTTTTATGAATTTGTATTAGAAGCCTTGTCATTCAGAGAATTGCATTTGAAACAGCTGTGTGGAAAGCTGATGTAGCCAGTCCCTTGTGAAAGCGATACTGTGAGCTCTCTTCTCTCCCTGCAATAAATCACGCCAAGTAGTTAAGATTAGACCCTTACCCTCTGGTAGTGCGGTAGGTTAGGACGGACTGTTTGAGTCATAATATACACAGGAGTGTTAAAAGATTGCTTGAACGACCCGGTCTTTGAACCGAGGTCCCTTTATATCCATTATTATCGCTTGCAGAGTTCAGATCGTTGCTTTCTTATAATATACTGGTCTTTTAAGACAAAAATGATAAATCCTTAACTTTATTGTTTAATAATTCAGTGATTCACGAGTTCTATTGAAGACATTAGATTCCGGCAGTAATCTTAAGTTTGACTTGTTCAGTAGTCTTCTATAGCTCGGGAGTACGCAAATTTTTCCCAATCACGGTAGTGAGTTGTTAGCTTGGGAGAGAGGGATGGTAACATATGAGCATTGTGAAAGCCCAAAATTAATTGATGATTATCCATACTTTGATAATGATGATTAAAAAGATATACTCTTGTAAATAGTAATTCATGTGTATTAAATTGATAACACAGTGTATGTAAACATTACCGAGCCGTTTAGAGCTCGTTATTTTAAAGAATTTGAATTGACACCATATGGAAGTGAAACTTAGTGGAAGTTTGTTAGTTTTTGTAAAACCAGTCATTATGATTTTATAATTGTTTAATATGAATTCCTTGTTCAACTTTGGACAAGTGTGAAGTGGAGTGTCAGTATTTTTATTTGTTTAATTTTTGTAGCGCCATATTTTGGATAATTAAATGTTTCAATAGTAGGAGTTGATTTTTGTTTATTTTTGGAAGTGTATCCTCTGCTTAATCCAAAGTGTGTAAGTCACAGAGTGGGAGAACAAACCATGAACCCCGATACTCCCGATTGAGCATTGCTGGCAAACTGTGATTTGCATATTTCATTGTTGAATGGGCACACATTGAACTTACAAGGTGAGGCCTCTGCTAATTGTATAAGTAAAACAAAAATGACCTTAACATTGAACTTACAAGCTGAGGCTTCTGCTAATTTTATAAGTGCACCAAAAATGACCTTAACATTGAACTTACAAGGTGAGGCCTCTGCTAATTTTATAAGTGCACCAAAAATGACCTTAACATTGAACTTACAAGGTGAGGCCTCTGCTAATTTGATAAGTAAAACAAAAAGCACGTTTACATTGAACTTACAAGTCTGTAAAGCCGCGTAGAGCGTAAAATAAGTTGTTTTTCGTTAAGTGATTACGTAATCATTTCTTTTGCTCTCTTCCTCTCGTGCGTCATCAACGTATTGATAAGCTTCGAACCCCCACCCTCTCTTTGGGATTACGCAATATGTGGACGCCCTCCCCGACGAGGTTCAAACCAACGCCATGGTCATGTCATCACACTGCCGGCAACATTCTTTGAAAAGGCGAATAGAAAGCTCGTACACATATATGGCAACTTCACGGTGTTTATGTCGAAACGTGATCACGTTTATACATTAAGTTTTGGTAATACATCTTAGTATTTACACTTGTCATTATTTATGGACCATCGGAGGTTGAAAAATACACGGCCGTCGTATTTACAGGAAACGGATTGCGGTGTAAAATTCTAATCTGGTTGAAATTTAGCACACAATATTTCTACAAAGTTGTACAATGGCGTAGTGAAAACCGCACGGGCCACTTTCGATTTTGAACACCAATATTGAACGCCGCAAATCAACCGGGCGACGGCATGAGCGAAGAGGTGGGAAGAGGTAAAGCTGACCTTGAATCCTAGCAGCACGCGATGGCTCGCGGTAACCAGGCAGTGCTCTGCGGTGCTGCGTTGAATTCCCCACCTAAAACTTTCCCCTCACTCTTCTACCCTCTCGATTAGAGTATAAAATGCAACATAATGTGAAGTTTTGCGCTTGGCCATACTGAAGACCCGTTTGGGATGTCAGAAAAGTATAACGTTATAGCTATTATGTTAATGCATATATATCTATGCAATTTTCTGTAATGTACGTGACAATGATGGGAGTTAACAATGATTCTTTTTGTAATGTGCGTGACAATGATGGGCGTTTACAATGATTCTCTTTGCAACAATGACTTCCGCGAGACAACGCAGCAATGTAGTTCATAGTGCAATCACCAGATGTCAGGTACAGAGCGGTACACGTTAACGCGCGCTCAGTGCTCAGTGTTGTTACAGAGTTGAGTGAAGATGGTCGTTACACCACAACAACGCTTTCAGTGTGTCGTATGGTATGCCAAATTTTCGAGTGTAGTGAAGACCCAGCGAGCTTTCAGACGTCAGTACAACGTTAGGGATGTCCCATCACATCGGGACATTGTTAAATGGTACAATGTTTTTGGAAAAAGGATTGCAGATGCCTCACACAGGTGGCAGGCGACGTGATAGCAGCAAGGAGGAAGATATTCGACAAGCCATGGCCCAGAGTCCACGGAAGTCACTCAGCCACTTATCAGCACAGCAGAATACACCATACACAACCTGTCACAGGATTGTTAGGTGTTATCTTCACATGAGTCCATACCGTATGCAGCGCCTGCAAGCATTGACACAGCTGAATTACAGAGTTCGGCTCAGTTTTGTTACGGTACGATGATGTGTGAGCGGCAGGAAGGTGACGATCAATGGTTAAAACGATGGATGTTCACGGACGAAGCCACATTCCATGTGAGTGGCCGAGTCAACACGCATAACTGCATCAGTTGGGGAACAGAAAATCCACATGTCTCATACGAACTCGAAAGTGAATGTGTGGTGCGGAGTGACCTCTGAAAAAAGATACTGTTCGTGCCGTCAATTATCTTGACATGATCGAGCAGTATGTGGTCCCTCAATTACAGCAAGATGGGATACTGGATATGTGTGGATCTATCAACAGGATGTTGCTCTACCGCATTGGGCTATCATGGTGAGGGAACAATTAAACCTCATATTCAACGATCGCTGGTGCAGCCGTGATCCCATGGCCTCCTAATAGCCCTGACCTAACTCCTCCAGATTTCTTTGTATGGGGGCTACTTCAAGTCGACAGTGTACGCAAAAAGACCACAGAATCTGGCTGACCTACGGAGGGAGATCACAGTGGCCTTTCAGCAAATCACTCCAGAAATGCTGCGTGCCGCGTGGCGCAATTTGGATTCGAAGTATCATTTGTTCCACGTGCGCGATGGTGGACATGCTGAGTGCTGTGACACAAACTCCTTAACTTTGTAGGAATATTGTGTACTAAATTTCAACCGACGAGGTCTCTAGGAATATATTTATTTATTTATATATTTCTCTCTCTCTTTCAATCATTCAATCTTTATTTTCTTTCTTTCTTTCTTTCTTTCTTTCTTTCTTTCTTACTTACTTTATTTATTTATTTATTTATTCTTTCCTTCTTTCTTTTGTTCTTTCTTTTATTCTATCATTCTTTCTTTCTTTCTTTCTTTCATTCATTTTTTCATTTTTCTTTCAACCATTCATTCTTTCTTTCCTGTTTTCTTATCTCTTTCTTTCTTCTTTCCTTCCTTCATTCTTTCTTTCTTTCTATCATTCTTTATTTATTTCTTTGAGTCTTTCTTTCTTTCTTTCTTTCATTCTTTCTTTCTTTCTTCCTCTCTTTCTTTCTTTATTTCTTTTATCACTCATTCTATCATTCCTTCTTTCTTCTTTCCTTCTTTCTTATTTCATTCTTTCTTTATATAATTCATTCTTTCATTCTATCAATCTTTCTTTCATTCATTCTTTCCTTTCTCTTTTTCCATTCATTCTTTCTTTCCTGTTTTCTTATTTCTTTCTTTCTTTCTTTCTTTCTTTCTTCTTTCCTTCCTTCATTCTTTCTTTCTTTCTATCATTCTTTATTTATTTCTTTGAGTCTTTCTTTCTTTCTTTCTTTCTTTCTTCTTTCTTCCTCTCTTTCTTTTTTTATTTCTTTTATCACTCATTCTTTCATTCTATCATTCTTTCTATCATTCTTTCTTTCTTCTTTCCTTCTTTCTTATTTCATTTCTTCTTTATATAATTCATTCTTTCATTCTATCAATCTTTCTTTCATTCATTCTTTCCTTTCTCTTTTTCCATTCATTCTTTCTTTCCTGCTTTCTTATTTATTTATTTATTTCATTCTTTCTTCTCTCCTTCCTTCATTCTTTCTTTCTATCATTCTTTCTTTCTTTCTTCTTTCCTTCTTTCTTTCTCTTTTTCTTCCTTCGATCTTTCTTTTTATCATTCATTGTTTCACAGTGGGTGAGTGATAATCGTGTCGGACTACTAACCCCAAGCTTGCTGGTTCGCTCCTGGTCATGGTAAATAATTTTTGAAAGGCGACAAAAGTCACGGCACGCATGTCTTACATTGTTGGCATGTTAAAGAACCCATTAGAATTCAGTAGGCCGTGTTCATAATGGCAAAATTAATCTCGAGATTTTCCGCCAACACAAAAGTTCCTCCTTTCTCTACTAGAAAGCGCTATAGTGTCAAGGAGCTTAGATATCTAACCTCCTTGACTTTCATAACGCTCCAAGGAACAACAAAATTCGAAATGCAAGCTTCCCTCTTGGCGTCAAATAACAACGCTTGCCATATTATTATTATTATTATTATTATTATGATTATTATTATTATTATTCTATCATTCATTCTTTAAATTTTCTTTCTTTCATGTTATCATTCTTTCTTTATTTGTTCTTGATGGTGTGAACTATTAAAATAATTTGTATGCTGCCCAACATTTTGTAAAACTGATCTGTGTATTTTATTTCCAGATTGAAACCTTCTCTAGTCTCATTACCTACTCGACGAAAGCAGACGATGTATACCTGGATTATGCAAAAGTGGAGGACGCTAGAGGTAAATAAAAATATTCACTTAAACTGCTAGGTAAAAGTCAGATCGCCTTGCAAGACGATGTCGATTTTTATCGAATGACAGCATTTTGCGATGAGTTGGAGGATACACTCGTCACTCAACTCTCACAACTCTCTCTCTTCTATAGCTGCTATGCACACCGGTGTTTAATGGATTAAACTTTACACTCCTTCTTCTTCTTCTTTTCTTCGTCTTTTCGCACTCAAGTGGGGTCGACGTTCCTGGCGAGTCTTCTCCATTTCCCTCGGTTCCATACGTCCTCTTCCCTTAGATGTCCTCCCTCAAGTCATCTCGTATACAGTCCCTCCATCTTCTTCTTGGTCTTCCCCTTCCTCTGTCACCTTCCACTACCATTACTGTCATTCTCTTGCCAACATAAGTGTCGTCCCTTCTCATGACATGTCCATACCACTGTAGTGTTCTCTCTTGAACCTTCTTTGATATCTCCGTCACTTTAACACTGCCTCTTAGTCTCTCATTTCTAATCCTATAGGATCTGGTGACGCCAAAAATTCTTCTTAACATTTTCATTTCAGTCACATCTATTGCCTTACAATGTGCCTTAGTTGGTGCCCATGTCTCTGCTCCTTAAATCATTGCAGTCTCTTCTTCTTCCTCTTCTCCTTCCTAGCATTTGTCCCGCTGGTGGCAGGGTCTGCTGTGAGGATTCGTTGTCTCCATTTATTTTGGTCTTGAGCCATATCTGGGTGTAGATGTGCAGTCTTCAGGTCATTATGGATCGTATCAACCCACCTCTGCCTTGGTCGTCCCTTGGGCCTCTTTCCCGTGACTCCCAGGGTATATGCTGACTTAGCTATTGTGTCTGGCCAAACCAGCTTAAACGGCCTTCCCACATTTTCTGATGGATCGGCGCCACTCCGAAACGTTTCCGTATATCAACATTGGTAACATGATCCAATCTAGTGACGCCGCCTGTCCACCTAAGCATCCTTGTCTCCATGACGCTTAGCCGACGTTCCACCTCTTTTGTAGTGGGCCAAAAGTCGGTACCATAGAGTGCGACTGGACGGATAACAGTGCGGTAGAACGTGGATTTAAGGTGGACTTTCATCCGGTGGTCACAGGTGATACCTGTCGTCGTACGCCATTTCAACCAAGACGCCTACGTCCTTGCGTTGACCTCGTCAATGATACTTCCATTGTCAGAGACAGTGGATCCAAGATATTTGAATTTTGTTACACGAGGGAGATCTCCTCCGTCAACGCTGATGGTCCCAACTTCTAGGGGATCTAAAGTCATACTCCGTCTTCCTTTTATTGAGTCGCAGGCCATATTCAGCTAATCGATCACTCCACATTTATGTTTGGTGCTGGAGTTCAAGTTTGCTGTTTGCAGCTAACATGACATCATCAGCATACAGAAGCGTCCATGGGATTGGCTTGAATCATTGCAGATCTCACTACTGACTTATACACCATTCCTTGAGTCCTCATATTTATCCTTCTATCTCACAATACACCTGACGTCCGTTTCCGGTTCGTCCATCCTACCTACACTCTGCGGGCTATTGCCATTACTGGACACTGTTGAACCTAAATAGTTAAAACCAATGATTTTCTTTTTCTAAAAAACATTTACGGAGTACTCTCAGTTGTAGCCGACAAAACATCACTATGTTGAAATTTTCGGCAATTTGATAAGTCCGGTCATTGTGTTCGAATCATTAACTTTCAGCCATTCCGATGCCTGGGTGGATGTTAAATAGTTCGTTATTTTCATCATCCTTCAGAACTAACCACACGCTCAAAATAACAACCTACTCCTCCTCCAAACACTAGCCTGCATGCTTATAAGAGCGAAGTACCGAGTTGCCGACCAAAGGAAGCTGATTCGATAGATCGATTTAAATCGGGGATAACTCGAAATCTCCTCCAGTTGTTGTGAATAGTGCGTTGACACCAGCTGATCGATGAACTTTCAAGTCGGAAGTTATATTTGCCGGACTAGATATAAAATGTACAAATATTTTCTCTTAAACATTTTTCAAATGTCTGAATGTGAAAAAGACGGAGTATCTGGAGTTAAACCCAAGCGACGGTACCATTCAAGTCGCTGAACAAAATCTAGTCAAGACAGAATGCTTCAGGTACCTTGGATCTCGTCTTCAGAGTGATGGCAACTTCAATAATGAAGTAAGAGCCAAGGTAAACGCAACCTGGTTGCGGTGAAAGGAGGTCACGGGTGTGCTTTGCGACAAGAAAATGCCACTTCGTCTCAAATGGAAGATATATCGGACAGTGGTACGGCGATTTGCTCTGTATGGAGTTGAATGTCGACCATCCGACAAAATTTCAGAACATCGCATCGCCTGCACGCCATGGAAATGAGAATGCTCCGTTGGACAATGGGCATCTCCCTTATTGACCATGTCAGAAAGGACAAAATCCGGGAGCAAATGGGTGTCGCCCCAATTCTGTCCTTCATTATGAGGTTGAAGGCCTACGCCCCAGAGGACGACCGAAGCAGCGTTGGCAAGACACAATAAATGGTGACTTGAAGGTTACCGGCCTAAATCCAGCTGACGCACGAAACCGGACAAAATGGAGGTCAATTACCAAAAAAGCGGAGCCTGCACCAGCGGGACAACGCTAGGAAGTAGAAGAATTTTTCAAATGTTTAAGGGGTACGCGTACCCCCCGCGTTCCCCCTGAAAGAAAAAGCACTGGTTAATAGTACATTATGCAATACATATGTCAATAATTAAGACACGAGTATGTTTATGAAACGAGCGAAGCGAGTTTTATAATTTCCATACTCTTAATTACCATTATAGGTGAGTTGCATACGACTGTTTATGTTCGACGATAATTATAACTTTATTTTATTTAATTTTATGTTCGAACAGAAATATTCATAAATATCTGTCGAGTTTCAGTCACTTGAATTTAGTGATCGGAGTGCAAGCACCGAGTTTGCTCTCTGTGCTTTACAAGTTCTCTGACCCACGCGTGCGCTCTGTCTGCCTGGCAATGCCATATGTTTACAGCCTGCCGATCTGCACCAGCATTCACTCAAACTGTCGCCGAAGTTGTATGAAAGAATGCCCTGTGTAGAAATTGCAGTTGGGGATATTAAGGTACAGTGCTATTTCTTTTCTCATATTTGCCAGTTTATTTACGCAAACATATGGGACGGTGTACTTTCCATGTCGGTACTGTATATAGAAGGATGCTGTATTGCAATCTTCTGGACGTAGATTCATAAATTTCATGCATATGTCATAGTATCTTCTTATTACCTTAAAGGTTCGTGCTGATTTTGTCTTTGTGTTTGCCATTAAAACTACAATGGTTAATCGGATATCTTTTACATTGTCAACTTTCAAATCATGGAATTCATGTCCGACATGTTGGATTCTGCGTTCAAGTGCGAAGCCATCAAGTACCTAATTGGTCACATATCATACATCTTGAGCTCTGACTGGTTGGAGAAACTGTATCATAATGAAAACTAGTACTTTAATGACCATAATTTTGATACACTTTTCTGACATATAATATTTACATTTCGACATCGTCGAACATAAAACTATCTACTTTCTTCAAGGCTTGCCCAACCAATTGGATTTTTTCTTCTCCTTGTCCTCCTAGGCACATGTTCTCCACTCTATATAATTCTGTCAATGCCCTCGTTAAAGCAGGAGAGTCAAACGCTACGCCGTACCACGCGCTGACGATAACCATATGTATGACTAGGGCTCAGATTTTTAGGTGCTGAAAATCGGGAAAATATTTATTTTTTATGTATTAAAATACCTGAAATATGTGATAAAAAAAAGTAAAAAATATTTAATTATAAAAATATTCAAGAAGCCAGAAATCAAATAATAACCCTACAAAATATAGCACAAAAAATTGGACTTCAGATAGCATTTGAAAAGACAGAGATAATGGAAGCAAATCCACTTGTAATCAATCACATAACAGTCTGTCTGTTAGGTAGTCAGCCCGAAGGCTGGTTGGATCCTCAAGAAGCACCACCATTAGGTTATGTGGGTAGAAATCCACAAAAACCCAAGGCAGCGCTATATTGAGGCATACTCGGCAAGAAGAGGAGTGAGGTAGTTTGCCATTGCTTTCCTCACTGAGTCAGTATAGCAGTACAAACCCTATGAGTAGAACGTTTCACAGCATCCACAGGCACTGACTGTGCCCCAGATGTCATTACTAAGCACCACCCATACCTCAGTAGCTTCCATATAATCACAGCCATAAATGAGACTGAGACCTCGGTGAAAAGCCACATTTTACTCTAGCCTGTGCCAACAGACAAATGCAAATGTATTACATTCATCAAGAGATGGCAAATAGGCCACACATAACAGTAAATAACAAGAAAGTTAAAATAGTGAAGCAATTTGAATACTTAGGAGAAATTATAACTTACAACTTGAATGAGAAACCTGCATGGCAAGAAAGAACTAATAAAATGATAAAAGCCCAAACATTAACATGGTCTCTTTTTAAAGTTACTCAGAAAAACAGAATCGACAAAATTTTAAGAATAGAAAGAAGAATAGCTAGAACATACATAAATAAACAAGATGTTCAGTAAAGAACATATAGCCTACTTTCTCCTAAATGTATGAGTATAGTTATAACTCGTTGTTATTATCAAAGAGTATAATAGAACTATTCTTTGTTGAAGACCTTAGAAACGATTTACCTCTACCCAACGCCACAGCCTAGATAAAAATTGCTACCATCATTGAAGAAAGAAAGATAAGAAGTATATCAAGAATGTTATGGATCTGGAGACATAATCGACCGGACTGGCTGCGTGGCTCAGCGGTAACGTTCTCGCTTGCTGGGCCCTAGGTTGCAGGTTCGTATCCTGGTGCAGTCAGCTGGCATTTGAGGGTGCACAAATGCGAGGGAGCCGTGTCAGTACATTTACTGGCACATTAAAGATCCCCTTCGGGCCAAAATTCCGGCACCCCGGTGTCTCTAAAAGCAGCAGTAGTTAAAAGGGATGTAAAACCAATAACATTATTATTATTATTATTATTATTATTATTATTATTATTATTATTATTATTATATTATTATTATTATTACATATACGACCTGCCGTGGGCAACATCCAACTTTGAGTTGAGGCATGTCTTTACACGTCTGGTTGTGCATGGCTTTCACAACCCTAATTGAATTAACAAATCTTTCCATGACCCTACAGAGACGTGTGTATACAAACTATGTGGATATTTTCGATTGCTATTTGCCTGAAATAAAAGTAATGAACTAACACCAACGGCTTGAATTCAGTTACTATGTGAAATCGTTTTGTTCTTTACTTCAAATAACATTTTCAAGTAACGCAAAATAGGCTGTTACAAACCCTTTAAAATAAAAAGAAAAAATGTATCGTAGTATCATCTTGTCATTCTTCAAATTCGATGCGCATAGAATGCCAATGGTATAGTAATCAATGGAGCCCCACGTAGACTAGTCGTGACATCTAGTGGTGAAATATCGAACAATATAATCCTAACAGAGCGAGTGCATTCTAGCGGCCAGAAGAAGAAACTTTTCAATAAAATCAAGAAGTTAATAAGTAGGTCGACGTGCAGTTACCTTTTTGGCAGCTAGATGTCTCGAGTAAATCTGCTGGCGAATTATGTTTTAATTAAATATATATTTTACACCATAATATGCACAATATAACGCTTAATTTTAAAACATCTGAGTCATTACAAAACAATAAACATATAACATTTCAAGCAAAAAAACTAGCTCTGATCGGGTTTGATCCACAGGCATTTGAGCGATAGGCTAACGCTCTACCACTGAGCTAATTGTGTCAACGAATATCGTTCTATATAAAATGACTTACATAGAACTTGTTAGCAAATAATGATTTATACTAAACGATTTCATCACTGGAGTATATTATTTATATATAAAGCATTTCATACAAAGTTTATTTATTTTGTATCAGTACGCTATATTGCATGCAATACTCAAATTAGTGAAATATAAGTCAGGCACAAGATATCCGCTGCCATCTTGTCTTATTACTGAATCGGCTCAGCTTTTTAAAATCACGTCTGCACTATAGTATTACAAAATAAACTTTTAATTTCGAACGTGCCTCTTCCTTTAGAACAGTTAAAACGATTCTCGGCTCGATAATCGGAACTGGTGGGTCCCATGATATGGATTATAAAGTTTGCATAATTTGCACGGCCGCCATCCTGAAATGGTATGGCGGACGACCTTGTAGTTTGGTCACAAGACGCATCCTATACGAAGGTATGTTGTTACCAAATTTGGTAGAGATCGGATGATTTGGTTAGTCGTTATTTGATTTTACGTTTTGAACGTTTGAGTGGCCGCCATTCAGTTTTAGTAAAGATGGCGGCGATATAAAACATGACACTGAGGTGTCCTTTGCTAGTGCTACCTTTGTACCAAATTTCGTTCAATTCGCATTCACCGTGTTCGAATTGATAGGGGGGGACAGACATTCAGAGTACACACACTCACACACACACAGACACACACACACACACAGACTCACACACACACATACACACACACACAGACTCACACACACACATACACACACACAGACAGACACACTTTATTCGCCCTGTGGTGATCTCATAAGTCTACTTTCATTTTTTGCAAAATTCGAAAGTAGGCTAAAATATCAGAAAGATGGACAGTGGCGAATAGTACCAAATGAAGTGGTATAGGCTACAGAGAACTGGAGCCCATCACTGATACTATTCGGACCTTTTTGGTCACATCATGAGGACACCAGAAAACAGGTTATCTAGAAAAATTGGAGTGAAACTTTGGAATATGAAACAACAAGTAAGATGGATTTAGGAAATTAGAGAAGATATGAAAGAATTAGAAATAACTTTGGATGACTTGCAAAACAAAAAATTTTAAAAAATAACTGAAAGATATAACAAGTAGTTCCGTGAAGAACTATACAGCCTATTTTCATATATCCTGCTCATGTTAATTGCCTCTATCAACATACAAAATTTCAGTTTAATTGCTGTAACAGATTCGTAGATATTGAGAACCGTCTAAATATTTCAGATGGTCGCCAACTTGGATTTTTATTTTTGTACTATTATATTAAGATTATTGTGTACGTGTGGTATTCAAACTTCAATCGCATGATTAGAACACAAGAAGTAAAAACGAGATTTTAAAATTACGCACAGCAGCCATCTTGTGATTATGCAAACAATTGAAATAAATTAGATGCCAGTGGATCAATATTTGTGTAAGCATTTAACGTGCAACGTTTCACGACACTCGGATAGTTAATTCGCGAGAAACGTCCATTTAAATATTTATATTTCGCGTCGCCGCCATGTTGGATTCGTGCTCACCAGGTTACTGAAAGTCCTATAGGTGAACATATGTTCATAGTCTCTATGAACATTACAAAATTCAGTTTGGTTGCTGTAAAAGATTCATAGATATTGAGAACCGTCTTAATATTTCGGAAGCTCGCCATTTAGGAGTGTTATGTGTATAGGCCATAGAGTTATGTACCATTCAAGGACACTTATTGCCTAGGTTAATTATTCAAACTTTCACTTCGATCGCATGATTACCACACAAGAAATAAAAACTTAATTTTAATATTTCGCACAGACGCCATCTTGAGGTTATGTAAACAATTGAATTATATTAGGTGGCTGTACATTACAAGCTGCAAAATCATTTACTGTACCACATTTTACTGCGCTCAGAGAGTTAACTCACGAGAAAAGTCTATTAATATATTTCAAATTCGCTTGGTCGCCATGTTAGTTTTGTACTTTACAGGTTTATGAATTATACATAGGTAAACTTGTATTAGTACCCTTTATCACCGTACAAAATTGCAGGGTGATATCTGTAATAGTTTCGGAGATATAGAATGTCAGTGAAATATTTCACACAGCCGCCATTTTTAAGTTATGTAAACAATTGAACTAAATTAGACTCCAGTGCATTGCAATGTGTATAAACATTTGCTGTACCAAGTTTCATTACGGTTGGATAGAATAATCGCGAGAAAAGTCTATTTAAAAGTCTCAACTTCGCTTGGCCGCCATGTTGGTTTTGTAGTCACCAGGTTTTTGAAAGTCTCATAGGTGAAATTCTAGTAGTGCCCTTTAATACCGTACACAATTTCAGGGCGATATCGGTAATAGTTTCGGAGATATTGAATGCTAGTGAAATATTTCGCACAGCCGCCATGTTGGATTGGTGAGACGTAACAAAATTTGAAGGGCACGGTCGAGGTCGCCGGGAATAGTGCTATGAACTTACCGAGTTTCACTGAAATCGCTCCAGCCGTTTAGATTTTATTAGGGACACACACACACACACCTCACACACACACACACACACACACACACACACGCACACACACACGGACAAAAGGTGATCTCATAAGCCTATTTTTTCAAAATTGAAAATAGGCTAAAAATAAGATTTCAGGCAAAAATAGACAAACGTAATAAAACAAAAAGGGTATTTACAGATGAGGAACGCCTGAGAAGATCAGAGCGAATGAAAAGCTACTGGGCAACTCGGAAAGAAAACTTGCTGAAGAAGAGGACCAAGAAATGATTGACTGAAGTGGTCCAATGAGGCTGTAAAAGCAGGAGAGGAGGAAGAAGAAGAAGAATTTAGTTTTAGATATAAACTATTTATATTCACCTAAAGTCAATATTTATTTCATTGTGACCTTCTTCAGCTGGCATATGATGAGTAGTACTATATCTTAAGTTCACATAGTAAAATTTACCAAAAAACATGATCTGTTACAATAAATTTTGAAAATTAAGCATAAAATTTTTTTTCTTGAAAAACAGCTAGAAATGGGGAATGTGTGTGTGAAAATATGTTTTTTGAAACAGTTAGGTTATAAAAATTCTTGATGAGTAGTAGCTAGGTATAGTATAGAAAAACATTGGAATATGTGGCGAAGTTAAGTTGAAAATGTATCAGATTTCCACGCTGGTTTTTTTTTTCAAGAAAAAAACAATCATTATTATTATTAGAATTATCGTTTCGACTAACTAAGGACAACGTCATTTCAACTCTTTCCATTTAGCTTTAACATTAGTTCATGTTAAAGCTCCTTCGGTGGCGTAGTCGGTAGCATGCTGAACTGCTATGCCCAAGATCGCGGGTCTTCAGATTTTTAAGAGCGTAAAAATTCTTCAATATGTCTTCCTTCGGAGGGGAAGTAAAGCCGGCGGGCCCATGTCATAGATTTATGGCACGTAAAAGAACCTAGCACTACAATTGGTAGTGCGTAGCAAACTTTGTAGTTTATATTTGGCTAGTTAGAAACGCTCTATCAAGTTCCAACGTTCGCCGCTAGATGACAGTGGTAGCCAAAGTTGGAACTACGTGAAATTGAACTTGCTAGGAGCCCACGGGCGTTCAATTAAAATACCCAGCTATGGCCATTGGCTGCATTTCATGTATCATTATTAGTTGATATAAGTTTATTATTCCTTCATTCGTGAATGTGTTGTTCCTTTCTCTATTTTGTCCAAGCTTTTCCAGTTTTCAGCGTCGACTTTGGTTAGAAACTCTTTTGAATGAAGATTGACATGGAATGTAAAAATCCCCAGGTAGATTTCAAAAGCGAGCCGATCGTAAATGAGGAAAATAAGAGAACTATACGCAGATAACCATATTAAACCAGTGGCGGCTAGTGGATTCTTGTTCTGGATGTTGCACTAATTTCAATAAGAAGGAGGAAGTTATTAGGGTAAGAGACTGTTTGATATCATAGAAGACGGTACACACGTACGCGGTAAAACTGACGTAGCTCATTCGTGACGAATGCCGCAGTTCGGAGAACATCACATTCACCTTCGAGATTAAATGGGTTAAATGATTAGTTAACTCTTATACAAGGTGTAACTAAATATGTGGAAAAGCTCCGGGGATTCGATAGAGAACCTGACAACAAGCAAATCATGTCCATTAAACATATGTTGTATTTGCTTTCGTTTCCGTGTTACAAGCATTGTTTGTGGTGTACATAACACAGACCGCTTCACTGTGCAGGTTGGTAACGTCCTTGACTTTCATAGTGTTTCAAGGAACAACGAAATTCGACATGCAAGCTACCCTTTGAATGTCAAATAACAAAGCTTGCACCCGGCACCCGAGGCCATGATATTATTATTATTATTATCTGTGTTGATAAAGAGTGCGTTACTACTTATAGTTCTCTACTGAAGGTGCTCAATATGGCTACCACGAGCTGAACGCAGGTGTCTACGCGCCGCATCATTGATTGTCTCACACGCTCCCATATTCCCGTCCGCGTCGTCTGTCGTATCTATTGACACCCTCGCTCTATTCGCTGACGCAGCATGTCTACGTTATGAATAAGTGTGGCAAACACAACGGCCTTTCAATGACCCCATAAGTAGAAGTCTAATGGGTTGAGATCAGGAGAACGAGCAGACCACGCCCTATCCAAACCGCATTTCTGTTGCTCATGAATTGCTCTCGACTTGAACATAAAGCAATAAACAATCTTCATTGCCTGCGTCACAGAAGGATTTGGTTTACGCGCCATGGCCTGTCTTTCTCGTTGACCGTGCCCCATACAACACATGTATCAGGTCGAAGGTTTACCAAGGCCGCGGCCTTTCACCATCCCCAGTTGTTTCTTCTGACAAAGTCTGTTCAGCTCCCAGACACCGTCTTTGCGACGATAGAGGAATGAGATCCCTCGCAGAGTCGGTGGGTTAAGTCACGATATTTTAAAAAGTTATTATTATTATTTTTATTATTATTATATTGTCATTATTATTTTTATTACTTTCTTATTTCCAGAGATGAAAGGGATCTTTATCTACTTAGCTGTTTTGAACGCTGCGATGTTGGTGACCAATATCCTGCTGATATTAGGAGCTTTTCAGGTATGTGCATTATTTTGTTAATAATATTAGTAGGACGGAAGAGCCTCCGTGGCTTAGGCGGCAGCACGCCGGCCTCTCACCGCTGGGTCCGTGGTTCAAATCCCGGTCACTCCATGTGAGATCTGTGCTGGACAAAACGGAGGCAGACAGGTTTTTCTCCGGGTACTCCGGTTTTCCCTGTCACAATTTCATTCCAGCAACACTCTCCACTATCATTTCATTTCATCTGTCATGCATTTAATCATTGCCCCAGAGGAGTGCGACAGGCTTCGGCAGCCGGCACACTTCGTATCCTCGCCGCTAGATGGGGGCTTCATTCATTCCATTCCTGACCCGGTCGGAGACTGGAAGCAGGCAGTGGATTTTCATTTTCATTAGTAGGACGGACTGACGGCAGTAGCTACGCTCACTAACGTGCAGTGCCAGGCCATCAGGCCTACCCTACCGGCGGCGGTCTTTGAAATTTGTCTCTAAGAGACGCCGGGGTGCCAGAATGTTGTCCCAAACGTGATCTTGAACGTGCCAGTAAATCTACAAACACTCCTCCTTCGCATTTGCGCACCCTCAAATGCCAACTGACTGCGCCAGGATTCGATCCTGCAACCTTGGGTACAACAGGCGAGAACGTTACACAGCCGTTATATCAAATATCCACTGAGTTCCAGAGTCTTTTTTGGTAATCACCAGATAGCCACTTCAAGGTCACTTCTTTACAATTGATATGCTTGAATTTATCCTCGGAATATACCGTACTCACATAACCCAACCCACTTTAAAATAAGACATTTCTGGCGTGTGGGCGTAGTATATTCGTGGGCAAATTGACTACACGTGCGAAGGCTAGACCAATCAAAACTGACTTCGCGTGCGAGAGCTAAGCCAATCTAAATTGGCTTTACGTGCGAAAGCTGGGCCAATCAAAATTGGCTTTGCATACGAAAACTGGACCAATCAAAATTGACTACGCGTACGAAAACTAGACCAATTAAAATTGGCTTTGTGTGTGAAAGCTGGACCAATCAAAATTGGCTTTTCGTGTGGAAGTTGGGCCAGTCTAAAATGGCCTCCTGCGCAAAATTGGACCAATTTAAATTGTCGTCACGCGTGCGAGTTTATCCAACCTAAATTGGCCTCGCATTTGAGAGTTGGAACAGCCAAAATTGACCACACACCCGAAATTTAGATAAATCAAATTTGCCTCTCACAGTGAAATTTGGACCAATAAAATTTGCCTCACACGCAAAAGTTGGACCAATCATAATTTCGCTCACACGCGAATGGTTTGAGTAATCAAAATTTATCTGCGTGCGAAAGCGCGATTTTGGACCAAACGAAATTGGCCTTGAGCGCGAAAGCTGGACCAGTCAAAATTGGCGTGATAAATTAACGGGGGCGGAGGTTTGGCTAGTACTCTGTGATACTAAAGTCTATTCGCCGAGTCTAGACAGTGCCCCTGGCTGTCCGGACAGGGAAACACGCCCAGTTCACGTCATCGGCTCTGCCGAACAGGGGTAACCAAGATGATTCGAGATAGTTTGTCATGCCGTAGCCCTAGTAAAGACAAGCGCTGTACTGTGGCTCTGTATTTAGCCAAGTTTCATCTAAAAGATAGACTTTTCTCCCTTCTTGTCACATTCGTCGTATTGTTTGCAAATACCTACGTCTCCATAAAACTGATTCGTCCCTCCCTATGAGCATACTATCTCTTCCTCGTCGAACATGTTCGAAGTTTAGTTCTTGCAATAAATTATAAAATGTCGTTCACCAAAAATCCGGCAAATCTGTGTCTTCATTCACAGCGATAAGTAGCCTACTTTTTCGATCGTAGGCAGCTAATTGCGAAAAATGAACTGGTGAGCGAGCCTTGCTTCCTATAGCATTCTTATCAAACTCATCAACTCTTTCCACAATCTTTACCCTTGGTTTCTCTTTTTTGGGCGACTGTAAACTGTGGGTAGCTTTATATTCTCGAACTATTCGATACACAGAAATTTCACTAACACCCGTGGAATGACTTGCTTTCCTACTACGGTAGAAATTAGTACAGTGTGATGCATTTCTAGCTCGACCTTATACGTGTTTAGCACCATATGCTGAGCTTGTACGGTGGGTGGGTGGATATCGTGTCGGTCTACTAACCCCAAGATTGCAGGTTCGCTCCTGGCCGTGGTAAGTGATTTTTTTTTAAGGCGTCAAAAATACGGTACGCATGTCATACGATGTTGGCACGTCAAAGAACCCATTTGAATTCAGTAGGCCGAGTTCGTAATGGCAAAATTAATCTCGGGAGTTTCCGCCAACAGTAAGTTCTCATTTCTCTACTAGAAAGCTCTATAGTGTTCAAGGAGCGTAGATACCTAACATTTAACTTCCTTGACCTTCATAGTCAAGGAATAACGAAATTCGACATGCAAGCTACCCTCTGGGTGTCAAATAACAAAGCTTGCACCCGGCACCCGAGGCCATACGATATTATTATTATTATTACCATATGCTTTTCAGATCTACTCAGTGATTTTCGCTAAAGCTGCTTCTTTGGTGGAGTAATAAGACACGCATTGTCCCCTGCTGAGTCTACGATGGAATATCGACTGTATAAAATCCACGCGCACACGATCAAAAATAATTGTTGCCTATCGTAAGCAGTTTAAACTAATTAATTAATTAATTAATTAATTAATTAAATACAAACACTAATAATAAATAATAAAATAATAACTCAGAATAAAAATTGAAATCGCACTTGCCCGCTTCACGTGTGAGCGTACGTTCAACGTACAACACTACGCGCCCCTTGCGGGCAGTCCTGCAATTACGCGCACAGCTGTGTTTATTTCTACTGTCTCGACTCGGCGAACAGACTTTAGGTCGAAAACAGAGTTTTTCAAATGTCTCCGGGAAAACAGATTGCATCCCAACGCTGACAACACATAGTTCCTCAAGTTATCGCCGGCAAGGTTCCATCAGAGAGTCAACAACCATCCTGCATCTTTAAATTTGTTACAGGAACGGGCTTCCTACCTCTTCCCGTGGGTGATCGCCTACACCGTGTTGGTGGCCATCAAAGCTCTAGGATATCTGATCCTGGCCATCGTATGCTTCATGTTGACAGTCAGCTCCGTGGGACTGGGAGTGGCGGCGCTCATTCTAGGCTCCATTAGTGTGTGTAAGTAGAGCTTTCATTACGACTTCTCGGTCATATCCCCGTAAGATGAGAGAGAAAGATCCTATAAAGTACTCATCATCGTCATCATCATCATTTCCCAGCTCCAGTTTCCCGGTTGTGGTATACAAGCACTCCCCATTTCTTTCTGTCGGAGTAGAGTTGCTGCTCTTCTACATCTTCCCATTTCACATTTCGTTTGTTGACCTCAGACTTCACTGTGTCTGTCCATCGATTTCTTGATCTTCCTACCGGTCTCCTCCCTCTCACTTCTCTGTGGAAATAATTTCTTGGTGTTCTATTTCTGTCCTTTCTCATGACGTGTCCAAACTACTGTAATCTGCGTCTTCCTAGGAGTTCAGTGACAGGTATTTTGGTACCAACTTTCTGCCTGTTAATTTCATTCCCAATCTTACCTTTCCTGGTCCTCTGATTCATTCTTCTGATGAATTTCATTTCTGCTGCCTGGATTTTGCTATTAGCCTTGTTGAGTAGGGTACATGTTTCAAGTCCAAAGGTGAGAATTGGAATGAAGTAGGTATGAAACATGCTTAATTTTGCTTTATGGGGTAGATTTTTCACTTGACAATAAAAAAGTCCTCTCGGCACGCCGGAAGGCGGAGTTAGATTTCACCGGGCAAACTTGGGGATAGGCGAAAATAGGCAGAATATGAAGGTTTTCGTAGACGGATCAGACCTCATTTATTGCGAGAAAGTATTTTATAATTGGAGCTTAATTAACTTTGTTTTTCGTCATTTTATGCATATTTTAAACATTTTATTGTCTTATGGGGACGGTAACCTTCTTGTCATTTGGGGTCCATTTTTATACTTCTAGTCACACTGTCCTTATGCAAGGTTCCGACACTGATGTGTAACTATCTAACGGTCTGTTACTTCTTCACGCAAAATGTTATCTCCCGCAGAGATTTTGGTTGATTCTTCAGTTTAGGGGATGCGACAACGCGGTCATATAACCCCGTGTACTTAGGGTGAGTGTAGAATCTGTCTGATAAACGATGAGAATTGTGATGGCTGTATTAGTCTGTAATTCAGGTAAGGACTGCAGACGGTCAATTTCAAACAGTAGTTCCTAATGTTGCTACCAAATACTACCGTCAACGACACCTAGCTGTGAACTTGGCTACTAGATGCCACCGCAACCAGCAACTCGCAACAAACGTTGGAACTTCCCCTCCAAAGGAAAGCATACTGAGGGATTTTTAGGGCTCTTAGAAAATCCGACGACTTCGGCCGGCTTTGAATCCACGACCTTGGGCATAGAAGTTCTGGTTACAATCATACTAAACACACAACCCTAGGGAATAGCCCAACGCAATCATATTGACCGACTGAAAAACATCAAATTTCGACTACTCAATCCTACTAACAGGAATTTTACAGAAAGATTACATGCTTAATATTAGGGTCTATTACCTAACATAGTTTGAATGGAAATGAAAATTCTTACTACGACTAACTAACTACATGCCGCACTCTGCGTGTTCCTCAGTACTCCCGTCTAACGCGCCCCATAGCGGTATGGAGCCTCGCTGGAGAGCGCAGACGGCAGACGTCTATCTGGAAACACCAGTGCTTACCGTCTACGAGCTTCGACGGCATTACGACCAGCTTCTCCATAGATTAAAGTAATGTCCGTGTACTCATCTCCTGAATACTCCAGCCATCGTCAATATGTAGCCAGCAACTGTCAATGTTGTTGTACCACATATGAGTCTATTACGCTCTCAAATGCGAGGCTCCAAAATGCAATGGGGTGCATCAGACGGGTAGCGCTGAGGAGCATGCAGCTAGCGGCCGTCCGGTTGTTATTCCTTCGTATTCTGACGTAATCGGCCTGCGTTCAGTGTGACCCCTATGAAAATAAGTTAACAGACATCCCATACGGCATTAATGTATGCGGGACACCTAAAACTAGATTGCACGGGGCAAACGGGCCACCTGGTATAATACGCTAAGGTGTATGTTTCACAAAACTCAAGCTCCTAAACCAGAGGGAATTGGAAGGTGTGGTTTGTACCAAAATCTTCCAAATCGTCTCAATAATACAGGAAAAATCTTGCATTTCTTGAAAAGTCAACGGAAATATATTTATTTGCTTATAAAGTGCTTTTAAATAAATAAACAAGACGATAGCCCCTGGCAGAACTGTGTCACGTATAGCCGCATAGCACTAGAGATGAGCGGGTAGTCTGTACACATGGGGCGCACACAACCAGCAGCAGTGATGCTCTCTGATTTCATTAATATCGACAATTTGTTAAAAAAAAGACTTTAAACAAATTAACATATTTATAGAAGCACGCATAACAGTAAAGCCAGGCGGGTGGTTTATACACATACGAGAGTTCTCAAACGGGTCCACTAGTTCTATATTAATTCTGCCATTAACACCTGCTGCAAAGTTGAACAAGTAGTTCCGTAAAGAACAAAAGCCTATTTTCATATATCCTACTTATGTTAACTGCCTCTATCAACATACAAAATTTCAGTTTGATTGCTGTAATAGATTCGTAGATATTGAGATCCGACTAAATATTTCGGATGGTCGCCATGTTGGATATTTATATATGTAGGTCTTAGAGTTATGTATTGTTACATGAAGATTATTGTGTACGTGTAGTATTCAAACTTCAATCGCATGATTAGGACAAAAGAAATAAAAACGAGATTTTAAAATTTCGTACAGGTGCCATCTTGTGGTTATGGAAACAATTGAACGAAGTTAGATGTCGGTGTATTACAATGTGTATAAAAATATACTGTACCAAGTTTCATTGCGTTTGGTTAGTTAAATCGCGAGAAATGTCTATTTAAAAGTCGCAACTTCGCTTGGCCGTCATGTTGGTTTTGTAGTTACCAGGTTTTCAAAAGTCACATAAGAGAAATTCTAGTAGTTCCCTTTATCACCGTAAAATATTTCAGGGTGATATCGGTAATAGTTTCGGAGATATTGAATGCTGGTTAAATATTTCGCGCGGCCGCCATGTTGGATTGGTGAGACGTAACGAAATTTGAAGGGAACGGTCGGGGTCGTTCGGAATAGTGGTATGAACTTACCAAGTTTCATTGAAATCGCTCCAGCCATTTAGATTTTATTTCGGGGGGGGGGAGGGAGGGGGCACACAAAAATCTATCACACATACACGCACACACAGTCAGACACACGGACAAAAGGTGATCTCATAAGCCTATTTTTTTTTTCATAGATGAAAATAGGCTAAAAATATCTCCATATGGTATGTAACCAATGTCTTTGTAATCAATAACTATGGCCTGATGGGTAACCTAATTGTGTAGTCCTGTTGTAAACTGCATTCCTCTTAATGTTCCAGGTCTGTATTGCTACTGTATCCTGATTGTATTCAGCTACTACAGAACGCTCACCGGGACAGCGCCAGGGGCAGTCTGAGAACAATGAAACTACCGAAAAAACAAGTGAAATACGAAAGCAGTGTGTTTTGCTGGACTCATCGCCGAAGTGATTCTTCTCAACGCGGTCTACGGGGAGATATGTGACGATATCCACAGCGATGAGGCATTTTATTATCCGAGAATGCTCCCTGACCAACCTGTATCCAAGAAACAATCGCGCCGGAACGAGGACAGGAACGGGAACGGGAACGGGAAGAAACTTGAAATGCTCGCTACCTTTTGTGTCGGTTCACAATCACTCTCCGGGAACGAGAGGCTAATAAAAGTACCCCGGAAAGGGGGGCGTATGCCAAGTAAGACAATACTAGAATTACAGTATTGATCAACTTACCGAACAAGCCTCCGTGGCTTAGGCGGCAGCACGCCGGCCTCTCACCGCTGGGTCCGTGGTTCAAATTCCGGTCACTCCATGTGAGATTTGTGCTGGACAAAGCGGAGGCAGACGGGTTTTTCTCCTGGTAGGCTACTCCGGTTTTCCCTTTCACAAAATTTCATTCCAGCAACACTATCGACTGTCATTTCATTTCATCTGTCATTCATTTAATCATTTCCCCAGGGGAGTGCGACAGGCATCGGCAGCCGGCACAGTTCATATCCTCGCCGCTAGTTGGGGGCATCATTCATTCCATTCCCTGACCTGGTCGGTCGACTGGAAGCAGGCTGTGGATTTTCATTTTTCATCAATTTACCTCCCCATCCCTCCAAACACCATGGCTGTACAGCCCATGAAGGGGCCTAGGCCTACTAAGTGACCGCTTCCCAGCCATTTGGCTTGCAGATTATGGGATGACGCGTGATCAACGCGTCGGGTCCCCTCGTTAATCTTGGTCTCCGTGACTAGCGCTACCTCACTGTTAGACAGCTACTCAATTGTCCTCAGGAGGCTGAGTGCACTCCTTCTAACTCTCACGTCTGTTTCTAAAATCTCTCACGGAGCCGGGAATCGAACCCGGGGCCTCCGGGCGTGCTACCCCAACACCACGGGGCCGGCTGATCAATTTAGTACTGTACGTTAATTTATCAATACATTAAAATGAAAAGAAGTATCATATTGTCTACGAGTATATAAAACGCTGAGATATATGTTTCACAAACTTAAGCTCTTAAACCAGAGGGAGTTAGAAGGTGCGGTTTGTGCTAAAATCCTCCAAATTGTCTCAGTAGTACAGGAAAAAATCTTGCATTTCTTGAAACATCATCGGCAATACATGGGCGCAGTCCAATTGCGCCAGTTAATTACACTGATAAAATCGGACAGACTTTTGACGCCAGTGTGATCTGCGCCTTCGATAATGCATTGGCCGATCGCGCATGTCATTGCCCATTAGCTACTTCCCCCCTCTTCCCCCACTCTGCAACTAACACATACCATACTGTTCACATGTTCCAAACATTCGTCATGGAGATTGTTGGAGGGGAAGTGTTTCTGAGTTTGACCGCCAAGGGGTGTCAATTACTAATGTCACATAACCTATATGACCTAGCGTTCAGGATATGGTAAAAACTATGTGGAAGATTTTTATTCAAAGAATACGATATTTCATAATTAAATAATAAATAAATATGTTTCAGTGTTTTGTGCTAGATCCCAATATATTTTGTACAGCCCAGCATAGCAATTTACAGAAAATTCAAGAGCCAGTCGGTCATTCTGCAAGCTCAAATAAGAATGTCTTCGGTTTTGGGTTTTCACAATGGTAGTGGTAGGGGACGGAAGGTAGCATGGTTTCAGCGGAAGAACCAGAACTTGACCTGGGGCTAGTGGCGTGAAAGGATCGTGCGATGGAATCGCAAGGTAAGAAAGATCAACTTGGAAGATTAGCTGGCGCAATTTGCCAACACCGCAATATATTTATTTGTTTATAAAGTGTTTTTAAGCAAATAAACAAGACGATAGCCCCTGCCAGATCTGTATCGCGTCAAGCCCGCATAACAGTAAAGCCAGGCGGGTGTTATATACACGTACGAGATTTCGCTTATTGGTCCACTGGTTAACTGGGTAGGATGCACTAGTATCGGTCTTTAGGAGCAGATGACCTCGCTCTTCCGCCACAAAACAACAATCATCATGGGTCTAAAATAATCTAACCAAACCTTCTTGATAAAAGAAGAAAGAAGGGAGTTTGATCAGTGTTACAAAACATTTCCTGGGCTAATAAAAACTGTATATTTTTCAATAGCTGAAGAACGTAGGAGCAATAAATGAGTATTTAAGGGCACTAGACACATAAGCCCTCATATATATCAAACTTTGATCTTATTCCCGTCCACAGGCCAATATTGTGAACCGGAGTGCCGGAAAGTTCCTGTTCTCGTTCTCGTTCCCGGGATGTGTTTCCTTTCACTTCTCGAGAACTACACAGAACTGTTTTACGTCAAAACTTCTTTGATATAAAATTTGAACTCTAACCTCAAACATTTTAGTGACATGTTCTTGGAGGCATTTAAGAGCCTTTATATTTCTACATACTGAAATGTCTTGTGAGGATGTGAAGAAAAATATTACATGACTGTTTATATTCATATGTTTTATTATTAAGTAAATACCCCCTCCAACCTAACATCCCTCTCCCTCCTTCCCCCTCCCTCCCCCCTCCCTCCCCCCGGCTTCGCACGGGAGCACTAAAATCACTTTCTACTCTACTTGGAAGTCTTCACTTGAATGTTACGTGAATATTTATGGACAGATACACTTGTCCTCGTTTTCAAGATAAGGCAACGTACCCAATTGTTCTGAAAGCGACGAAGTTTTATGATTTGTTATTTTCACTACAGTACGTTGCTTAAAAGTGGCGGCTGTCGGCTGCCGGCTGATGCAGAAATTCAGAAATTTAGAAACATAATTGATAGCAACACTCACTCAGAAACACTCAAGAGGCTATCCACTGAACAAACTCAACACATATGGACATACTTCATACAAAATTAAATAAACACACAACACCTGCAATGACAAAATATTCACGAACTCGGAAACACTTGGTGTGAGGGTGCAAAAACAGAACTTCTCAGTGTTACCAATAGCATTAAAATGTAACCAGCAACGCCGGAATGCAAAATTACATCTGAGTTTGCTAACGAGAAATTTACAAACTAGACATTTTGTAATTAAAGAAAATCACAATGTCATTTCCTTATTTTGACAACATAAAATTATAACTTTTATAATTCATCGATTTACAAAATGTGGCTATAGAATAGGCACGTTGGGAGTATTACAAGACCTTCTGGCGACAACAACTGATTGCTTCCTCTATTTTTTCACCCGTTTTCTTTGAGCGATCGCTCTAAAATGCTTCCGCAGGGTCTAGAAGAAGGTGTCACCTGGCACGTTCTCATTTCATGTGACCAGTGCTGCTGCTCTGTGGTTCAACGAAGAATCTCTGTGTTGTCTTGACTGATGTCCGAACAGTACAACGAAAAAGTTGGGCACGCATGCGCAAAAGGCAAAGTTCATGTTTGCTGGCAATCATCATCTTCCTAGCATTAATCCCGCTTTATTGCAGGGTCTGCTTTTCTGCACTTTTTCTTCCATACTGCTCGATCTTGAGCGTCTCTAGTTGTTGCATTCACTAGTTGCATGTCCTCCCGCATAGTATCCAGCCAGCGCTTTCTCGGTCGCCCTCGTGGTCGTCGGACTTCTGGACTGATGTCAAGTGCAGTTCTCGCGACTGAAGAGTGATTGCTACGCAGTACATGGCCATACCAACGCAGACGGCTCTCCCGCATTTTTTCATGGATTGGAGCCACATCAAATGTAGCTCGAACATTGTCATTCCTGAAGCGGTCCAGTCTAGTAAGTCCCTGTGTCTAGCGAATCATCTTCATCTCCATGACATGTAGTTGTTGTTCATGTCTCTTCGTTATTGGCCAGTATTCAGTACCGTAGAGTGCTACTGGTGGAACGATGGTTCTGTAAATTTTCGACTTCAGATATAGTGGCGCATTCCGGTCAAAAAGGACTCCAGTAACTTGGCACCATTTCAGCCATGCAGCGTTGACTCTGTTTCGGACATCTGGGAGTGTTTGGCCATCTGAACAGATTAGCGTACTGCGCCCGAAGAAACCCATCAGTACTTATATCCACAGCTCTATAAAGGATTGCAGACATGTAAATTACCCAGCTCACAAACTTACCATGCCTACTAAGTAAAATTGGGAATTTCAGGAACATACAGGATAGATATTATTCGTAAAGAAAATAGTACTACTAGCCAAGGTACAAATTTCTACTATCATTTACATTTAGAGCAAATCGAGAAACTCCAATCTCGAGGGGTGATAAGGTCTAATCTATAGTGAGCGCCTGTATCTATACCTCGTAGTACTATTTTCGACGATGACGATAATAAAAACGGTATCAGCTTAGATAAAAGTTGACTGAGTCGCTAAAAAGCGCCAGCCGTTTATTATGCTAAAAACAAGTATAAAAAACTGGCTTCCTCCCTGAATATTGTGTCTCCCTGACACTTCAACAAAAATAACTCCAAAAATAACCTTGCACGTGGCACTGATATAGTTAGGAAATGTGAAACGGCGTGATACTAAGTATTGCCCTACTTTATACAGATCCGCTTCAACTCTGAACCGTAGTTCCATATCTAATCAAAATTATTCATGAACTATGTGCATATATACATTCATTTATGGATCTCTCAAATTTTATACTTTATAATGTCGAAAAGATTAAATTGTCTATCCATCTATAGTCTTTCATCTACTCAACTTTCTTAACAATCAAATACCAAACATACACCGCAATTATCGTGTTGAAAGTAATAAATACTCGTCTTAATCAATTGAACATAAGTGACAAATATTTAAGCTAAGCACTGTTCCTTTTTACCTTTATCTATTTATCATGAAATACTGAAATAAGTTCTGAAATTCTTTACTGTGTTAACAATTTTCTGATAAACGTGAATACTAGAAGTGCACGGCATTAACCTTCGTTCTCACACTCCTCTTCCATAATTATACAACAATTACTTTCTCTCTTAAACACCCTGTACAGAAACTTCCTTTAATACACTCACATACCTTCACAATCATTGCGATCAATACTAGAAAAACTTAGAAATTCCTTAGCCTCCCTTCGTAAAATTACGTAACTCCTTTACGTTTATATCTCCTTAATTTGCACGGTAATTCAACTATAAACTTCCACTTCAATACATATACTTCCTAACTTTAACATTCTTCTCTATATCCTGATATAACTTCGCCTCGTGCTTATAATTCCATTTCTGCAATAAATCTCTGTACTTTTCACTTTCTGATCACCCTGTGATTTAACTTTGTTAACTTTCTTTTTCACGTGTTTAAATTCAGCTTTACATTTTATTACAACATTTCAAGAAATATCAGTAAATATTCATATTCTTAACAAAAGATATAAGTTTGACTTCTTTCCATGAATATATTTGTTTAACAAATTCATCTATGCTTTTTAATGCTCTAAATCTCATTAGACATATGTGTATAAGCTTTTGGTAATACTTTCGTTCATAAATTAATTGAAAATAATTTCTGACACTCGAATCAACATCATGAGTTGTCGAAATATTCTTTACACTTCGTGACATAACTTCTTAAATATGCTGTACTTAAATTTGCTCCAATAAAATTCATTTTACTTCATTTACAATTTTACTCCTTCTTTAGTTCGTTCAACGTTCTATTCCTTTTAAATAGTTCACTCTACATTCTTTTAAATAATTTGATTTACATTCCTTTAAACAATTCGTTCTATATTCCTTTAAACAATTCATTCTACATTCCATCGCTGCGATAAAACAGATTTAATTAAATTAAATCTAACGCAAATATGAAAAATACTACACGGTTTTACTTTGATATGACTTTAGTGTTAATAGCATCGTTATGCCAAAATTTCGTCCAAGTGACTGAAATTTTCAAGAACAAGACAAATAACTCCTAAGAAAAATACGAAAAATTACTATAACAAGATCTACACAAATGTAATTACTTTGACAAAATTATACGATTTAAATAATGCAGTTGAAAAATGCTGTTGGTAAATAATGCAATTAAAAATGCTGTTGGTCAATTGGATAATCACAGAACATAACTACAATTCTACATGATAAAAGACAATTTCTTCACTACCTTTAGTTGGCTTCTGGTCTGGAAAATACCTGCGTCTCGTCTGCCAAACCAGACGTGTCGTGGATTCCATAGAATCGCCCACAGCTATGAAGACCGGTTTGTCTCGGAACCAGCTGGCCTCGTCTCCCAATAGAACAAGGTCGAAGCTGTCCTCGGTGAATGACCTCGCCGTGAAACAGCTCGTTCCGCCAACTCTCCGTCCCTCGTGCACTGCAAGTAGTCCGGCTTCGACTCTCCATCTCTTCAGAATAGACATCTGGTTTCTTCAGAATTGACATCGGGTTTCTTCAGAATAGACATCGGGTTTCTTCAGAATAGACATTGGGTTTCTTCAGAATAGACATCTCGGCTCCGGTTGAATATTGTCGTTTATGCAAGCGTTTTCGTAATTCAAGATGTGTTAAAACTCTTGTAGAAAAGTATAAGTTTTGTTCGGTGATGTTGCGCGTTACGTAGATATTCTGTTGCGCCTTTCATGTTAGTGAATTCTGGACTTCAACTGTACATCTTTGTAGTCTCCACTTCCCTATGCTTTAGCTTAGCACATGGTAATTCTCATTTCTCTGATAATGTAATTAAGACTTCCCCGTTGCTGACTTCTAACTTGCATTTTCAATGTAATGTTCAAATATGCGTTCACACGTAGAAATACTGAATATCTTCTTGTCGAAATGTTTCAAGCTATGTGGAACAACTTTGCATAAGCACTGTAATATTTGGTTATACTGTTCCGTTCTGCTTTATAGATGTAGCTTGCTCCTAAGTTACAGTAAGTTCTGGAATTGCACTCTTCTTTGCTTCCAACTTTAATGAACCGTAGCACTTTTATAAGAATACTCGTTTCTGCTCGAGGTCTTGACTCGATCAAATCTCAAATTGGAAAGAACTCTCTCGTCCGGTTCTCCACACTCCTCAAGTTCCAGTCTCTCTGCCTCCCCTCTCGTGGTGTGACGTAACTCCTACCACCTCTCCTCGCTTCAGTCCGCAGTTCGACCTTCGTCTCTTCCCCTCTTTCATGACGTAACTCTCGCTTCAAGTGGCGTGATGTCTCTCGTAATATGGACCTCCCACATTCATATAATGGAATATATGTCCCTCTTTAAATCATTCCTTCTTCCCTGCCTTTTATAAATG
Organism: Meconema thalassinum; assembly: GCA_946902985.2. NCBI lineage: Eukaryota > Metazoa > Arthropoda > Insecta > Orthoptera > Tettigoniidae > Meconema > Meconema thalassinum. The sequence goes on along the minus strand of OX336400.1, from coordinate 82,128,785 downwards.
CATAAGATGTATAGTATTTCACTCATTTCCATACAGTTTTTCCCATATTTCTCGAATTTTTAATAAATAAAAATTCTCATCCACTCTCCCTTTTTCTGGGGTCTTGGTTCATATCCAGATCGGTTCTTCAGTAATGACCTTAAATAAATTCTGGCGCATTTCCCCGTTGCTAATTTAAAGTAAAGTATAGCCTGTACTTTCTTTAATAACAGTAAGTTTCTCTGTTCTTGAGACTGAATTTATTTATTTTACTGTATCTGTGGGTAAAATCTTTTCAATTTGGGATGGTTGAATTTTCCAATGGATCTGTTATCTTCAACTCTTACAATTTTATAGCAATTATTACCGTAGACTGTATCTACTTTGAACGGTCCTCTGAAAAGGCTACTGAATTTGATATACACCTTCTTCAGTACGTCAGCTTTTACTGGAATCCTGACTAACACAAGGTCACCTTCTCGTAGCGGTCCACTGAATTTCTTCCCTTCTAAACGTTTTAATCTCTTCTCAGCCGCTTTGTTCAACTGGATCCTCGCTTCTTCGATTCTCTGGTCCATCGGTGGTTCGTTATCTTCCGGAATATTGAAGATTCCGTTCCATGGTCGTACGGGTTTCTCTTCAAAATGCAACATGACTGGAATATCGTTGGTACTCTCATGTCTCGTGTTATTGATGCAAAATTCCACTAGTGGTACAATCTTCAACCAATTCGCATGATTATCTGCACTATACAAGCGAATGTACTTTGAAAATTCAAGCATTGTTCTTTCAATAGGATTCGTCTCTGGGCTTCGAACTGATGAATATAGGTGAACAATATCCAACCTATCCATCGCTCCCTGAAATTCTGCAGAAGTGAATTGCGTTCCATGGTCTGTTAATAGTCTCTCTGGTTTTCCCAACTTTGGAATAATGTTCCTCTCCAGGTGATATAAAACATTCCTCGTTGTTGCTTTCTACATGGGATTAAGCATTACAATTTTGGAGAATACATCCATTGTAACTAACACATACTGGTTTCCTCTGTCTCCTTTAGGTGCAGGTCCAAAAATATCCTGACTAAACAATTCCAGTGGTTTCGTAGGAATAATTGCTTTAGGTCTCTCCTTCAATAGTTCAGAATTATATTTATTTTTCTGACACAGTTCACAATACCTGATTACTATGGTTATGGATTCTCTCATATTAATCCAATAGAACTTTTCTAACATGGTATAGTATGTTTTGTCAACTCCTCCGTGGCCTATACTTTTGTGTACTATCCAAATTAGTGGCACAATGAGTTCTGGTGGAATAGCAACTCGTACTTTCGTGTGTCTGACATCAATGTATTTACATACGGTTTCTCCCACGAGAATATAGTGTCTAGCTTTCCTTCTTGTTTCGAAGTATGAGGCGTGCCTCCTTGTCATTCTCCCTGACAAAAATCTATAAATGTTCCTGAATGGTGCATGCTTCTTTTGAAAAAGAGGAATTCCTCTCAGTTTATCCAGCGTTTCCTGATCTTCTGCATCTGTCTGGATAACATTAACTCTCACATCTTTCTCAGGAATCGGATGTCTAGAAAGAATATCTGCTAGTAGGTTGTCTTTACCAGGAACATGAACTATCGTGGCATCAAATTGTTGCAAAAACATGGTCCATCTGGTCATCCTATCGCTTGACAAGTCTGACTTCAACATGAATTCTAGGGCTTTATGATCCGTTCTGATTATAATCTTGTGTCCCAGCAATAATTTCTTCCAATTTTGTAGAGCATTTATGACGGCTAAAGCTTCAAGCTCCGTCGTGAAGTAATTCAGCTCGTGCGTGCGTAACTTCCTACTGCTGAATGAAATATAGTGAGGATTGCCATCTTGATCCTTCTGATATAAGACTGCACTAATGCCAATTCGTGAAGCGTCCGTTTCTATGATGAATGTTCTTTCAAAATCTGGTACTCCAACTTGATGTTATCTCTGAGCATTTCCTTTGCTTGAATAAAGGCATTCTCAGCAGCTGCATCCCATTTCCATCTATTGTTTTTCTTTAGAAGCTCATGTAGAGGTGCCATGATCTCTGAATAACGTGGACAATGACTACTGAAAAACTGACAAAGACCCGCAAACGCTCTGATGTCTTTGATTTTCTTGTGTTTTAGAAATTTTAAAATTGCTTCAATCTTGTCTTCATTCGGGTGGTAACCAAATCTGTCTATAGTATGCCCAAGAAAGTTGATCTTTTCTTGAAAGAAATGGCATTTATTCAATTTCACCTTGATGTTTGCACTCCTGAGGTTATCAAATAGCTTCGTCAAATGCATGAAATGCTGCTCTGGTGTCTCTGAAGATATGATGATATCATCCACGTAGCAAATGGCAAATTGTTTCACTTCTTCACTCAACTTGTCATCCAAGGCTCTGATAAGTGCTGGACTTGAATTTACCAATCCATATGGTACTCTTTGGTATACATAACAGGTTTGATTGAACATGAACCCTGTATAACATTTGCTGTCTTCTGTAAGCTCTATTTGATGAAATGCTGCAGTTAAATCAATCACTGAGAAACAGGTTTTATTCTTGAATCTCCTCAGTAGTTCTCTAATTTTTGGTGGCCTGTCTAATTCTTTCAGCAGAAGAGTATTTATGCCCCTGGCATCTAAACATAGTCTAAGACTACCATCTGCTTTCTTCACAACAGTAAGTGGATTTAAATAAGGAGTGGCTTGCTTTCTTATAATCCCGTCTTTTTCCATGCCTTTTATGAGCTCTGTCACTTCAGCTTGATACTTCTCCGGAATTGGATACAATTTCTTCTGAAAAGGTGTGTCATCAGCGAGCTTAATCTGATATTTGTATCCTTTTATAATGCCTGGCTTGTTATCAAAGATGTCTGCATAAGTCGTGACCAATTCTTCTAATTTCTCCCTCTGATCTTCAAAATTCTCAATTTTTCTGCCATAGTGAGGTATTCCTTCTGCTTCAACTTCCATAACAATCTTCACAAGATTTTCTTCTGTTGTTTCTTCAATCAGACTACACTCATTCTCCTCCTTCTTCGTATCTTCTGGTTGATGTTGGCCTTCATTAAATCTTATGACTCCATTTCGTAAATCGATCACAGATCCAGTCTTTGTTATAAAATCAATGCCTAAAATAGCATCAAAATTTATCTGGCTCAAGACTATGAATATCTGCTCATATTTGTATTCATTTATAGAGAATTCCATTAGTGCTTGGACTTCACATTTCATGGTCTTGTCGTTAAATACGCCCCTGACTTTAATAGTTGAAACGGGCATTGCTATAAGTGAATTTCCATCCTTCAATCTGTGAAAACAGTTCTCTGATAAAATTGATGCTGTTGCTCCCGTATCTAGTAGTGTTCTCAGGCATTCTCCTCCTGATATGATTTCTATAATCGGTAATCTCGCTACTCTATCTGTTTTCGTCTCTTCTCTCTCATACAGGAGATCTTCATTCGTGGCTTCATATAACTCATTAATCTGGATTTCATGTCTGGTTACGGTGCCGTTTTCTTCCTCCTTCACTTTTTGGAATTTGACGTTTTTTTTGTACCCCTCCTGGGTCTTCATTCCTTCGATCTCTGCTTGTCCCAGGTTTAGATTCTTGATTCTGGTTATGCTGTCCCTGATTTTGGTCTCTCGCGTTCCTTTCTCTGAGATTCCTTAGGTATTCTTGACTTTCTCTTTCCCTATCATCATAATACCTTCTTACATTGTTATTATTTCTCCAACCTTGATTTTGTTGACTTTGCTGTTGTTGCTGTCTCGAATAATTATTCGTGTTCCTCCAGTTCTGATATCCCCGATATCCATAATTATTCGTGGGGTTATTTCGATTATAATATCCCTCTCTGCGATAATCATTGTTCCTGGTGTAATAGCTATTTCTCCATCTTTGATTTTCATATGGTCTTCCTTCTCTAGGTCTCTGATAATCTGGTCGAAATCGATTTTGTCCATACATTCTTGATCTCGTTGGACCTACTCCATTTTTGTTCCCCTCTGTTTGCTGCATTTGATCGATGTGGATGGTGTGAATCTCTCTCGGTTCTTGATTTCTACCTCTCTGGTTTTGGTTTCCAGTTGAGTTGTTGGACACATTAGACGTGTGATCCAGTCTCCTCAAAATTTCTGCCATTCCTTCTAAAGTTTTTACATTTGCCGAAATGAGGTGCCTCCTAACTTCCGTTGGTAACTGGCATGAAATAGCATGAACCAAGTCTTCTTCCGCCAAAGGAGGTTGCAAATACTGCAAGCGTGCTAATTGTTTCGTGAAGAAACTTGCGTATTTCGTTGGACTAGAATATGCATACTTCTTAGAGTAAATTTCTGCTCGTATATCTTGTTGAAGTTCCTTGCTCCAAAATCGTTTCTGCAGAGCTATAGCGAATTCTTCAAATGTCTGATACGTGTACCTGAAAGCTCTGTGCCATACTAACGCTTCTGAATCCAAGTATTTTTCAACGACCCGCATATGTCTTTCACGAGGTGTTCTATTGTCTTCTAAATACGACCTCATGTCTCTCAGAAATTCTACAGCAGTAATATTTCCTACTCCGCTGAATTTGTTCGGCTTCTCATCATTATTCTTGATCACGATAACATTGGCATTTGACCTACTCTGGTAAGGTTCAAAATCTCCTCCAAGTTCCCCTATTTCTGTTTGAAATGGCTCTCGGCTGAAGTTAAAATTGGACTTCGGAATCTGCTGTTCACTAACCTCGTTTTCCTTATCCTCTTCTATCTTGTCTGTCCTACCCTCTAATCTCCTTATTTCTTCTTTCAATTTTTCATCTCTTGCTTGGAAAAATCTCGTCAAGTCCTTTCTGATGTCCTCCCTGACTTCAGCTCTTAACGTAGATGAAAATGTAGCATCCCCTATCGTAAGTGACCTTAATTGCTGTTCTATTTCGCTGGTTTCCTTATCCTGCTTTGATCGAATTTTCGCTAGTTCTATGCTTATCTCATCGACCGTACATTTAATTTTGTCAAATTCATTTGAGTTAGTTAAATCTGTTTTATTAACAATATCTATCAGCGTGGCTACATTATTAATTTGTAATGTATCTATCCGCTTAGATAGATCTTCCCGTACCTTACTAACATTTATATTGGAACATAACTCTATAGCTTTAATGTCATTTGCTAATTTATTATGTATTTCTGATACAATTTGAGTTGTGACTGTTACGACCTCCTCCTTCATGTCCGTAACTGCCTTTACAATGGAAGCATTTATATCCACATTTATACCCTCTTCAATCAGTTTACTTTGACCTTCCAACTTGACCTGTAATTCACCAACAGTGTCATTTAGATTGTCAAGTTTCTCCTTGAGGTTGTTCTGGGCCCCTGAAATGTGTACATGATGAGTATTATTCTCTTCCTTAATGGTGCTAATAATAGCCTGTAATTTCTGTTCTAGCTCTATCATGTGATTACTGTTAGCTAATTGGACTTCTAACACTTTTCCTGCCATGTCGGATCTTAAATTTCCTACTTCTGTCTTCGTAAGATTTATGTCCTGTTTGACTTGATCATATGAAGCTTTTAATTCTTCCTGTGCATTACCTGCCTTTTCAAAAATTCTCTGAGCCTTTTCCTGATTTTTCCTAGCTTCCTCATGTATTTTCCTAGCTTCTTCCTGAGCTTTGTCCTGATTTTTCCTAACCTCCTCATGTATTTTCCTAGCTTCCTCATGTATTTTCCTAGCTTCCTCATGTATTTTCCTAGCTTCTTCCTGAGCTTTTTCCTGATTTTTCCTGACCTCCTCCTGTGCTGCTCTTATTTCGGCTTGGATTTTTCTATCTTCTAATCTAGCCTGCTCCTGACTTAACCTGTCCTCCTCGCGAGCTTTTTCCTGAGCTAATCTCATCTCTGCTCGTATCCTATTTGCCTCTTCCAAAGCTAACTTGGCTTCTTCTCTTTCCTTCTCTCTAGCTAGTCTATCTTCCTTTCTGGCCTTCTCTAAAGCTAACTTAGCTTCCTCCTGTGCTAATGTTATACTAGCCTTAGTAAGTGTTTGAGCAACTGATAACCCTGCCTTGACTTCTGATTTTACAGTAGCTGCTGATTTCTGAATCTCGGTTTTCATCTGTTTAATGTTGTTGTGTGTCAATTGGTGGAGGGATTCAAGGTCTTTGGTCAACGTACTTTGACCTTCCTTCATGGTTTCGAGCATCGTTCGAATGAACGTCATAACATTCGCTGACATAATTCTTCTTTCTTGAGAATAAGGGAAGTATCAACTACAAAAATTACCAGTGAATATCCAGATTGACCAACGCATGCATTTTATACCAGTGATGGAATATATAGAACATCATAATCCTACTTACATCTATTTTAATCGCAAGTTATCTCGTATATCTTATTGTCCCATTTTACTGAACTGACATCGTTACATTCTATCATCTCACTTAACCTATGTTTAACAACATGAATTTACTTTTAAATTTAATATTACATGACAAATGTCGTTAGCTGGTTTAAAAAAATATGCCTCACAACTGTAATGTTCTCCACTAATCTGCTGATGTTGTGTTCAACTCAACAATCATTAAATTTGGGATCGGCATTTTTCTTTTCAAAACTAATATGGCCTCACTCTCGAGTACTTCCAAACTTCTTCTCTCGAGTGCTCTTTCGAATGCTCTTTCGAATGCTTTTTCGAATTCCCCACGGATGGGCACGCCATTTAAATAATACTCTATCTATATGCGCCCGAAGAAACCCATCACTACTTATATCCACAGCTCTATAAAGGATTGCAGACATGTAAATTACCCAGCTCACAAACTTACCATGCCTACTAAGTAAAATTGGGAATTTCAGGAACATACAGGATAGATATTATTCGTAAAGAAAACAGTACTACTAGCCAAGGTACAAATTTCTACTATCATTTACATTTAGAGCAAATCGAGAAACTCCAATCTCGAGGGGTGATAAGGTCTAATCTATAGTGAGCGCCTGTATCTATACCTCGTAGTACTATTTTCGACGATGACGATAATTGATACGTGCAAGGGCACGTCCCTACGCTTGCAAACATGTATTTGCTCACTTGAAATGACCGCTTGGTCGCTCAGTACCGTCTGTCACCACAAGATGGTAGCTGCAGTCGGACTTTGCAAAGATACAAATAGTTCCTGTTTCTCCCCAATAGGTGGTGTGGGCTTCGCCTTATAAACTCATATACGCATGACATAATTGAAAGACCATTATGATTCTACGTCATAAAACAAAGAACGGTGTGTATTCTTGATACCGCCAAATTATGAACTTATTAATGACATTGTTGTTTTGATGTGTCTTTCCGTGATTGGACAATATTTATTTACATGAAGACAGTTCGATAAATGACGAGCGATTCTCCGCCATTTTTTGTGGAATCCATTAGTGGTCGCCAAGACAAATAAGAAGGACTGCTCGCGAAAGGTGTCTCCGCTGATGGGGGGGGCGGTTGCCTCCCCCATCCTCTTCGAAATATAAATATATTCAAGAGAAGATATGAATGCCATTTCTACTTGGAAATTGCCTGTGGTCTTCAGGTTGTGAATTTCTTCGTTTAGACGTGTGAAATGTGATTGCATCTCGAGGCGTACTTCGCTTGTGACATCGAAACGGCACATGGGCGTGTTAGCCATTTTTTTGTGAAGTACATGTAATAACGTAAAATTATGTGTTAATTATTTTATTTTTATTGTGTCTCCACAGAGAAGGATGTAAGGTACGTTTTTTTTTAATTTAATTTATTTAATTATTTTATTGTTATGGAGCTCCGATATCTTCTTATAGTAATATTTTATTTCTGTTCCTCTTTGGTTTTATAGATCCTATTTTATTGTTGTTTTTATTACGTTTCCTGGTTTATTTTAAAGCTGTGCTCTTTTCTTCGCACCTTGTGGAGACACATTTCCAATTTATTTTACGTTTAAATTATTATTTATATTCCTTTGTCAATCTTGGGATTGACATTGTAATTTATTCATGATCCGGTGCATTTCTCGATTATAATAGCATTTAGACCTAATTATTTTCCGCCTTCATTTTCTTCTACTAATGTTTAAATTTAATCTTATTAGTTGTTTGCCGTAATTTCGTTCCGGCATGTTTTTGGTGTGGGCATATCTTTTGTTTACCGTGATGCATTGTGGTCTCGTTGTCAGCCCATTTGGCGCGGGTCTTAATACCAGGCGTGTTGTGAATTAACTTAATCCTTTTTTAGTGTAATCTTGTTAATGTTAATTTCGTGATTTTTGGTAATGTCCTTGTGTTTTCCGCCGGCGTGCATTTCATTTATTTATTTATTTTCTATCCAATTTATTTTTTTATTTTAAAGTTTAATTTAAATTCAATCCTTAATTTTTTGGCATGGCCTCAACATCTGCATGTCGGATCGTGATTGCATTTCCTTGCAATTTATCAAGCCCTTTCTCATTGTGTTGTGCATGTAAATTCTATTTTAACCTTTGGGCTGTTAAATTTTATTTTATTTTAAATTAAGTCTTACCTCTTCTTGGCTTTTGCAAGCAAGCATGTTAGGCGCTATCTGGCCTTCTTGTAAATTTTGTGTGGATTGATGCATGTTCAGTTTGGGTGAAGGTTCTTTAAATTTTTATTATTAAACCTATTGTTTTTTTTTAATCTTTGGTTGTGGCATTATTTCACCGACGGCAGTTCCGTTGGTTTTTGGGGGATGTTTGTACGATAGCCTGTGTGTGTTGTCCCCTTCTCCATCTTCCTTCCACTCCTTTGGAGCTCTTCTGTTGGGACATGTCATCTGGAGGTGATGTTGCTGCGGAAGTGACCCGGACCCCTGAATACAGGTAAGTTGGCCCATCCACGTTTCCCGCACTCGTCCCATTCTGGTAAGCAAAGCGTTGATTATCGAGTAACCGACGTGCTGCTGGCCAGTGCCGTCCAAAAATGCTATGGGGGTAGCAATAATGAAAACGGTATCAGCTTAGATAAAAGTTGACTGAGTCGCTAAAAAGCGCCAGCCGTTTATTATGCTAAAACCAAGTATAAAAAACTGGCTTCCTCCCTGAATATTGTGTCTCCCTGACACTTCAACAAAAATAACTCCAAAAATAACCTTGCACGTGGCACTGATGTAGTTAGGAAATGTGAAACGGCGTGATACTAAGTATTGCCCTACTTTATACAGATCCGCTTCAACTCTGAACCGTAGTTCCATATCTAATCAAAAATTATTCATGAACTATGTGCATATATACATTCATTTATGGATCTCTCAAATTTTATACTTTATAATGTCGAAAAGATTAAATTGTCTATCCATCTATAGTCTTTCATCTACTCAACTTTCTTAACAATCAAATACCAAACATACACCGCAATTATCGTGTTGAAAGTAATAAATACTCGTCTTAATCAATTGAACATAAGTGACAAACATTTAAGCTAAGCACTGTTCCTTTTTACCTTTATCTATTTATCATGAAATACTGAAATAAGTTCTGAAATTCTTTACTGTGTTAACAATTTTCTGATAAACGTGAATACTAGAAGTGCACGGCATTAACCTTCGTTCTCACACTCCTCTTCCATAATTATACAACAATTACTTTCTCTCTTAAACACCCTGTACAGAAACTTCCTTTAATACACTCACATACCTTCACAATCATTGCGATCAATACTAGAAAAACTTAGAGACTCCTTAGCCTCCCTTCGTAAAATTACGTAATTCCTTTACGTTTATATCTCCTTAATTTGCACGGTAATTCAACTATAAACTTCCACTTCAATACATATACTTCCTAACTTTAACATTCTTCTCTATATCCTGATATAACTTCGCCTCGTGCTTATAATTCCATTTCTGCAATAAATCTCTGTACTTTTCACTTTCTGATCACCCTGTGATTTATCTTTGTTAACTTTCTTTTTCACGTGTTTAAATTCAGCTTTACATTTTATTACAACATTTCAAGAAATATCAGTAAATATTCATATTCTTAACAAAAGATATAAGATTGACTTCTTTCCATGAATATATTTGTTTAACATATTCATCTATGCTTTTTAATGCTCTAAATCTCATTAGACATATGTGTATAAGCTTTTGGTAATACTTTCGTTCATAAATTAATTGAAAATAATTTCTGACACTCGAATCAACATCATGAGTTGTCGAAATATTCTTTACACTTCGTGACATAACTTCTTAAATATGCTGTACTTAAATTTGCTCCAATAAACTTCATTTTACTTCATTTACAATTTTACTCCTTCTTTAGTTCGTTCAACGTTCTATTCCTTTTAAATAGTTCACTCTACATTCTTTTAAATAATTTGCTTTACATTCCTTTAAACAATTCGTTCTATATTCCTTTAAACAATTCATTCTACATTCCATCGCTGCGATAAAACAGATTTAATTAAATTAAATCTAACGCAAATATGAAAAATACTACACGGTTTTACTTTGATATGACTTTAGTGTTAATAGCATCGTTATGCCAAAATTTCGTCCAAGTGACTGAAATTTTAAGAGAACAAGACAAATAAGTCCTAAGAAAAATACGAAAAATTACTATAACAAGATCTACACAAATGTAATTACTTTGACAAAATTATACGATTTAAATAATGCAGTTGAAAAATGCTGTTGGTAAATAATGCAATTAAAAAATGCTGTTGGTCAATTGGATAATCACAGAACATAACTACAATTCTACATGATAAAAGACAATTTCTTCACTACCTTGAGTTGGCTTCTGGTCTGGAAAATACCTGCGTCTCGTCTGCCAAACCAAACGTGTCGTGGATTCCATAGAATCGCCCACAGCTATGAAGACCGGTTTGTCTCGGAACCAGCTGGCCTCGTCTCCCAATAGAACAAGGTCGAAGCTGTCCTCGGTGAATGACCTCGCCGTGAAACAGCTCGTTCCGCCAACTCTCCGTCCCTCGTGCACTGCAAGTAGTCCGGCTTCGACTCTCCATCTCTTCAGAATAGACATCTGGTTTCTTCAGAATTGACATCGGGTTTCTTCAGAATAGACATCGGGTTTCTTCAGAATAGACATCGGGTTTCTTCAGAATAGACATCTCGGCTCCGGTTGAATATTGTCGTTTATGCAAGCGTTTTCGTAATTCAATATGTGTTAAAACTCTTGTAGAAAAGTATAAGTTTTGTTCGGTGATGTTGCGCGTTACGTAGATATTCTGTTGCGCCTTTCATGTTGGTGAATTCTGGACTTCAACTGTACATCTTTGTAGTCTCCACTTCCCTATGCTTTAGCTTAGCACATGGTAATTCTCATTTCTCTGATAATGTAATTAAGACTTCCCCGTTGCTGACTTCTAACTTGCATTTTCAATGTAATGTTCAAATATGCGTTCACACGTAGAAATACTGAATATCTTCTTGTCGAAATGTTTCAAGCTATGTGGAACAACTTTGCATAAGCACTGTAATATTTGGTTATACTGTTCCGTTCTGCTTTATAGATGTAGCTTGCTCCTAAGTTACAGTAAGTTCTGGAATTGCACTCTTCTTTGCTTCCAACTTTAATGAACCGTAGCACTTTTATAAGAATACTCGTTTCTGCTCGAGGTCTTGACTCGATCAAATCTCAAATTGGAAAGAACTCTCTCGTCCGGTTCTCCACACTCCTCAAGTTCCAGTCTCTCTGCCTCCCCTCTCGTGGTGTGACGTAACTCCTACCACCTCTCCTCGCTTCAGTCCGCAGTTCGACCTTCGTCTCTTCCCCTCTTTCATGACGTAACTCTCGCTTCAAGTGGCGTGATGTCTCTCGTAATATGGACCTCCCACATTCATATAATGGAATATATGTCCCTCTTTAAATCATTCCTTCTTCCCTGCCTTTTATAAATGCATAAGATGTATAGTATTTCACTCATTTCCATACAGTTTTTCCCATATTTCTCGAATTTTTAATAAATAAAAATTCTCATCCACTCTCCTTTTTTCTGGGGTCTTGGTTCATATCCAGATCGGTTCTTCGGTAATGACCTTAAATAAATTCTGGCGCAGTACCCAAGTATTTGAATACAGATGATTTTCGGAGTTCAGTGCCATCAATGTGAATAGATCCTTCACTTGATACTTCACACTCCATATACTCTGTCTTCCCAATATTAAGTCGTAGGCCATGGGTGTCTAGTGCAGTTTTCCAACATTGAACATGCTGTTCCAATTCTTGGCGAGACTTGCAGGGTACAATGATATCGTCAGCATAGAGCAAGGTCCAGGGATGTGGTTGCAGCAGTTCGGCTGCGATGGTGTCAAGACAGATGATGAACAGGAGCGGGGACAAAGCTGACCCCTAATGAACACCAACTCTGATGGGAAAAGTTGCGGAGTTTCCTGAAGCACATCGGACATAGCTGGTGACATTCCGATAAAGAAGTTGAACCCATTGAACATATGCTTCTGGTACCCCATGCTCTCGTAGTGCATACCATATTAGATCACGAGGTACCCTGTCGCAGGCCTTTTCAAGATCCAAGAAGGCTATATGGAGTGGTTTCCTCTTTTCTAGGTGCCTTTCCATCATAAGACGAGCGGCGTGAATAGCATCGATTGTCCCTGTACCTTTCATAAAACCACACTGGTTTGAGGCAATCTTGATGATGTCACGAAGGCGTGTATCCACGATACGCTGAAATATCTTCATAGTGTGGCAAAGCAGGCAAATCGGTCGATAATTTGAGCAGTTGTGCACATCTCCTTTACCTTTCCAAATTTGTATTGTTACACTGCTGAGCCAAGTAAGAGGAGCTTCGTTTTCATTGATGATCATGTTGAAGAGATCTGCTAGAAACTGAGCTGCTTGTGATCTAAGCATCTTCCACACCTCCGATAGGAGATCATCCGGTCCAGTTGCCTTTCCATTTTTCATTTTCTTCATAGCGGTCTCCACTTCGGCAACCGTGATGGCTGGTACTGGGCCAAGTACAGGATCCGCAGCTGGTAGTGGCGGATGCGGAAATTCTTCGTTGCTAATATTTTCGAAGTGCTGTTTCCATCTGTTAAGGATTTCATTAGGTTTCCGTAGAGGTTGTTGATTTTCATTCTTAATGATCAAAACATGTCCAACATCTTGAGTGGAACGATGGCGCTTCTTCGCTAGTCTGTAGATATTATTTGCTCCTTCTGCTGTATTGAGCTCTTCGTACATGCTCTTGTAATGGTCTGCTTAGCCTTTGCCACTTCCTGTTTTGCCACCGACTTCAATCTTCTGTATTGCTGACGATCAAGATCCAGTCCCGATTGGAGCCAGGTCTTATACGCTAACTTCTTCATCCTGATGGCATCTTGGACATGAGAATTCCACCACCACATCTCTTTATTGATAAAACTGCGTCCAGGTTTTGATTTACGCATGATGTTAGTAGCACAAGTCTTAATATGTGTGGAGGCCTTTGCCCAGATTTCATCAACGTGTTGACCTTGTTCTGGCATAGATAAAGAACCTATAGATGTTTTCAGCTGGATGTGATGTTGTTTTAATTTCCACCATTTAATTCGTTCCGATGTAGATTTAAGACTTTTCTTGCCGAGATCAAGGCAAATCCTAAAATTGAGGAGAAGCAGATGATGTTGGGGTGCAATAATGTCTGATGGTATGACTTTTACATCAGTGACAAACTTCAGATCACTCCTTCGTACCAACCAATAATCAAACTGCGTATTTCTTCCACCACTACTGTAGGTAATGAGGTGCGATGGTCGCTTTTTGTAAAAGGTGTTAGTCACAGCTAAGTCTAAGGCCTCAGCAAATTCCAGGAATCTGTTTCCATCCTCATTTCGCTCTCCAAAGCCTTGTCCACCATGTACTCCGTCGAAACCATTTCTATTCCCTCCAACGTGTCCATTTAAGTCACCACCAATGAACAGGAGTTCTTCTTCAACAAACTGTAGGTAAGTTTCGAGGTTGTTCCAAAATTCATCCTTCTCATCATCCGTACACCCAGTTTGTGGAGCATAACATGAAACCACACGTAAGGTTTTCGTACCAGTGTCGATCTTAATAGACATCAATCGGTCAGAAAGACGGGTTACTTCAGAGACATGGTCTCCTGCCTGATATCTTTCCGTGGTAGAATAACTTGTATCCTTCACCAATATCCTTGGATTTTGAGCCAGACCATTTGGTTTCCTGGATGCAGGCAATATCTACTTGTCGGTTCTTCAAGGTATCGAGAAGTTCTCGGCTTCGACTCGTAAGAGTACCAATGTTAATGGTTGCAATTCTGATTTGTTGGACTCGCTTCTTTAGCCCACCCCGTCCTTGAGTGGGGAGCCCTTGCACATTTCTCACACCATTCGGGCGATGATGTTGCGCGTCGCCTACAGCGGGGAACGCCCTAGCAGTTTCATCCATAATATTTATTCTGGCCAGTGCATTGAGATACAACAGAATTTGTTTTACCGACCGGCTTGTTGTTAAGCCTGCCATCGAACCCTCCTCCTTTCTCATCCCGGACTTGGGACCGGGCAATGGCAGAGTTCATGTTTGCTGGCAATAAACGAAGAAATTCTCGCTGAGCAGCCATCCACACAGCCAGTGGTGGACGCGTAGTGGAGCGCACGACTACGGTACTAAAAAATTAGATGCCTCGTTGTGAGGGGAGTTGAAATATTTCCTATTCTTTGGCTGACGTCGCTGTGTTTAATTGTAGATAATATTATTAAAGTAATTAATTTTCAAATAAAACAATGTGCTGCAGCACTTCAGCACATAAGGTGCAGCCGCCCCTCTAAAGTTTTTTTTTATTCCAACTAAAGCATAATATCCCTTTCTTACCCTCTCCACTCTATCAAGCGTTACTATGACTACCACAGACGAAAAGAGGACCTACATATGGAAATAAATTGCAAATATTTTAGTACAAAAATGTAGCCTATAAAGGCTCTTTCATAAAAAGTAAGAACGGTGAGCTGCGGCTTTGTTATCCGCTGCTGCAGTGACCTTGGACGAGCTTGTGACGCGCCACGGCCCCCTGCTCAGCACGCATAGTATATAATGTACTCGGCCTAGCAATAAACGTGCAGGTGTTCAGTCGCCAGTCTGAACCTCATATTTAAAAAAACTTTTATCGTATGGCCTCGGGTGCCGGGTGCAAGCTTTGTTATTCTTGACACCCAAAGGGTAGCTTGCATGTCGAATTTCGTTGTTCCTTGAAGTACTATGAAAGTCAAGGAGGTTAGATATCTAAGCTCCTTGAACACTATAGCGCTTTCTAGTAGAGAAATGAGGAACTTTGTGTTGGCGGTAAATCCCGAGATTAATTTTGCCATTATAACTCGACCTACTGAATTCAAATGGGTTCTTTGATATGCGAACATCGTATGACATGGTGTCGTAATTTTTGCCGCCTTTCAAAAAATCACTTACAACGGCCAGGAGCGAACCTGCAAGCTTGGGGGGGGGGGGGTAGTAGACCGACACGCTGATCACTCACCCACGGTGGCAAGCTTGAACCTCAGATGTTAACATGAAACAGTTATCATTACAACATCGTATTTTTGTATGTAGAACTTATTTTAAGTACGAGTCGGCGCAGCGGGTACGTGATGCATTTGTTCAGCAATTTCCTGATGAAGTGCCACCTTCACTAGCACAGATTCACGTAATTGTAAATAAGTTTGAAATTACTGGCTCAGTGCTCAATAGAAAGCAAAACATTAAAAATCAGAAACATTACTGTGGCAGAACTCACTCGCGTCAGCCAGAATGTGGTTACCAGATACAATACCTGTATAACCCAGGAAGGACGACACTTCCAGCATCTTTTATATGGTAATATTTCATACAGAATTGTACACACGCTTAAAGCATGGGACCGTGGCGCGCCACAAGCTCGGCCAAAGCCACCGCAGCAGCGAATAAAAAATGCCGCTTGCCGTTCTTACTTTATATGAAAGACCCTGTACTTATTTTAATCTTCAAAATGTGTCCTACTTTACTGCCGATTCGCAAGAATATTTATAAACTACAGGATCGTTTTAATCGATCTAGCAACAGCAGCGCAGCAATAGACTATATCTCCCGGCAATGAGTCACTTGCATTTTGTCGCTGCGCTGCTGTTGCTGGACCGATAAAAAGGACCCTGTTCAGTTTACGCCACGGTTTTTGACCGGTCAGTCCCGTTTTCACAGTTTTACAGAGGGCAGTCGGCAAGCCTCAGGCATGTGCAATTGATGTGAGTTTTCAGTTGCGTGGAAAGTAACTCGCGTATCAATTGCACATGCCTGAGGCTCACCATCTATTCTCTCTACAACTGCGCAATTGGGGCTCACCGGCCAAAAACCGTGGCGTGAACTGTATTCATATCCCACCAAGCAGTGGCGGATCCAGGCCTTGCGGGGCCCTGGGTGATATGATAAGGTGGGATCCACAACAATAGGAAATTTAAAAAAATATTAAATCAAATGGAAAATAGTTTTGTAATAATAATATTTATATATTTTTTTTAGCGTATGGCTTTTTAGTGCCGGGAGTGTCCGAGGACATGTTTGGCTCGCCAGGTTTGTAGCTGCTTCGAGGCGGACACCCAATGGGTGAGCTACACGTACCGTCGCGTGTGAGTGTTGTCTGGGGAGGAGAGTTTGCATGTAAGGACGAGGAGTTGGAAGATAGCGGCTGTGGCCCCGGGATGTGAGCGACTACCAGCAGTCAAATAATAAAATAAAGAATAGTTACAATATTTGAATACATTACAGTACATTCTTTTTATAATATGAATGAAACCTTTAAGTCCCCTTGAAGAAGATTATGTAAACTATGAAATATTAAAATATTACTTTGCGACATTTTTCCCGGCTGAAGTCTTCTATCATTTCACTGAAATCTAAACTTGCTAAACGGTCTAGGGAGGTCATAGCTGCACTGAAAAAAGAATATGAATTATAAATTAGTTCGAAAAGTTTGAAAATTATAATTAATTAATCAATTAAATTTAAAACAATCCATGGCGCGGGGCCCTGGGCGGTAGCCCTCCTCGCCCTCCCCTAGATCCGCCCCTGCCGCCAAGAGATGGCAGTTGGGTTTGAACTGCAGAGGTCTTCCCGATCACTGCGTATCGCGCATTCCAAAAGAATTATGTTGGTTACTACTTGCTTCACTCACTCAGCACATTCCTTCTTTCACTAGCTGCGTGCCCATTCGTACTGCGAGATCCCCCGTACCCCGTTGGTCGCAGAGTGTTGAACTGCCATCTCCTGACGGGATATCAATACTTGTTGGTGTATTCTTTGGAATACACGGTAAGACAGAGTAAGCTTTTGCTTCTCTTTGCTTTAGTTCATCCCTTCCTTTTTTCGCAAACACCAACATTGATCTCCTAATTTCTCTTTGTTGGTATATGTTTCATACACTACCTGTAAGTCTGTTCTAGATATATATCTTCCATGACCCACCTAGCGTCATCTAGCAGCGAATTTCTGAAGTTCCTCAATTTTCCCTGCACAAGAGGACTTCCTTACCAATCTAGCCACCAGATCTCGTCGCTATCGCCAGCTATCATCTCCGTGATCAAGAGAACTTCGTCTACTTTTTCACCCACCAGGCTGCGCTAGTGTCTCCTGCTATCAACTCTTTGAAGACCATTTCATCAAGAAAATGTATTTCTGTTATGTTGGCTATTCTTATATGTATTCCTTTTGTCTCCTACCCCCAACTTTTCCCCTTCCCTGGTCTCTCCACGCTCCGTTGAGCTGGCCTCACTTGTGCGTCTGAAGTCAAACCAGTCAGTTGGAGCTAAACTAAAGCTCGCCTCCTCTACTCTAGAGGCAAACTTTTAAATTCGACGCCATGTTCGAGTTTTAGAATCAACCGTCAACAGCAACTTCGCCTTCTTCGTGAAGCAAAGATAAGTTCCGACTTCATGTTTTAACCACATTCTCATCGCTTTTAAAAGGCTCAATGCTTTTATTTGGATTGTATAGACAGTGAAAATTGCTATATGTGATAAAATAACTGCTTTCAAGAGATCTTCTTGATCAAACTCGAACTATCAAGTCTAACTTTCAAAATGAAAGATTTTCTGAGATGCTATCTCACATCGAGGGATATTTCTAAAATACCCACTGTCTATATAATCTAGTTTTCCGCCGAGGGATTCTCTACCCAATTTAAACAAGACATCATTGCTCTGGAACCTCCCAGAACCTACACTCTATCTACCAGTTATACTGTCATGTATTTTCCACTTGATATGGGAATACTTTCTTCGCTGAGAAACTTATGTGGGATAAACTTCTAATCCACATAAACTGTCTTCCTACGTGGGAAATTTTCTGCCGTATTTAACTGCTGCCCATAGAAACTACAACTCATAATTCTCTCAAGCCAAAACTCAACTTTTACATAACTGCAATAACTTTTCTTTCTATAAACTTTTTGTGCTGGTACAGTGAACTTTCAACTATATCAGCATACTATAGTGATAACAGTGCCTGTTCAACTTTTCATCCGCGTCGCGCTCGTCCGAGTACAATAAATACGGCCATGAACACTCTTCCACAAACTAACTAAAATAATAAAATTGTTACTTTAGGTCTTTTTTCAATGAGGTGTCACTCTCAATAAGTGCCCTCCCTTACTTGGTCCACGTACAACCAATTAATGTCTGTAAAACTTCGTGTCTAGTACACGCCTTAAAGCATATTGTTTCTCCCTTCTAATGAGGGAATCCAATTCTTTCTACTCAAAAGTGAGTTTTCTCTAGGTTTCACGAAAGGGAAATTTGCCCCATTTTTCTCGTGAAAGTAGTTCTGTATTAATACAAGAAGTTATAGAAACTTCTATTTCATTTCTTCCTGTTATTTTTGTTGTTACTTTCGAAGTTGTTATTTGTTCATATTTCTAAGATACCTATCTAGAAATCCTTAAAGTACACACCTTGTACTTGATTTATTGTCTAACTTTAATTGCGTCAATTATCTTAAAATTTTCCATTTATTAATCTTAGCTATTTCAAAATCTTACGAAGATTTTGCTCATATAAAAGGTTAAAATCAAAAGAATTGTCAATTGCCTGGTGCAAGCTTTAGATGATTTTCGGAGGTCTGCGACCCCAATTGTTTACAAAATCAAAATTATATATTTGTTAAATAAATTACTTCTCTTTACATTGTTAAATAAATTAAGATTTATTCTTTTGATTTATCATTTCTCGAACATAACGGTTAGGCAAGATCCTGTCTTCCCTGACTCTTCCTAGGTTTATGCCCTCTTTAATAAAAATAAATCCATTGATAAGGTTTTCACTACTTGTGCATTTGAGCAAGAACTCTTAGTTATTAACTTATTAAAGTCTCTCTTAGCTTTGATAGCTAATTCTAACTGGCCAGTAAGGCAAGCATAGCTCGCTACGCCAGCTTCCTGCTTGTGGAGATTCTCTCTACTACTTATGGTTGGTTTTTCAAAATTCAAGTGTTTCTCATTGTCTAAACTTTTAGTCGGCGCCTTGCTGGGTAATAGCTTAGTCATTTATAAATGCAACTATTGGTACTCTTACCAAAATTATTCCCAAGGGTATAATTGCTCTATCCCTATCCTTCTTGGAAGCATTCGGTCTCTCTTTAGAAATTCTACAATTTCAAGAACTAAAATATTACGACTGATTCAAATTATTTGTACTCTTCAAAATACTTGTTTAGAAACAAACTCCTTTGAACAGATACACAATAAATCTGTTACTCTTTGTCTTGCCAGACCACCACCCTTCCCCATAGTAGGTATATTTGTGCTTCAGAGGGAATACGCTATAGCAGCCTTCTTGCGAATAGCCCTAGTTCCAGCTGCGCTTCCTGTTAGCTTCGCCCAGGTCCCTACCCACTTTAGGTATCGGAAAGCGGATTTGCAGTGGCAGCTGCCTTTGAGTATACTTAAAGTTAAAATTATAACTTCTGTTGGACTCTCGTCCTATTTCTCCATCCTTTTTCTCCAGTCCGAAACCCACTTCTTTTTCTTCATCATCTTCCCTTGGGGGTTAGGTTATTCCCAAGCTAATAATCTACCCAAAATTTGGTGCCGAAACTGGGGAAAGTCCATTTATGACATTTTACTTTTCAAGCTTTATTTGTCAAAGGTAATTTGACAATATTTTGCAAATCATTAATATCTTCTTTGAATTTTTCAGCTATAGCTTCACCGTGCAAAGCCTGTGAAGGAGAAAGAGGCCGCTCCTGGCTCCTTTGGTGTGTCCCTTTCTTTCAACTTATTTGCTGCTGCCAGTCTGACAGCATTTCCAAGGTTCCACAGTTTCGTAAGTTATACTTTAATTTACCTATTTTGTCATGGCTCCTACAGAAAAGGATAAGGGTGAAAAACTTACTTCTAAACGAGCATCCTATAAAGGGCAAATTACCCGATTTAGAAAATACATCAGAGAGCTAGATCCTTCAGAAGCTCAATTAGATTTATTAAAACATCGCGTAAAGGATTTTGAACGTTCATATGAAAATTATTGTAACATCCAAACTGAAATCGAAACTTGTATGCTCAATCAAACTGATGATCGAGTCGAAGTAGAAAATCAATATTACGAAGGTATAGGTTCTGCTTTCAAAATAATACGCCAACTCGAAGAAGAACAGAAAAAAGACGGTTCTGTTCTTGGTTCCCCTCACGAACAACAAACCTCTTTTCGTGAGGGCACTCAGAAGCCCAAACCAATCCTACCTAAGATTGGTTTACCCCACTTCTCTGGAGACGAATCTACTTGGGATTCTTTCTATGAACTATTTTGTTCTCTTGTTGACAATGAAGACATTCAAGTTATCTACAAGTTTCATTATTTGAGATCTATCCTCCGAGGTCAAGCTCTGCAGTTAGTTGAAACACTCCCATTAAGTGCCGAAAACTTCCCCATTGCCTTTAACTTGTTGAAAGAAAGATACGGTAATTCACGGTTACGTATTCAACGCCATATGAAGGCTCAATTCAACTTACCTGCGTCACATCCACGGCCAACGAGAAAGACAGGCCATGGCGCGTAACCCTAATCCTTTTGTGGCGTAAGCAATGTAGTGCCTGATGGTGCTTGTACGTTTAAGTCGAGAGCAATTCATAAGCAGCAGAAATGCGATATTTTATATAAAACTTCTTGAAATGGACCCAGTTTAGATGTTCCGTGTGTTTTCAAGCACGATAAATTATACTGTATAGGCTTACAAAACTACGCCAGCTATAGATACCCTATTTACATGTTGAAGTTACTCGTAACAAAAATCCACTCGAACTAGGATTCAAGGATTTGTTGTGTCTTTAATAGCTGCAAGGAGTCCAGTAAGTTGAGTTGTAGAGCCTTTGGCCTTCATTGTGAGTATTTTATGTGGACAAGGGTAGTGACATGAGTATAATTAGATCAAAGAAACTTGCAGTGAAAATATCACTTAGTTTGTGTTGTTTTAAGGGAGGAACAGAAATTAATACGTTTATAGAAGAGATACACTCGCCACCGACTAACGGCTCATATCAATACCTTCTATGAAGACAAGTTATACAATATATACAGATTCAATGATGAAGACAAGATGAATACCACACCGGCAGTAAAACGAAGACCATAGCATATTATGTTCTTGAATATCCTTCTATTACAAAAACGTTTGATACATTTATGTATATCGTTCAACTATAAGAGTTATACATGCATACATTGTCCGGCACTATTCATAGCTTTTCATAACCTTCCCGAACGCGTTGTAACCGTCAAGTAATTCCACGTAATTAACAAGCAAACGCCAGGGAATGATAACGTACTCCTGAAAAGTATTACCTTGTGATCAACTACAACGATTAAAGATAAGTGATCTACTGGTTCTACTTAGAGTAATGAATAAATACGTAAATTGTGGCTAAGTATTGGACTCATAAGGTTGATCAGTCAGTAGGCGGCTTCGGTGGCATAGTCGGTAGCATGCTGAGCTTCTATGTCCAAGATAGCGGGTTCAAACCCGGCCGAAGCCGTCGGATTTTTTAAGAGCGTTAAAAATCCCTCGGTATGCCTTCCTTCGGAGGGGAAGTAAAGCCGGTGGTCCCATGTCATAGATTTATAGCATGTTAAAGAACCTTCCACTAATTGCACCTGTGTGAAGCTAAATTGGATAGGTTAAAATGTAAACAACGCTCTTAGGTTTCTAAGTTCGTTGCCAAGAGCCGACTGCGGTGGCGTCTAGTAGCTAAGTTCTGAACTTGGCCTAGTAGTCGTTGACGATGGCGCTTGGCGGCAAAAGTAGGAACTATTTGAAAAATTCTAAGTTGCAGTACTTAAATTAAAAAACAGATAACACACACTAATACAGTCAACACAATTAACACCGGTTATCAGACAGATTCTACACATACCCAAAGTACACGGGCCTACATGACCGCGTTGTCGCAGCCCCTAAACTTAAGAACCAACCAAGGTTGATCAGTGTAAGACTCTAGTTGTAATTACCATGTATGTTTTGCCAGAAGCCATGGTTCTGTCGGGTCAATGCTTTTTACAGAGTGTTTTCTGATATGATATGTTATGGGTTACGTATAGTGTGGTTTCAGCATCTTGTAGACAATACGGTTAATGTTCCCGTCATACATAACCCTACCGGAAGTGGTGCAACAGCACTACATTGCTGACGTCACGAAAGCGCACCAGGGCCAGTATTTCTCGTTGGCCGTGGTCACAACACAATGACGTCACTAGTTTGCGTACTCTCATTGATACAACAAAACTTCACGTTAAAGCTCTATCCCAATTAGATCAACCCACTGAACATTGGGACACTTTCTTAATACACTTAGTGGTTTCTAAAGTCGATGTTGCTACCCTCAAAGCTTGGGAGATTGAACTTTCCAGAGAAGACGATTACTCTTACGAGCATTTAATCACTTTCATAAATGCTAGATGCCAACTCTTAACTGCTTTAGCTAATCACAGTGAACCCTCATCCCCTAGTTCTAAATTTGAATCAATGTCTCTTAAACCTAAAAGCGAACGCTTAGCGTCTAGTACCCAAAAACCTGGGTCCAGCTCATCTAAACTCAAGTCAAACGCCACTGGTTACCCAACTAGGTCTAGTGAACGCCGTATTGCTAATTATCTCGTTTTAAACACTCAAAGCGAACCCCGTAAGAGTTTAAATGAAACATTAAAGTGCATACTTTGTAAAGATTCCCACGCCTTATATCTATGTAAATCCTTTAAAGAACTGTCAGTCGACGACAGAAGAAAATTAGTTTCCCAGACTAAACATTGCTTCAACTGCCTAGCACCCACGCATTCTGCTTCAAATTGCAAGTCCACCAGACTTTGCTTCCATTGTGAAAAAGCTCATCACACTTTACTACATCGTCATGATCAAGCAAGGTCATCGACCGCATCTACTTCTCAGAAAAGTGGCAATGCTAACAGTTCCAATGCTTCATCATACATTCAAAATGCCAAGTCCATACTGAACCCGCTGAGCTAAGGTTCATGTGATATTTTTTATAACAGCAACTTCATGATGGGATGTTGTACCTTTGAACACACCCAGAAAGCCACGTGGAGCTGAGAGATCACGCTATACTCTTTGAAGTAGCGGTGAATCGCACTTTTGACTTTAGTGAAGTCTGCTAATTATTTATCTGAGGTCTTATTAATTAATTTTATCTTTCCACGAGACTAAGAATATTCCATTTCGTCATGCTGCATTATTAAAACATTTTGGAGAATGTTATTTTCGCTTAAGGTAAGGTAATACCCTTGCAGATACGCAAACAGGAACGTAAGTAGTCGCTCAACGACTTCGTTTTGACGACTTACTTCCTAGAGACACTCCGTGCCTTGCACTACGTCTGGAGAATCCGCCCTGTGTAGGCGTGGAATTGTATCTGTCCTACGAGACGTAGAGAATATCCGCTGTTTAGCGTTGAAAGTGATTATCAGGTGCCATCGAGCACGAGAATACTATAATTCACTGTTGTTTAAGCACAGTGAGCCACAGAAGCATATTGGGAAATAATAATTGGCAAGTATAGTGAATTGCATAACATTGCCGTAACACCACATTTTTGTACCCACGTGTTTGTGGAGGGCCAAGTGCCTAGTGGAAAATATACAGGTAAATGTGTTACAACTATCTTGAATAAGTGTGATTATGATTGTATGACATATTTAAATTGCCAAAGTGAATGTTTCAATTCAAAAACGACGTATAATTCACGGATGCTACGTGATATAAAAGTAGCGTCACTAACACGTGAAGAATCATAGAACAGTGTTAGCTCACATGTTAATTCACATCGACGAAATAAAGGCTGTGTTATCTACTACAATTAAAGCCTATAACATTTACGACGAACATTGTATTTTTGAAAGTGAAAGAATGAATTATTACGCAACTTATTTCACTACCCACGTGATTGGACTATTCTACACCATGTTTGAGACCGTCATCATGGGCTAATACCATCACGGTATGAGGGTGATGTTTCTACGGGAACCAGCATGATGGTGGAACTTCCAGAACAGCGAACGAGAAGGAAGGAACCCAGGATGCCATTCCCAGGCATATCCATTACATTCACGAAGTTGTCGACAGGGACAGATCGAACCCTGGTCTTTGGAGGAGTCCAGATGGGAATCCTGATGAGGATGATACCGTTCCAGAGAGCCAGAGATGATTTTGTACAACCCTTGTTGTTGAATAGAGGGCTGAGTGAGAGCTGCTCCATTTCGTGAGTTTTTGGACACCCCTTTCTTGTTCTAGTTTCTGGTGGTATAGTAGGCTAAATGTAGTTTGTGAACCAACCGAACTCAGTGTCAGTCATTTTTATAGGTAGGGAATGTAACTAGTTTAATTAGATGTCATTTATTTCAGTTAGAGTGAGACGACCTTGGGTCAGACATTTTGGTCAGCCCTGGTGCAGCCTGATGAACGTCGTAGAATGTCAAAGCCTATCTTTTGCTAAACGTGACCGTGGTCATTTGAGGCTACTTTGTTCAACCCTATTTGGGGTGATTTTCAAGTCTTTGCTGACTTTAGTTATGGCAATCAGATGCCATGGTTATTAGTTAACTGCATTCTTTGCAGCCATTCTTTGTTACACCCCTGACTTTCGTTAGAACAGTCGTATCAGTTAGGTAGTCAACTGTAATTACCAGTTTTGTAACTGCATTATATTTCATTTTGAATAAGCTCAGAAGCTATTTTTGGTCAAGTGTGAAATGAGAAGGAATGTTTCGTTGTCTAGCATCGAACTCAGTTCCCAACGTATCATTAAGCAGATCCAGAGTGTGGAATCTGCGCTACAATTATTATTTTTGTTAGTGTCATGTAAAGACACGTATTCATTTGATGTTGTACAAACAACTACTGAATTATATCTTTGAGAACAAAGAGCTCCAGTAATAGTGACATTACTATCATTTAGATGTCTTTGGTGTGAAGACAGAATTGTATTATTGTATTCAGATTTATAACGTGTTTTTATACACGTATTCTTCGAGGTTCATAACCTATGGTAAAGTTTTTTATGAAGAGGCCAGATGTACTGTTTTATTTTTGCTTAATCGCCGGCCTTGATAGTCAATGTGTTGTGTCAGAGAGCGCAGGAATGTTGTAACCTGCCAGCGACACAAAACTGGTTTTTGCCCCAGTGCCCTTGACAGCACGCTTCTTTTAATTGTGAGACGGAACCACTTTGACAAGAGACGGAATGCTTGTTGTATTCGCTCTTACTTTCATTGCAACTTCGCTCATGGAACCCAGTGTCTAACCTTGTATCTGATCACATGTTTTATAGATTGCTTTTTGTTAGTTAAACGCGTTGTCGCATGTACCGTCGTTCGACGTGTACAGTTATGTCAGGTTTTCTATAGTATGTTGGAGGCTACCTCGTTATGGGAGGAATTCATTGTATGAAGGTATTTTGTGTATGCCTTGTCCGGGATTGTCCCGTTGACCAGATGTTATTGGAAGGTGACTGTTGTGCAGGCCCATCCCAGAGTTATTGAACGCGAGCTGCGCGCCGCTGGTAACTTGTGTTATTGTGTTTCCGAGATGTTATTGCTCGTTGATTATATTCCGACTTTTGAGTCGAGGCTTTTTGGTGGAAAATGATCTCAGTGAAGACACTCCGTGCCCAGGCTATTGTCAGTATTATTCGCCATAAACCAACGATAAACCTAAACCGACATCTTATTAATAAAACGCATAATTTTGGTAAAACAAAAGCTAACTAACGAATTCTATCTAACTTTGTTCTTTTGCATTTTGAAACTGTTGACATAGCCGTGCAGATGAAGGTATTTCCTTGTGTGGAAATGACTAGGACAGCTGACACTTTCGTAGCGACCTGAAGCATGCACGAACCTTGAGTTCGTAGCTTGTGGAGCACAGGCCATGCGATGTTAGACGTAGTCTTAACTACGCAGTCGTCACCGTAACTACACACATTAGATGACTATGGCTTACAAAGAGTAAACCAAGGTGCAGGCAGGCATTTTAATAAAACTACTGTGTCTATTTCATTACTTATTTATGATGTACAAGTGTATAAATCCTACATGTTACCTTATTGTGTGCTGTTAGCACGTAGTTTCTAAGAACAATTAAAAGTTTTTTTACATGGCTGTACACTTAGCTTTTGAATGTAATTTTTTCTGTTACGGACGTCATCGCCGTAAATTTTGTTATTAATTGATAGGACTTAGCTAGATGAATTAACGTTAAATGTAAATGTGGAGATGGTATCATCCTAACTCTGATTTGTTTTGCTACCCTGTTAAATGTAAATTCCGATATTAGCTTGATGTTGTAACTTGAACTAGGGACTTGCGTCGTACCATTTTCCTAGTGTTGCTGTTGTTGCTTTATTATTGTGAGATAGATCTTTCGCGAGGGTTTTCCGTAACTTCTCAGGTAGGGACCTGCTCTTTATTTTTGTTTTTCTATTAGCTTGCGGACTAGCCGATTGAAACCCTCCGAACTAGGATAGGGGCTTGTGAATTTTATCAATAAATTTTCACGGTGTTTTACATAAGTCTGGATGTTTATTTTCTCAGTCTAGTTTTTAATGTGAACCTTTCCTTAGGCAGTCTATGACCATCGTCACCATGTACCACGATCCCTGTGGACTACGGACTCTCGTGCCGCTTTAGCCTATTTGGTAGTACACCTGATCCTCACGGTAATTTTTTTTTTATTTTGCTCGACGGGTGAGATGTTAGGGAAGTCATTGCGGTTGTTGACTAACCTGGTCTCAATACGTAGTGCCCAAGTACTCTTGTCCACTGTCCAAATCGAAGTTCAGGATAACTTTGGCAACTGGGTCCGTGCACGCGGTCTTCTTGATTCGGCGGCAACCCACGATTTCGTTTCTAATTCATTAATCAAAAACTAGGCCTACCTGTAAACCCCACTTCTATTAACGTATCGGGCATTAACAGCTCAAAATCGCAAGCTTTACAGTTTTCAAAGCTAACCATAAGAGACATTTGTCACAGAAATAACTTTCACAAACTGAATTGTCTCATTCTCAATAGCATTGGAGAAGATACTCCAAGTCACTCTGTTGATATTTCAGGTTTAAGCATTCCCTCGCATTTAAGGCTAGCCGATCCTCTGTTCAATGTACAAAACCCCATTGACATACTCTTTAGTGCCAATGTTTTCTGGAATTGCCTTCGTAAACAGGTTCGCAAGTTATCCTCAAACGTGGTTGTCAGATACACTAATTTTGGATGGATCGTCACCGGTCAACTTCCTCATTATTCTCCCCAACCCGCATCGCAATGTTATTCCTCTAATACTGACTTGGAACAGTTCTGGAGGCTTGAAAGCGTTGATTCTCCTAACGTGACCTCTTCAGAAAATGAATTCTGTGAGCAACTTTTTCTTATACCACCACTCGTTCTCCTGATCGAGGGTTCATTGTTCAGATGCCAAGATTACATAATCCCCCTAAACTTATTAATTCTCAACCCAAAGCTCGAAAAGCTCTCTTTGCTATCGAGAGCAAATTCAAGAAAGAACCTCTCGTTAAACAGCAGTATACTGATTTCATGGATGAGTATGAAAGCTTAGATCATATGGAAGTTGTTAGCAAATCTGATGACGAATTGCACCCCCCCCCCCCCCCCACCCAATTGAAACTGTTTTCTTAAATCATCATCCCGTGTGGAAAACCCCTCTTGTAAAGGATAAAATCCGAGTCGTTTTCAATGGTTCATCACCTGACGTTAACGGCAACAGTCTTAACGATACTCTTTACCCTGGTCCTGCTATTCAGTCAGATTTATCTGCTATACTCTTAAACTTTCGATTATTTCCCATAGCTGTTATAGCGGATATAAAACAGATGTACCGTCAGGTTTTAATTCAGCCTGAACAATGAGATCTCAAAAGAATCTTGTGGCGCGACGAAATCAGCAAGCCCATTAAGGTATTTCGCTTAAAGACGGTTACTTATGGCTTAAAACCTTCCGCTTTCCTTGCTATCCGATCCCTACATTTGTTAGCTTCTCAAGATGGTCATTTATTTAATTCTAAAGCTTCCGAAGCACTAACTACATCATTCTATGTTGACGATTACTTGCAGTCCTTCCCCACTCTGGAGGAAGCTTCTTTCGTGTCACTAGAACTTCAAGCATTGTTAAGGAATGGAGGATTCCCACTTCATAAGTGGAATTCCAACTCCCATGTGTTTCTCGCCCAATTTCCTATTGAAGATGTAGAACCCTCCTCCGTCGAAATTTGTGGAGACTCCGAATCCATAAAAACTCTTGGAGTTCATTGGTGCACTAACATTGACACTCTCATCTATAAAGTTTCGCTTGCAGAAGAGCTCCCTAACACAAAAAGACAAATTCTCTCTGAAATTGCAAAAATTTTTGATCCGCTTCAATTCCTTGCCCCGGTTATTGTTATAGCCAAACTTTTCATGCAAGAGCTATGGTCTCTCAAATGTGAATGGGACGACACTGTTCCCCTTTCTTTTCTTAACAGATGGCTCTCTTTTCGCAGCAATTTACTTGATCTTTCCCTTATTGAAATTCCCAGGAATTTAATTAACGCTCATCCTAATGCATCTTTTTACCTTCATGTGTTTGCGGACAGTTCCGAAAAAGCTTACGGTTGCTGTGCATATTTGGTTTATCGCGGTTCGTTAAATGGATCTTCAGTTTCCAACCTTGTTTGTGCCAAATCGAAGGTGGCTCCTCTTAAAACTATCACTTTGCCTAGGCTTGAATTGTGTGCAGCACTCATGGCCGCAGAACTTGTTAAGATATTACGGGAAGTCTTAAGGGTCGAATTTTCGCAAACTTATCTGTGGAGCGATTCCATGATCACTCTTTCTTGGATCGCCAAAAACCCCGTTCATTGGCAAACTTTTGTTGCAAACAGGGTTTCCAAAATTCAAACTCTTTCTTCGGGATGTCAATGGAGGCATGTGCCCAGCGCTGACAGCCCCGCTGTGGATGTTTACCCTCTCCATTGGCAGCTACTCAGTTGTACTGGCATGGGCCCTCGTGGTTATTCGAAGACTCTTCTTGTTGGCCTTCTAAACCTCCTGCTACAAACTCCAACTTGCCTGACGCTAAAGTATCTAATCTACTGCTTCGTGTCTTGTTTCCAACGTTTCTCATCCCTTGTTGTCCCGCTATTCTTCCTTTCACAAATTAATTCGAATTGTTGCCTATCTTCTCAGATGGAAATATCTTGTGGTTGACCAACCTCTTCTCCCCAAACCACACCTTACTAATCATGAATTGAATCTCGCTACCATTAAGGTTTTGCAACTAACACAGCAAGAAGCCTTTTCTTCTGAATTGTCTTTACTTTCTTCTAAAAAGGATCTTCCCAAATCCAGTCGTCTTCGTGCCTTAGCCCCGTTCCTTGATGACAATAGGTTACTCGGGGTAGGTGGTAGGCTCTCGCAATCTTTGCTTTCTGAGGACAAAAAGCATCCTGTTATTTTGCCTTCTAAACATCACGTAACTTCTTTAATTATACGTGACTTTCATTATCGTAATCTGCGTGTTGGTACACGCACACTGCTTTGCCTCTTATGGGAAAAGTACTGGATTATAAATGGAATTCATGAAGTTTCCTCTGTAATTCACAAATGCATTCCTTGCTTCAAAGCTAAACCTAAAGTCAATACTCAATTAATGAGCGATCTGCCCTCCTTTCGCTCTTCTCCTATACGTCCATTTGCTCTAACTGGTGTGGACTATATGGGTCCGTTCCAATATCAACGCAATTCCCCTGAAGCTAAACGCAAATTGTTTGGTAAGCTCTATGTTTCTCTCTTTGTTTGCATTGTTACTGGCGCGATCCATTTGGAACTAGTAACGAATGCCTCTACTTCTTACTTTTTATCAGTTGTCTCTCGCTTCGCTGCTAGGCGTGGTGTTCATTCGGAGATGTTCTCTGATAACGCTTCCACTTTTCAAGGCGCAGCTTCCTTGTGGAAGAAAGCTCTCACATCTTTTCCTGCCATGGAACAGATTTCTAATTTTTCCTACTCAAAGGGTTTCAAATGGCGTTTTATACCTCCCTACGCTCCTCATCACGGTGGTAGGTGGGAATCCTGCGTAAAGCTCACTAAACGTCACTTAAGAAGAATTTAATTCGCTGTCTGTTCTGATTGAAGGTGTTGTTAATACTCGCCCTTTAACTCCGCTTTCCAATGACCCTGATGACCTGCTTCCACTCACACCTGGTCACTTCCTTATAGGCACATCTCTTTCTGCCCCTCCTCCCCTTCCCAACTCTTACAGAGATTCTAATTTACCTAATGTTTGGCGTAAACTTGAAGCCCTCCGTAATTCTTTCTGGAAGAGGTGGAATTTGGAATACTTAACTTCCTTGCAACGGAGACAGAAGTGGTTTCTTTCCAATCCCGACATTAAAGTGGGGGACTTGGTCCTGGTTAGGGATGTTTCTCCTCCCTTGGTCTGGATTTCTGGTAGAGTGACCGAGTGTTACCCTGGAAGGGATGGGAGAGTTAGGGTAGCCAAGATCTTGACCACTAATGGGCATATTATAAGACCACTTTCTTTAATTGCTCCTTTACCTTTAAGCTTTTAATTTCATGTCTTTGTTCTCTGTTGGTGTTTGTCCCTCCCAGCTTGGTGTATTCTTTGGAATACACGGTAAGAAAGAGTAAGCTTTTGCTTCTCTTTGCTTTAGTTCACCCCTTCCTTTTTTCGCAAACACCAACAGTGATCTCCTGATTTCTCTGTTGGTATATGTTTCTTACACTACCTGTAAGTCTGTTCTAGATATATATCATCCATGACCCCCCTAGAGTCATCTAGCAGCGAATCTCTGAAGTTCCTCAATTTTCCCTGCACAAGAGGACTTCCTTACCAATCTAGCCACCAGATCTCGTCGCTATCGCCAGCTATCATCTCCGTGATCAAGAGAACTTCGTCTACTTTTTCACCCACCAGGCTGCGCTAGTGTCTCCTGCTATCAACTCTTTGAAGACCATTTCATCAAGAAAATGTATTTCTGTTATGTTGGCTATTCTTATATGTATTCCTTTTGTCTCCTACCCCCAACTTTTCCCCTTCCCTGGTCTCTCCACGCTCCGTTGAGCTGGCCTCACTTGTGCGTCTGAAGTCAAACCAGTCAGTTGGAGCTAAACTAAAGCTCGCCTCCTCTACTCTAGAGGCAAACTTTTAAATTCGACGCCATGTTCGAGTTTTAGAATCAACCGTCAACAGCAACTTCGCCTTCTTCGTGAAGCAAAGATAAGTTCCGACTTCATGTTTTAACCACATTCTCATCGCTTTTAAAAGGCTCAATGCTTTTATTTGGATTGTATAGACAGTGAAAATTGCTATATGTGATAAAATAACTGCTTTCAAGAGATCTTCTTGATCAAACTCGAACTATCAAGTCTAACTTTCAAAATGAAAGATTTTCTGAGATGCTATCTCACATCGAGGGATATTTCTAAAATACCCACTGTCTATATAATCTAGTTTTCCGCCGAGGGATTCTCTACCCAATTTAAACAAGACATCATTGCTCTGGAACCTCCCAGAACCTACACTCTATCTACCAGTTATACTGTCATGTATTTTCCACTTGATATGGGAATACTTTCTTCGCTGAGAAACTTATGTGGGATAAACTTCTAATCCACATAAACTGTCTTCCTACGTGGGAAATTTTCTGCCGTATTTAACTGCTGCCCATAGAAACTACAACTCATAATTCTCTCAAGCCAAAACTCAACTTTTACATAACTGCAATAACTTTTCTTTCTATAAACTTTTTGTGCTGGTACAGTGAACTTTCAACTATATCAGCATACTATAGTGATAACAGTGCCTGTTCAACTTTTCATCCGCGTCGCGCTCGTCCGAGTACAATAAATACGGCCATGAACACTCTTCCACAAACTAACTAAAATAATAAAATTGTTACTTTAGGTCTTTTTTCAATGAGGTGTCACTCTCAATAAGTGCCCTCCCTTACTTGTTCCACGTACAACGAATTAATGTCTGTAAAACTTCGTGTCTAGTACACGCCTTAAAGCATATTGTTTCTCCCTTCTAATGAGGGAATCCAATTCTTTCTACTCAAAAGTGAGTTATCTCTAGGTTTCACGAAAGGGAAATTTGCCCCATTTTTCTCGTGATCCCTACTTAAACATAGGAGTTATAGAAACTTCCTTTCAATTTTTCTCTTCAGGTTTCACAATAAGTGACCTGCCCTATTTGTATGATCGCCAAAATTAGTTCTATATTAATACAAGAAGTTATAGAAACTTCTATTTCATTTCTTCCTGTTTTTTGTTGTTGTTACTTTCGAAGTTGTTATTTGTTCATATTTCTAAGATACCTATCTAGAAATCCTTAAAGGACACACCTTGTACTTGATTTATTGTCTAACTTTAATTACGTCAATTAACTTAAAATTTTCCATTTATTAATCTTAGCTATTTCAAAATCTTACGAAGATGATTTTCGGAGGTCTGCGACCCCAATTGTTTACAAAATCAAAATTATATATTTGTTACGTAAACTACTTCTTTTTACATTGTTAAATAAATTAAGATTTGTTCTTTTGATTTATCATTTCTCGAACATAACGGTTAGGCAAGATCCTGTCTTCCCTGACTCTTCCTAGGTTTATGCCCTCTTTAATAAAAATAAATCCATTGATAAGGTTTTCACTACTTGTTGCATTTGAGCAAGAACTCTTAGTTATTAACTTATTAAAGTCTCTCTTAGCTTTGATAGCTAATTCTAACTGGCCAGTAAGGCAAGCATAGCTCGCTACGCCAGCTTCCTGCTTGTGGAGATTCTCTCTACTACTTATGGTTGGTTTTTCAAAATTCAAGTGTTTCTCATTGTCTAAACTTTTAGTCGGCGCCTTGCTGGGTAAAAGCTTAGTCATTTATAAATTCAACTATTGGTACTCTTACCAAAATTATTCCCAAGGGTATAATTGCTCTATCCCTATCCTTCTTGGAAGCATTCGGTCTCTCTTTAGAAATTCTACAATTTCAAGAACTAAAACAAGATGTTCAGTAAAGAACATATAGCCTACTTTCTCCTAAATGTATGAGTATAGTTATAACTCGTTGTTATTATCAAAGAGTATAATATAACTATTCTTTGTTGAAGACCTTAGAAACGATTTACCTCTACCAAACGCCACAACCTAGATAAAAACTGCTACCATCATTGAAGAAAGAAAGAAAGAAAGAAAGAAAGAAAGAAAGAAAGATAAGAAGTATATCAAGAATGTTATGGATCTGGAGACATAATCGACCGGACTGGCTGCGTGGCTCAGCGGTAACGTTCTCGCTTGCTGGGCCCTAGGTTGCAGGTTCGTATCCTGGCGCAGTCACCTGGCATTTGAGGGTGCACAAATGCGAGGGAGCCGTGTCAGTACATTTACTGGCACGTTAAAGATCCCCTTCGGGCCAAAATTCCGGCACCCTGCTGTCTCCAAAAGCAGCAGTAGTTAAAAGGGAAGTAAAACCAATAACATTATTATTATTATTATTACATATACGACCTGCCGTGGGCAACATCCAACTTTGAGTTGAGGCATGTCTTTACACGTCTGGTTGTGCATGGCTTTCATCACAACCCTAATTGAATTAACAAATCTTTCCATGACCCTACAGAGACGTGTGTATACAAACTATGTGGATATTTTCGATTGCTATTTGCCTGAAATAAAAGTAGTAATTAATAACCTGAACTAACACCAACTATGTGAAATCGTTTTGTTAGTTACTTCAAATAACATTTTCAAGTAACGCAAAATAGGCTGTTACAAACCCTTTAAAATAAAAAGTAAAAATGTATCGTAGTATCATCTTGTCATTCTTCAAATTCGATGCGCATAGAATGCCAATGGTGTAGTAATCAATGGAGCCCCACGTAGACTAGTCGTGATATCTATTGGTGAAATATCGAACAATATAATCCTAACAGAGCGAGTGCATTCTAGCGGCCAGAAGAAGAAATTTTTCAATAAAATCTGGAAGTTAATCTAGTTACCTTTTTGGCAGCTAGATGTCTCGAGTAAATCTGCTGGCGAATTATGTTTTAATTAAATATATATTTTACACCATAATATGCACAATATAACGCTTAATTTTAAAACATCTGAGTCATTACAAAACAATAAACATATAACATTTCAAGCAAAAAACCTAGCTCTGATCGGGTTTGAACCATAGGCATTTGAGCGATAGGCTAACGCTCTACCACTGAGCTAATTGTGTCAACGAATATCGTTCTATATAAAATGACTTACATAGAACTTGTTAGCAAATAATGATTTATACTAAACGATTTCATCACTGGAGTATATTATTTATATATAAAGCATTTCATACAAAGTTTATTTATTTTGTATCAGTACGCTATATTGCATGCAATACTCAAATTAGTGAAATATAAGTCAGGCACAAGATATCCGCTGCCATCTTGTCTTATTACTGAATCAGCTCAGCTTTTTAAAATCACGTCTGCACTATAGTATTACAAAATAAGATTTTAATTTCGAACGTGCCTCTTCCTTTAGAACAGTTAAAACGATTCTCGGCTCAATAATCGGAACTGGTGGGTCCCATGATATGGATTATAAAGTTTGCATAATTCGCACGGCCGCCATCCTGAAATGGTATGGCGGACGACCTTGTAGTTTGGTCACAAGACGCATCCTATACGAAGGTATGTTGTTACCAAATTTGGTAGAGATCGGATGATTTGATTAGTCGTTATTTGATTTTACGTTTTGAACGTTTGAGTGGCCGCCATTCAGTTTTGGTAAAGATGGCGGCGATATAATACATGACACTGAGGTGTCCTTTGCTAGTGCTATCTTTTTACCAAATTTCGTTCAATTCGCATTCACCGTGTTCGAATTGATAGGGGGGGACAGACATTCAGAGTACACACACTCACACACACACAGACACACACACAGACTCACACACACACATACACACACACAGACAGACACACTTTTTTCGCCCTGTGTTGATCTCATAAGTCTACTTTCATTTTTTGCAAAAATCGAAAGTAGGCTAATATTACGACTGATTCAAATTATTTGTACTCTTCAAAATACTTGTTTAGAAACAAACTCCTTTGAACAGATACAAAATAAATCTGTTACTCTTTGTCTTGCCAGACCACCACCCTTCCCCATAGTAGGTATATTTGTGCTTCAGAGGGAACACGCTATAGCAGCCTTCTTGCGAATAGCCCAAGTTCCAGCTGCGTTTCCTGTTAGCTTCGCCCAGGTCCCTACCCACTTTAGGTATCGGAAAGCGGATTTGCAGTGGCAGCTGCCTTTGAGTATACTTAAAGTTAAAATTATAACTTCTGTTGGACTCTCGTCCTATTTCTCCATCCTTTTTCTCCAGTCCCAAACCCACTTCTTTTTCTTCATCATCTTCTCTTGGGGGTTAGGTTATTCCTAAGCTAATAATCTACCCACTTGTCATATTTTCCTGAATCAAGCTGTACGATCGATGATCCTGGTAACAACACATACGCGTAAGTATTTGAAGGGTTCACGGGAAGAAGGGGGAATGTCAAATAATGTCAAATGTTCAGGAAACGAGTTTTGAAGTACGTGTCAACTTCAAACGTTATTTACTCCAGTTGCGGCTGGCGGATAATTGTTCAGGGTGTTGTCATGAGGGGGGGGGGGGGAGGGATAGGTGGTAGGGTAAAAGACTCATTGATATCAGAGAAATCTGTTTTCAATTGCACCGGAAAACGAATGTACCTCATTCATCACGAATGCCGCAGTTCAAAGAACATCATATTGTCATCGCATTGAATGGATTATAAGTTAGTCTACATGAAAACCTTCACGAGAACAAAACAACGTAAGTTGTATATACGAGGGCGAGAAAGAACCGCGAGTGTCACAAGTACGCGCAAATTCCATTGCAAGACATAGTATCGGCAGTTGACGGAGCATCACGGATATCTCCGTCGACGCCTCGGCTCCCTTATTGCAATCAGCAGGTAACGACCAGCCGAGTTAACTGTTGGGATAGGAGTTACTCGGTCTGGCATCTCTGCCATATCCTTCACTATCGAGATCTGGTCGGTTCTTGGACTTGGCAACGACCTATCGGACGAGTGGTCCTAGTTGGTTGGCCGCTTCGCTTTCTCAGACAGTTCACAGTAACTTACTAAAAGATTTTCTGAATTATTAAAGAACAAAATTATGAATTCCTAAACATATAAAAGGAAACGTACAGCTTTTATTACTAACAAGAAGTTCAGTGAAGAGCATATAGCCTAATTTCTCCTAAATGCATGGGTATTGTTATAACTCATTTCCCTTTTCAAGGAGTATAATTGAATGTTGGTTGTAGTAGCTTGTTGAACAACGTGCTATACGGATATTAAACATGAATATGAGGTGCCCCTTGCTAGTGCTACCTCTGTAAAAAAAAAAAACATTCAATTCGGTTTCACCGTGTTTGAATTGATAGGGGGAATCGATTTGCACACATACATGGCCGCCATATGCAAACTATTGGACTGATGACCTTGTAGCTTGGGTAAAGAACGCTTCTCACATAAAGGTATGTTGTTGCAAAATTGGGTAGAGATCGGATGATTAGGATGGTCATAATTTGATCTAAGCTATTTACATTTGGGTGGCCGCCATTACGTTTCCGTCAAGATGGCGGCGATATAAAACATGACACTGAGGTGCCCTTTGCTAGTTCTACCTCTGTATCAAATTTCGTTTAATTCGGTTTCACCGTGTTCGAATTGATAAGGGGGGACAGACATTCCGAGTACACACACACACTCACACAGACAGACACACAATGTTTGGCCCTGTGTAGATCTCATAAGTCTACTTTCAGTTTTTGAAAAAATCGAAAGTAGGCTAAAAATATGATTATGGCACGGTATTAATTCACTTTCTTGGTTTAATCTGGTCGTTGCGCAACACTGCAACCTTATTACCGGCCGCCACTGATTTTCTCACGACCCTCATTGTTCTTATTATAGAACTAGCAGAAGTACCCGCTCTTCGAACGGTCTTCGGTATTAATAACCAGAT
Source organism: Meconema thalassinum (assembly GCA_946902985.2). NCBI lineage: Eukaryota > Metazoa > Arthropoda > Insecta > Orthoptera > Tettigoniidae > Meconema > Meconema thalassinum. Next base: position 82,091,216 of record OX336400.1, on the reverse strand, counting down.
GTTATCAATTGAGCTACTGTTGCAATGGTTAGGGGCTTGCCATTCCTTCATAAGTTTATCAGATCGAAGTTAGTTTTCTGGGTAGGCCTATATCGCAGACACTGTTAATTTAAGGGCCATAAAATGTGGTTTACGGAGACCCCTTATAGACTCCCTAGTTTTGTGTCACACATTGAGAAGCGCAACATATGCTTTGGTTGTCTTTCTAGGATAATTTTTATTTTTCGCCTATTTTAGCATATTTTGAAAAGTTGTTCCTTATAACCACCCTTCTATGAGAAGTAAGTTGAAGAGTTTTCTAAATGATTGGTGTATTGACTCATGGTTACAATACCTAATTTTACGATGCTCCAAGCACCCGAACATGAATAATAGGCGTACATAAACATAAAGATATATCAACCACACAGTATCAAACAAAATCATCTTTACGATGAACCCGTTTGTCGACAGAAATATGATTAGTTAAAATGTGCTCTCAAACAAAATTCAACTTACGTGTACTTCCTGACGTGAAAATAATGTTACGTGCCACCCCCCTAGTGGCACTTTTGTTAACTGGATTACGGTGGGTAGGAAGCACAACACCAATTACTGCTTTAAAGAAATAATTAACTTTATTGTGGCCAGAAATATACACTACTCAACAGCAAATAGCAATTATTACCTTACTCCAGTTTCCTCAAGTCGAGAATACTTCCCCTTTCACTTTTCAACAGACCATAGTTAATCCCTCGTAATGAGGTGGCCCCGTACGCTGGATGGAAATTGCTGCACTAGCTCTGTCACTCACTGTTTTGCAACTCACCACAATGACTTCTCTTCGCACTAAGTAAGCACACTCGCTCAAAACACAGGCAGTCCCCTGTAAGCTCCTCACTCCCTTCGCTGTCACGAGAATCGGCTTCACTAGTCGGTTTCGCAAGTCTCCACACTTCTGTCGCTCAGGATACGCGCTCGCAAAACACAACAACAACACTGCGTGACAGGTCGCACTTATATAGCAGGCCAGTGACTCAATAAATGCTTCTAGATCCATCCAGGGTTCACGGCTTCTCGAGGTTTCCATCGCTGGTCCAGTCACGAATATTCTGGACTATCCCTTTGTCCTAGTAGCCCTGTTGCATAAGGCGCACGCAATACGGGAGGCAGGCCACAGCCCAGCCCTGGGGCAGTTGTGACTCATGCGGCGAGCGATGACACAAACTCACAGCCGTAACACCATCCCCTTCGTAAAAAGGCTGATCGTCCCGATCAATCATTGGTCCGTCTGTGTCCCCCCGTAGGCTGCCAGGCGATCTCGGTGCACGATCTTCATCTTCGCCCTCGGGCTCCACTGGATCCTGTAGACGACATCGTTGATCCGTTTCACGACTCGGTACGGGCCCTCCCAGGACTTCTGAAGTTTGGGTGACAGGCCTTTCTTCCGTAATGGGTTCAAGAGCCAGACCAGGTCGTCCTCGTGGAATCCGCCGGCATCCGTCTGCTGGTCGTATCGGGTCTTCATTCGGTCGGTCTCGATCCGCAGTTTTCTCCTCGCGAACGCGTGCACGTCCTCCAGTTGGTCGACCAGTTCTTGACAATACTGGCTTGCCGGGATCGGATCATTCCCAGGTCGGCCGAAGGCAAGATCGACAGGTAGACGGAGCTCCCTCCCAAACATGGCCCGGGCTGGTGTGCACCCGGTGGCTTCATGCACGGCGGCGCGGTAGGCCAGGAGAAATAGTGGAAGATGTTTGTCCCAATCCCTCTGGTGCTCGCTGACGGCTATTCGGAGATGGTTCTCGATGGTGCGATTGAATCGCTCTACCATCCCGTCGGACTGAGGTTGTAGCGGCATTGTCCTTGTCTTCCGGATTCCCAGCAGCTGGCATAGGTTCTGGAACACCTGCGACTCGAAGTTCCTCCCTTGGTCGGAGTGCAGCTCCAGGGGTACTCCGTACCGGCTGACGAATTCCTTCACCAGGGTCTCTGCAATCGTCGCGGCTTCTTGGTTAGGGAGCGCATACGCCTCCGGCCATTTGGTAAAGTAGTCGCTGACGACTAATATGTAGCGGTTCCCTGCCTCGCTTAATGGGAATGGCCCAGCAACATCGATGGCCACTCTCTCCATGGGGCCGCCCACGTTGTAGGTCTTCAGTGGACCCCGCCGTCTTCGTCCTGGGCCCTTGCTGGCTGCGCAATCGTAGCACCTCGCGCAGTGGTTCTCCACGTCGGTTCGGCATCCGATCCAGTAGAACCGCTCTCTCAGATTCTCCAGGGTCTTCTTTATCCCTAGGTGTCCACCAGATGATCCTCCATGGACTTCCTTCAGGACTTCCTCCGTCATAGCCTTTGGAACGACGACTTGTTCCCGAGATGTCTTCCCGTCGGTGCTCTCCCAGGCGCGGCAGATGAGGCCATCCCTTACAATCAGCGAGTCCCACTGCGCCCAGTAGGACTTAAACTTGGGGCTGCATTCACTCACAATGTTCCACCCGGGTCTGGGGACACAGGCCCTCTTCCATTCGGCTATCAGTCCCAGGTCATCATCTTCTGCTTGTGCCCGCGTGAAAGATTCGCGGCTCCAGTTCCCTTGAAGTTCCACAGTAGTCCGTCGGCACTGTATCCCGGTGTTCTCCTCCCTTCGGGCACAGAAGGCGCAGTCTTCGGGGCACGGTCTTCGTGAAAGGGCGTCGGCGTTAAAATGCAGTTGGCCTTTCCTGTGCTGAAGCTCAAAGTTGTACTGTTGAAGCCTCTCTAACCACCGCGTGAGTTGACCCTCGGGCTGCTTGAAGTTCAGGAGCCACCGCAGGGATGCATGGTCGGTCCTGATGAGAAATTCTTGCCCGTACAGGTACTTGTAGAAGTGTTCAATGGTCTTCACGATGGCGAGCAGCTCCTTCCTGGTGACGCAGTAGTTCCTTTCTGGCTTTGACAGGGCCTTGCTGAAGTAGGCCACTACTCTCTCCTCGCCGCTCACTACTTGCGACAGGATCCCCCCTATGCCAAAGTCGCGGGCATCGGTATCGACGATGAACCTTGTTCCAGGTCTGGGGTAGGCCAGAATAGGCGCGGTGCACAGAGCCTGCTTGAGTTGTTCGAAGGCACTGTGGCATTCTGCTGTCCACGTGAAGAGTTGGTCCTTCTCAGTCAGTCGATGTAAAGGTTTGGCGAAGTCAGCGAATCCTCTCATGAAGCGACGGTAATAAGTGCAGAGTCCCAGGAAGCTTCGTAGTTGGGACTTGTCCTTCGGAACTGGCCACTCCCTCACAGATGCGGTCTTCTCTGGGTCGGTGCGCACCCCTTCCTCGGAGACGATATGCCCAAGGTACTGGACCCGCTTCTGGAAGAGCTGACACTTCTTGGGGCTCAACTTCAGCTGGGCAGTCCGTAGCTTCAACAAGATCTCCTTCAGGTTGCTGTAGTGCTCCTCGAAGCTTCTCCCCAGAACGATGACGTCGTCTAGGTAGACCAGGCAGGTCTTCCAGAGTAGTCCCCTCAGAATGGACTCCATTAGCCTTTCGAACGTCGCAGGGGCGTTGCACAGACCGAATGGCATGACGGTGAACTGCCAGAGCCCGCTGCCCACAGAGAACGCCGTTTTCTCGCGGTCCTTAGGGTGAACCTCCACCTGCCAGTAGCCACTCTTCAAATCCAAGGTGGAGAACCATCTCGACCCTGATATGGTGTCCAGGGTATCGTCGATCCGGGGTAGAGGGTAGCTGTCCTTCTTCGTGACGTCATTCACCCGCCTGTAATCCACGCAGAACCTGGTGGAACCGTCCTTCTTCTTCACTAGCACGACCGGAGAACTCCAAGGACTATGTGATGGCTCGATCACCCCTTGCTCCTTCATCTCTTCAACCATCCGGTCGACTTCGGCTTGCTTGGCGAGCGGGACTCGTCGGAATGGGGCCCTAATCGGTGCGCTGTCCCCAACGTCGATTCTGTGCTGGACCAAGCTTGTCCTGCCGAAGTCTTTGCTCCCCACGGAGAAGACGTCCTGGAATTCGCGTAGCAGGTCCTGAAGTTGGCGTGATTGCTCCTCGTCTAAATGGTCCTGGGATCCTTGGTACAGCTTCTGTAGTTCTTCTGGCAGTGTGCGTCTTCTTCGGTTGTCCGTCTGCAGGTGTCCGTCTGTCGTATCTGTGATGCGGGCAATCCAGGTAACGGGCTCACAGACTCCTAGGTTGGTGTCCCGGTGAACCGTAATATCGTAGTCGTTCAGGTTGGACAGGCGGACGTACGGCCGAGACGTCGTGTTGATGAGAGTCTTGGCAACTAGCAATCCTTTGGTCTGGATGTCCTCATATTTTGGCTCGATGACAGCCGCCACTCCCTCAGCAGCTCCGTCGACAATTACGGCAGCGCTGACCTCCGTCCTGGCGGGAACGATGACGTCTTCTCTCAGCCTTACTCGTCGTGCGGTGATGGACTCGTGCGCAGGTTGCAAAGCAAGTTCCTCACCTCCGAAGTGCAGAGTGTTGGTACTCAGATCCAAGATGATGTTGTTCTGGTCCAGGAAGTCCAGTCCGATGATCACTTCATTTGATACGTCAGCCACAAGCACTGGATGCTTTATCGCCCGTCGACCAATGACGAACTCCAGTGATGCTTCGCCATGTACCGGTGCGGTCTCTCCGGTCGCGGTTATTAGCTGGAGGTTCCTTTGTGTGGGTTGCACTCTCCACTTCGGGATCACGGTGGGACTGACGATGGTCCTCGATGCTCCCGTGTTGATTAGCATGGGCCAGCTCTCTCCGTTGACGACTCCGTCGACCATCAGGCTGCTATTGTCCCTCCGTAACTTCGTCACACGAACCTGGACTGCCGGGGCTTGACGACTGTCACAAGCCAACCTTTGCCCCCCAAGGCTGGCTAATACTCGTTTCCCTGGGTCGCGCGGTTTTCAGACGACTGATTTCCCGTCGGATACCCTCGGCGGCGGCGATCACCGCAGTCCTTGCTCAGGTGGCCTTTCTTACCGCAGGTCCAGCAGGTCGGTAGTCCTCTTCCGGGCCGCCTCTCTGGTTGCCTTCCGACTGTGTCGTTGCTGGTGGTGCCGCGACTATCGAAGAAACGGCTTAGCGCCTCGTTGGCTTCTACTGGTTCGTCGACGTCCACTTGACGCACCCGTGCCTGCATTCTGGATGCCTGTTTTGCCGTCTCGAACTCACATGCGTGGCTCAGCGCATCTGCCAGGGTCTTATTGCGCGCGAGTCGCAGCGCCTGTTGGGTGTCCGGGTCCCGTAGCCCGTCGGTGAAAGTCTGCGTCGCTATCTGCTCCAGAAAATCGGCCGGCGCTGTTGGGTAGGCGAGCCATACGAGGCGTGCAATGTCCATCTCGAACTCCTGCAGGGTTTCCACGTTCTTCTGTACCCGGGTCCGGAGCTGCATCTGGTAGGCCTGCTGAAGATGGCTATCTCCATATCGGGACTCCATATGGGCGATCAGTGAAGCGTAGTCCTGGGATCCAGTCAGGATGGCCTGAAGGACGTTAAGGGCGTCACCTCTCAGCGCTACAATGAGAGCTGTAGCCTTTTCTGTGTTGTTCCAGTTATTTATGGAACAGGCCGCCTCGAATTGACGTAAGTAGGTGCTCCACGGGACCTTTCCGTCGAAGGTTGGGGGCGTCACTCTGCTATGTCCCATTCCTGATATTCCCGGTGTAACGGTGGGCGGGCGTTGGCGCAGCTCGGCAACTTCCTCCCGTAGAGCGTTGAATTTCTCTTCCACCTCCGTCAGTGGGCGTTGGCGCAGCTCGGCAACTTCCTTTTGTAAGGCGTTGAATTTCTCCTCCACCCCCATCAGCGGGCGTTGGCACAGCTCGGCCACTTCCACTTGTAAGGCGTTGAATTTCTCCTCCACCCCCATCAGCGGTCGTTGGCACAGCTCGGCAACTTCCACTTGCAAGGCGTTGAATTTCTCCTCCACCCCCATCAGCGGGCGTTGGCGCAGCTCGGCAACTTCCACTTGCAAGGCGTTGAACTTCTCCTCCACCCCCATCAGCGGGCGTTGGCGCAGCTCGGCAACTTCCACTTGTAAGGCGTCGAACTTCATTTCCACTGCTGCGACTTCCTCACGTAGGCCCTGTTCTAATTTCATTTGCCTCTCCTCTAATTTCGTCAGCAGACACTCTTCCAGATTTTTCTGGCCATCCAGAAATTTGGCGGTTAGGTCCTCTGCTAACTTATTCTGGCCGTCCTTCAGGTCCTCTGCTAGCTTATTCTGACCTTCTTCTAATTTGGAAGTTAGGTCCTCGGCTAAACTTTTCTGGCTGTCTTCCATCTTCTTCTGGCCGTCTTCTAATTTGGTAGTTAGCTCCTTGGTTAAATTCTTCTGGCCGTCTTCTGTGCCATTTAACTTCTCTAGCAATGCTGCCAATTGCGAATCCATGTTAGTTGTTTGCCTTGTAAAGGGCATGCACTCACAGGAAAATTAGAGAAAATGACCTGCTCGGGTTTTGAAACCAGGACCGTCAGGTGTTGTGCTTGAGTTCGTAATCCGGCTTCTGACACCAGTTGTTACGTGCCACCCCCCTAGTGGCACTTTTGTTAACTGGATTATGGTGGGTAGGAAGCACAACACCAATTACTGCTTTAAAGAAATAATTAACTTTATTGTGGCCAGAAATATACACTACTCAACAGCAAATAACAATTATTACCTTACTCCAGTTTCCTCAAGTCGAGAATACTTCCCCTTTCACTTTTCAACAGACCACAGTTAATCCCTCGTAATGAGGTGGCCCCGTACGCTGGATGGAAATAGCTGCACTAGCTCTGTCACTCACTGTTTTGCAACTCACCACAATGACTTCTCTTCGCACTAAGTAAGCACACTCTCTCAAAACACAGGCAGTCCCCTGTAAGCTCCTCACTCCCTTCGCTGTCACGAGAATCGGCTTCACTAGTCGGTTTCGCAAGTCTCCACACTTCTGTCGCTCAGGATACGCGCTCGCACTCGCTCGTAAAACATAACAACAACACTGCGTGACAGGTCGCACTTATATAGCAGGCCGGTGACTCAATAAATGCTTCTAGATCCATCCAGGGTTCACGGCTTCTCGAGGTTTCCATCGCTGGTCCAGTCATGAATATTCTGGACTATCCCTTTGTCCTAGTAGCCCTGTTGCATAAGGCGCACGTAATACGGGAGGCAGGCCACAGCCCAGCCCTGGGGCAGTTGTGACTCATGCGGCGAGCGATGACACAAACTCACAGCCGTAACAATAATATTGAAAGCCTCGTAGACGAAACGCGATATATGTCAAATTAAAACTGACCCTCACCGTTGTGGAAAGTCCCCATCCCCAAGAAGACACCTTTAATAAATTATAAAGGCTTGTGGTGCATGAACATTCGAGATTTTTAGCCTCCAATGGCCCAAATTCTCAAAAGCTGCAAAAAACACTCTTCCAATCCAGGATTTTTTGTAAATAATGTTGCTGTTTGAAGATATAATAGACCTTCTGTACAACATATCGCACGTGTAGGTCACATGTAACAAGTAGTTCCGTGAAGAACTATGGAGCCTATTTTCATATATCCCACTAATGTTAGTTGCCTATATCAACATAATAAATTTCAGTTTGATTGCTGTAATAGATTCGTGGATATTGAGAACTGTCTAAATATTTCGGATGGTCGCCATGTTGGACTTTTATATAAGTAGGGCTTAGAGTTATGTACTGTTACATGAAGATTATTGTGTACGTGTATTACTCAAACTTCAATCACATGATTAGGACACAAGAAGTAAAAAAGAGATTTTAAAATTTCGCACAGCTGCCATCTTGTGGTATGGAAACTATTGAAATAAATTAGATGACAGTGGATTTACATATGTATAAGGATTTACTGTACCAAGTTTCACTGCACTTGGATGGTTAAATTACGAGAAACGAACATGAGAATTTTTATACTTCACGTCACCACCATGTTGGATTTATGATCACAGGTTATTGAAAGTCCTATAGGTGAACTTATGTTCATAACCCCTATGAACGTAAAAAATTCAGTTTGATTGCTTTAGCAGATTCTAAATATTCCGGATGGTCGCCATGTTGGATTGTTATATGTATAGGCCATAGAGTCATGTACCTTTAAAAGAACATTATAGCGTAGGTTCATTATTCAAACTTTTACTTCGATCGCATGATTACGGCACAAGAAATAAAAACTTAATTTAAAAATTCGCACAGCCGCCATCTTGAGGTTATTTAAACAATTGAACTAAATTACATACCAGTACATTACAATGTGTATAAACATTTGCTGTACCAAGTTTCATTGCGATTGGATCATTAAATAGCGAGAAAAGTCTATTTAAAACTTTCAACTTCGCTTGGCCGCCATGTTCGTTTTGTAGTTAACCGGTTTTTTTTAGTCTCATATATGAACTTCCAGTAGTGCCCTTTACCTCTGTGCAAAATTTCAGGGTGATACCGGTAATCGTTTCAGAGATAAATAATGTCGGGGAAATATTTCGCACAGCCGCCATATTGAGGTTATGTAAACAATTGAACGAAGTTAGATGTCGGTGCATTACAATGTATATAAACATATACTGTACCAAGTTTCATTGTGTTTGGATGGTTAAATCGCGAGAAACGTCTATTTAAAAGTCTCAAATTCGCTTGGCCGCCATGTTGGTTTTGTAGTTGCCAGGTTCTCAAAAGTCACATCAGTGAACTTCTAGTAGTTCCCTTTATCCCCGTACAAAATTCCAGGATGATATCAGTAATAGTTTCGGAGTTATTGAATGCTGGTGAAATTTTTCACACAGCTGGCATGTTGGATTGGTGAGACATAACATAATTTGAAGGGCACGGTCGGGGTCGCCCGGAATAGTGCTATGAACTTACCGAGTTTCATTGAAATCGCTCCAGCCGTTTAGATTTTATTAGGGGGGACACACACACACGAATCACACACACACGCACACACACACGCACAAAAGGTGATCTCATAAGCCTTTTTTTTTTTTTTTTCAAAATTGAAAATAGGCTAAAAATTCGAGGGTACCCCTTGACCCCCTTAATCGCGATGTTGAATTTCACAGTCTATGTTTGATTCCACGATGACCTCACAGCCATTTGCAAATTTTCACAGATATTTAAAAAATGAGTGGCATTGCTTCTTACAGAAATAGATGGAAAGTTGGATGTCACCTCTTGTGATACTGTTGGCATTGTTACCGGCTTGCATTACTTCATTAGTTTCTTCTTGTTCTTCATCTTTCGGATGGGGCAGCTAAGGACCACGACATTCAACATTTCAGCTTGGCGAAGGACTTGATGTTTGCCCAATAATCGCGCATCCTCTGGCTATGTTTCTCCTTTCCCTCTTTTGTCCAGATGATGCCAGTAATGGTTTTTGGACAGTTCTAGCGCCACCTACGGCTTTCCACCTACAAGATGGCGGCGGCGCGATTTCTGGCGAACCCATCGTCGGATATTGACAAATGAGGTGTTGTTGAACTCGGGCTGACACCCCCTTTCCATTGGACAACATATTTCCATCCCAAAATAAAACCTACCCCTACTAGGGGGGTGAAATTGTAATTTTTTAGAAAATCTCGCTTTTCAAGTGCGACATGTGGGAGTTTGGATGCTAATATGAAATTAAACGTTGTTCCACACAAGAGACATGTGTACGGTGGAAAGCCAATATGAATTAACATGCTTGGTTTTGGTTTTTACGCATGCCCACTCATGGCATTTGTTAGAGGGCGGGCTTTTTCAAAGATGGTGGCTCTAGTGTAACCTAACCTAACCCAACCCAACCCACGAGGGGTGATCAAAAAGCATTCCAAGTGGCACTTGTCGATAGGCAAACCAATAATCAAAGAGGGGTATATCAGACCTTGTGGTGACAACCCCTTTTGATTGATCCCTGTTGATTTGTCCCTTTGGACTGGTCCCTGTTGACGGGTCATTGTTGACGGGTCATTGTTGACGGGTCATTGTTAACGAGTCATCGTTGACGAGTCCCTGAGGACGGGTCATTTTTGACAGGCCATTGTTGACGAGTCATGGTTGACGGGTCCTTGTTGACGAGTCCCTGTGGACGGGTCCTTGTTGACGGGTCCCTGTTGACGGGTCATTGCTGACGAGTCCTTGTTGGCAGGTCCTTGTGGACGAGTCCCTTTTGACTGATCCCTTTAGACCGGTCCCTATGGACTGCCCCATGAATTTATTCAAATTGTGCCAAAGGGCTTAACTAACGGACCAATAAGGCTAGGAACTTGTATGAGGTATTGTAGGACTTGGAATGAAGCCCCTTTTAGAATGTATTTTTGAAATTTTGACAAAGGGCCTAACTACACTTTTGCTAATATCTCGCGAACCATTCATGCTAGTGACTTGTATGAGAGGTCCTAGCAATTGGGGCGATGTCCCCCATTAAGGGGTGAAACTACCCCCCCACCCCCACCCTGTTGAAAAATCGATATCTTGGAAACTAAGAACCCTAATAGTATGTATGATAGCTTTAAAAATAGGTCATAAGATATGCTTTTACCACGATAGGTCATTTTACCCCTAAAACAGTGAATGGTGATTTTACAGGGGAAAAGGTGTTAAACACCTAAAAATGATAAATGAAACTAAGATCTTTTGTTTTGAATGAAAAAGAGTAGGGAGGTGAAAACTACCCCAAAATTTAAAAATCGATATCTTGGAAACTAAGAACCCTAAAATTACGTGAGATAGCTCAAAAAATTGGTCATTAAATACTCTTTTACCACGATCGGTCATTATACCCCTAAAACAATGAATGTAGATTTTACAGGGAAAAGAGGTGTTAAACACCTAAAAATGATAAATGTACCTAAGATCATTTGTTTTTTGATGAAAAATAGTAGGGGGGTGAAAACTACCCCAAAATTGAAAAATCGATATCTTGGAAAATAAGAACCCTGAAATTAGGTGTGATAAATCAAAAAATTGGTCATTAAATACTCTTTTACCACGATCGGTTATTTCACCCCTAAAACAATGACTGTAGATTTTACAGGGAATAAGGGGAAACCAATAATCAGATTTGGACACATGAGGTTTAATAAGACTCAGGGTGACAATCCCTTCTTGAATGTATTATTTACTTTTAGAAATTTTGACAAAGGGCCTCACCACACATTTTGAAAATTTAGATTTTAACTTTTGTATTTATTTTTTATAATTTTTTTAGTAGAGAGAGAAAGTACCGGTTGTGTTTAAACGAGCATGTCGCCGACCATGGTGGCCATGTCCAATGGATGAATCGATATTTTGTGAAGCATTGATTGAAGAGGGTCATGTTACGACTTGTTTTAAGAAATTTTTTTATGATTTTTCCTATGATTCATGCATTTATCTAAATATCCCAAAACGGCGAGGTTACTGATTTGAAATTTTATAAACTAATAATGGGATTTGGACACATAAGGTGTCCTAGAACTTGACATGACGCTTTGTTTTTATGGCTTATGAATTTCCCCAAAAAGATGGAAAACAACAAGGTCATGGACTTTTGTTTCTCTTAATTTATTGCAAACCCATAATGTTAGATGTTTATGGTGAGTGACGAAACATAGCTAGGTAGAGAAAGAATTATTATGGGCTACACGTATGGTGACCGACAAGTCTTTAAGCACTGAAACGTGTTTTTAAACCTGACCGAAGTACATAGGGAGTATAGGTTTCAGGCACGACATGACAAACTGTGTGTACAAAATCAAATTTATTGATTCAAGAATTAAGAGTAGACTATCTTTAATTGATTGGTTAAAGAGGGTAGCTAAGAAAACCAGATGGTGACTACACTGAACCAAACCGAAACAATACAATCCTTTTTGGATGTCTAATGTTACTTGCTAACCATTTTGTGCTGCAGTGGCAAGCACTTTTGGCTCTTGCACTAGAGGTCTTAACTCGATTTTTAGCTTTAAGGCTTAGAACGTTCCAAACTAAGAAAGACGGTTATAGTGGTGCAGTGGTTGAGCAGTTATCCTTTGACTAAGGTAGACCAGGGTTTGATTTTAGGTTAATACGCATGTCAAGCAGGGATAATGTTTTAAGACTGATTACACTTGTATATTTTTCTAATTATTACTTGGATTACAAATACAAAGGTGGACTAGGTTCAATATACAGTTAATGCAAGTAAGATTTTTGATTTGTTTTTGATTTTAGACTTTAGATTTTAGAATTTACATTTTAGATTTTACAAAAAGACCAAACCATAATGTCATGACTTTAAATTTTCGGTAACTAATTATTAAAGAAAAACATATAAGGATTTGTATTACTTGGAATTATGTTTTCTATACTATAATTTTGTTTTGTTTTAGATTTTAGAAATTTGATATTGGATTTCAGGTAAAGACCAAACTAATATTGACTATTCATTAGACACTGGTATGTAGATAGAAAGATGATTAGACTATATGTTAAGATGAATTTTTAGGTGTTGACTGCCCTTGCAATAAGAATTGACTAACCAGACATGAGTTAACTACCAATGAAGCACTTTGGCGACTATGCTTGTTATTGACCAGTGAGTAGGGTTTTAGAAAAACTGTTTGCTATTTTGGGTTATATACAACAAATGCATAGACCTACTGAGCGACTATGTTTGCTAAACAAGACATTATACTAGAGACGATTAGGATTCTTATGTAGCTCAGGCAAGGAAAGCATTTTTACAGAATTTGTGGACATTGAATATAGAATTAGGTATTAGGATGTCATTTTTAAAGACCTTTGTCTGGAGCGTGACACTCTATGAAAGTGAAACTTGGACTATTGGTGTAGCAGAAAAGTGGAGAATTGAAGTGTTTGAAATGCGGTGTTACAGGAGAATGATGAAGATTAGATGGGTAAATAGGGTTACAAACAAAGAGGTATTAAGACAAGTAGGAGAGGAGAGATGTTTCTGGTGACTGCTAATGAAGTAAATCGACAGGTTGGTAGGACACATACACCCAGGAATAGCAAACTTAGTTATGGAAGAAAGATTTGAGGACAAGAACTGTAGGGGTAGACCAAGGTTAGAATATGTTAAACAGATAGCCTTGGATGTAGAGTGTGGTAGCTGTATAGAGATGAAACGATTAGCTCAGGACAGGGAGTCACGAAGAGCTGTATTAAACCGGTCAAAGGCTGAAGACTCAAACAACATGTAGAGCTTACCAAAATAATGTTGTGTAATGGTAAATGCTAGTCAACAAACAGTTATGCATTACTAAAACCCATGACACGATACCTGAGAGCTTTTCTAAAATTATTTTAAGATGCCTTTAACACTATATTAAACACCCAGTTCTCAAGACTCATAACTACAATGTTATGGAAAAATTAAAACAAAGAAACATTTAAAAAACAGCAAGTGGTTGAGTCAATGTACACTGGAAATTTTGTAAACACTCAAGTGCACAAAACAAATTACATTATTAACTGTCAGATTGGCCGAGTGGTTAAGGCGTTTGACTTATGTTCACATTTTCAATACAAGAAAGCAAGGATTTGAACCCCTTACCAGACATAAATATCGCTTTAACATAGCTTAGCGATACTGTATTATTATGATACTCGATACACAAACCATAGATAGAGTTTATTGTTTAAGTCCACTCTCTCTTTCTAAACATAGCTAGAGTCTGTCAATGATTAACAATTGCATTAATAGTGGGAGAATGTAGTGATAGTAATTAAGAAAAAGCAGACAATAACCATAAAATATTTTTATTAAATTCATTTTATAATAGATACACACTGAATACAACTCTCTCTCTATTTACCATTGTTTGATATAGATTTTGTTAAACACAACGCTTGTTGTAGATCCTTTTATAACTTTCTCCAGGTACTCTTGTTCTTAAAAACTGGGGAAGTCGCAATAGTTTTATAGACATAAAACCCTCATCCTTTTCTTTTTCATCATCCTCATCGTCATCATCATTATCATCTTCATTGTGAATATTATCATTAAAATTATGATAGTCATTGTCACCCTCATTATCATCATCATAATCATCATCATCATCATCCTCTACATCACTAGAACTATCCAATTCCTCTTGTTCCTTTTCCACAGAGACTTCTTGTAAAGTCTGCGTTGCTTTTGATAGTGTTAAGGATTTCTTAGACGTTGACAACTATCCAAACATGATTTTTTGAGGACATGATAAGTGATTTTGAACAAACACTGCACTATCTTGAGCAGCAATATTTTTTTCTTGGACTTGCTTTTTTTACCTTGGTTAGATTATTTTGTCCATTTAAATGTGTATTAATTTGAGATTCACAATGATGCTCGTATGAAGTAAGTACGTTGGAGTCTTTTGTTTTAATCATTCCTCGACACTTTTTAGATCGTTGTTTTGAACATTTCCAAATAACAGTTCTATTGTTATTGGTTGATTTTATAATATATGTATATCCTTTATTGTAGACACATGGCTTACCATGGCTGGTTGTTGAGACTTCCATATTTACTAATACACATGAATTAAATTTTAGTAAAGTCACTTTAGTAATAATAACAGTAAAATCAATGAAGTGGATTGATATTTTTTAAAGGTGAAATTTTCAAAGTACTGTCAGGAAAAATAATTACATTAACAATTTTTAGACTACAAGTGATTTATACTCACATTGGTCGATGTCAATATTAATACTGAACACAATTTATAGTGATTATGATTTTTATTGACTGTAATTTATAGTAGCCATGGTTAGTAGGAGCAATGTATACTGGGTGCGTTTTATAGCACGCTCAATTTTAGTAGATACGATTAGTAGACGCGTTTGATACTGGGCGCGTTTTATACTGATTATGATTTATACTGAGTGCGATTTTTACCAGGTGTAATTGATAGCAGGCGCTATTCATACGCAACGCAATTGATAGTAGGCGTAATTGATAGTAGGCGCAATTGACAGTAGGCGCAATTGGTAGTCGACGTAATTGATAGAAGGCGCAATTGACAGTAGGCGCGATTAGTAGTAGTAGGCGCGATTAGTAATAGGCGTGATTGGTAGTAGACGCAATAGGTAGTAGGCGGCATTAACAGTAGGCGCGATTGGTAGTAAGCGCATTTGACAGTAGGCGCGATTGGTAGTAGGCGTAAGTGATAGTAGGCGCAACTAGTAGTAGGCGCAATTGATAGTAAGCACAATTAATAGTAGGCGCGATTGGTAGTAGGCGCATTTGACAGTAGGCGCGATTCGTAGTGGACGTAATGGATATTAGGCGCTATTGATAGTAGGCGCAATTGATAGTAGGCGTAATTGATAGTAGGCGCAATTAGTAATAGGCGCAATTGATAGTAGGCACAATTAATAGTAGGCGCGATTGGTAGTAGGCGCGATTAGTAGTAATAGGCGCGATTAGTAATAGGCGTGATTGGTAGTAGACACAATAGGTAGTAGGCGGCATTAACAGTAGGCGCGATTGGTAGTAAGCGCATTTGACAGTAGGCGCGATTGGTAGTAGGCGTAAGTGATAGTAGGCGCAACTTGTAGTAGGCGCAATTGATAGTAGGCACAACTAATAGTAGGCGCGATTGGTAGTAGGCGCATTTGACAGTAGGCGTGATTGGTAGTAGGCGCATTTGATATTAGGCGCTATTGATAGTAGGCGCAATTGATAGTAGGCGCGATTGGTAGTAGGCGTAATTGATAGTAGGCGCAATTAGTAATAGGCGCAATTGATAGTAGGCACAATTAATAGTATGCGCGATTGGTATTAGGCGCATTTGACAGTAGGCGCTATTGGTAGTGGACGTAATTGATAGTAGGCGATATTGATAGTAGGCGCAATTGACAGTAGGCGCGATTAGTAGTAGGCGCAATTGGTAGTAGGCGCGATTGGTAGTAGGCGGAATTGATAGTAAGCGCGATTGGTAGTAGGCGTAATTGATAGTAGGCGCAATTAGTAATAGGCGCAATTGATAGTAAGCACAATTAATAGTAGGCGCGATTAGTAGTAGGCGCGATTAGTAGTAGTAGGCGCGATTAGTAATAGGCGTGATTGGTAGTAGACGCAATAGGTAGTAGGCGGCATTAACAGTAGGCGCGATTGGTAGTAAGCGCATTTGACAGTAGGCGCGATTGGTAGTAGGCGTAAGTGATAGTAGGCGCAACTAGTAGTAGGCGCAATTGATAGTAGGCACAACTAATAGTAGGCGCGATTGGTAGTAGGTGCATTTGACAGTAGGTGCGATTGGTAGTGGACGTAATTGATATTAGGCGCTATTGATAGTAGGCGCAATTGATATTAGGCGCGATTGGTAGTAGGCGTAATTGATAGTAGGCGCAATTAGTAATAGGCGCA
This sequence comes from Meconema thalassinum, assembly GCA_946902985.2. Taxonomy (NCBI): domain Eukaryota; kingdom Metazoa; phylum Arthropoda; class Insecta; order Orthoptera; family Tettigoniidae; genus Meconema; species Meconema thalassinum. The sequence goes on along the minus strand of OX336400.1, from coordinate 82,074,915 downwards.
ATTTATAGTAGGCACAATTAATAGTATGCGCGATTGGTATTAGGCGCATTTGACAGTAGGCGCTATTGGTAGTGGACGTAATTGATAGTAGGCGATATTGATAGTAGGCGCAATTGACAGTAGGCGCGATTAGTAGTAGGCGCAATTGGTAGTAGGCGCGATTGGTAGTAGGCGGAATTGATAGTAAGCGCGATTGGTAGTAGGCGTAATTGATAGTAGGCGCAATTAGTCATAGGCGCAATTGATAGTAGGCACTATTAATAGTAGGCGCGATTGGTAGTAGGCGCGATTAGTAGTAGTAGGCGCGATTAGTAATAGGCGTGATTGGTAGTAGACGCAATAGGTAGTAGGCGGCATTAACAGTAGGCGCGATTGGTAGTAAGCGCATTTGACAGTAGGCGCGAATGGTAGTAGGCGTAAGTGATAGTAGGCGCAACTAGTAGTAGGCGCAATTGATAGTAGGCACAATTAATAGTAGGCGCGATTGGTAGTAGGCGCATTTGACAGTAGGCGCGATTGGTAGTGGACGTAATTGATATTAGGCGCTATTGATAGTAGGCGCAATTGATAGTAGGCGCGATTGGTAGTAGGCGTAATTGATAGTAGGCGCAATTAGTAATAGGCGCAATTTATAGTAGGCACAATTAATAGTATGCGCGATTGGTATTAGGTGCATTTGACAGTAGGCGCTATTGGTAGTGGACGTAATTGATAGTAGGCGATATTGATAGTAGGCGCAATTGACAGTAGGCGCGATTAGTAGTAGGCGCAATTGGTAGTAGGCGCAATTGGTAGTAGGCGGAATTGATAGTAAGCGCGATTGGTAGTAGGCGTAATTGATAGTAGGCGCAATTAGTAATAGGCGCAATGGATAGTAGGCACAATTAATAGTAGGAGCGATTGGCAGTAGGCGCATTTGACAGTAGGCGAGATTGGTAGTGAGCGTAATTGATAGTAGGTGCTATTGATAGTAGGTGCAATTGACGGTAGGCGCAATTGTTAGTAGGCGCGATTGGTAGTAGGCGCAATTGGTAGTAGGCGCTATTCTTAGTAGATGCAATTGCTAGTAGGCGCAATTGATAGTAGGCGCGATTGGCAGTATGCGCTATTCTTAGTAGATGCAATTGTTAGTAGGCGCAATTGATATTAGGCGCGATTAGTAGTATGTGCAATTGATAGTAGGCGCGTTTGGTAGTAGGCGCTATTGATAGTAGGCGCTATGGTGGCCATAGGTTAACTTAACCTAGCCTAACTTAATAAGATGGCCTCCATAGCTGGCATGTGCGTACGGGGACATACGATTACGTCAGCAAAACATCTCATCTAGAGTTTCAAATTTAGGATTGCGCCTACTACCAATTGCGCCTACTATCATTAGCGCCTACTATCAATTGCGCCTACTGCCAATTGCGCCTGCTACCAATCGCTCCTTCTACCAATCACGCCTACTACCAATTGCGTCTACTGTCAATTGCACCTACTATAAATAGTGCCTACTATCAATTACGCCCACTAACAATCACGCCTACTGTCAATTGCGCCTACTATCAATTGCGCCAACTACCAATCGCGCATACTACCAATTGCGCCTACTACTAATCGCGCCTACTAATAATCGCGCCTACTGTCAATCGCGCCTACTGTCAATTGCGCCTACTATCAATAGCGCCTACTATCAATTACGTCCACTACCAATCGCGCCTACTGTCAAATGCGCCTACTACCAATCTCGCCTACTATTAATTGTGCCTAGTATCAATTGCGCCTACTACAAATTGCGCCTACTATCAATTACGCCTACTACCAATCGCGCCTACTATCAATTGCTTCTGCTACCAATCGCGCCTACTACTAATCGCGCCTACTGTCAATTGCGCCTGCTATCAATAGCGCCTACTACCAATTACGTCCACTACTAATCGCGCCTACTGACAAATGCGCCTACTACCAATCTCGCCTACTATTAATTGTGCCTACTATCAATTGCGCCTACTACAAATTGCGCCTACTATCAATTACGCCTACTACCAATCGCGCCTACTATCAATTGCGCCTACTACCAATCGCGCCTACTACCAATTACGCCTACTACTAATCGCGCCTACTGTCAATTGCGCCTACTATCAATAGCGCCTACTATCAATTACGTCCACTACCAATCACGCCTACTGTCAAATGCGCCTACTACCAATCGCGCCTACTATTAATTGTGCCTACTATCAATTGCGCCTACTTCTAATTGCGCCTACTACTAATTGCGCCTACTATAAATTACGCCTACTACCAATTGCGTCTACTACCAATCCAGCCTATTACTAATCGCGCCTACTACTATTAATTGTGCCTACTATCAATTGCGCCTACTATCAATTACGCCTACTATCAATTGCGTTGCGTATGAATAGCGCCTGCTATCAATTACACCTGGTAAAAATCGCTTCTAGTAAAAATCGCGCTCAGTATAAATCATAATCAGTATAAAACACGCCCAGTATCAAACGCGTCTACTAATCGTACCTACTAAAATTGAGCGTGCTATAAAACGCACCCAGTATACATTGCTCCTACTAACCATGGCTACTATCAATTGCAGTCAATAAAAATCATAATCACTATAAATTGTGTTCAGTACAAATATTGACATTGACCAATGTGTGTGGAAATCACTTGTAGTCTAAAAATTGTTAATGTAATTATTATTCCTGATAGTACATTGAAAATTCCACCTTTAAAACATATCAAACCACTTCATTTATTTTACTGTTATTATTACTAAAGTGACTTTACTAAAATTTCATTCATGCGTATTAGTAAATATGGAAGTCTCAACAACCAGCCATGGTAAGCCATGTGTCTACTATAAAGGATATACATATATTGTAAAAACAACCGATAACAATGGAACTGTTATTTGGAAATGTTCAAAACAACGATCTAAAAAGTGTCGAGGAATGATTAAAACAAAAGACTCCAACGTACTTACTTCATACGAGCATCATTGTGAATCTCAAATTAATACACATTTAAATGGACAAAATACTCTAACCAAGGTAAAAAAAAAAAGAAAGTCCAAGAAAAAAATATTGCTGCTCAAGATGTGCAGTGTTTGTTCAAAATCACTTATAGTGTCCTCAAAAAGTCATGTTAGGACAATTGTCAACGTCTAAGAAATCCTTAACACTATCAAAAGCAACGCAGACTTTACAAGAAGTCTCTGTGGAAAAGGAACAAGAGGAATTGGATATTTCTAGTGATGTTGAGGATGATGATGATGATGATGATGATGATGATAATGATGGTGACAATGACTATCATAATTTTGATGATAATATTCATAATGGTGATGATAATGATTATGATGATGAGGATGAAGAAAAAGAAAAGGATGAGGGTTTTATGTCTCTAAAACCATTGTGACTTCCCCAGTTTTTAAGAACAAGAGTACCTGAAGAAAATTATAAGAGGATCTACAACAAGCGTTGTGTTTAACAAAATCTATATCAAACAATGGTAAATAGAGAGAGAGTTGTATTCAGTGTGTATCTATTATAAAATGAATTTAATAAAAACATTTTATGGTTATTGACTGCTTTTTCTTAATTACTATCACTACATTCTCCCACTTTTAATGCAAATGTTAACCATTGACAGTCTCTAGCTATGTTTAGAAAGAGAGAGTGGACTTAAACAATGCACTCTATCTATGGTTTGTGTATCGAGTATCATAATAATACAGTATCGCTAAGCTATGTTAAAGCAATATTTATATCTGGTAAGGGGTTCAAATCCTTGCTTTCTTGTATTGAAAATGTGAACATAAGTCAAACGCCTTAACCACTCGGCCAACCTGACAGTTAATAATGTAATTTGTTTTGTGCACTTGAGTGTTTACAAAATTTCCAGTGTACATTGACTCAACCACTTGCTGTTTTTTAAATGTTTCTTTCTTTTAATTTTTCCATAACATTGTAGTTATGAGTCTTGAGAACTGGGTGTTTAATATAGTGTTAAAGGCATTTTAAAATAATTTTAGAAAAACTTTCAGGTATCGTGTCATGGGTTTTAGTAATGCATTACTGTTTGTTCACTAGCATTTACAATTACAGAAAATTATTTTGGTAAGCTCTACATGTTGTTTGAGTCTTCAGCCTTTTGACTGGTTTAATACAGCTATTCGTGACTCCCTGTCCTGAGCTAATCGTTTCATCTCTATATTGCTACCACACTCTACATCCAAGGCTATCTGTTTAACATAATCTAACCTTTGTCTACCCCTACAGTTATTGTCCTCAATCCTTTCTTCCATAACTAATCTTGCTATTCCTGGGTGTATGTGTCCTACCAACCTGTCGATTTACTTCATTAGCAGTCGCCAGAAACATCTCTCCTCTCCCACTTGTCTTAATACCTCTTTGTTTGTAACCCTATTTACCCATCTAATCTTCATCATTCTCCTGTAACACCGCATTTCAAACACTTCAATTCTCCACTTTTCTGCTACACCAATAGTCCAAGTTTCACTTTCATAGAGTGTCACGCTCCAGACAAAGGTCTTTAAAAATGACATCCTAATACCTAAATCTATATTCAATGTCAACAAATTCTGTAAAAATGTTTTCCTTGCGTGAGCTACATTAGAATCCTAATCGTCTCTAGTATAATGTCTTGTTTAGCAAACATAGTCGCTCAGTAGGTCTATGCATTTGTTGTATATAACCCAAAATAGCAAACAGTTTTTCTAAAACCGTACTCACTGGTTAATAACAAGCATAGTCTCCAAAGTGCTTCATTGGTAGTTAACTCATGTCTGGTTAGTCAATTCTTATTGCAAGGGCAGTCAACACCTAAAAATTCATCTTAACATATAGTCTAATCATCTTTCTATCTACATACCAGTGTCTAATGAATAGTCAATATTAGTTTGGTCTTTACCTAAAATCTAATATCAAATTTCTAAAATCTAAAACCAAAAAAATTATAGTATAGAAAACATAATTCCAAGTAATACAAATCCTTATATGTTTTTCTTTAATAATTAGTTACCGAAAATTTAAAGTCATGACATTATGGTTTGGTCTTTTTGTAAAATCTAAAATGTAAATTCTAAAATCTAAAGTCTAAAATCAAAAACAAATCAAAAATCTTACTTGCATTAACTGTATATTGAACCTAGTCCACCTTTGTATTTGTAATCCAAGTAATAATTAGAAAAATATACAAGTGTAATCAGTCTTAAAACATTATCCCTGCTTGACATGCGTATTAACCTAAAATCAAACCCTGGTCTACCTTAGTCAAAGGATAACTGCTCAACCACTGCACCACTATAACCGTCTTTCTTAGTTTGGTACGTTCTAAGCCTTAAAGCTAAAAATCGAGTTAAGACCTCTAGTGCAAGAGCCAAAAGTGCTTGCCACTGCAGCACAAAATGGTTAGCAAGTAACATTAGACATCCAAAAAGGATTGTATTGTTTCGGTTTGGTTCAGTGTAGTCACCATCTGGTTTTCTTAGCTACCCTCTTTAACCAATCAATTAAAGATAGTCTACTCTTAATTCTTGAATCAATAAATTTGATTTTGTACACACCGTTTGTCATGTCGTGCCTGAAACCTATACTCCCTATGTACTTCGATCAGGTTTAAAAACACGTTTCAATGCTTAAAGACTTGTCAGTCACCATACGTGTAGCCTATAATAATCTTTCTCTACCTAGCTATGTTTCATCACTCACCATAAACATCTAACATTATGGGTTTGCAATATATTAAGAGAAACAAAAGTCCATGACCTTGTTGTTTTCCATCTTTTTGGGGAAATTCATAAGCCATAAAAACAAAGCGTCATGTCAAGTTCTAGGACACCTTATGTGTCCAAATCCCATTATTAGTTTATAAAATTTCAAATCAGTAACCTTGCCGTTTTGGGATATTTAAATAAATGCATGCATCATAGGAAAAATCATAAAAAATATTCTTAAAACAAGACGTCGCATGACCCTCTTCAATCAATGCTTCACAAAATATCGATTCATCCATTGGACATGGCCACCGTGGTTGGCGACATGCTCGTTTAAACATAACCGGTACTGTCTCTCTTTCTACTAAATAATATAAAAATAAATTCAAAAGTTAAAAATCTAAATTTTCAAAATGTGTGGTTAGGCCCTTTGTCAAAATTTCTAAAAGTAAATAATACATTCAAGAAGGGATTGTCACCCTGAGTCTTATAACACCTCATGTGTCCAAATCTGATTATTGGTTTCCCCTTATTCCCTGTAAAATCTACAGTCATTATTTTAGGGGTAAAATAACCGATCGTGGTAAAAGAGTATTTAATGACCAATTTTTTGAGCTATCACACCTAATTTTAGGGTTCTTATTTTCCATCGATTTTTCAATTTTGGGGTAGTTTTCACCCCCCTACTATTTTTCATCAAAAAACAAAAGATCTTAGGTACATTTATCATTTTTGGTGTTTAACACCTCTTTTCCCTGTAAAATCTACATTCATTGTTTTAGGGGTATAATGACCGATCGTGGTAAAAGAGTATTTAATGACCAATTTTTTGAGCTATCACACCTAATTTTAGGGCTCTTAGTTTCCAAGAAATCGATTTTTCAATTTTGGGGTAGTTTTCACCCCTACTCTTTTTCATTAAAAACAAAAGATCTTAGGTTCATTTATCATTTTTAGGTGTTTAACACCTCTTTCCCTGTAAAATCACCATTCACTGTTTTAGGGGGGAAATGACCTATCGTGGTAAAAGCATATCTTATGACCTATTTTTAAAGCTATCACACATAATATTAGGGTTCTTAGTTTCCAAGATATCGATTTTTCAATTGGGGGGGGGGCTATTTCACTCCCCAAATGGGGACATCGCCCCAATAGCTAGGACCTCTCATACAAGTCACTAGCATGAATGGTTCGCGAGATATTCGCAAAAGTGTAGTTAGGCCCTTTGTCAAAATTTCAAAAATACATTCTGAAAGGGGGCTTCATCCCAAGTCCTACAATACCTCATACAAGTTCCTAGCCTTATTGGTCCGTTAGTTAAGCCCTTTGGTACAATTTGAATAAATTCATGGGCCAGTCCATAGGGACCAGTCCAAAGGGACCGGTCTAAAGGGATCAGTCAATAGGGACTCGTACACAAGGGCTCGTCCACAAGGACCGGCCAACAAGGTCTCGTCAACGATGACCCGTCAACAGGGACCCGTCAACAAGGACCCGTCCACAGGGACTCATCAACAATGACTCGTTAACAATGACCCGTCAACAATGACCCGTCAACAGGGACCAGTCCAAAGGGACAAATCAACAGGGATCAATCAAAAGGGGTTATCACCACAAGGTCTGATATACCCCTCTTTGATTATTGGTTTGCCTATCGACAAGCGCCGCTTGGAATTATTTTTGATCACCCCTCGTGGGTTGGGTTGGGTTAGGTTACACTACAGCCACCATCTTTAAAAAAGCCCGCCCTCTAACAAAAGCCATGAGTGGGCATGCGTAAAAACCAAAAACAAGCATGTTAATTCATATTGGCTTTCCACCGTACACATGTCTCTTGTGTGGAACAACGTTTAATTTCATATTAGCATCCAAACTCCCACATGTCGCACTTGAAAAGCGAGATTTTCTAAAAAATTACAATTTCACCCCCCTAGTAGGGGTAGGTTTTATTTTGGGGTGGAAATATGTTGTCCAATGGAAAGGGGGTGTCAGCCCGAGTTCAACAACACCTCATTTGTCAAAATCCGATCATGGGTTCGCCAGATATCGCGCCGCTGCCATCTTGTAGGTGGAAAGCCGTAGGTGGGGCTAGAACTGTCCAAAAACCACTACTGATGCCGGTTTTCTTACAGGGTGGTCTGTCCTGAAAGCTCTTCTGTTTAAGTATCTTTCTGAGATGTGATCGGCTTCTAATATCACTTTTCATTTTCTTCAGTTCTTGGATATCCTTGTTAACTACTGTTAGCGACGGTGCCATGCTCTTTCTATTCCCTCAGTAGTTGAGAAGCCGGTTGGTTATTCTTGTTGTATTCATCCATGAGACATGTCCGTAGAAAGCCAGACGTCCCTTCCTGGCCACATCTAAGATTTTCTCAGTAGACCTATATCTATATATCTCCTGATTTGGTCTTCTTCTGCACTCGTCATCTATTTATTAAGTTAGTTTATTAAATGAAATTAGTTTTCTAGGAATATCTCAGAAACGTGGTTTTAGAGCCTTAAAACGTAGTAGCTCCGAGCCACCGAGGGGCTGAAAATGATTTTTTTCTCGTCCTTGTACGCCATAATATAATAATAATAATAATCATAATAATAATTTAATAATATAGCGATAGGGATATAATAGACCTTTAGTACCACACCCACGCGTGTAAATCACGTGAAAAATTTCAAGAGTACCCCAGCCCCCTTAAGCGTATTATATACGTATTGGTGAATTTTACAGCTTAAGTTGGTTCCGTGATAACCTTATAGCCGTTTGCGAACGTTCACAGTAATGTAATAAATAGAATGGCATTGCGTCTTACAGAAATAGATGGACTTCTGAGATTGTGTTGCCATGGTTACCGGCTTGGATTCTTTCAATCTATCTATCTATCTATTATATAAAACTAAGTGTCCTGACTGACTGACTGACTCATCATCGCCCAGCCAAAACTATTAAAGCTAGAAACATGAAATTTTGGGAATATGTTCGTTGTAAGTCGAAAACGCCCACTAAGGAAGGGTTTTTGGATATTCAGTTTCTAAAGGGGTGTTAAGGGGATACACCTGCATTTCATTGAATAACAATATCTCCGGATTGGTTTTATTGGGGGATTTGAAACTCGGCATATAAACTCATCATTAAAAATAAGAAGATACGTGTCTGAGGGTTTTTCGATGTGGTGTATATTATGAGGTGAAAGGGGTGAAGGTGGGGGTTGAAGGTTTCCTAACCGAGCGTGTATCTCTTAAACGACATAGGCGAGGAGTTTGGAACTCAGCGGAAAAAAATCAGCATAAAAAATAACAAAATAGGTGTTTGACCGTTCTTTCATAAATCCAATATAAGGGGCCCATGGGGAGGGGTGAAAATATGGGGGGGGGACGTAATATGCCTGAGTGTAAAATTATACATGGCCTATGTTGTAGACAATAACACATTACATCTTTTTCGTCTCTTGATATTTCATCATACGACGAATACTTAGGGAGTTATTAATGATTTTGTACTTTTTGGCCGGAATTTTCCAAGTCCCAGGAATGACATAAAAATTGATTCGAATGAAATTTCGAAAAATAGTTTTTTTTAATACTTTTATTATATTTTTCACGTCTTTTAGGGTCCGAAACCAACATGATATTTTGAAGTTTTTTTTCGTCCCATGCATTTTTGGTTTCAGGTGATAGAATTATTTTCCACTAGGACCGATGCTTATCTCTTATATAAAAACAAGTGTCCTGACTGACTGACTGACTCATCATCGCCCAGCCAAAACTATTAAAGTTAGAAACATGAAATTTTGGGTATATGTTCGTTGTAAGTCGAAAACGCCCACTAAGGAAGGATTTTTGGATATTCAGGTTCTAAAGGGGTGTTAAGGGGGTACACCTGCATTTCATTGAATAACAATATCTCCGGCTTGGTTTCATTGAGGGATGTGATACTCGGCATATAAACTCACCATTAAAAAAAAGAAGACACGTGTCTGAGGATTTTTCGATGAGGTGTATATTATGAGGTGAAAGGGGTGAAAAGTGGGGGTTGAAGGATTCCTAACGGAGCATGTATCTCTTAAACGACATAAGCGAGGAGTTTGAAACTCAGCGGGAAAAATAAGCTTAAAAAATAAGTAAATAGGTGTTTGACCGTTTTTTCATAAATCCAATTTAAGGGGCCCATGCGGAGGGGTGAAATTCTGGGGGAAAAAAAAACCATGAAAGAAAGTGTCCTAAGTGATTGACTGACAGACTCACTCATCAAACCAAACTCAGGGGGGGGGGAACTGCTTAAAAATAAGTAAATAGGTGTTCGATAGTTTTTTTATAAGCCCAATTTAGAGGGATCAGGGGAGGGGTGAAATTCTGAAAAAAGAAAATTGAAAGAAAAAGTCCTGACTCTATCATCGCCCAACCAAAATTATTGAAGTTAGAAACATGACATTTTGGGGAAATGATCATTGTATGTCAAAACCGTCCACTAAGGGAGGATTTTCTGATATTCAGTTTCTAAAGGGGTCTTAAGGGGGTTAAACCTGCATTTCATTGAATAACAATAACTCACGATTGGTTACATTGGGGGATGTGATACTCGGCATATAAATACAACATTAAAAATAAGAAGGCACGTGTCGGAGGGTTTTTCGATTTGGTGTATATTATGAGGTGAAAGGGGGTGAAAAGTGAGGGTTGAAGGATTCCTAACGGAGCGTGTATCTCTTAAACGACATAGGCCAGGAGTTTGAAACTCAGCGGAAAAAAATCAGCTTAAAAGATAAGTAAATAGGAGTTCGACCGTTCCTTTTTTCATAAATCCAATTTAAGGGGCCCATGGGGAGGGGTGAAATTCTGGGGGGGGGGGAACAAGAAAGAAAGTGTCCTAACTGATTGACTGACTGACTCACTCCTCAAACTCAGGGACAGAAATCTGCTTAAAAATAAGTAAATAAATGTTCGACAGGTTTTTTTCATAAATCAAATTTAAGGGGTTCTTGGGGAGGGGTGAAATTCTGGAAGAAAAATGAAGGAAAATGTCCTCACTCACTCACTCATCATCGCCCAGCCAAAATTATTGAAGTTAGTAACATGAGATTTTGGGGATATGTTCGTTGTATGTCAAAACCGTACACTAAGAGAGGATTTTCGGATATTCAGGTTCTAAAGGGGTCTTAAGGGGGCTAAACCTGCATTTTATTGAATAACAATATCTCACGAGTGGTTTCATTTGAGGATGTGATACTCGGCATATAAACTAATCATTAAAAATAAGCAGACATGTGTGTAAGGGTTTTTCGATGTGGTGTCTATTATAAGGTGAAAGGGGTGAAAAGTGGGGGTTGAAGGATTCCTATCGGAGCGTGTATCTCTTAAACGACATAGGCGAGAAGTTTGAAACTCAGCGGGAAAAAATCAGCTTAAAAATGAGTAAATCGGTGTTCGACCGTTTTATTTTCATAAATTCAATTTAAGGGGCCAATGGGGTGGGATGAAATTCGGGGGAAAAAAGGAGAGGAAGTGTCCTAACTACTGACTAACTCACTCATCAAACTCAGGGGAAAAAGACAGCTTAAAATAAGTTAATAGGTGTTCGAGCGTTTCTTCATAAATCCAATTTAAGGGGCCCATGGGGAGGGGTAAATTTCTGGTAAGAATAATTGAAAGAAAATGACCTGACTGACTCACTCACTCATCATCGCCCAGCTAAAACTATTGAAGTTGGAAACATTAAATTTTGGGAATATGTTCGCTGTATGCCGAAAACGTAAACTAAGGAAGGATTTTCGTTTATTCGGGTTCTGAAGAGGTGTTAAGGGGGGTAAATGTGCATTTCATTGAATAACGATATCTCATGAGTTGTTTCTTTGGGGATGTGATATTCGGCATATAAACTAATCATTAAAAATAAGCAGACATATGTCTAAGGGTTTATCGATGTGGTGTATATTATGAGATGAAAGGGGTGAAAATTGGATGTTGAAGGATTCTTAACGGAGCGTTTATCTCTTAAACGACATAGGCGAGAATTTTGAAATTCAGCACAAAAAAACAGCCCTTGGAGAGGGGTGAAATTCTGGTGAAAAAAAAACAGGAAAGAAAGTGTTCTAACTGATTAACTCACTCACATATCAAACTCAGGGGGGAAGAACATCTTAAACATAAGTAAAAAGGTGTTCGACCGGTTTTCTTTTCATCAATTCAATTTAAGGGGTTCATGAGAGGGGTGAAATTCTGAAAAATAAATGAACGAAAATGTCCTGACACCCTCACTCACTCACTCATTATCGCCCAGCCTAAATTATTGAAGTTAGAAACATGACATTTTGGGGTTATGTTCGTTGTATGTCGAAAACGTTCACCATACAAGGATTTTTGGATATTCAGGTTCTAAAGAGGTGTTAAGGGGGTAGACTGCATTTAATTGAATAACAATATCTCCCGATTGGTTTCCTTGGAAGATGCGTCTACTCGGCATATAAACTCATCATTAAGAATAAGAAGACACATGTCTGAGGGTTTTTCGATGTAGTGTATATTATGAGGTGTATGTGTGAAAAGTAGGGGTTGAAGGAATCCTAACGAAGCAAGTATCTCTTAAAAGACAGAGGCATACAGTACGAAACTCAGGGGGAAAATCAGCTTGAAAAATAAGTAAATAGGTGGTCGACCGTTGTTTCATTAATCCAATTTAAGAGGCGCATGGGGAGGGGTGAAATTCTGGGGAAGGAAGTCCACTAAGGAAGGAATTTTGGATATTCACTCATCCCCCATCCAAACCTATTGCAGTTAGAAACTTTAAAAAATTGGGGGGTATGTTCGTTGTATGTGGAAAACGTCCTCTAAGGATGGATTTTTGGATATTCATGTTCTGAAGAGGTGTTAAGGGTGTAAAACTTGCATTTCATTGATTAACAATATCTCACGAGTTGTTTCATTTGGGGATGTGATATTCGGCATATAAATTAATTAATAAAATAAGCAAACATATGTCTAAGGGTTTATCGATATGGTGTATACTATGAGGTGAAAGGGGGTAAAAATTGGGGGGCTAAGGATTCTTAACGGAGCGTGTATATTTAAACGACATAAACGAGAAGTTTGAAATTCAGCGGGAAAAAGTCGGCTTAATAAATAAGTAAATAGGTGTTCTAACGTTTTTTTTCATAAATCCCATTTAAGGGGTTCATGGGGAGGGGTGAAATTCTCAAAAATAAATGAAAGAAAATGTTCTGACTGACTCGCTCACTCATCATCGCCCAGCCAAAATTATTGAAGTTAGAAACATGATTTTTTTTGGATATGTTCGTTGTATGTCGAAAACTTCCACAAAGGAGAGCTTTTTGGATATTCAGGTTCTAAAGGGGTGTGAACGGGGTTAAACCTGCATTTCATTGAACAACAATATGACAAGACTATGACGCGAGCGAAGCCGCGGGTACCTGCTAGTATATATATAAATCAATCTTACGTGATAGTTTGTCTGTGGGTGTGTGTGTATGTCTCCTATGCATTCATATACCACTCAACCGATTGCGATGAAATTTGGGTGAGATGTTGAGTACACTCCAAGGATGGTTTCTGACTTAGGAAATCCATTTTACAATAGGTAGCGCACGCGTAGATTCAACAAATGAGCGACGATGCGCGAAGCATTTCAATAAAGTCCCGTATGTGTTCATATACCATTCGTCCGATAGCGATGAAACTTGGGTGAAATGTTGAGTACACTCCAAGGAAGGTTTCTGACTTAGTAAATCCATTTTACAATAGGTAGCGCACGCGTAGATTCAACAAATGAGCGACGATGCGCGAAGCATTTCAACAAAGTCCCGTATGTGTTCATATACCATTCGTCCGATTGCGATGAAACTTGGGTGAGATGTTGAGTACACTCCAAGGATGGTTTCTGACTTAGTAAATCCATTTTACAATAGGTAGCGCACGCGTAGATTCAACAAATGTGCGACGATGCGCGAAGCATTTCAACAAAGTCCCGTATGTGTTCATATACCATTCGTCCGATAGTGATGAAACTTGGGTGAGATGTTGAGTACACTCCAAGGAAGGTTTCTGACTTAGTAAATCCATTTTACAATAGGTAGCGCACGCGTAGATTCAACAAATGAGCGACGATGCGCGAAGCATTTCAACAAAGTCCCGTATGTGTTCATATACCATTCGTCCGATAGCGATGAAACTTGGGTGAGATGTTGAGTACACTCCAAGGAAGGTTTCTGACTTAGTAAATCCATTTTACAATAGGTAGCACACGCGTAGATTCAACAAATGAGCGACGATGCGCGAAGCATTTCAACAAAGTCCCGTATGTGTTCATATACCATTCGTCCGATTGCGATGAAACTTGGGTGAGATGTTGAGTACACTCCAAGGATGGTTTCTGACTTAGTAAATCCATTTAACAATAGGTAGCGCACGCGTAGATTCAACAAATGAGCGACGATGCGCGAAGCATTTCAACAAAGTCCCGTATGTGTTCATATACCATTCGTCCGATAGCGATGAAACTTGGGTGAGATGTTGAGTACACTCCAAGGAAGGTTTCTGACTTAGTAAATCCATTTTACAATAGGTAGCGCACGCGTAGATTCAACAAATGAGCGACGATGCGCGAAGCATTTCAACAAAGTCCCGTATGTGTTCATATACCATTCGTCCGATTGCGATGAAACTTGGGTGAGATGTTGAGTACACTCCAAGGAAGGTTTCTTACTTAGTAAATCCATTTTACAATAGGTAGCGCACGCGTAGATTCTACAAATGAGCGACGATGCGCGAAGCATTTCAACAAAGTCCCGTATGCATTCATATACCATTCGTCCGATAGCGATGAAACTTGGGTGAGATGTTGAGTACACTCCAAGGAAGGTTTCTGACTTAGTAAATCCATTTTACAATAGGTAGCGCACGCGTAGATTCAACAAATGAGCGACGATGCGCGAAGCATTTCAACAAAGTCCCGAATGCATTCATATACCATTCGTCCGATAGCTATGAAACTTGCGTAAAATGTTGTGTACACTGCAGGGAAATTTTCTGGCTTAGTACATCCACTTTACAATAGGCAGCGCACGATTAGATTCAACAAATGAACTACGACGCGCGAAGCATTTCAACAAAGTCACGTTTGCGTTCATATACCATTCGTCCGATAGCGATGAAACTGGGCTGAGATTTTGTGTGCACTCCAGGGAAGGTTTCTAGCTTAGTAAATCCCTTTAAAAATAGGTAGAGCACGAGTAGAATCAACAAATGAGCAACGGCGCGCGAAGCGTTTCAACAAAGTCCCATTTAATTTCATATACCATTCATCCGATAGCGATGAAACTTGGGTGAGATGCTGTGTACACTCCAGGGAAGGTTTCTGGCTTAGTACATACATTTTACAATAGGTAGCGCACCAGTAGATTCAACAAATGAGCGATGACACGCGAAGCGTTTCAACAAAGTCCCGTATAAAGTCATATACCATTCGTCTGATAGTGATAAATGTTTGGTGAATTGTTGTGTACACTCCAGGAAAGGTTTCTGGCTAAGTAAATCCATTTTACAATACGAAGCGCACGTTTATGTTCAACAAATGAGTGACTACGCGCGAAGCGTTTCGACAACGTCCCGTATACGTTCACATACCATTCATCCGATTGCGATGAAACTTGGGTGAGATGTTGTGTACACTCCAGGGAAGGTTTCTGGCTGAGTACATCCATATTACAATATGTAGCGCAAGAGTAGAATCAACAAATGAGCGACGACACGCGAAGCGTTTCAACCAAGTCCCGTATGCATACATGTACCATTCGTCCGTACCTATGAAACTTGGGTGAGATGTTGTGTACACGTCATGGAAAATTTCTGGCTTAGTAAATCCCCTATACAATATGCAGCGCACAAGTTGATTCAACAAATGAGGGACGACGCGCGAAGCGTTTCAACAAAGTCCCGTATAAGGTCATATACCATTCTGCCGTTTGCGGTGAAACTTGGGTGAAATATGGTTGACACTCCAAGGAAGGTTTCTGGCTTAGTAAATACATTTCACAGTAGGTAGCACACGAGTAGATTCGACAAATGAACGACGATAGCGATGAAACTTGGGTGAGATGTTGTGGACACTTACGTGACGGTTTCTAACTTAGTAAATATATTTTACAGTAGGTAGCGCACGAGTAGATTCAACAAATGAGTGACGGAGTGCGAATCGTTTAAACAAAATCAGGTATGCGTTCATATACTATTCATCCGATTGCGATGAAACATTGATCAGTTATTTTGTACCCGCCAGGGAAGGGGACTTAGTAAATCCATTTCACAATAAGTAGCGCAAGAGTAGATGCAACAAATGGGTGACGACGCGCGAAGCGTTTCAACAAAATTCCCTATTGCGTTCATATAACATTCTTCGATTGCGATGAAACCTTGATGAGTTATTGTGTACACGCCAGGGAAGGGCTTCGACTTAGTAATACATTTCTCAATAGGTAGCGCACGAGTAGATTCAACAAATGAGTGACAGCGCACGAATCGTTTAAACAAAAACCCCTATACGTGCATATACCATTCATCCGATTGCGATGAATCATTAATGAGTCATTGTGTACACGCCAGGGAAGGGTTTCGACTTAGTAAATCCATTTCACAATAGGTAGCGTACGATTAGATTCAACAAATGAGTGACAGCGATGAAACTTTTTGAAAGTTGTTGTGCACGCTCCCACGAATGGTTCTAAATTAGAAAATCCATTTTATGATAGCTTAGAGGCAGTTAACATGTTGTGTATTCAAGAAACAGAATTTCAACGCCAACACTTTCTTTGATTGGCATTGCAACGCATGCCGGGTACAGCTTGTAGCTAAATAAATGAAATTAGTTTTCTGGGTATATCTCAAAAACTGTTGGGCTGGGAGGATTATAACGGCTGAGGTTCCGCTTAAAGCTTCTGTAGAAATTTCTGGTGTTGCTCTTCTTGAAATCGTCATCCAACTGAGTCAATTGGTCCTTTGTGAACTGCGGTTTTATTTGTCGGATGCTCCTGGCAGTTAGCTTTCGTTGCTCTAAGAACTTATCACTGTTGTTTTGTGTCTTCTGTGAGTTCCACTTAAGCCAGGCTGCTTGTCTCTGTGTCACAGCTTCATCACAGGTAGTCGTCCACCAGGCATGCTTCTTCTGCTTCAGCAATGGCGCAATCTCCGTGGCAACTTTCACTAGGTTCTCCCTCACTTCATCCCAGGTTTTACATTCCAGGGTTTCCATTTTCTCCGTGAACTGGTTGCAATTTGAAAGTTTTTCTAAATCAAACTTAGTAAGTTTGAGTGACTTTATTTATTTTTTTTGTATTCCGAGGTAGAAATTTTAGCTTTACCTTGGAGAGATAGTGGTCATATTCCAAATTTGCTCCTCTTAACACTCAAACATTCTGGATCTCTCTATAGGACTTCTTTGAGATGGCAACGTGGTCTATTTGGAATTCTCCCAAGAGACAGTTAGGTGATGTTCAGTTCTTTTGCTTCCTTGGCAGTCTCTTGAAAGCCGTTGACTTCATTACCAAGTTGAAGGCCTTACAAAGTCCTACTAGGCGCGCTCCATTCCTATTTGTCCTTGTGTGGGCAGGGAAATCTCCCAAAATGTCTATGTACTTGCGTTCTTTCCCTAGCTGGGCGTTGAAGTCACCGAGTAAGATGATTGTATGACGCTCTGGGACCTTGCATATGATGTCCTCTAGTTCTTTCCAAAACTTATCAGTATTTTCAGGGTTACGCTTATTGTCCTCATTGTTAGGTGCATGGACATTTACTACAGTGTAGACCTTGTTTGTGCACCGGAAGGTTATTAAAGACACTCGACTATTGAGTGAGCTGAAGTCAATAACTGAATCCAGTATCTTATGGCTTACAATAAAACCAGTCCCCAGGTGTGGTACATTCTTCATTCTCCTACGTCCTACCTTTCCTTTGAAAATACGGTAGCCCTGGGAGTCAAAGGCATGTTCATCATCATCAGTATATCTGGTTTGCTGTATTGCTGTGAGCAGTATATTGTGATTAGTCAACGTGTCTGTTAAATGCTTCAGTTTGCCTATCTTACGTAGTGAGTTGACGTTCAGTGTGGCGAAGTAGTTCTGTTGTTTATGTCTGATCGTGTTGTTAGTGGTTCCAGGACGCTCCGACCCGTCCTTAGAGCATGTTGGTTTGGGCTCCCCAGACTCCAAATGCCCACTAACACCGCCGATAGCGGAGGTGGATTTGATACCACCTGGGGTAGTTAACTCCGTGCGTTTACTTTCCATGCTTTAGTTGAAGATTGGTTAGGGGGATCAGAGGTTTAATTCCCTGATCAAGTTACTACCGAGGTTGTGAGCTCCAGTAGGTTTGAATTAGGGTTGTCTCCCGTAGATTGGTTGCCTTCCAAGGCTGAGGAGACCAATCTTCCCCATATTGGTTCTTCCGCCTTCCTTACCGTTGAGATGATGATCTTCATCCGCCTCAGAAGCCGTTGTCCAGTTTTCACCTGTACCCTAGGCAGGGGCCCTTACAGGGTGCTATCAGCCGGGCCAGCTGAACCCTGTTTTTTTACGAGGTTGTTACTCCTCCCGCTCCTCCTTCCTCGACTCTTGCAAGAAGAGGCCCCGGGCTTGCGACCAGTATAGCGGAGTTTCAATTTATTTATTTTAATTTAATGTAATTTAATTGTATTATTTATTTATTACTTTAATATGCAGTACATGTGCATTTGTCTGTTGGCACAGGTTAGAGTAAAATGTGGCTTTTCACCGGAGTCTCAGTCTCACTCATGGCTGTGATTATATGGAAGCTACTGAGGCAGTGGCGGATCCAGGCCTTGCGGGGTCCTGGGCGATATGATAAGGTGGGACCAACAGCAATAGGAAAAAAACAAATCAAATGGAAAATAGTTTGGTAATAATAATAAAATAAAAAATGGTTACTATATTTTGAATACACTACAGTACATTTTTTTTTATAATATGAAAGAAGTCCCCTTGAAGAAGATTATGTAAACTATGAAATATTAAAATATTACTTTGTGACTTTTTTCCCGGCTGAAGTCTTCTATTATTTCACTGAAATCTAAACTTGCTAATCGGCCTAGGGAGGTCATAGCTGCACTGAAAAAAGGAATATGAATTATAAATTAGTTTGAAAAGTATAATTAATTAATTAATTAAATTTATAAAATCCATGGCGCGAGGCCCCCTGACCGCGGGGCCCTGGGCAGTCGCCCTCCTCGCCCTCTCCTAGATCCGCCCCTGGCTGAGGTATGAGTAGCGCTTAGTAATGACATTCAGGGCACAGCCAGTGCCTGTGGATGCTGTGAAAGGTTTTACACATAGGGTTAGTGCTGCTGTTCTGACTCAGTGAGGAAAGCGGCTTCGGTGACGTAGTTGGTAGATGCTGAGCTTCTATACCCAAGATAGCGGGTTCAAACCGGCCGAAGCCATCGGATTTTTAAGAGCGTTAAAAATCCCTAATTATGCCTTCCTTCGGAGGGGAAGTAAAGCCGGCGGTCCCATGTCCTGGATTTATGCCATGTTAAAGACCCATCCACTAATTACACCTGTGTGAAGCTAAATTGTATAGGTTAAGGGCCGGGTTCACCATGGTTCGTTAAAATGTTAACAATCCAATTAAGGCCGTTGACGGACCATTACCGAAATTTTGTGGTTCACCAAACTTTAACAATCCATTAGCTTCCCTAACAAGCCATCAAAACTAATTGCTCTGTCAACATGGAATTAACGACTTGACGGTCGATTTACGTAGCAATCAAATACAAAATGGCGTGCGGCGAAAGCTGGAATAGTCGTGCATTAAACTTTATTCTCAACGATGACGATGTTTTTGAAGACATGATAGATTTTCTTCGACCACTAACTTATAAATAACGAAGGAATTACTTGAATGAATGCGACGACATAGAATTTATTATGAGATTTCAGTTGTCAAAACCTTCTGTGTTGATGAATGTTCTACAGATGACAGAACCTAACCTGGAATTCCCATCTGATAAGTAAGATAGCCTAGGCCTAATTACAATTCCTTATTTATGTGTAATATCGTGTGATGCATTACGGTGTGGCACATGTAGTTAATTTAATAAAAGACTACCTAGACGTCTCAACATCAGTAGGCTACTCTTATTTTTTTTACGTGTAATGAATTAAGTTATAAAACAGTCTAGTTGATTTAATTTAATAAAAGACTACCTAAACGTTACAGCATCAGTCCTCTTAGTTTCAACGATTTCACGATGCTCATCCACCGAGTAGATAAGGGTGGATAATTATGTTTCTTTCATTTAACGAAAATTTCACAGTCCCCGGCTCTTCTTGCTCTTTTCCTCATCCCCCCCCCCCCCTGTGGGTGGGGGGTTTAGAATACACCCACGGTATCCCCTGCCTGTCGTAAGAGGCGACTAAAAGGGGCTACCTTGGCTATACTTTAAGGACTCCGCGTTGTTTTGTGAATTGGACCCCTAGTGGGTGGGAGGAAGCGAATACATCCACGGTAATCCCTGCCAGTCGTAAAAGGCGACTAAAAGGGCTTCTCGGAACGGTCCCCTTTCGAGGGTTTGACAGTCAGCTCTAAAAGACATACACCCGTGCGGTATAACTCTCATTAGGTTATATCGCACTTCTTTCCGTTACTGCTTTCAGGGTCTGGCAACCAAAATTTCTATATGTGCGTGCTGTTAGGGGATGGGCCACTTACGCTTGCGACTACGCTCGAAAGCCTGTTCCGGTCTTGGCCGCGCCGACAGGTGGGTGTGCCATGTACCCGTGCAGTAGTGTCCGCCTGACTACGCAGGTCCCCGCACAGCCGAATGTCTGAGCTGTAAAATCCAGTATATGCCAAGGGGTACATGCCGATACGGCATTGTAAACCATCGGACCCCCGGGCAATGCCTTCCAAGCTAGGGGTCCTTGCCCTGGCTGGGTAGCGCCTACTGTGGCAGCCCGTGATCGGATGTCGGTGGCATTCGGGGAGGATGATCTGGCCATGGGTTCCGAAAGAAAAATCCCCAAACAGGGTGGTCCTACACCCAAGTCTTTAGCATTTCATTCCCTACGGGGATCGACCGCCTGGGAACAATCTGTGCGTGAAAATCTGGGTGCTAACACCCCCAAGTTTCTGGTAGCTACCAGAACAGATGGGTGTGATTTCAAGCTGGTAAAGAGTATTTTGTTTTCTCACCACATAGAAGGTGTCTATGGTGAGCTTGAGAAAGTACAAAAGATGAGGAACGGTAGCTTGTTGCTCAAGACTAAGACTGGTGAGCAAGTTGAACAACCTTTGCAATGTGACCACTTTGGCGAAATTCCCGTCAAAGTGGAAAAGCACACGTCCCTGAATCTGGTCCGAGGAGTTATTTTCCACCGGGACCTGATTCTGAACACTGACGAGGAGCTCAAGGAGGATATGCAGCACCGTCACGTGACTGATGTCCGGCGCATTACGCGCAAGGTCAATGGTCAAATCGTGGATACTGTTGCTTTCATTATTTCCTTTGAGCTTTCGGTGCTCCCGGAGAAAGTCAAGGTTACAAGTTACCGTTGTGACGTTCGGCCTTATATCCCTCCACCAATGAGGTGTGCCAGAAGTTCGGGCACATGTTATCCCGATGCTCGAGCCCTGACGTCTGCGGAACATACGGTAAGGTACCCCACGAAGCGGAAGAGTGCACAACACCTTATCAGTGCACTAATTGCCCTGGATTTCATTCTCCTCGGGACAGGAACTGCCCTGTCTTCCTGAGTGAGAAGAAAATCCAGGAGATCAAAACCCTGGATGGTCTCACCTACCAGGAGGCCCGCAAGAAGTACCATACCACGATTTCGCCTTCTCCAACGATTGATTATAGAGCCATAATACCACATTTGGTTCCGGCTACCTCATCTTTTGTACCAGCTGTGAAACCTGCAACTGAGTTTCCTGTTCCGAAACCAGCACCTATGATTATAACGGAAAGCCCGAAGGTGACTTCAACTCCACCTTCGGCCAGCACAAAGGCTGTGCGAGCGAAGGCTGCTCCGCCCGCACAGCAGGGGAGGAAGTTGAAGACTTACTCCCCACTCGGGAGGAAGTTGAAGACTTACTCCCCACCCAAACGGTCGGAGAAAGCCGCGCCGAAGCCGGCGGAGGCGGCATCGTCGACCAGGGTCAGGAATTCGGCTCCTGACCCGTCTATATATCTGAAAGAGGCGGGGAAGAAGGGACCCCGCACTACGCATTCCCTTTCTCCTAAAAAGGGGAAGCCATCCGCCCCACCACCTGCGGATGCCTCTGCGCCTAGGGACGTTTCGGTCCCCAGATCTGCGCGCTCCCCACGGAGATCCCCCGCCGCCGAACTGCGTCTAGGAAATCTTCCACCGAGTCGATTCACTCCATGACCTCGCCTGAGGACATGGAGATTATAGTCGACGTAGTGGCTGATGATCCTCCAGAGGCTAAGTTGTAGCTTGCTGCTCCAACTTATTCCTTAGTTTATAAGTTCACACAATGGCACTGTTACAGTGGAATTGTAACAGTTATGACAGGCATTTGAGCGAGCTCCGTCAGCTTATTGCCCAATACGCAGCGAGTATAGTCTGCCTACAGGAAACAAACCTCAGACCTGATCACGAGACTGTTCTGAGAGGTTTCCGACTATACTCTAAAGAGCGACAAGACGCCGCCCGGGCTTCCGGGGGCGTTTGTACCTTCGTTCGCTCTGACTGCTATAGTGAGGAGTTTCCACTCGCCACTCCTCTGGAAGCTATTGCAGTTCGCGTGTCCTTGCCTGCTATGACAACTGTTTGTAACCTGTACCTTCCACCGAACCAGCCCCTTGATATTAATGACGTCTTTGATCTTGTTGCTCAACTTCCAGTCCCTTTCCTACTCGTGGGTGATTTCAACTCTCATCACCCCCAATGGGGATCACCATCTTCCTGTCCCAGAGGAAGGGACGTGGAGGGCTTAATTCAAGGGTTGGATTTATCACTATTAAATACAGGGGAAGCTACACATTTTAGCTTAGCGCACGGCACGTACTCACACATTGACTTGAGTGTGTGTAGCCGTCCGCTGGTCCCCATATTTGGTTGGTATGTACACGACGACCTCTGTGACAGTGATCATTTCCCGATCGTTCTTACCCTTCTGTACCAGACGCCCGTGGAGTTCCCCAGTCGTTGGGTTCTTAAGCGGGCAAATTGGTCCTCGTTTCAAGAACGAGCTGTGTTCGTTGATCTTGGTTGCCAGAGCGTCGATGACGAGGTACAGCACATCACCGATGTGCTTCTTGCTGCCGCCGAAGAGTCCATTCCATCCTTTTCTGGGACTCCTCGTCGCAAACTCGTCCTTTGGTGGACAGAGGATATTGCAGCGGCAATAAGAGACCGTCGTCGAGCTCATAAGCACTACCGTCGGCGTCCAACCATGGCCAATTTGGTGGCGTTTAAGAAATTCCGTGCCAAGGCACGGATTCGTATTCGCCAGAGTAAGAAACAATCCTGGGAACGGTATATGTCTTCTATTACGGCACATACCCCCTCCTCTCAAGTGTGGACTAAACTACGACGCATTTCGGGAATTCAGACATCTTCTATTGTACCGGGAATTTCCATTGATAATGAATTGGTTACGGATCCTTATCGCGTTTCAAACCATCTCGCCTCGTATTTTGCGGATATATCCGGTTCCGATAACTATGACCCTGCCATCGTGGTCCTGAAGCGCGAAGCGGAACGTTTCCAGCTTAGTTTTGCTTCCCGCGCTTCGGAGGAGTACAACGTGCCCTTTACGGAGTGGGAACTACGTGGAGCGCTGGCGCTCTGCAGGAACACGTCTCCCGGCCCGGATAATATTCACACCCATATGCTTAAGCACCTTAACGATGAGAGCATTCGTTATTTGCTCAGGGTGTTGAACCGAAACTGGTTGGAAGGTGTGTTTCCAGCGCAATGGCAGGAAGGTATCATTATACCTATCCTGAAGCCCGATAAGGATCCCAATTTGACAGGGAGTTACAGACCTATTTGTCTCACTAACGGTCTGTGCAAGCTCTTTGAGAGGATGGTCAATCGGCGCCTGGTGTGTGTCCTGGAGAAACGGGGACTCCTGTCTGAACACCAGTGTGGTTTCAGGGCGTCTCGGTGTACCAACGACCATCTGGTACGCCTGGAGACCGCCATACAGGACGCTTTTCTCCGGAGACAGCACTTAGTCGCTGTTTTCTTTGACCTCGAGAAGGCCCATGACACCACTTGGTGTTACGGCATCCTCTCTACCCTGCATCAATGGAAATTCCGAGGTAACTTGCCAGTTTTTATTGCGAATTTTCTGTCCCTTTGCCTGTTCCGTGTCCGAATAGGGGGGACATATTCGCAATATCATATACAGGAAAACGGAGTCCCACAGGGATTGGTGCTTAGCGTAACATTCTTTGCGATTGCCATAAACGGTATAGTCGCTGCTGCTGGTCCAGCAGTGGTACCGTCACTATATGTAGACGACTTCGCTCTACATTATAGTGCGCAAAATATGGCGGTCGCTGAACGACAGCTACAACAAGCTATTCGGAGAGTGGAACGCTGGACACCAGAGCATGGCTTTCGATTCTCAACCGCTAAGTCCTCGGTTGTCCATTTCTGCCGAAAGCGCACTCTCCATCCTGATCCTGAGCTTTATTTGCGCAATGTAGCTTTGCCTGTTGTTGCTGCGTACCGGTTCCTTGGGCAACTTTTCGATCAGAAATTGACGTGGGAGCCACACGTGCGGTGTTTGAAAGTTGCCTGTGCTAAGAAACTCAACATGTTGCGGTATCTTAGCGGCATATCATGGGGGGCGGACCGCGCGGTGCTCCTACGCTTTTATAAGGCACTGATTTTATCTAGATTAGGTTATGGCAGTGTAGCATATGGTTCGGCCCGTAAGTCAGTGCTTGTTAAACTTCACAGTGTCCGCCACGGCGGTGTGAGGCTGGCGACGGGTGCCTTTCGGACGAGTCCAGTCGTCAGTTTGCTCGCCGAGGCTGGCGTACCTCCTTTACATCTGAGGCGCCAACAGGTACTGCTGACCTATGCTGCAATTATTCGACAGATGCCCCTTCATCCAAGCTATCCATGTTTGTTTTCCAATCCGAATCGCCGGCTGTATGAAGCGCTCGTCCGAGCCACTCGGCTGGCGGGGATTCGCTTGGATGACTTATACCGTCAGTTCCGATTTCCTTCTGTCTCCTGTATCGTCTGAGTACCTAGAAAGGCCCCTCCGTGGATGGTCTCTCGCCCTGATATCATCCTGGATCTGCACACCGGCCCCAAGTCGGACACTGACTCCTCCGTCCATCGGAGGCTGTTCCAGTCCGTGGTGAGCCGGTATCCGGGATCAGGGCTTCTATTCACGGACGGTTCGAGGGTAAACGAGAAAGTAGGCTGTGCATTTGTGGTTGAGGATCGTCGGGTTCTCTTTTCACTTCCCGATGCCTGTCGCGTGTACACAGCGGAGCTCTATGCCATCTTAGAGGCTCTGCGGTACACGTTATCAGACGATCACCAGCACTTTCTTGTGTGTACTGACTCTCTGAGTGCGCTGCAAGCGATCGATGTGTGTTTCCCGAAGCACCCGTTGGTCCAGCGTGTGCACGACCTGCTCGTCAGTTCGCGTAACGTTGGGGCCGGGGTATCATTTGTGTGGCTTCCTAGCCACATGGGTATTGCGGGAAACGAGCTTGCTGATCAGGCGGCAAGAGAGGCAGTCGCACTGCCCTCGCTACCGTATAAGGTGCCTGCTAGTGATGTGCGCTCGCAGTTGCAGCATTCGATCCTGTCGCATTGGGAGGAAGCATGGCGTGCAACAACTCCACCCAACAAACTGAGAGGAAGGAAGGAGACAACGAAGGTGTGGAAATCTTCCTTCCGATCTCTCCGGAAGGAAGCTGTGGTACTCTGTCGACTCCGGATCGGCCATGGGATTGCTACGCACTCCCACTTGCTGAAGAGAGAAGATCCCCCTGTGTGTCCTTGCGGCGCCCACCTAACCGTGGCACACCTTCTCTTGGAGTGTGTGGATCTACCCGATCTGCGCAGGACTCTTAAACTGCCTAATACCCTCTCCCTTATTCTCCGTGATGACGGGCCGTCAGCTGACCTCGTCATCCGGTTCATGAGGGAGAGTGGTTACTTTTTTAAGTTTTAATGTGTAGTTACGACTTTTAATTCAGGTTAAATCTGTTTTATGTTTATTATTGTGTTCATCTATTTTATTGTTCACTATGCCTTATTTGTTTTATCCTTTTTTACGATCCGCCTTTTATTCTTTTTATTCAAATAAGGCATCATTTTTGGGGCTCACTGTCTGTTGTATAAACACCATTTTCGTTTCATCCGTGGCAGTGAATTGTTTTTATCTACATCCTTTCATTTCATCCCATTTCATTTCATTAGGGGCCGATAACCTCGATGTTAGGCCCCTTAAAACAACAATTATCATCACCATCATCCTTTCCTCATCAGGCATGTTTGTTTTTAACCAAGGAGCATGTAACTTTTAAGCCTATTCAGTTAACGGCCTGCTCGATTACACCAAAGAATAAACAAATACCGCCACAATCATCATCTTTCAATGAGTTTTGTACAGCCCTTAAACATAACGCTTCGTTTGATAATGCCAATCGGCGAATGTGCTGGTGAAACGCCAACGAGCTTAATGCCGATGTTAAAGTTAACAACGCATTTACTGACGGACTGTTAACGCTGCGTTGGTGAACCCGGCCCTAAGATTGTAAACAACGCTCTTACGTTCCTACGTTCGTTGCCAAGAGCCGACTGCGGTGGCGTTCAGTAGCTAAGTTCTGAACTAGGCCTAATAGTCGTTGACGGTGGCGTTTAGCGGCAACAGTAGGAACTATTTGAAAAATTCAAAGTTGCAGTCCTTACTTGAATTAAAAAAACAGATACACACACTAATACAGCCATCACAATTAACATCGGTTATCAGACAGATTCTACACACACCCAAAGTACACGGGGCTACATGACCGCGTTGTAGCAGCCCCTAAACTGAAAACCAACCTACCATCAGTGAGGAAAGTAATGGCAAACTACCTCACTTTAGCGCTGCCTTGGGTTTTTGTGGGTATCTACCCACATAACCTAACGGCGGTACGTTTTGACGATCCAAGCAGGGGCTGACTACCTAACAGACAAACTTGAATACGAGTCAAGAACAGTGCCGTACCACGCCTACACCAACAATACGTCATTATTTTATGAAGGACTAGTTCCTGTCTACAGGGTCATTATCTATGTGCGCCCCGATAAACACGGCAAGCTAAGCAGGCTTTGACTGGCGCAGATCACGGGCGCGCGTAACCGGTTCAGCCGGAGGTTGGCGCGCACTTTCACACTTGTACCAATAATGTGTGCCCATAGGCGATGCTGAAAATGTCCTCCCTCTCTTGTAACACACACCTGACATCTTTTGATGGAAGAATGTCTGACAACTCTTTTATTATTTACGGATCCTGTTTCCTTGAATCGTTTAGCGAGCCTCCTAATTGTACTGGCATTAGGCACAGGTCTTCCTGGAAACTTGATTCCAAATTTTCGTCTTGTTTCAGAACAAGATTTTCTGCTTTTCGTATACGAATTATGGATCTACGCGAGTTCGCGCAATGTCAATTGGTGTCTAGGCATGCCCAACAAACACAGTAATCACAATAATCACTAAACATGCAATACTGTAACGTCTAAGCTCCGCAGATACACGTCCATATGAATGACAAAACACTAACTAACGATATGAGTCAGCGGAGTGCGCCACCACCGGCTGAATCGCGTAC
Source organism: Meconema thalassinum (assembly GCA_946902985.2). Taxonomy (NCBI): domain Eukaryota; kingdom Metazoa; phylum Arthropoda; class Insecta; order Orthoptera; family Tettigoniidae; genus Meconema; species Meconema thalassinum. The sequence goes on along the minus strand of OX336400.1, from coordinate 82,047,343 downwards.
GCCAGTCACAGCCGGCTTACCTTGCCGTGTTTATCGGGGCACACATAGATAGTGACCCTGTAGCCTATAACTTATCCCTGCGCGGATAAACAAAACGTTATCTGCATCCGCCCCACATCCATATTCGCTCGTGTGTTGTCCAAATCCACTGACAATACAATTATATTTTAATGTATTAGATAAAGTATTAAAGCAACACATTTAAACATTTGAGGAAAAATTCGTTCCCCCAGGCTGTGTGAATCGCAAGACAATGTTGACTGAGGTTTGGTTGGTTGGTTCTTAAGTTAGGGGCTGCGACAACGCGGTCATGTAGCCCCGTGTACTTTGGGTGTGTGTAGAATCTGTCTGATAACCGATGTTAATTGTGATGACTGTATTAGCGTGTGTTATCTGTTTTTAAATGTAAGTACTGCAACTTAGAATGTTTCAAATAGTTCCTACTTTTGCCGCCAAGCGCCACCGTGAACGACTACTAGGCCAAGTTCAGAACTTAGCTACCAGACGCCACCGCAGTCGGCTCTTGGCAACGAACGTAGAAACCTAAGAGCGTTGTTTACATTCTTAACCTATCCAATTTAGCTTCACACAGGTGCAATTAGTGGAAGGTTGTTTAACATGCCATAAAACTATGACATGGGACCGCCGGCTTTACTTCCCCTCCGAAGGAAGGCATACTGAGGGATCTTTAAAGCTCTTAACAAATCCGACGGCTTCGGCCGGGTTTGAACCCGCTATCTTGGGCATAGAAGCTCAGCATGCTACGGACTACGCCACCGAAGCCGCCTGACTGAGGTTTGTCCCTCTGAGTAAGGGCAAGTTAAACACCGGGTGACTAATTATAGCACTTACTAAGTCATCGGATATACCCACGCAGGCAAGTGGAGGTATAAAGGATTTATTTTGACATAAGTCAACAATAATTGAGAGTATTTCCATAACCGGCTTCTCTCACTTCTCTTTTATTCTCATACAATCCAAGCGAAAGCAAAAACGGAAATACCGGTAACAAGAAACATGAAAGACACAGATCTTAGTAAAATCTGAAATGATTCTTTTTAAATAATCCAGTTCAACATTGTATTCTAAATCTATCCGCAAATTTACTCTAAACATTATTTGCAGCTTATCCGCTATCCGCACAGTCATGCAAACTATATCCGCAATGCGAAAAATTTTGCGGATATCCGCATCCGCGCAGGACTTTATCTATAACCTAGCACTACATGGAGTTTATGACCAATATGCCACAAATCCATGCAATGAACTAACAACAACAGTTTTACCTAGTTTAGAAAACCAAGAATATTTGTACTGCATTTATTTTTATAGCCATGAATGATTGCTCCATGTATTAGCACCGAATTGAACTTCGATTTTTACCTCAGTTTACTTTTAATTAACGTACATTCCTCACATCATTTACCGTTCGCGGTTTTAAATTCACAAGATGAAAAATTCGAGAAGAAAAAAGAAAAATCACATTTTAAAGGAACGCTTTTTAAAATGTAGGGCAGATGATCTCGCTGTTCCGCCCCATAAAGCAACAATAACTAACTTCATAAAGTAAGGAGATTTCGCATGTTTCTTGAACGATTTTTTTTGTTTATGTTTCTTTTCTTAATTAAAAAATAGACATTGTTAAAAAGAAGGAAATGTACTTCAAAGACATGGCAACACTGTCATAACGTATTTGAGAGAGCGAGAAGGGGTGGTATGATAACATTCCTGCCTGGCCAGGAATAATAAAGCACGCCAAATCATTGCGCCAAATGTTTTCAAAGCGGGGGAATACCCGTGTTCGTTCTCTTGCAGGAAGCATGTGGGACAACGGAGTTCGCCAGATTTACCACATGAGGCATTGCAGATGGGGCGATGGTGATCTCCACCGTCACTCAGTTTATTCCCAAAACAAAAAATAAATTCCACTATAATCTTTATTTTCGGTTAGATTAAAAATTAGAAACAAGGAACGAAATAATTGTTTGTATTATCAAGATCGTATGGTTGGCAAGGCTGGAAGACATGCACATGGCGACAAGCAGCTGAAGCAGTAGGCATTCATCCAGTACAGTGTATTTCTTTGTTTAGCTTGGTTAGCTTGGAAGGAGAGTGTTAGCCGATACCGTATATCTCTGCAGTGGAGTCAGGTAAATACTGGTAAGTATATCTACTAATTGCAGTCCAATATCTGTTGAGAAATGTGCTAGTTACCGTATATCTAAAACTGATTTGATTGATTAAAACTGAAGTATCAGCAATCCTGGAAGTGGTTTTCCGTGATTTCCAACTTCTATTCCAGGTAAATTCCGGAATAGTTGCTAACTTAACCCTCAAACACACACGTTGGGGTGTAATCCACCTCAGGCCGTTTCATTTCCTTACAGAAGGTACAAATAATTTTCCAGTGTTTTATCCATCCTCTGTACCTTTTCGGCCAGGTCTTCTTCGCGCGTTTACTTAAGATCAACCATTTCCTGTGAGACAGAGAGTGCACAACGAAAATCATGACTTGGGGGGATTCCACCCCGCACATGTTTTTGTGTTCGTAAAATCAATAACACCAAAGTGAATTGTAAGCAACACGAGCATTTCTTTTGCGTGTTTGTCTTTGTTACAGCAAATAAATATTCGATTTTCTTTTCAGCCGTTTACATTCGTACGGTGTAGGCTAGTGGAGTTACAGTAGGCTACTAACAATGTGTAGGCTATCGTAATATCCTGCTTGGCGGAACTTCTATTCTATTCCTATTTTAATAATATATTTTAGCCTGTACAGAATGGGTACGTTCGATAGTGTCTAGGAGAGGAATTCCTTTTTATTTTATTTTTTTAAGGGCACTGGTACCGTACCGTACGGCTTTTTTTTTTCGAAAACTTTTTTTAAATCATTTTAGGGTAAATGGAGGGTGCTGATCACGAATTATATTATTAGATTTGCACCCATATTAATATTTCTTACTTCAAAGTGCAAAAATCGAAGAAAGTGAAAATTGCCATACACACTGGTTTTTTGTTTCTTAATCTATTAACTGGGTAAATCAGGGTGCTGATCGTGAATATACTATTAGTGTTATTGGCATACACACCAGTACACAGTTTTTCACACTAGTACAAAGTTCCTGAAGCTTCATGATTAGCATCATGGACAATTTCTTTTTTTGCACTTTGAAGGACATTTTACTTGTGTGAAAAACTGTGTTGTGTGTATGACGAACTTTGACAATTTCTATTTTGAAGGACTTTGTAATATTGTGAAAAGCTGTGTAGGCCTATTGTGTATGACAATTTTTACTTTGAAGGAAGTGTGAAAAGCTGTGTATGACAATTTTTACTTTAAAGGACTTTGTACTAGTGTTAAAAACTGTATTAGTGCACTAGGGGGTGTACTAGGGTGTATGCCAACCAAACTAATAGTATATTCACGATCAGCACCCTGATTTACCCATAATTGATTTAAAAACAAGTGTGTATGACAATTTGCACTTTCTTCGATTTTTGCACTTTTAAGTAAGAAATATTAATATGGGTGCAAAAATAATAATATACCTTGTTTGCATATTAAGGCTTTCACGGCCCGGATTATTATATAAATAATTCATGCTTTTGGGATAATGCCGTGTGTATTTTAAATTTAAACCATACGTTTCGGAGAAACCTTGCCTCCTTTTTCAATGGAAATAAACAATGTGGCCAAAGAAAGTATATCAATGAGATTACAAAAAATATAGATAAATTCCTCTGTTCGTCACCAGAGAGCAGCTACCAGAAATTCTGGTGACGAACAGAGGAATTTATCTATATTTTTTGTAATCTCATTGATATACTTTCTTTGGCCACATTGTTTATTTCCATTGAAAAAGGAGGCAAGGTTTCTCCGAAACGTATGGTTTAAATTTAAAATACACACGGCATTAGCCCAAAAGCATGAATTATTTATATAATAATATACCTTATTCGTGATCAGCACCCTCGATTTAACTTACCTCAATTGATTTTTTTTAAACCGTTTGCGGGGAAAAATCAGTGCCAGCTAAACTCCATAAGTGCAAATAAAAAAAAGTGGTTTTTCAGCTACTGCTCACGAAAGCACCCGTGGCAGGCATCTCAGCCTTCTATCCAAACCCTTAGCACATTAATTGTATTCCACTGAGGTTCAACCTCCACTCCCACCCAAAAAAAAAAAAAAAAAAGGAAGACATTTGCCCTCGAAGAAAGGACAGGAAATTCAAACATTGTGCTGTAGTTCCAACAAACTCGTCTGCATGGAACACGGAACCTTTTGCTGTGAAGAGTACACTTCCCACCTCAAACACATTTATGATGTACAGGACATACCATATTTTAAAACTATTAAATTCTTAATGTTGTCAAGTACAATTTTAGATCAAGTAACTTAGGGAAGTTTTTTCAGTGACGAATATATTTTTATTATCTTAAGATAAGTATTTGCAAGGCAAACTTGAACATCATTATTTATTTATTTTTTCTTTTAAATAAATGTATTCATTATTTTGTGTTGCTATCTTCACTTCCCGTCAGCTACAGAGAGTAACAATGCATGCGCATTGGCAAAGCTACGGACTTACACTGAATCCGGCCATCGGTAATTGTAATGCTTTTCCAATATCACTTGTCTAATTCAAAATATTGACTGAAAACCATCATCTTATATATAAAACGCTAAGCTGTATGTTTCACAAAACTCAAGCTCTTTAACCAGAGGGAGTTTGTGTCAAAATTTTCTAAATCGTCTCAATAGGACAGCAAAATTCTTGTATTTCTTGAAAAGTCAACATAAATATATTTATTTGTTTATAGAGTGTGTTTAAACTAATAAACAAGATGATAGCCCTGGCCAGAACTGTATGGCGACCATCCTGCATAACAGTAAAGCCGAGAGCGTGGTTTATACACATGCGAGAGTTGTCACATGGGTCTGCTAGTTTTTAAAGTAAGTGTTTTGTGTTTTTTGGTTGGTTGGTTCTTAAGTTTAGGGGCTGCGACAAAGCGGTCATGTAGCCCCGTGTACTTTGGGTGTGTATAGAATCTGTCTGATAACCGGTGTTAATTGTGATGACTGTATTAGTGTCTGTTATCTGTTTTTTAATTTAAGTACAGACTGCAACTTAGAATTTTTCAAATAGTTCCTACTTTTGCCACCAAGCGCCGTCAACGACTACTAGGCCAAGTTCAGAACTTAGCTACTAGACGCCACCACAGTCGGCTCTTGGCAACGAACATAGAAACCTAAGAGCGTTGTTTACATTCTTAACCTATACAATTGAGCTTCACACAGGTGTAATTAGTGGAAGGTTCTTTAACATGCCATAAATCTATGACATGGGACCGCCGGCTTTACTTCCCCTCCGAAGGAAGGCATACTGAGGGATTGTTAACGCTCTTAAAAAATCCGATGGCTTTGGCCGGGTTTGAACCCGCTATCTTGGGCGTAGAAGCTCAGCATGCTACCGACTACGCCACCGAAGCCGCCTTTGTGTTTTTTATAAAGTCTGCTCCGTGTTGGCAGGCTGTTAAGCTCAAAATCTACAGAGGAAGGAAGGCCAATGTGGTTAGCACAACGCTTCCTCAGCCGCATATCTTGGTTTCCTGACCGATGCTGCTACTCGCTGTGGTTCCCCAATTGTCATTATGATGCTGAGTCAATGCCAATCCAGACCTCCTGGCCAGTGCTGGGAATCTGAGCGAGGAGCTAAAACGCTGCCCCAAGACCAAGGTGGTGGTCATGCAGAGTCTACCAAACGTATAAAGAGTTGTTACTTACATAATGGATCCAACAAGCAAATGGGTTTTACCAGAGTGTGAAGGGTGTGGTGTGGAACCAGGAAGTTCCCGAAAAATGTAAAAAAAATCTTGTATTCCAACATATTACACACCTATATTGACGTATGCAGCAGGCACATGGAAAACAGTTAAACAGGAGGAAAGTAGAATCCAGGCAGCAGAGATGAAGTTCCTTAGAGGTATAATTGGAGAGAGTCACAGAGACAAAATCAGAAACAAGGAAATTAGGGAAAAAACAGGACTTCCTAAGTTACAAGACAGGTTCGAGATCAGTAAACTAAAATGGTATGGACATATGATGCCAATGGGAGAAAAGCGATTATTTACTGAGAAAGTCACGGGAAGGCCAAGGATGAGGTGGTTGGATACAGTGAGGGAGAGCATTGAGAAAAGAGGAGTGAAAGTGCAAGATATCAGTGGCGGCCGGTAATAAGGTTGCAGTGTTGCACAACGACCAGATTTCTTTGAGAAACATAATCAATACCGTAATAATATTTTTAGTAATAAAAGCTGTATGTTTCCTTTTATAGGCCTATGTATAGGAATTCATATGATTCAGGAAATCTTATAGTGTAGTAAGTTACTGTGAACTGTCTGAGAAAGCAAAGCGCGCGAACTGTCGAGGAGCACTCGTTCGTTTGGTCGTTGCCAGCTCCTAGCACCGACCAGATCTCAATAGTGAAGGGTATGGCAGAGATGCTAGACCAAGTAAGTCCTATCCCAACAGTTAACTCGGCTGGTCATTGCCCACCAATTGCAACAAGGGAACCGAGGTGCGGGCGAAGACATCCAAGATGCTCCGTAAACAGCCTTGCGCATACTTGTGACACTCGCGGTTCTTTCTAGCCCTCGTATATAACTTACGTTGTTTTGTTCTCGTGAAGGTTTTCATGTAGACTAACTTAAATCTGATGACAATGTGATGTTCTATGAACTGTGACATTCGTGATGAATGAGGTTCATTCGTTTTACCGTGCAATTGAATACTGTACAGTTTTCTCTGATATCAAGCAGTCTTTTACCCTATCACCACCCCTCACCATCCCCTTAATGAAAATAGTGCAACACCCAGAGCAATTATCCGCCAGCCGCCACAGGAAGAAGGACGAGAGTGGTGAACAAACAGAAAAGTATGGAGGTCCTTGATTGACACCCCGACTCAGTTCACTGGAACTGGGAAATGAATAATAATAATAAGAAGAAGAATGGTAGTATTTCTGCAGACTGTGAGAACATGCCTTTTCGTAACTTTTAACAAGGTATATTATTGAATATGTAGTATTTATGATTGACAAACCTTTCTCGGAGTTGTTGGGAGTCAATTCACAATTTCAATTGCCACTGCTGCACTGGAAATAATTACCTTTAACGTAAATAAAGCATTATTGGTCGTGTTCATTTGAACAAGGTCGGCCATTTTCCATTCACCCCGGACACTACGCCATACCCACGTGACACATTGCCAACATGAATAATGAAATAATAGACAAAACCATTGGCCTGGATAAAGATTATTGATGTGTGACTTCCCCACTGTGCTTGACAAAAACCAGGGGTGTTATCTATTAGCGGGCCGCGCTATCAATCCACCATTGGTCTGGACGAAAATATTGGTCTAGGCAAAACAATTGGTCTGCCACATGCGATATAGTTCCGAATGCGTGGGGTTGGCATTATGGACTCCTTCACAAAGATGGCAGTCAGGGCAGCAATTTCAACTATATAAGTCGTGCTCGTATTAGGGCGGAATGGTGGGTCTACGGCAGCGGACGAGTGAACATCTATTACTATATCATCTCCACATACCATTACTACAGTTGTTTTGGCCAATTTCATTACTTACAATGTTTTAAACACATGTTCTCATACTCTGCAGCCACCTTCATTTTAACGATGTAAATTTTTTGTTATTGTTTACTGTTTGATACTTTTTAGAGGAGGAAAATGTAGGCTACACACTCGGTTCCAAACAGTGATACCTACCCTGACCGTTAATATTAATAGTACATTTAAATCAATGCTTGAATGATATTAGAAATGGCGACCCGTCTCACTATGTTCCTGCCCAATGCTGCTTAACTGTGTGTGAGAATGTTTTAACAGGAACATTGTAATTTAAGTGAAATATGAAATAGGGGGACCACCAGTGGGTTATTTGATATACCGGTAGTAAGAGTAGAAATTATTGTACAGAGAGGTCCTTCTCTATACAACGGAACCTCGCAGGCACCGTGTCAACTCCTACACTATGGCTTCCTATTCTCAGCAACATTCCACCACCTCATTTGCAGCGAAGCAACATTTTGATAAGAGAATGTAGAAAGATCCAGACCAACAAACAACTACCAATCCATGGAGACATTGCTGATCTACATGTCAAACGATTACGTTCAAGACATCCACCTATCTGCACAGCGAAGAATCTTTCAACCAACAAATTCAACCTGACTGAGAGATGGTCTTCTGTTTGGAATTTGTTTGCCCCTCCAGAGAGTTCAGTAATGCCATGCATAACTGAGAAAGTGCCAGGGTTCACTCAGCCTAGAAAGACCTGCTCAAAATAAAATAGAATCTGGACCAATCACGCTGTATGCGGGGATCTCCTATACAAGTGGAGGAAAAGATCTTCATCATATTGCGAGTGCTGAAAGACAGACTGTTCGGCATCTACTTCAAGAATGCCCACAAACAGCTTACAGTTGTGAATTCAGCGACTTCTTCCTAGGGACACCACAGGCATTGCATTATGTTTCTAACCTAGATGGCAACTTATAAATAATTTTCATGTATGCCACACGATCAATAAAATAAATTTCAGAGTAGTGCAGGAAATGCTGCCCTTTATTTTCTATACACACATTGCACCAACGTAGGAAGTACACTTGCTGTAATTCATCCTCACTGATATTTTATAGCTGCAATTATTTCATTCTCGAGAGCCTCCAGAGTAGGCAGATTGTTTCTGTTCCGGTATGCCTTTAGTTTGAGGTTGACCCTTAAGTAAAATTTGCACGGCACTGAAACGTACGAACACATTTACTGGAAGACTTCTTCTTGAGAAGATAGTTTCCACTAGGAAAATTCGATGTTTTATTCTATACCTAACCATGTTCACGGGATGCAAGATAGCCTACAGTACTTCACCGCATGTCTTGATTATCTTAACTAAGGTATCTTGCCAGCTGAGAATGTAATCAATAGGGCTCGGATTTTTAGGTAAATAAATATATTTTTTACGTAAATACATATTTTAAGCATTCTTTCTATAAATACATACATTCCTGCTTTTCACTTATAAATACATAAAAAGACATAATATTTACATTTTTTAAGATCATTATGCTACATCTTTCAGTTTATTGCAGTTTTGTTCTGTGTTACTTCAACGGGGAAGAACTTGTGAGCTATCTAATCTTTATGCAGAGCGTATGTCAGCTTGCAACTGTGTTATTCTTAACTGTGGAAGCCGGGGATTTCCTTGTCCATAGCCATATTGCACCATGTGCTAAACCTCCCCCTCCCCCAGCTACCTGGAACAAGTTAGTGTTACTCACATGCAGTTCATTTCTGGCACTGTGAAGTGTAAGGCAGTTCTACGATGCCTATAGTAAAAACAACTACAAGTTATCGTCTGCAGCAGTATGTTGCAGATTAAAGATAATTTTACTTCTGATGAGGGAGTTCTGTTCTGTCAACTATATGGGAAAGCAATCAAGGCTGAACAGCGATCTCAAGTTACACAACACCTCAAGGGCAAGAAACATATTACACAGTTTCGCGCCTTCAGTAGAAGTGTTTCGCAATAATCGTGGGTCATTTGTGATGGACAACCTGAAGATGTATCTCGTTGTGTATTGTATTGCTTCAGTAATCAGTGAGACATAGCATAAATTGCATTCGTGAGTACTGCATATTGTTTATATTCACATGAATAAACTAAATTATAGTTAAATATTTTTACTTTTTTGTCACATATTTCAGATATTTTTAATACATAAATAAATATTTTCCCGATTTTTAGCACCTAAAAATCCGAGCCCTAGTAATCAATGCTATTGCAGCCGAAATAAATCAGAAACCTCTATGGAGTTCAAATTGGCAGGTGAAAAGCTGAAGGAAGTAGGAGACTTCTGTTACTTTTAGGAAGCAGAATAACCAGTGATGGACGAAGCAAAGAGGACATAAAAAGTAGGTTGGCTCAGGCAAGGAAAGCATTTCTACAAAAAAGGAATCTGTTGACATCGAATATAGATTTAGGTATTAGGAAGTCATTTTTGAAAGCCTTTGTCTGGAGTGTGACGCTATATGGAAGTGAAACTTGGACTATTGGTGCAGCAGAAAAGAGGAGAATTGAAGCTTTTGAAATGTGGTATTACAGGAGAATGATGAAGATCAGATGGGTAGATAGGGTTACAAATGAAGAGGTTTTAAGACGAGTGGGAGAGGAGAGATGTTTTTGGCGACTGCTAATGAAGAGAAGAGACAGGTTATCAGGACACATACTAAGACACCCAGGAATAGCAAGCTTAGTTATGGAAGGAAGGGGCAAGGACAAGAACTGTTGGGGTAGAGCAAGGTTAGAATATGTTAAACAGATTGCCTCGGATGTAGGGTGTGGTGCTATGTAGAGATGAAGCGATTAGCTCAGGACAGGGAGGCATGGAGGGCTGCATCAAACCAGTCAAAAGACTGAAGACTCAATCATCATCACAGCATTCGGTGTTTCCCAAGCCGCTGTTGTGTAATCAGCAAATGCTAGTCATTTGGTGCTGACTCAACGGCCCCAGCGAGGTTCCGTTCTATAGAGAAGGCCCTCGCTGTAATCAATGTTGCATATAATTGCCTAGTTATTAAAACATCTTATTTGTTTTCATTTCTTTTTACGGGTAGTGTGACATGTTTGGTTATTTTCTGAATTAAAATATTTTTCGATTGAAAATGAATGATAATTTTTCACAAAACAATGGGGTAGAAAAGGTCCCTTGGTTCAATATAATTACATAAAATATTATATAGCTGAAAATATGGAAATTCTACTTTCATCAATGAATAAAATTTAAAAACATACGACTCGATTGACCGTGAGTCGTTATTGAATGTACAGTACCACTGTAATCCGTCACCTTTGGGACTGAGGGTATGGTCGGAACGCTCAAAAGGTCGGATTACCAGAAAGTACAGAAAAAATCGGATTTATATCAAAATAAACATCTCTGAACTCAAGATAAAGGGGTTCCTTTCCTTCCTCCTTGGTAGAACCACATTCACAATGCGTTGTCCAGCAGTTCAAATTTAGGCTTTCTCAATGTTTTGCGATTCTTAAGAGCGTATTCACCATCCAGCGTCACTGTACATGATTCAATGACTTTCTGATTTCTTATCCAATCTTTTATTGTCGTAACGCCCACATTGAATTCCTTGGCAATTTTTTGGAGTGATTCCCCTTTGCCCAGTCTTCGTAGCACTGCTAATTTTTAGCCTACTTTTCACATTTTGCAATAATGAGGAAAAAGTAGACTTATGAGATCCATTCAAGAAAATGTGTATCTGTCTGTCTGTCTGTCGGTCTGTCTGTCCTTCTGTCTGACTGGCTGTGTGTGTGTCCCCACCCCCATCAACTCTAAACGGCTGAAGCAATCGAAACCAAATTTAGTATGAGTAAAGATGTAAACCGGAATATCTCAAGCCCATATTTGAAAATGATATCAGTGCTACCAACTGCTGAAAAAACGCATTAGAAATTTGAGCTCCATATTGGATATCATGGAAGGTATGCATGGGAGCTATTCCAAAATTAGCACACATGTAGATAATAATATTTCAGTTTAATTTCCAGGAGGCCATACATGACAGTGTTGCCAAAATAATTTTAAACCTTCTGATAGGTTCAATTTTTAAATGCATATAACTTCTACACTGTTAATTGGATTTCAACCAAATTTTGTATGTAATATGTGTATATAAACAGATATCACTGAGTGTATTCTTAAGAGCCACCAGGGCTGCCAAATGTTAATAATTGCTCTTTCTATTTTCTTCCTCCAAATACCAATATATCTGAAAGTATGCAAGCCGACAGCTTTAAACTATGCACACGTATAGTACCTGCCATTTTAGATTAATTTGGAGTAACTTATATACTTCAGTTCTACCAACATGATTCTAAGCCTGCTGATAGGACCAATTTTTAAATACATGTAACGTCTATACTATCAGTTGGATTTCAACCAAATTTCGTATGTGCTATGTGTAACATAACAGATATGACTATAGGTATTGTTAAGAGCAATCAGGGCTGCCAACTGTTAATAAATGCTGTCTATATTTTTTTACCCTAATATCAAAAAGTATGCAAGCCAACAGCTCTATACTTTGCACATGTATAGCACCTGACACTCTAGATTAATTTGGAGTAATTAATATAAGTCGGTGCCGCCAACATGATTCTATGCTTGCTGATAGGTCCAATTTTAAAACACATGTAACTTCTATACTAACAAATGGATTTCATCCAAAATTGGCACAACAAGATATCATAATATTTTCGATTATTTCTAACCAGCACACGCATGACATTGTTGCCAACATGCTTTTACGCGTGCTGATAGATCCAATGTCTAACTGCATGTAACGTCCATTGGACGTCAACCAAATTTTGTATTCTGTACCTTAAGAGAATATATTCAGTCACCAGGGCTGCCAACTGTAGTGCTCTATTAGGCTACATTATACTAGGAATATTTCGAACTAATTAGACATTTCGATATTACCAACTTAATTTCGTCATTATTCTAGATAGGTTCATATACTGTAGAATAATCATTGGCATGAAAAGTAGGCTGTTTAGTTCGTCACGGAACTTCTTGTTCATTTCGTGAAAGAGTAACATGTTTACTTTTCATTCCTGACATGTTGAAAAAAGACACACAACTGTGCAGTTAACAAATTACTGTACAGCACTGTAACGAACACAGAAGAACAATGTCGTAAAACCAACAAACAGTAAGCACTAAAAACTTCACAGTGCTGTACAAAACACGGACGACAGAAACGATACGAGAGATGACGGAGCACTAAATCGGACGAGTGATAACAACAATGGTGTGACGGGTAGTGAGTCGCCGCTATGAGTCGGGGCAAGTTCGGCTCGAGTACGGTCGGATCAACCGGAGCGACGGACTAGCCGAGGGCGGACGAGAGAGGTTCTACTGTCCTGGAGAAGTTTGGGGTGGACGATACCTCCAAGAACTTGATTAAGCAGACTCCCACAAACACAATATCAAAGGTAAATAAATGAGGTTTCAGGGCCCTTTGAGATAAAGACTGGAATCAGACAAGGTGATGGACTTCCACCACTTCTTTTCAACTGTGTCTTGGAGTAGGGCATCCAAGAATGGAGAAAGTCAGTGAATAAAGAAGAAGATAATAAAGATTGATTTCGATTAGGCCCCAAACTATGAGGAGTATACGCTGACTGTTTGGCCTTTGTGGATGACTTGGCCATTTTTGCCAACAACATCAGCATAGCAATCAAGAAGATAAACCATCTCACAGTAAAGGAACAGCAGAGAAAGTAGGACTACAAATCTCCTTTGAGAAGACTGAATGCATGACGATCATCAGTGATGGGTCAGAATGGATGGTAACTAACCACGGGAAGATTGCCAGAGCCAAGAAATTTAAGTGCCTGGGAGAAGTATTCCAACAGAATGGTCTAGAACAAGAAGCGACCAGCAGCCGCATCTGGAAAATAGAACGAGCGCACCAACTGACTAAAAACATTTATAAGAAGAAGATGCCGAGTATAGGAGCCAAATTAAGACATTACAGCACTATTGTTAGACCAGAACGTTTGTCTGCTTCTGAGACTTTATGCTTGAATCAAAATGGACAAGTTGACCAGCTACTTAAAAGAGAACGTAGACTGCTACCAACGATCTTGGGCAACAGATGGGTTGACGGTCAGATTTGACTGAGATCCAACAAAGAAGTATAGAGTAAGTAGAACCAATAACAACAGCAATCATAAAGAGAACACTAATATTCTATGGGCACATCTTCTGTATGGACAATGACCGGCTCACACAGAAAATCTGGACCTAAAATCCAAGACATCTAGAATAAAGTGGTATAGATCTGAGAGAGATAGACAGTCAAAATGATAAACATTAATGACAGGGACAGTTTCAGAAGGACTGTGAAAAACCATCAGGGTTTCATAGTGGATTCAGAACAGAGAGGACCTTTATCCGAAGAGAGAAAGAAAGCGCTGATTGATGGGCTCAAAAAGTACTGGCAGGATGTCACAGCTGGCAAACGAACAAGATCTACTCGTTACTGAAATGAGATTGTTTGTTGACATGTAGTCCATAGAGCAGTGGTTCTGAACCCGTAGAAGTCTGCGGACCACTCAGCCAAAAATTGAATCATGTACGGACCACCCCCTCCCCCCAATACACCTTATCAGTTGTAACCCTTCCTCAATAACCCTTATTTTAAAGATATTTAAATTCAAACCCTGATAGTCATCGCCGCGAATACATTCGGACGATTCTCATTCAATGCACATCGTTTCCGAAATCCCCATTTATTGGCAACTTTTTTGTACGTGCTGGTGGACCCTTTTCTTCCGCAGACCACTCCCGAGGCACTCTCGGACCACTTTTGGTCCACGGACCACCGGTTAAGAACCACTGCCATAGAGGGTCGATTCGGCTGTAAAGAAATGAAAAAATGAAAAAATATATTAAAATACCGGGTACTATCATAATGAGCAGTGTCAAATATTCGGCCCTCCACCAATGGATAGATTTAATACACATAAAATAACTGAACTTTATTCATCTTGCATTACATGCTGTCCGTTCCATTGGACGCCATTTTACTTAACTAACTTGAGTCAATGCCCTCTAGATCCTAGGGCTGCTTAATATATAAAATAAACAAAGACATCTCAATCAGTGTTCCCAACATTCTCCCACCAAGTTAACGGATGTGGAACAGTTAACTTCACATAGTCCTGGGAACATTATACATTCTGCTCACACCTGAAACAAATTGGCACAAAACAGACAAGTTAATCAAAATATCTTTTTGGCACTTTTACAATTCTTCCACTCCTTGTCCTGATTTCTTCCCCTACGTCACTCACACTACCACATGAAACACCACTATCTTCTTTAACAGTCAGTTCACTGTCTGAAGTAGAAGGTTCACTTCCTTGGGCTTCTAGGAGGAGGTAGAGTCTTTGAACTGGGTGCAGAAGCTCTCCAGATGTAGTCTTCAGGCGAACAAGACGGGTGACTCCATCCTTTCCGGGCAAAAGTTCTAGGACCTTTCCTAAAGGCCAATCTAGTCTTTTTGAGTTGTCATTGCCAATGAGGACAACATCATCAACCTGAACAATTTTTTGCTGCTTGACATCCATCTGCTGTCGCAGTAGACCCAAGTACTCGCTACGGAACCTCTTTCTCAGATTCTCCTTAAGTCTTAATCTGTACTTCAACCTCTTGTTCAAACTGGAAGACTCGATGACATCAATCTCAGGCACAGCAGCTTCACGAATATCCTGAAGAAACATGGCAGGCGTTATTGCTCCTAGTTCATTGGAATTATCAGCTGTATATGTCAGAGGTCTCGAGTTTACTACACTTTCACAGTCACATAGCACTGTTTCCATCTCCGAGTATGTAAGAGATGAACGTCCAAGTGTTCTCCGAAGTAATCTTTTCACTAGTCCTATCAACCTCTCCCACCAACCTCCCCACCAGGCAGCAGTGGGTGGGTTGAACTTCCACTTTATTCTCTCCACTGAACAGTACTCGTGTACCTTCGACCACTCGATTCGACTGAAGGCAGTTTCAGTACCAGAAAAGTTAGTCCCATTATCACTGAAAATTACAGCAGGTCGTCCTCTCCTAGCTACAAATCGACGAAATGCTTGCAAGAAAGCAACTGTTGACAATGACAGGAGTAGTTCCAAGTGAACAGCTCTGGTAACTCCACACGTGAACAAGCAAATCCACGCCTTTTCGTGGTTTTTCAGATGAAGAGGTCCAGCCAGGTCGACACCCGAAACTTCAAAGGCAGCAGCATCTCTCACACGTTCTGCTGGAAGTGGTGGAGTGGATACTACGAAGGGTTTAGCTTCCTGGCGCTTGCAGAGTGCACACTTAATTAACACTGACCGTAGTGTTCTTCTCCCTCCCATCACCCAGAATCTTTCCCTCATAATCGATAGAAGACCTTGAACGCCAACATGACACCTTCGAACATGAACATCTATAATCAGCCGTGACACAAAGGGATGATTTTTGGGCAAAAGTACAGGATACCGAAAGCCATGGTTGTCCGGTCTATTGGAGATCTTGGTTCGCAAGCGGAGGAGACCGTCATGATCTTCAAAGGGTTGTAGGCTAGAGATTCTGGGGTCCGTGGTACTGGGAAATGCATCTTTCTGAACTAGTTTCAAAACCCTTATCTCAGCAGAAGTGACTTCTTCAGTAGAAAGTGGTCCCGTCTTCTTCATAAAATGTTCAGAGCCAGCAGCTCTACAATTGTTTACAAAACGACCCATCCAAGCAACCATTCTAATAATTTTCTCACTCTTTGAAAAGTACCTGTAGTACCAGTCACTTGGAAGAGAATCAGCATCTGCACAAAGCATAGAGGAAACAACAGTACTCTTTCTTTCTTGAATAATAACATCCTCTTCAAACTTGACTTCGGTCGAAGGCCAACAGCTACGCTTT
This sequence comes from Meconema thalassinum, assembly GCA_946902985.2. NCBI lineage: Eukaryota > Metazoa > Arthropoda > Insecta > Orthoptera > Tettigoniidae > Meconema > Meconema thalassinum. The sequence goes on along the minus strand of OX336400.1, from coordinate 82,030,787 downwards.
TGGTGCAACCATTTAGGGCCCTCCCACCATGATGAATGAAGCAACTTTTTACCTGAACAGCCTCTAGATGGCAGGTCAGCTGGATTACAAATCCCTGGAACATGATGCCACTGATCTGGTTGAGTCAGATTCCTTATCTCATTCACACGGTTCGCCACAAAGGTAGCCCACTGATCATCTCTTCTAATCCATGCTAAGACCGTGGATGAATCACTCCAGAAGTATGACTCACAGCTTTTGGGAAGATCTTCAATTATTGCTGCATGGAGCCTAGCACCTATCAATGCAGCAAGCAATTCTAGACGAGGTATCGTGACTGTATTGTTTGTGGGGGAAACTCTTGTTTTTGCCTGAACCAACTGTACATTTACTTGCCGAGTCGTCTCCACCCTCAGGAACACAGCTGCAGCGTAGGCATCCTTGCTGGCATCACAAAATGTATGCACACTCCATTCAGCAGGTCCACTGTTAGAAGGTAACCATCTTGGGATCTTCAAGTCTTTCAAGCATGCGACATCTTCTGCCCATTTCACAAATCTGTTGGCAATGCCTTGATCCACCTCTTCATCCCACCCAATGTTTACATTCCATAATTCTCTTAATATGAGTTTTGGCTCTAGGGTCACAGGAGAAGAAAAACCAATTGGATCAAACACCTTATGGGCAGTGGAAAGAATAGTCCTTTTGGTAATTTTCTCTGGATAATTCTGGAAACAGTCTGGGCTTATGGCCAGAGTGTCATGCTTTCTGTCCCAGATTAAACCAAGTACATTAGTGAGACAAGCCTCTGTAAGTATATCTGGATCTGAGAACTCCCATCCACGCAATTCGAACTTGCCATCAGCCATGATAGAGGTGGCTTCGTGAATGAATGTTTTAAGCTGATCATCATCAAGGCTAGTGACTACATTATCAACATAGAAACAATCCAAAAGACTTTTAATTGTGGTCTCAGAGTATGCAGAAATTCCCTCATGACATTCATCTAGAATCCTTGAGAGATGAAGTCTGATAACTGCATTTAACAGATAAGGACTACAAACAACACCAAACACAACTCTCCTGTGTCGATAAACAATTATATTCCCCAAATCATCCTTCCATAAAAAACGTAGGAAGTTCCTGTCATTTGCATGTATACTAATCTGCAAGAAAGCTCGCCTGATGTCAGCTACAACTCCCACTTGCTTCAGACGGAATCTTAAAAGAAGTGGAGGTATCTGTTCTATCAATGATCTCCCTTTCTCAAAGCACGAATTCAATGATGGACTATTCTTTTCACGAGCTGATGCATCGAACACAGGTCTAATTTTGGTGGTGCTATTTTCTTTCACTACATGTCTGTGAGGAAGAAAATGACAGCTATGACTAACAATCTCCGAGTCAGGAACCCGTTCAATGACACCTTCTTCAAGCCATTCTTCAAAAACATGTTCGTAATCTAGGTACAGGTTATTAGCCTTCAACTTCTTTATAGTAGAATCCAGTCGTTTTTCTGCCAGGATGTAATTCGATGGAAGAGGGGGGTGCCTATCCTTCCAGGGAAGATGGACTTCATATCGACCTTCACCATTCACCCTTACAGTCTCTTGAAAATGCTTGTCAACTTCCAACTGCAATTCAAGCTTAGTTTTCCGATCAACAGGATCCGTAATGCCAATCAACTCCAATTTCCAAAGATCTGAGATGTTTAAATCGTTAATCAACATTGATGTGACAATCATAGCAGTTGTAACTCTGGGTTGTTCACTGGGATATTTACCAAAAATGGTCCAACCTAACCTGGTCTCCATAGCTATCAAACCACATGACACACTTCTAATATTGCCCGTGAAGAGTCTGGCAGCAATGTCAGCACCAATCAGAATTTCTACAGGACCTGCAGTACCTATGGCTTCCTGTATATTGTTGGTATTATCAAGTATTTCATTAACTAAGGCACTATTCTGAATATGAGGTACATTATCACAAATATTGTCTTGGTCCAAGACCTCAAAATTGCACAAATAATCATTATTGAGACTGGCAAGATGAATTCTATATTTATTGTGCTCACAAATACCGGTTTTCTGTCCTCCGAACAGTGAAAGGACAATAGTTTCTCTCCCAACAGGAGAATAATTCATTTCCCGTGCTGTTCCCTTCAACACATATGACCGTTGTGACCCTGTATCAAGAACTGCCTTCACAGTACGTTCACATCCATTCCCACGAACCTTCACCAGAAGCGTAGGAAGCAGCACACTATTATCACACGTTAAGTTAGCAAGGGCTTCATCTTTCTGTACAGTCATGGCGTCAGGCCTAGGGGAGTCAGTACTGTTAACTACATTCTTACTTCTCTTAAAATCTGGACACAACAACATTACATGGCGCTTATCACAAATCAAACATTTTTGCTTGAAGGAGCACTTTTTAGCTACATGATTTGGTTTAATGCAAATAAAACAATATTTCCTATCCTTAATAATTTCAAGTTTTTTCGAGAGAGGCATATCACGTGCTTTATAGCAGTCAACGCTGCTATGGTGTTCATTACTGCAAAAGATACAAGCAGAACGCTTATTTTCCTGCAACGATAGTAAACCCATTGCTGTAGGTACATCTTGCCTGGAACATGATTTAGGACTGCTATCTTTCTGCACTTTCTTTGCCCTATCAGCTGACTGTTTAAACCCAGACATGGCCACATGGATCCTTTCCTCATTTTGCACTTCCGCCTTCATGAAGGACATGAACTTATTAAGTCGTTGTTCTGCATTAGATATATTACTATATAAAGAACTTCGCTGCCATACTCTTAAAAAGTCTTCCGTCATACACGATTCTAACAAAGGACAAAGGATTGCTGCACATTTCCCAGTTGTGACACCAAGAGATTCAAGTGCCCTTAAATGACACTCCAGCTTATCATACATCTCCGTGAGTGAACGGCATGTTTTACTAGCAGGCAGGGTCAAACTGAGAAGATCCCTGATGTATACTTCAATTAGAAGATCTTCCCTACCAAAACGTTCCTGAAGTGCTTCTATCACTAACACGTAATTGTCATCTGTGGCTGGAAAACTGTCTACAACAGACCTAGCTCTGGAGTTGGGTAACGTAGCTTGTATAAGATAATATAATTTATCAACTGGTGCAAACCCTACATTCTCATGAATACGCTGGAATTGGTTCCAAAACGGCAACCAATCTCTGAGTTCACCGCCGAACTTACGAAATTCTATGGTTGGAAGCTTTATTTTCCTATTAACTTGAGCATTACTTGTTGAATCTTCACTTGTGATAGATTGTCGGTCTAGGGAATCAATTTTTAAACGCCGCACTTTTAACAGTTCGTACTTACTGCGATACTCGTCAGCCGCCAGCGCTTCTTGATCTAGTTCTTGTTCACTAGCACCGTTTTCCAACATCCATTCCATAACCTCTTCATTCTGGGCATTGATATTCTCAAAGTACTGTTCCAAAGAAGCCAATGATGCTCGAACTTCTTCATACTTTTCTTCTTCAAGAAACTTATCAAGTGCAACGGAATGCCGCGCAAACAATGCTCTGTCGATTCGTCTTCTACTTTTAACCTTCTCCATTGCGGAAATAATCACAAAACACTGACGAGAAAAACTATCGTGCCGTTACGCTGGGCGCCAAATGTCAAATGTTCGGCCCTCCACCAATGGATAGATTAATATACATAAAATAACTGAACTTTATTCATCTTGCATTACATGCTGTCCGTTCCATTGGACGCCATTTTACTTAACTAACTTGAGTCAATGCCCTCTAGATCCTAGGGCTGCTTAATATATAAAATAAACAAAGACATCTCAATCAGTGTTCCCAACAAGCAGGGAACGGATGTATGTGTGCTAATAATTAATGAAATATGTGCATATATATTTAGTAATTTTTATTGAAATATGGAATTATATATTATACAATAAACTATAATTTCTATTTTAATATCCAAATTTAAAGAAGCTAAACAAGGAAGGTCTACTTGAAACATAATGTTCCACTTCTCATTATAATATCAATATGATCTTTTATGAATACTCAATCTTATATTCTCTGTTACCAATGAATTACAAAATGTTCTTTTAAATGCGTTCAACATCAGAACAGGTATTTGGGGCATGTTTGACCTTCACAATGTTTGCTGAGGTTAAATCCAACATTAATGTTACACTTAAATCTCCACACAAAATTGCAGCAACCATTCCTATTGCTTCATATCCAGGGTTCTACAAAAGTACAGTGTCCATCTACATTTTTGCCACATCTGCAATTGTACCTGTACCACGATTTAAATATTTAAATATAGATCTATAACTTGCATCTCCATTATTGAAAAGACTGCTAATTTAATACTTTCTACCCTAAATATGGACTATATTGATTTTGATGACTAAGAATATGGAGCCTACAGTGGAGTCCCGCTCAGCCGACCTTCGCTTATCCGACATTCCGTGTTTACTTTGAACATTTGGTGAACACTAAATATTGTGACACCTGGTGTATAGGATGCTTGGGAAGAAGTTTAATTAGCAAAGTCTTGGAACACATTGTTGAGTGAGGCTGAACATCAAGAGGAGTTGGTATAAGAAGACAAGGACGACATTGTCCGCTTACTGATTTCCATTCCTGTCTATGAGGATGCTACGTCCCGGGATGTTAGTAAGTAGTGTCCACAAGATCATCTGTTTGAACTAACTGACCCTGATATTATTGATTTCGTGATTGCTAACGAAAATGAGGTTGGTGAAGAAGAAGAAGAAGAAGAACGAGGTATTGCAGAACAAAAGTATAAACAATGTCTCACAGTGAAGGATTAAGTGCATTAACACATCTGTAGCAACAGCCGGAGGCAAGCGCAATGGAGGTGTTGATTTTTCGTCGTTGGCGATATCTCACAGCAAGAAAACGTGAATCAGCAGGGAAGCAGACATTGTTGCCAAGTTTCTTTTCTTAAGGCATTTGGAACATTTTTGTTGAATGCTGCATGTACAATATGAATTGCTAATTCAGTAAAAAGAGTACCGTAAAACATGTCATTGTTTTAGTAATACAGTAGGTATAGCCTGTTGTTGTTTGGGTCAACAGTCTTTTCAGTGGCGGCTCGCACATATCGCAGTTGGTGGGGCTGCATGCACAAGCATTAACTTACCTTATTTGTAGATCAGTTCCAGGCGTCGAGTCTTGAACGCGACTAATTTTCCGATGACGAGGTTATTGAAATTCGGTATGCTGTTAATCAGACCATTCTCAATAGACAGCATTCCAAGTGCAGTAAGTCTTTCTTGTCCTATGGCTAGAGCCCTGCGCGGATAAAGAAAACGTTATCCACATCCGCCTCGCATCCGCACGACTGTTATCCGCACGTTTGTTATTCGAATCTACTGGCATTACAAAAATATTTTTATTTTTTATTAAAGCAACACATCCATCTGGCCGTAAAAACCATCCACCACAATGGCTTACATCGCATCTCATCCTCGACCCCTTTGGAGAACGGGAATAATAAGGGGTAGACATACATTAAAGCAACACATTTAGACATTTGAGGAGAAAGTCGTTCCCTTAGTCTATGTATGTCATGTACTATGTTTAAAATGAATGTTATACAGCCAGAATTGCAACCCTTTTCAGTTTGGAGAGTTAATTATGCTTAATGACATAATTTGAATGAGATAAGCTTAATCACTTTTTACATTTGTCATAAAAAAACAACATAACAATAAACATCTGGGTCCTAGTAATGATATTCAACAAGTTCGGATTGTACTGTATTCTAAAAACTATCCGCAAATTTACTCCAAACATTACCGGTATCCGTTATCCGCACATCCATGCAAACTATATCCGTATGACGATAAATGTTGCGGATATCCGCGCAGGGCTTTACCCATGGCAGGTACACTTTGATCCTCTTGAGGCACGAAAAGCAGCGTACGGGTTCAGCGGTAGCCATAGGCAAGGTGATAGCGATACGTAACAGTTTAACGACCTCTGTAGATGACGGGCTAAGAACCAGTGAGAAGGAAACTCGAAGGTTTTACAGCTCCACGGATATTTCGAAATTCTTCTCTTCGATATAAACATTTTCTTGTGATAGTATTTAGCCTGTTTGCCATCTCTTGATGAATGCAGTACATTTGCATTTGTCTGTTGGCACAGGCTAGAGTAAAATGTGGCTTTTCACCGATGTCTCAGTCTCACTCATGGCTGTGATTATATGGAAGCTACTGAGGTATGGGTGGTGCTTTGTAATAACAATCAGGGCACAGTCAGTGCCTGTGAATGCTGTGAAAGGTTCTACTCATAGGGTTAGTACTGCTGTTCTGACTCAGTGAGGAAAGCCATGGCAAAGTACCTCACTCCTCTTCTTGCCTAGTACGCCTCAATATAGCACTGCCTTTGGTTTTTGTGGGTATCTACCCACATAACCTAACGGCGGTACTTTTTGGGGATGCAACCAGCCTTCGGACTGACTACCTAACAGACAGTCATAGTATTATGATTCTATTTATATATTTCCTTGTTTCTAGTTACTTCATTGTTATGACGCTCAACCGATTATTGATACGCCGAACTTAAGCGTAACACTGCAAAATTGTACATGTTATTTAAATGAGTTCCGGAAGATGCGTGCTTCTGAATTTCTTCGCTCAGTTTTCTAAGATCTGTCACTCTCTTTTGAGTTCAGCTAAATTCTCCACCGACTATACTGTGAAATAATATACAAGTATTTGTAAATATCACGCAAGCATACTACATTAGAATATTGATCTATAATTCGCATGTTGGCAAGCCTGATCGTACAAGTGTTTGAAGAAAATGCACAAATCACGGAGATGGTGGAATGCCTCCCTTTCATTGGCTAAGGGTTGATAATGGACATGGTTCTTCGAGTACCCACTAGATGCCGTGAGCGCCTACTTGAGTTCTATCCTTCTTCTACTCATGATTCTCATTGCCATTCAGTGCTACAAACATAGCCATGTTGCAGCAAAAGTTTTTCCCATTTAAACATTTTCTTGCGATATTATTATGATTATATTTATAATTTAGTGCATTAGAATATAAGTCGTAAATTTTCTGAATACGAATTAGGGGCTGTTAGTCGCTGCCAGTATAATATTTGAGCTGTTTGCAAACTGTATACTCTATTGTTTCCAAAGATGAGTTGGCACTCTGTGGCGAAGCTGCAAGGATTGCAGCACCCAAAGAGGCTTTCATAGGACAACTTGGCAATGGGGGAAGTGGATTCAGGAAGTGCAATGTTAAGTTCCTAAGGTGCTGCGGAGAATGCAGCAGCCGTGGGGGAAGCGGATTTACGAGCCAGCCTGGCCTTTACTTGTGAAAAATTTAAAGAGATCTATTTAATTACACCATTACCCCATTACTTTCAAAGTGTAAATTGATATTGTCTAATACCCTGGGGGGGGGGGGGGGGGGCTGAAGCACTGCAGCTCCCCTTCACGAGCCGCCGCTGAGTCTTTTGACTGGTTTGATGCAGCCCTCCTTGCCTCCCTGTCCTGAGCTAATCATTTCATCTCTACATAGCTACCACACCCTACATCCGAGGCAAACTGTTTAACATATTCTAACCTTGGTCTACCCCTACAGTTCTTATCCTCGACCCTTCCTTCCATAACTAAGCTTGCTATTCCTGGGTGTCTTACTTTGTGTCCTACCAACCTATCTCTTCTCTTCATTAGCAGTCGCCAGAAACATCTCTCATCTCCGACTCGTCTTAATACCTCTTCATTTGTAACCCTATCGACCCATCTGATCTCCATCATTCTCCTGTAACACCACATTTCAAATGCTTCAATTACCCTCTTTTCTGCTGTGCAAATAGTCCAAGTTTCACTTGCATAGAGTGCCATGCTCCAGACAAGAGCTTTCAAAAATGACTTCCTAATACCTAAATCTATATTCGATGTCAACAGATTCCTTTTCTGTAGAAATGCTTTCCTTGACTGAGCCAACCTACTTTTTATATCCTCTTTGTTTCGTGCATCACTGGTTATTTTGCTTCCTAAGCAACAGAAGTCTCCTACTTCCTTTACCTTTTCACCTGCCAATTTGATGTCCATAGAGGATTCTGATTTATTTTGGCTGCATTCCAATATTTGTTTTAGTTCACTTTCAAAATTATTCTGTATTATCTGTCATTTTCGGGGATCCGGTATACTCCAGGTCCAGTTTAGGTCGGATAATCGAGACTCTACTGTATCTACTAAACTTCCAAATATGGAAAAATATGGAGAATAAAAACTTCACATGCCCTGATTCGTAAAGGTAATACCAGTGGCGACTGCTGATTTTTGTAATGTGTAGGACATAATATGATAGGCTTAACTTAAGATAATTATTATAGCTGGGTGTAATTGAGATATTAGACTCAGTCTAATATTAATTATTACAAACTCAATACAATCGAATATCACTCCAAAGATGTGCACTTGCTGGAAGCAGACCATCCTTTCTGTCCATGCGAAATCATAACCAATACCGTAAGCCCGTAGTGTTGGTTTAAATTCAACCAATAGCGAGACTTGAGGATCTCACTTGACGTCCTCAGAGTACTATCTTATTAAAACCGCCTAGTCAATCACTAAAGAATGTGGTTTAAGTTAATTACAGTATTATATGTTTCGGAATATAATGATTCCATCATCAGTGTGAGAAAATAAGACCTTAAATACTACTTAACAGTATCAAGAAGAGGATTTCCTTACAAAACAGTTCTAAATTTAAAATAATGAAACCATTCAAATACCGTATAACAATTGACATGCGAATTGAAAAGTACCTTAATAATGCTATTTTGTTTTTCTATTAATATCTAGAATAATATAGACTTCTCTTTTCGTAAAATGTAGATATGTAAAAAGGTACGTAAGTCGTTGTTTCGATTTGAAAATTTTATCGAGAAAGAAAACGTAATCAAATACTGTCAAAAAATCAGTCAAGAACTTCAAATTGATACTTCACTCAGTAGATTATCTGATTCGCATGTGAACATAATGTGTGGAAAAACATATATGTCCGTAATATGAAATGATTATCAATTGACTTGCCAAAAATCTTCTTATGAAAAGTTGCTTTCTAGGTGGAATATAAGACAAGCAAAGTGTCTTGATATAGCCTCTTCTAACCTTCAAAATGAACTGCAGATGTTTCTTACTTGTTGGTAGTCGCCATTTATGTGAAATGATTATCAAATGACTTGCCAAAATAACTTCTTATGGAATGTCACCTTCTAGTTGGAGTATGAGACAAGTAAATAGCCCAGGTATAATTTCTTTTAACCTTCAAATGAAACAAAATAAAAAAAAAGTGTCATTAAACAGACCAAACCTGCCCCTTCCCCCTCAGGGGCTTCAATACATTTCTAAAGCTATAAACACGTGCTTTGAGGATTCAAGGCTTCCTTCCTCAGCTTTCTGCTCCGGGCGGTGAAGATCAATTGCCTGTGTGCCTCGTAATCCTTTACACTTTACCCATCTAGGGGTGAAATGTAGAACTAGTTACAAGTTCTGACAGTGATAGCGAGACAGAGCTTATCGAGCGGGTGTGCAAGGTAGCCCTAAGACTATTTTACAAAACAATCAATTTAATTTTATCTTTTCAAATGATTTTGTCGACTTCATAGTTATGCTTAGGTCTACCGTTATGCGTCACGGTTACTGCGTGTATGATGTCATCATGTTGTTCAGTGCATATGCACCAAGTCTGAGTTTACTCCTGGGCTCTGGCGTTATGCGAACGGAGACGGCGAGTGCGTGACGTCATGCAGCCCCCGCACGGGAAGCCTAAGTTAAAGTGTAATGGAGTCTGTTGAGTCTGAGTTTACTCCTGGGGTCTGGCGTTATGCGATACGGAGACGGTGAGTGCGTGACGTCATGCGGCAGAGTGCAAAGAGTCCTGGGGCTTCGAGCGAAGCGAGATGCCCTCCTGAGCCTTTCTAACTTGTGTAGCATTTGTAGCATACGTAATTTGAAATTATATAAAATCTAGTCTCTCAGACTGACTGTATCTTTTTTAAAACAGTTACAGCTGAGAGCTGACTGTAGGATGATCCTCATGTCCTACATGGAGGAATTGCCACTAGGTAATACAAAATATAATTAAACTCTGTAAGCCGGGAAAATGCGATGGAGAGTTCTCGTCTCACCATGTGGTATGAGAACTTGCCAAACTGCACAAGCCGAAGATACAGCTGACCAGACTATGAAGCATGTGGGCTGTAATATTGCAACACAGAGTATTATGACATCAACTATGAGAACATGGATTGGTCAAGAGGCAGAGAGAATATCCGGCCAAATATCAATCCCTTTCTGAAAGCGTACAGAGTATAACCGGTATGTATTTACATAGAAATCCGTTCCCTTTCTTATTTTTAAGAGCGTTAAAAATCCCTCAGGAGATTCTTCGGAGGGAAAGTAAAGCCGGCGGTCCCATGTCATAGATTTATGGCATGAAAAAGAACCTTCCACTAACTATACTTGTGTGAAACAAACTTTGTAGGTTAGAATTGATAATGCTCTCTTAGTTCCAACGTTCGCCACCAAGTGCTGACTGTGATACCATCTAGTAGCCAAGTCCGCAAGCTAGGTGTCGTGGATTGTAGCATTTGATGGCAAAAGTTGAAACTACCGTAAAACGGGGTAATACCGATCATTTTTCGGCGTTTTTTATTGATATTTCCCATACCTATAAAACCATATTCACGCAATGTTATATTTAAAATGTGTGACTCTTTCTCGTCCATTTGTTAACAATAGAAAATCGAAGCAATGTATATCGCGAGTAATGGAAAGAAATAGCTGATCGGAATTACCCCACTCCATGGGGTAATTCCGATCATAGGTTTATTTAGCTTGTTTATCGGTGTTACACTATTTCAGGGGTTATAACGAACAAAATTTTACTTAAAAAAATACAGAAACTACCGTAATTACAAAATAAAAAGATGCACATAAAAAAACGAATAAGAAATATGAAAACTGCTTCACGCCTCTTTCGACCAGCTCCTTCACATGTCCCGGGTCGTCACAAAAATTTGTTTTGCCATAGTTAATTATATTAGAGTCAGGAACTCCATCCAACGTTTCCCTAAGATTATCATAATATTCCGTTACGATCTCCCTCGAAACTGCTGCTCTAACTCTTTTCGTGTTCTCTCCAATTCTCACAGTCAGTTCGGAGTTTCTTCTCAGAAAAGCATGAACCCACTCTAGTCCTGGCAGAATGTCTTTGAATCTCTTTTCCACTTTCCCTGCGTGGTTAACCCTGCGGAACTGGCGCCTCGCCTCACAGACCCAACCACATATGTTTTGTTTGCCATTGGTAGGGGGAGCGGCCCAAGGTCACGAAACCCCAGGTAGCTGCCTCCCTCCTGATGCCAGTTACCGACTTGCAGTAGACCGTACTGTACCCCAAGTAGTTTTGTTGCTATTTAGCCTTCGGGTCTGTCAGACGAGGCGCCAGTTCTCGCGTCACACGGTTGGGAGTGTGTGCTTTTTTATTTACATGGCAATAAAGTGACTGTGCAAGATAATTACGAGTGTAAAACGTTTTCTTTTCTCTTATTTAATGTGCTTTTTGACATTAAAATGGCAAGTGAAGCAGAAAGAGAAAAAATAAGAAGACTTCTTGACGAAGTTGACAGTGATGATTATACTGAAGAGGAATTGGACCAGTCTGATCGAGAGGAGGAAGATTATGTCTCTCAATTTTCCGAAAATACAGACACAGAGCAAGAAGGAACTGATAATGAAGCAGACATGGAAGAAGATGTACCCATACCAGAAATACCTAGACGAAGAGTGCCCGTCTACGTAGGAAAAGACCAGACTACACAATGGAAAATACATCGCCCTCCTGAACGTTCGGTAAGAACACGGCAAAACAACATTGTCATTCACTTACCAGGAGTCAAAGGAGATGCTAGAAATGCCCAAACTCCTATTGACTGCTGGCGATTGTATTTTGATGATCAAATTATGAGAACTATACTTGAGAACACTAATTTGTATATTGAAAAATGTAGGCCTAATTATTCTAGAGAAAGGTCAGCCCAGCCTGCTGACATGATTGAATTGGAAGCTGTCTTTGGCTTGCTTTATTTAGCAGGTATTTTGAAAAGTAGCCGACTAAACTTGAAAGAATTGTGGGACCGTGAAGGCAATGGAGTTGAAAAATTTTGGTTGACAATGTCCCGTGAACGATTTTTGTTTCTGTCGAGACACCTTCGCTTCGATGACACTGACACAAGAGAAGAGAGACGCAGGTTTGATAAGTTTGCTTCCATAAGGGAAATTTTCGAAAAATTTACTGAAAACTGCAAGAAAAACTATACCATATGTCAATATGCTGCCATCGATGAGATGCTTCTTGCATTTAGGGGTCGTTGCTCTTTTCGACAGTATATGCCGAATAAACCTAATAAGTACGGGCTGAAATTGTTCTTACTAGTTGATGCAAAAACACGATACATGTTGTATTGGGAGCCTTATGTTGGTCAACAACCGCTCGGACCTTTTAAACAAGAAACAAATGCACACAACGTTGTAAGAAGACTAATAACTCCTATATCTGGTACTGGTAGAAATATCACTTTAGACAACTATTTCACCTCTTTTCCATTGGTTAATGAATTGAATGACCGGAATAGACTAACAGTTGTAGGTACCGTTCGGAAAAATAAGAGAGAGCTACCTCCTTTGTTTGTTAACACAAAAGAACGCCCTGTAAACTCAAGTATGTTCGGATTTCAAGAAAACGTCACTATATGCTCATATGTGCCTAAAAAAGGCAAAAACGTCATCTTAGCATCCAGTATGCATCATGATGATGCTATTGATGAAACAACAGAACAGTTCAAACCAGAAATGATTCACTTTTACAATTCCACTAAAGGTGGGGTTGATACTCTGAACGAACTATGTGCATTCTATGATGTCGCGAGAAACACGCGACGTTGGCCTATGGTCATTTTGTTTGGACTCTTGAATGTGGCTGGTGTCAATTCTCAAATCATTTTCACATCAAACAACATGGACACTAATATTGTTCGCAGAAGATATTTAAGAGATCTATCAAAATCATTGACATCGGAGCACCAACAACGCAGAGCTCTTATGACGAACCTACCTCCAGAATTGAGAATGAGAAAACATGAAGCCGCCGGTGTGGCGCCCCAAGCTGTGAGAGCTGATCAACTACCAGAAGGGATCAGAAAACGGTGCCATTTATGCAGGAAAGAAAGCAAGACAAAATATTTCTGTAAATACTGTTTCAAATTCATTTGTCTCAAGCACGCATCATTTTCATGCCCAACATGCCCCATTGCAAATGACAGTTAATGTTGTTTATTTTGAAGTGAAATGCTCATCGTTCATTTATTGAAAGTTTAATTTTGAGTTTTGTTGTTTGTACTATGGACTTTTATGAACTACCTTTTATAAGCCATTTTTCAGTTTAATTTTGTTTTGATTATTTTATATAATTTTTTCTAAAACGTAACGTTTTTTGTAAGGGTTTTTTAAATTGTTCATTAAAAATGTAAAAATAAAAATAATAGTTTTCTTTTTCATCAATACCTCTTTATAAGTTAGCAAATTAATGGAAAAAAAATGTCAGCTATGTATTAAACTAAAAAGTAAAATAATCAATTTTATATTTCGGGTCTGTGAGACAAGGCGCCAGTAACCCTGCACGATGTTACGTACCTCCATGTTTCTCAGTGGAAAACCCCACTTGGCACACGTCAATAAGCCTTCAACAAGCGTTTTCTCCTCTTCCCTGTTTAAAGCTGTGTTTATACTAGGGGTCTTCGGTACTGAAAATTTGGGTTCGGTTCGGTAAAAAAAAATGTACTTCGGTTCTCGGTACAAAATTGGTTCGGTACAGCTCGGCTGATTTTAACATGCTAAATTAGAGTAAACCATTAAGAAAAAAGTAACACATGAGTTCTAATGATTATACAGTAAACCAAATACTTGCCAAATAGCACAATTTTTATTTAAAATACAGAAAAAATGTACAGCTAATAATCTCATACAATGTTCTATTAACTTTCAAACTTGCCCTTTTAGTGTGGAGTAAGCCAATTGATGCATACATTAACTAGACATTAGGCTCACACTGGAACACTGAAGTCCATAATTTAATTTTATTAATCAGACGAGTTATTGTGCTCTAGTAGTAAAACTTCACTTATACGATATCCAGGGGACCAAAGGGAAGAAAAACACGCATAAATGTGAAAAACGCGTAAATGAAAGTCGGTAAATAAAAACTGCAAAATGTATGTGACAATATGGGTTATACAGGGACTTTGTTTTAAAAGCGACGGGTACCCTCGCTCGCACCGCGAGCCGGTTCTCGCCAAGCACTTTGCCGTAATGCGCTTCTTGACGCCACGGCTTTAACAGTCCATATTCTTTGGACTAAGGTATATTACAGCTGAAATAGAGTCAATCGGTGCTGAGGAACTTCAGAACGTAAATGACAACTTCATGAAGAGGTGCCAGCGATGTGTAGCAATGAATGGCGAACATTTTCAGCACCAGCTGTGAACTATAGGCTATAATCTACTCAGTGACTGTGCCGCGCGAGCTACGCATTACGGCAAAGTGCCTGGCGGGAAACAGGCTAGCAACGCGGGCGGCGGGCGAACGAGGGTTCCCGTTAAGAAGTGAAAAACAAGAAATAATAATACGATTGTTTAACTATAATCGGCAATATTTAACAAAACAACTACAAGAGAAATGCACCCAGATATAACAATGAAAATTGAGTCACTTTACGAAGTAGTTTGTTATCTTGGCTTGTTTATTGTTGGCCGCGGCCATGGCGTGAACAGTATTTTCAAACCGATATAATTCGGCCATTATTTCCTCAGAAACGTTATGGTGCGTCACAAAATGTTGATAGTCCATAGAGCATCATTAAAATCCACTGTATTATTCTGCGGCTCTTCATCGTCATTAATAAAATACCGTAGTGTAGGCCTAAATTAAAAGATTTTCATTTGTCTGAAGACGCAAGATTATTATAACACAGAATCAATCGCGTATTTTTAATGGTTTGACGAGAAGTCCTAAAAAAAAACACGAATGAAAATTATAAAAGCTTTTTTTTTTTTTAATATATCGGCGATCGTAAAACACTTCCGCTCATCTTACCATAAGCTTCAGATGCTGTCTAACTGTGTTTTATGGCTGCTTCCTGTTATTTTGAAAGGTAAGACAATAATAGCGCTTGCTTATTACGCAAGCTGTTCTTCCTTGTTACGACACTCTGGCAAGCGAGTGTCGCCGTGACCACCGGTGTCGCTCAATGCCATCGTAACATAATATAGCACGCGGTGCATCCTTCCGAAGGGAAGTACAGGCGGTAACAAAAGTTTGCATTCTCAGAACATGCAACGTATAAATGACGCTTTATATTGCAAGGGACTTAAAATATGATCGTATAAGCGTGAAAAGCGAATAAATGTGAAACGTATATCGGTGATAAATTAACATGGAAAGTATAGGCATTTTGCCGGGACCAGGAAAAATCGTATAGAAAACGTATAAATATGAACCGTATACAAGAAGTTTTACTGTATTTAACTAACTATTGAAGTAAAACATTGTTGATAAAGGACAATACTTTGGATGTCTAAAAAAAGGTTTCCTTAAATTACGGTATTTGTGTCTCTTGTACCGAACCGAACTTTTTACCGAGTTTTTTATCGTCTCGAACCGAGGTCGGTAATTTCCTTTGTACCGTACCGAAACCGAAAAATCGGTGCACCGTCGACCCCTAGTTTATACTTATTCCTTAACTTGTCGTTAAGGGTTGTGTACAGCACAGCAAACTCTTCTGATGCTCTCCTGATGCTCATTTTCCCCTGTCGCACAGCCTTTACTGCATTTTCTAGAAAATTTGAGTTGTATTTGCACCTTTTATCAGGCCCAAATTTCTTAACATATGTTCTCACCATGATCGGTATTACCCTATAACAAGACAACTTTTCATATAAAGCACTATTACTTCAAAGTGGCATTGCTTAGAAACTTACGGAAATGTTCACATGATACCCATAGTTAATATAATGAGGAATAGTTAATGATATTAATTTACTGTATTTGTACTGCCTGTGAAGCTCCTCAACTGAAGTTTTCACTGTTAACTTGTTTTACACTTATTAATGTGTTCCTCACAACATTCACTAGCCGATTGCAGGTAACAACTGAGCGAATTCTGGCGCTCAGCCAAGTAAGCAATAATGTTTCCTTTGTTATTACAATACACAACGGCGTTATTATTGTCGCAGTTTGGCTGGAGAGCTCAACTTTCAAACTACAGGCCAAATGATTGCTATTGCCCCACTATACCAGTATTGCCCCATTCTACGGTACTTGAAATTATTGTCTGCAGACCTTACTTGAATTAAAACAGATAACACACACTAATACAGCCATCACAACTAACACCAGTTATCAGACAGATTCTACACACACAAAGTACACGGGGCTACATGACCGCATTGTCGCAGCCCCTAAACTGAGGAACCAACCAACCTACCCTTTCTTGTAAATTGTTAATGAACTAGGAAGTTTTATTTTAATTCTAATAATTTGGCTACGTCATAGAATGATATAAATAGCTCCTGTATTTCTCTTCCAGAAAGAACAGTCAAAATGGTGAGGCAGTTGAACAGGGCTTGCTGTGGACTCTCGCTGAGGACGGGGAGTATCCTAATAGGGATCCTATTCATAGTTAGTGAACATATAAAATCAGTATATTAAGGAATAGTATTGTAATAAATACAGCCCGGATAGTTATTGTGCCAAGTATTTCTTGTTAAATTTAATATTTTTTCGAAGAGACAGGAAAATAACCATGTCTATAAAGTGATCCTTATTCACATTCAATCTAAATAGTACATTATGCAACAAGCCTATAATGGCAATAATTAAGACACGAGTGTCTTAATTACCATTATAGGCGAGTTGCATACGACTGTTTATGTTCGACGATAATTATAACTTTACTAGCTGAAGTACCCGTTCTTTGAACGGCTTTTAGTACTTGCTGGCCTAAATCATTGATATAAACACACATTCGTAATGTAGTTATGTTATTTCCATGTTACCAAATAAATCCATTTACCATCACTTGATGAATGCAGTACATTTGCATTTGTCTGTTGGCACAGGCTAGAGTAAAATGTGGCTTTTCACCGATGTCTCAGTCTCGCTCATGGCTGTGATTATATGGAAGCTACTGAGGTATGGGTGGTGCTTAGAATTGCCATTCAGGTTGCAGTCAGTGCCTGTGGATGCTGTGAAAGGTTCTTCTCATAGGGTTAGTACTGCTGTTCTGACTCAATGAGGAAAGCAATGGCAAACTACCACACTCCTCATCTTGCCTAGTACACCTCAATATACTGCTGCCTTGGGTTTTTGTGGTTATCTACCCACATAACCTAACGGCGGTACTTTTTGAGGATCCAATCAGTCTTCAGGCTGACTACCTAACAGACAACCAGCGGAACTGAAATAAATAGTATTAAAACAGCTCAATAGTAGTGATTTGATTGCTTTCCGTGACATTGATGAAGTAGAAGGTGAACCATGTTAGTCTTCGAAACTAAATAATAATTTGAACACTTTACGTCATCGCTAACACAAGAAACATAACTGAGATACCAGTTAAATAAAGCTCTTTGATGTAACCAATTGGAAGGACTGAAATTAAACAATTAGTGCAATAACCAACACCCAGGACTATTCTATAAACAAAAACTGAATATACTCGATAATATTACAACTTAGAACACCTCAGTTGAAATTGCCCGATATGTATTTACGAAGTCTTCGAACAGAGCAGATTTTTAAAATGTAGATTTTGCCCCGTTAATGTACTGTTCCATTTGTCAACACTAACAATTAACTCAACGATCACTTATAGCATACCACTGAATGGAAGCGTGAGATTTTATGTGATTGTTAATGTTACATCTTAAACAACGGGACATCTGTCTTACTGAATCACAGCAAATTTTCTAAGTTTGTGCTGTGTCTTGTGCGAGGTTTCGCCTCGTAACTCCGAGATGGCTCATCAGCGAGCTCTTGTTGACTATTTGTGGACTACCAAAGGAGCAGCAAACTGGGCGCTACCTCAATTCTTATCTAGAATACCTCCGGTACTTTACTGCGGGAGCTAAACGCTCAACAGTCTTTCACCGCCCTATAAAGGCTTCCAAAATGATTGTATATTGAATTTCAGGGCCAAGCAATTAAAACTCAGCAAATTTTCTAGGTTTACGCCGTGTTTTGTGCAGGGTTTCAATGGCCGAGAAAGGTAAAACACCAACTTTATTGAAATAAGTTTGCTCATTTCGGCAGTAAGATTAATTATGAAAACTAAATAAACTAATGTGACAGTCGGTAGACTTCGACACATTCGTCTGTGAATTTGGATTTCTGATCATTGTAAAAAATTACAAAAAGCAGATAAATATTGGCCAACAGAAATATTCAGTTGACAAAAAACAAATCTATAAAAAGTAAGAAAGTGTACCATGCAAAGTAGAAAGCACTATAACATTGTAAAACAGCGTAAAGATCCAAATACTCACATACAATAACCGGCATAAAGAGTATAAAATAAGACTCAAAATCACGCTCCATTTCAGACCCCACAAATCCCCTCTATAAATAAAACAGTTCATGTAGGGATATAAGATTTGTACATTCCTCACATGTTCATTACCTCTTCGACCCACTTACGAGGCGGCTAGGATCATGAAATTTGGCATGCATGTGAGTGATGTATGTGGCAAATAGCATGCAAATTTTCATGATGCTTGCTGTCATACAAGTACGGAAAAACGACAGAATGTGCTGAAATGTGCAAAAAAGGACTCCAAGATGTATGCATTCATGGCAATCTGAGGCGTAATCGTTGGAGGTACAACAAAATGTCATACAACCAAATTTGTAAAAGATGAACGGTTTTCGAGATATTGCCAGAAAACTATTCCAGTTCTGCGAAATTGCAGCGGTTGTCATTGTAACGTTGATCTGTTTCTCAGAGTGAACACAGTTTTTTGGGAATATCTCCGAAACCATTCATTTTAGGACCTTAAAAAGTGTGTTTCGGGGTCCCTACAGGACCTCCGAGTATTGTTTCTCGTACCTGGTGGCTTAAAATGAGCTAAATCCGATCTTTGTACCGTTTGTCCTTGCTCAGTGCCAAAGGACCGGAAAACTCACTTACAAATTGAATTTCCAAAAAACGTTTCTTAGTGAGCCCCTACAACCTAGGATCAACCAACATACAAAAGTTCAGCTTTCTAGATCTAGTGATGTCAGCGCTGCGATGATGAGTCAATTTTGGATTATATATAAGAGATGAGCCTTGCCGAAGTCGATTTGCTCGTATAAATATGGGCGATATCTCGTTTTACGCATATCAATGCGAGGAGCAATGTTCGTGCTCTCCACTTCTATGAAGTGGGAACCCAAACCCTGCGTTTTATGGCCCTAAAACGAACGGTTTTCGAGATATTGCCAGTAAACTATTCCAGTTCCGTGAAATTCCAGCGGTTGTCATAGTAACATCGATCTGTTTCTCAGAGGGAACACAGTTTTTTTGGGAATATCTCCGAAACCGTTCAATTTAGGACCTTAAAAAGTGTGTTTTGGGGTCCCTACAGGACCTCCGAGTATTGTTTCTTGTATCTGACGGCTTAAAATTAGCTAAATCCGATCTTTGTACCGTTTGTCCTTGCTCAGTGCCAAGGGGCCGAAAAAACTCCCTTACAAATTGAATTTCCAAAAACTGTTTCTTAGTGAGCCCCTACAACCTAGGATCAACCAATATGCAAAATTTCAGCTTTCTAGGTCTTGTGGTGTCAGCGCTGCGATGATGAGTCAATTTTGGATTATATATAAGAGATGAGCCTTGCCGAAGTCGATTTGCTCGTATAAATATGGGCGATATCTCGTTTTACGCATATCAATGCGAGGAGCAATGTTCGTGCTCTCCACTTCTATGAAGTGGGAACCCGAACCCCGCGTTTTATGGCCCTAAAACGAACAGTTTTCGAGATATTGCCAGAAAACTATTCCAGTTCTGCGAAATTGCAGAACACAGGGAACACAGTTTTTTGGGAATATCTCCAAAACCGTTCATTTTAGGACCTTAAAAAGTGTGTCTAGGGGTCCCTACGGGTCCTCCGAGTATTGTTTCTCGTATCTGGCATTTTAAAATGAGCTAAATCCGATCTTTGTACCGTTTGTCCTTGTTCAGTGCCAAAGGGCCGAAAAAACTCACTTACAAATTGAATTTCCAAAAACCGTTTCTTAGCGAGCCCCTACAACCTAGGATCAACCAACATGCAAAATATCAGCTTTCTAGGTCTAGTGGTTTCAGCGCTGAGATGATGAGTCAATTTGGATTATATATACGAGATTATATGTTTTAACATACATATTCATAAGTATCTGTGAGATTCATTCACTTCAGTTAGTGAACAGAGCGCACTGGTTTTGCTGACTGAACAGAGCGCATGCGTAGGTCAAAGACCTTTGGAAGCAGAGACCATTTACTTTGCTTGGCAATGGTATTGTTTACAGCCTGCTTGATGTCTAGTGCCGATCAAAACTAGCATTCAATAATATTGTCACCGAAGTCATTTGAAAGCAATACGCTGTCTATAAATTGGAGTTGGGGGTATTAAGGAACAGTGCTATTTCTTGTCTCATATTCACCAGTTTATTTACGTTCTATAGAAGGATGCTGTGTTGCTAACTTCTGGACATTTCTTGTATATGTCATAGTATTTTCTTGTTACCGTAAAGGTTCATGCTGATTCTGTCTTTGTGTTTGGGATTGTAACTACAATGGTTGATCCGATATCCAATTTGAACTTTCAAATCATTCAATTCATGTCCGACATGTTGGATTTTGAGCGCATGTGCGAAGGTTTCCTTACCTAATTGGTCAATGAATGAGCTCTGATTGGCTTGAAAAACTGTCTCATAATGAAAAACAGTACTAGAATGACCATCATTATGATACAGTTTTCTGACATATAATATTTACATTTCGGCATCATCGAAGATAAAAGAAATTACAACACATCAGTTAATAGTCAAGGACCATCAACATTTTCTATATCGCATCAAAAATTTTCATTGGAGCAGAGGATAATTACTAGAGCTGTCAATCGATTAAAATTTTGATCGGTTAACCGAATGCCTTTAATCGGTCGATTAATCGAATTATAGCCGGTTTCACACAGTATCAGTTCGAGAAGAAAAAAACCTTTGAAAATATATTTTAAAATGTTTAACTTACAATTCCATTTGCTATGAGGAAGATCTACGAGTAATTTTAAATTTTAATTCTATTGATGGCGTGCAAGTAAAATATATAAATTAAAAAGCATTTAATCATGGAAGAGATGTACGAAGGGTACGAGTGCCAGGTTCTACACGAAGGCAAATTAACAGAAAAGATAAAGGTCAGTTCCGGAGTGAGACAGGGGTGTGTCCTTTCCTCCACTCTGTTCCTGTTGGTCCTGGATAGTGTGATGAAGAAGGTAATGGGAGGACGGAAGAGGGGTATTCAATGGGGTATAAATGACAGGCATGAAGATCTGGATTTCGCGGACGACATTTGTCTTATGGCACAACGGTACCGAGACATAGAAGATAAGCTGGGGAGGTTGCAGAGAGAAGCAGAACGTGCAGGACTGATGATCAACACCAACAAGACCAAAGAGATGAGGATAAATTCTGACGTCACGACTAGCTTGACAGTCAACGGAAAGGACATTGAGCGAGTTGAGTCCTTCCTCTACCTTGGGAGTATAGTCACAAATGATGGGGGAGCAGAGGAAGATGTTCGAAGCCGTATCAGGAAGGCAAATGGTGCCTTTGTCCAGCTCTACCCCATCTGGAGAAATAGAAACATTTCCAGGAAGACCAAGCTCCGCCTTTTCAATAGCAACGTAAAGTCGATTCTTCTCTATGGCTGTGAAACATGGAAAGTCACAAAACCGATCAACAACCAGCTACAGGTTTCATTAACAGATGTCTGCGTCGCATCATGAATGTGAGGTGGCCGGACATAATCTCAAATGAAGATCTTTGGACCATCACCAATCAACAACCGATTAGCATCCAGATCAAGGAGAGGAAATGGCACTGGATCGGTCACACACTAAGGAAGCCGGACGGAGCTGTTGAGAGGGCGGCGCTAGACTGGAGCAGCGTCTGTTCACCTAGTTGGTGCGGCTGTTCGAAGTACGGCTTAATCTCAACAATTAAGTCTTAAAATCTTGTGATCTCCATCGGAGATCACCACAAACAATCTTCAACTTGAAGCAACCATGACAGAACGACAGGAAAAGATTCCACTACCCCAGGCCCCAGTCAATAGATTGGATCCCTGTTCTGGTCATAGGATTCTGGGGGACCAGACATGTCATGTAGAGAAGGATCGGAGCTTCTCAAAACCTCTTCGACCTAAACGAAAGTGTTTCATAGGTACACTTAATGTGAACACTTTGCTTAAGCCTGGGAAACTCAAACATCTAACGAACACGCTTGATAAATTCAGCATCAAAATTTTGGCATTGCAGGAAACACGATTTACAGATGAAAATCACTTTGATTCTGAGAATTACAGGCTCTATAAAGGAAAACCTGCAGTGCAGATCAACACAGGACCAAGACAATTTGGCACAGGTTTTGCGGTTAGCAAGTCCGTTACAGATTCAGTAATTGATTTTACTTCACCATCAAAAAGACTCTCAACACTCTCAATAAAATCGGGAAACAAGGTATACACACTGATTAACGTGCATGCACCAACGAATGACTACAACAGGAAAGACCCTCAGGTAATAGAAGACTTCTGGGAACTTCTGGAGGAAATCACGAACAAAATTCCCAAACATCATGTCAAGATTCTACTGGGGGATTTTAATGGTCAGTTAGGAAAAGAAAAGAAATATAGGAGAATTACAGGACCATACACTGCTCATAGCAGAACCAATAAAAATGGTGAACACCTTATAAGCTTCTGTCAAAATTTCAATCTCCAAATTATGTCAACACAATTCCAGAAGCCTACGCGTAAATTAACAACATGGATATCCCCCAATGAAACACTTGGAGAATTCCAGATTGACCACGTTGCTATCTCTAGAAGGAACGCTAAAGAAGTCCTTAATGTGAAAACCAGGAGAGGATTCTTTGACTCAGATCATCATTTATTACAAATCAAGGTAAAATTTCAACCCAACAGACAAAGGATAAGGGGAACCCAGCTTTTCCGAACTGATCCAGAATACCTTGAATTCAACAAGATGAACATCATTGAAGAAATCCGTCAAATGGATACCACGAGCTGGTCTGAACTTGCAGAGAAAATGAAACAAGCAATAATATTCGGTCAACCTCCGAGAAAGAGAAAACATAGGTGGTGGAACATCACATGCGATCATGCTATTGAATATAGGTTTAAAGCATGGAATAATTTCAATAGCCATAAAACAACAGAAAAATGGCAAGAATTTGTGCAGGTTCGGAAAAACACTTCTAAAATTATTCGCCGAGAAAAGCGCAATTATGATAATAATAGGCTAAATGAAATAGAACAGGACTTCACTAAGAACAACACCAGAAATTTTTACAAGACCTTTAGAGAAAATATAGCAGGCTTTCAACCCCCTAGTTTATGCTTCCAACGACCTGATGGATCTCTGGAAACAAATACGAGCAATAATTGTGAAATTCTAGCTAAATATTTCAGTACACTCCTTAATTGCGAAGCACCTTCTGAACAACTTCAATTTGCAAAACCAGTGCCCAACCTTGATTCACTTCCACCATCACATGAAGAAATAGTGGACATAATCAAGTCATTAAAAAACAATAGAGCCCCAGGTGAAGATGGACTTATTGCAGAATTTTGGAAATTGGATCATGAACACATAACACAAAAAATTCACAGAATAATATCAGATGTCTGGAAAACAGAGAAAATCCCAAAAGAATGGAAGAGTGCTTTGATACACCCACTCCATAAGAAGGGAAGCAAAACTGATCCGAATAATTATAGAGGAATTTCGCTTCTTCCAGTCGCTTATAAAATTCTCTCTAAAGCTTTGCTGAATCGACTCGAGCCACAGGTGGACCACTATATTGGAGAATATCAGGCAGGTTTCAGGAAGGGAAGGTCCTGTATTGAGCAGATCTGGAACCTCAAGACCATACTGCACATCCGACGATGCAGGAACACTACAGTCACATTTCTGGATTTCAAAAAGGCTTACGATTCGGTTGACAGACAAACCTTGTTTAACAGACTAGAAGAATTAGGAGTTGACAGGAAGACGAGGGCCATCATCCAGGAAACATTATTGGGAACTACCTCAAAGGTGAAATTCATGGGAGAAATCTCTAACTCTTTTGCAATACATACTGGAGTTCGACAAGGGGATGGTTTATCACCACTCTTGTTCAACATCGTACTGGACAAAATCATCACAGAATGGGAAAAGCATGTGAAAGGTATCCAAATTGGAAAGGAGAAAGGGAAAAGAGTCACTGTGAAATGCTTGGCCTTTGCAGATGATCTGGCCATCTTAACAAACAACAAGGATGAAGCCATATTAGCGCTAGAGAAACTACATGAAATCTCCAGTAAAACGGGACTTGATATTTCCTATGAAAAAACACAGTATATGGATACCAAATCAACAGGAAACATCACCTTGCGAACGCAATATGGAAAAATCTCGCAGGTCACTCACTTCAAATATTTAGGAGAAGCCATCCAACCCACAGGATTGAACACAATTTCTAATGCAGATAGAATAGTAAAATTGCAGAAGGCGTACAAGCTGACATGGAATCATTATAACTAAAGAGCAGTATCTCGCAATGCAAAATTGCGCCATTATAACACAGTTGTCTTGCCTGAAGCCTTGTACGCGGCAGAAACAACCGTCATTAGAGGAATGACAAGAATTCATGATATTGAGAAACAGGAACGAAAAATTCTTAGGAAAATCCATGGCGCTGTTTTCCGTAATGGAATTTGGGTCAGGAGACCAACAAAGGAACTTTATGAAAATACAAACACCATTGTAGATAAATTTAGGAAGAGACGTCTGCAGTTCTATGGACACATATATAGGATGGATGAGAACAGACTCACTAAGAAGATTTTCAATAACGTGAATGCAAGTAAATTAAAGACCAGTTGGATTAAAGAAGTACATGAAGACATGGAATTACTTAAAATCTCTGAAGACGACATTAAGGACAGAGAACAATTTAGAAATAAAATCAGAAACACGAAAATTGTACAAGTTTCAAGGAAAGATACATCAGGGAAAAAATGGACAGAGGAAAGGAAGAAAAAGCACAGTGAACTAATGAAGAGGTTTTGGGAAGAAAAGAAGAGAGGAAAAGGAAGTGAAGCTGTGATTGGCTCAAGTTCTCACGCTCTCCTGAAGGGGAATAATCGGAAATAATAAATAATAATAATAATGTTGTATGGCCTCGGGTGCCGGGTGCAAGCTTTGTTATTTGATACCCAGAGGGCAACTTGCATGTTGAATTTAGTTGTTCCTTGAAGCACTATGAAAGTCAAGAAGGTTAGATACCTAAGCTCCTTGAACACTATAGCGCTTTCTAGTAGAGAAATGAGGAACTTTGTGTTGGTGGAAAATCCTGAGATTAATTTTGCCATTATGAACACGGCCTACTGAATTCAAATATGTTCTTTAACATGCCAACAACATATGACATGAGTGTCATGACTTTTGCCGCCTTTCAAAAATCACATACCACGGCCAGGAGCAAACCTGCAAGCTTGGGGTTAGTAATCCGACACGATAACCACTCACCCACCGTGGCAAGCTATTTAAATTAATAATACTAGCCCATTTAAAATACATTTCAATATTGGTTATTTAATGACACAAGTGTTTGAAGTTGAAGTTCACATTTCTTTGCTCCAGGACTCAGTAAGTTGACATGCTCAGACCAGGGGCGAATATACAATTTTTTTCGGTGGGGGCTGGCTATCCTGGAAAATTATGAGTATTCTCAGGGGATTGTCACTGCAAAATACCCAGAAATATCAACCAATATCTTAGAGCATATAACTTTGTGTAATTATTTGAGATAAAATTCAAAGTTTATATAGCCTACAATTACTGGCAATACAAAGAAGTTGTAGAATACAACACAACACACAAATAAAATTTTGCCTTAATGAATTTTCTATTATGATCTATGGAGTATGAATGGCAAATATATACATATTTGTCAATTTACTAAGCAGAAAGGTAAGTACCGTAGTGTGGAATTCTCAGTTTTGCCTCAGAAGGCTGGGTGTACCCCGGTCCAGCCCTCAGACTAGAATTAAAATTTCTTGGCAGAGCCGGGAATCAAATTTGGACCTCCGGGGCGGCAGCCAAGAATGCTAGCCACTACACCACGAGGTAGTCTGATTTCAATCTTAATATTGTTTATAACTTAGCCAATAAGTTAAGATTAGGGTACAACCAAATTTAGAATTATTTTATGCTCTTACCAAAGCAATACTTTCTTAATTTTTATTGGCTTTTTTTTTTTTCGGGTGGGGGCTGGAGCCACCTCAGCAACTCCCCCCTTATATACGCCCCTGGCTCAGACCTAAGGGCTGCTCATCTCTAGTAACAATATTTCCAACGACTTGTAGACTTCAGTAATACAACAATAATAGCCTGTATGGTATTTCCTTTCCTATTATTTGTAAAAGCAGTGGGCAAATCCATCAGTTTAGAAGAAAGCAATTAAGAAGATATTATTATCGCTTTTATGTTTCTCAAGCAAAGGCATGAGCATGAGCTAATTTTCTTGGCCTATCAATCTTACAATAGCTGGTGCCAGACGCTAAATGGCAAATAATAATAATACAATACACAGGTTTTGTGCTACGCAAAACAATTACTTTTTCTACACCACACTACTACAGGGTCTTTATATTTGCTTGGCTAGGGCATTCTCTCTCACGCGCTTCGCCAGTGACTGCTCAGTTGCCGGCTGCTTCGCACGCGTACGTTCGGCAAAATACGGTGCTGAAAATCAGTATCATGCATTTTTACTCACCATGTTTACAGTAGATGCTGAAAATGTTCCCCGTCCGCTGCCAAACATAATCGGAATCTTCTTATGAAGTTCTGGTTACTCCGGTTAATTTAGCTTCAGTAAGGAAATAACGACCTTAACGTCTATTTTTATTGTTTACTGAACCTGTACGTTTGAATCTCAAACTAGCCAATTGTTTTATTGTCCGATTTATAGGAATGGGTCTCCCTGGAAATTTCACTCGAAACATTTGTCTTGTTCTAGCTCACGATTTCCTGCACTTTATGTTCATATTGTGCAGATATATAAGTTCAAGTAATGAATATTTCACGTAAGGCATTACAGCACTATACACAATCACAATAAAACAACTGGCTTCTTCTTTCTCTTTACATCATTCCCACTCCTATGTGGGGTCGATGTTTCTGACAGCTCTCCTCCATTTAGCCCGGTCATGCACATCCTCTTCTGACAACTGTTTTTCTCTGAGGTCCTCCTGTACACAGTCCATCCATCTTCGTTTAGGTCTGCCTCGCATTCTCAACTGGCTAAGAGATTCAAACGTACAGGTTCAGTAAACGTTAAAAAGAGACATAAAGGTTGTTATTTCCTTAGTGAAGCTAAATTAAGCAGAATAACCGGAAACTTCATAAGAAGATGCCGATTATGTTTGGCAGCAGATGGGGAACATTTTCAGCATCTACTGTAAGTAAGCATGGTGAGTAAAAATGCATGATACTGATTGTAAGCACCAACTCTACCGTGCATACGCGCACGTGGCATGTGGCAACTGAGGCGTCACTGGCGGAACGCGTGAGCGAGAACGTCCTAGCCAAGCAAATATAAAGACCCTGTATTTTAATGAGTTCGATTAATTGACTAAAGCACACTGATCGGTTAATTGTATTGTTGTACCCCTAGGGTACGCCACCATCATCCCCTAATACTAATACCCCCGACAAATCCAAAAGCCAAACACTTACTTCAGAAATCTATAAATACATTTACAGAATTATAAACCCAATAAATTATCACCTCTATGAACTCAGGTAGCCTCGTATCCCAGCCAACGACCCCAGGGAGGGCTATGACTTAGGAGAAATGTGCGGATTCCGCAGACACAGCGCGACACTTCTATAAGAACTCCGGGAGGTCATGCCCCCGGATCAGTCTGTCTCAGTGCTACCTACGTGTCGAATCGCTGCTGCTAGCTGAAGGGTAAGTGTCTCAAGCGATCACTACACACACAGTCACACTACACTCCCATCCCCCTGTGCTTGGATTGTAATAATTATCTATTTTTATTAATTGAACTGCTATTTGCTAGAGTACCTCAAACTCGAGGTACTCATTAAATTCAAACATAATAGAAGTCACTGGTCTTTATCTTTTATTTAATTAGCTGATAAGATCCTACCCTCTTAGCTTCCCCGATAGGTAGGATCTAGCATTAACTCTACTATTTAATTGCTTCTTGACGTCAGCAGAGCGTCACCGCACAGCGCTGACACAAGCAGGCTCTCTGTTAGCTCGCCTGCTTACGACTTACTTTAGACCGCTGGGTACCGTTATCGCGCATAGAGTAATAATTAAATTACCCTTCCTTACACACCCACACCCAGAACTACCCCGCCAAGCAGTACATTGGGGAGTTCTCCTTGCAGATCGTACTGACGATCGCAAACCACTAGATAATCCACACCTCTTACAAGTAATTGCCAAGCTTTCCCCCCCCATACACACTTATTTCATCCCTTAGGTTAATTCTTTGTACAGGCTACCCTCTCAGGTACCTTACAGTATTTTTAGATCGGTCTGATTAAATCAATTGCTCTAATATTTACAATAAACATTCCAACCTATGTAAGTCATAACCATAGTATGCATTCTTATATTTCTTCTTTTTCTTTTTTAACAAATTGTTTAATACTTTTAATTCCTTATCTGAGTGGACTCCTGATTTTTCATACCCACTCATTTGCTTACAGCAGGGCCATCCACACAGCACTCCCTGAGCTCTAGCACTCCATCCGCGCAGAAGTGAGCAATGTTTGGCTCAACGTACATTTGTGAGCGTTTCTTTTCTGTTCTTAAGCTTGCCAAAAGTAAACATTGTGCAACGATGCGCGATAGAAACTTGCGCAATTGTTTACGAATAGCTGTGTCCAGAAATATTGTACTCAATTTGGAGAAGATTGTTTCCCCCAAAACTAAAAGCAACGGAGCAAAGGTCACTAAGGTCTGTACTATCTGTTCATATTGGTAAAATGTTGTTGAATTTTCCTCTCTAATATGTTCACATTTCAGTTTGGAATAAATCATAATATTCTTTACTTAGCTGTTGAATGTGAGACGCCAGACATGCAGAGAAGTTACGCAAACAGCCAAAACGGTGGAGGAAAAAATGGAACAAGAACCAGACATTACTATGGCAGAAGTGTAATGGGCAGTTAGGAAGATGAAGATGGAGAAAGCTGTGGGAATCGACAAAGTGGCAATAGAAATGATCTAGGCGGCAGGACCAGTGGGACTGCAGTGGACATACAGACTTCTCAGAAGTGTGTGGAGAGAGAAGAAGGTTCCTGAAGACTGGAAAAAGGGATTCATATTGCCAATATTCAAGAAAGGAGACAGGAAGGTGTGTGGTAACTACCGAGGAATCATCTCGCATGTTGCCAAAGTAATGGAAAGAATCCTAGAAAAAAGAATTAGAGTAAAGGTAGAAAACCAAATAGAGGAGGAGCAGTTTGGATTTAGAGGGGGCAGGTCAACAGTGGAACCCATTTTCATTCTGAGACAGAACATTGAAAAGAGTTGGGAAGATGGGAAGGATTTGGTAATGACTTTTATTGATCTAGAAAAGGCCTATGATAGTATCCCTAAAACAAAAGTTTGGGAAAGCTTAACAAATAGGGGGATAGGCAAGGAACTGAGGGACATGATAAAAGGAATGTGCATGGATTGCTACAGTAGTGTGAAGACTAGATTCGGGACATCGGAATGGTTTAAATTGTCACTGGACTAAAGCAAGGAAGTGTGTTGTC
Organism: Meconema thalassinum; assembly: GCA_946902985.2. Lineage (NCBI taxonomy): Eukaryota > Metazoa > Arthropoda > Insecta > Orthoptera > Tettigoniidae > Meconema > Meconema thalassinum. Next base: position 82,000,570 of record OX336400.1, on the reverse strand, counting down.
ACCATTATTGTTCTTAATGGTAATGGATGATATCATGAAGGCAGCAATGAAAGAATATAGTAGGGCAAAGATGAAGGTAATGTTGTTTGCAGACGATGTTGTGATCTGGGGCGAGGATGAGATGGAGGTACAAGAACAGTTAGATGTAATAAATGAAAAGATTGAGCAATGGGGATTGAAGATCAATGTGGAGAAGAGTAAACAGTGGTGGTGAGTAGAGGTAAGAAAGAAGGAAAAGGAGTAATCAAAGTAGGAGATAAGGAATTGGAAGTGGTGAAACACTTCAAATACTTGGGAAGTGAACTGACTGAAGATGGAAGACTAAATTTGGAAATTAGCAGAATAATACAACTCGGGAGTGCTTTCTACCAACAGGTACGGGACTAGTATGGAACAAGGATATACCAATTAAGGCTAAAGAAGTTATGTACAAAGCATATTATGTTCCTATAATGACATATGCAGCAGAAACTTGGATAGTGACTAAGAGGGATGAGAGCAGAGTAGAGGCAGCTGAGATGAGATTCCTGAGACGTATGGTCAAGAAAACGAGGAGAGACAGAGTGAGAAATGAAGATATATGGAAAGAACAGGGAGTACAGAAACTAAATGACAAACTGGAGCAAAACAGATTGAGATGGTTTGGACATGTCAAACGGATGAATGAAGTAGGCTACCAAGACGAGTCTGGAACGACGGATGACAGGGAAGAGAGGACGAGGAAGACCAAGAATGCGGTGGATGGACTAGGTGAAGAATAGCATTAGTAAACGGAACCTGGATTGGAACACCGTGTAGGAAGAGGAATGGTGGAACGTCAGAACAAAGTGGAGAGGAACCATATTTGCCCCCACCCAGTGTCAGCTGGAAAAGGGGAAATGAAGATGATGATGATGATGATGATGATGATGATTCTTTACTTAACACTTGCATTCGTTTCCTGCACATTCCAAACATCGGAGTACCATTCGATGTATACATGTGGTATATTTTCTATGGCAAAACAGCCCTATCAATATGATGTTAAAAAACCCACAAAAGCCGTCGGCCGCACGACTGTACGAGCGTATCTAGTCAGCGTGGTCCGAACATCGTCCGTCTGTCTCAGGTCTCCTCGCTGCCACAGTGTAGCGGTGGTAGGGGAAGGAGTGCTAGTCTGACTGCCCAGTGCTCCCCAAGCGCAGCCGCGCTCTCAGAGCGCAATGACTGGATGGTCCTGGCTTACAGGCTCCACTTAGCAAAGAGTTTTATCATCTCATAGAAAGACCCTATCAACATTTTTTTAAATAACAATTTTTAGTCTATTATTTTATGGGAATACAAACACAATTTTTGTTTTTTAGATTTGTCATTTGTCACAAAATTATTTTATATTATCAAATTAAAGCCCACATTTTTGAGAGATCTGCTTTTTTAATACATTTGTTATAAAAAAATGTTAATAGGAAAGACCAAGTTTAAATGTTGTTTCAAAAGCTTTGCTCGTAGTTTTCCTTTCTTCTTAAAAAAACTGAAGAAGGCCATAATGTGGCTGAAACTGGTATGTAATTGATAAATATTAATTTTAAAATTGTATTTACTAATAGGGCTGTTTTCACCAACGTCAATTATCTCTTAATTACTCATTAAAGGTTATTTAACTTTGCACGAGCATTTCATCAAACAGAAACGCTTGGTAACTTACCACTAACAAGGAATTGCGTTAAATGGCCAAATCTGGCCACTCAACTCTCTAAAGCATTGTTAATGTGGTGGAAAACAGCTGAACTGTGTCTTGTGTATCTCACAATGGTGGTTTGTTTCCGAGTTTCACACGAACTTTCATCAATATGAATATAAAATATGTTTATGATAATGAAATTATAAAAGATCACACACATTACTAAGTTTTAACACCAAGAAAGACTAATACAGAAACTTAAAAAAAAAGTATATCCGAAGTGGGATTCGAACTCCTTCCAGTGCTGCATAATAAATTCAGAGTCTGCATTGCAACCGCTTAAGGCTGGTTCACAATTGGCCCGGGAACGAGAACCAAAATGAGAACCAGAACTAGAACGGAAACGAGAACGCGAAGCTTCCCGGGCCCTGGTTCACAATTGGCCCGGGAACGTGAACTTGTACATGCGCGCGCAATCAGCTATATATAGCATAATAATATTAAAACAATCAGCAAGCGCCCACTAATAAACACCAATTACACAACTGAAATGCTTCTGAGGGTTATAATAAGGTTATATTTACTTTATTAAACACAAATTGTGCACTTTAGAGAAGCAAGGTTAGAGAGCGCATTCACAGGTTATGTTTACATTACTGCGCATGTGCAGGTACAACGTTTCTGATTGGCTCCGGGAAGCTCCAAGAACGTCAAACATGAAACTTGTTTCCCGTTGGCCTTCCCGGGCTACTTTTAGCTTCTCGTTCCCGGAGGTTGATTGTGAACCGACCCATAAGGTAGCGCATTTCAACTTACTTCTCGTTCCCTTTCACGTTCTCGTTCCCGGGCGATTGTGAACCAGCCTTTACGCTACGAAGACATCTGGGTGAGCGCGTCCTATGTATTTACACAACTGCCAGTTCTCCTAAATACTTTGTTCATATCATTTTAATCTTTTGCCACGAATAAGGTCTTTTGTATTTCCCTTCCTTTATAATTATGTTCCAGAAAGTCTCAAGAAAGCATCGCAAACAACGATCTTGTTCTGTCCGCCAAGCTCTCCAAGATGAAACCGAGTCTACGCATGCGTGAGAGCCGTAAATCTTATTTAAGTAATTGCATACCCGAATGGCATCGTGAAATGCATCGAAGATAAACACGCATTAAATCTCGTATTTAAGTTAAATGGGAATTCACTAAATAATCGTTAGTAAAGAGTTGGTGAAAACGGCCCTAAGGAGTATTAGATTTATTAAATACCTGTGACTAATTCTTTTTTTAAATTAGTCAATAAAATTATTATTTATGTTTTCCAATGTACCGGTACTGGTTTCGGTCACATTATGACCTTTAACAGCAAATGTAATTAATATTTATAGGCTAAATAGAAACAAAAAAAGAAGTTATAAGTTTGTGTGATAATGTGATTAAGTTAAACCAATAATTTTCTAAGTGTTTCTAACAATTCTCAAGAAGTAATAATTAAGATTGTGTGCCACTTCCCTGTTTATGAAGTGCACCTGCGCCTCTTTACTGCGAGAACTAAAAGCTCAAGCAGCCATAACCTCCCTGTGAAGACTTCCTAAAAGATGGTATGTTGGCTTTCACAGCCAGTGAATTAAAACTCGGCAATTTTTCTAGGTTTGTACCGTGTCTTGTGTGGGTTTTGCCTAGGACACCAAGCTGGCTCATCAGCGGTTCTTGGTGTACCTGCACGGAGCCCCGGTATGTGGCACGCACTTTGCTACTCCTGTGGTGATCCGGGCGGGGCCACCAAGAGCCCGCTTATTTATTTATCGCATGGCTAGCAAGTAGGTGAATTACAATATTATAAATGTATATATATATATCTTCTTCGTCGTGAATGGGTCTCTTAGGACCACGCGGAATCAACAATGGTTAGCCTTTCTTGCAGCCCAGTACTCCTTCATACGCAACGAATGGGTTTGCTTCCGTTGTGCAGACCAGATATGGTGGTATGGCCGTCTTTCTTCCTCCTTGAAACCCCGTGTGAGTGCAAGTGTTCTGATGACATTTCGGTCTAGGAGATTTGGCGATCCTAATTCTTGCAAGTCTTTTTCAGTCTGTTTGTAACAATTTGATCTAGTTGTTTTGTTTTTCAAGTATGTGTGAATTTTGTGAGTTAATCTATTTGGGTCCATTCTTTCCAGGTGCCCCAAGAATTGGATTCGTCGCATACGCATTTTGTCTGTGATTTTGGAGATGGTTTTATATATTTCAGCATTTGGCTTTGGAAGATGAACACCATCTTTGATTCTCGGCCCTAAGATTTTCCTCATTATTTTACGTTCCTTCACTTCCAACTGATCTCGAAGTGTTCTATGTTGATGAGTGAGAGTTTCTGAAGCGTAGAGAGCTTCGGGCCCGATCACTGTTGTATAATGTTGAATTTTGCATTTCCAGGAAAGACTCTTTTTGTTGTAAGTATTTTTCGTTAACTGAAAAGCAGTTTCCATTTTTTGAATTCTTGTTGTAATGGACCTCTTTTCATCACAATTGTCGGTAATCCATTCACCCAAATATTTAAATTCCTTCACACGAGATGTATGGTCAGTACCAATTTCAATTTCAGATGGGGCATTCTTTATATCTGTCATAAATTTTGTTTTATCAAATGAGATTTGCAATCCAATTTTCTTTGCTTGTTCTTGTAGAAGTTCAAGTTGGTATTGCGCATCAGAGATGTTTTGGGCAATTAATGCCATGTCATCAGCAAATGCCAAACAGTCTAATTCTATGCCTTTAAGTTTTGGTCCTATCCTATGCACTGGCGGTCCGTGAAGGGGAGCTGCAGAGCTGCAGCCCCCCCCAGGGTATTTGACAATATCAATTTACACTTTGAACGTAACGGGGTAACGGTATAATTATACGGATCTCTGCTAGGCGATTAAAATTTTTCGCAAGTATAGGCTGGCTTGTAAATCCGCTTCCCCCCACGGCTGCTGCATCCTCTGCAGCAGCTTAAGAACTTAAATCGCACTTCCTGAATCCACTTCCCCCATTGCCAAGGCAGGTCATTAAAGCCTCTTAGGGAGCTGCACTCCATGCAGCATCGATACGAAGTGCCAACACATCTTTGGAAACAATCGGGTATACAGTTTACAAACAGCTCAAATATTGTACTGGTAGCGGTTAACTGCTCCTAATTCGTATTCAGAAAATTAGCAACTAATATTCTAATGCAATAAATTATAGATAGAATCATAATACTATCGCAAGGATAAGTTTAAATCGCAGCGGCGTTTGCTGTAATATGGCTAGGTTTGCATCACTGAGTGGCAACAGAATCATAGGTAGAAGCAGGAAGTAGGCACTCACGGCATCTGTTAGGTTCTAGCAGAACTAAGTCCATCTCCATCCCTTAGCCAGTGAAAGCAAGGAGGGAGGCATTCAACCATTTCAATGACTGGCGCTATTTTCTTCAAGCACTTGTACTAGCGCTTAAAGACAGCCCAGCGGGGCTAACGAAGTGACCCGAGTACTCACGATCGCAACCGATCATCCATCCATCCCCCTCGAGACAGTCCAGCGGGGCAGTCAGCTGTTCCTCGTTCCTCGTTGAGACAGACCAGAAACAACGCCACCTAGAGAATAAGGCCTCCGCGCTCGGAAGCACACGCGCCAAGAGTAGTCATGCCTCCCGGCCCTTCAAACGATGTTTCTACTCGCAAAGAAAACGCTCATATTGTTGCACTGTACAACTGTAAATGAACACTGCATAGCCTGCAAGTCTTTGAGTAGCCAGCATTGCTAAATTACCCGTACCTCGTAGAATTTACCTTCTTCCTTACCTTTCATAAAATACGCTTTCCAGTAATGCTTGAACTATGAAACTCCTTTATACTGAGGGAGAAAAAGAAATAAACAGTTTCATCTCAATAAAAAAAAGGGCCGTAATTATTACGATAATGATGTTTATTATGATTTTCAGAACGTTATGCACTTATTAACCTCACTTTTAAATGAAGGGAGAAAGGCAAAAATGGAAAAGAATAATTGAACAGCTGAGTCGAAAAACGATAACATTCCATTTCCAAGAGGAGAAAAGAACGATCATCTGTCGAAACTATACGTCTCATTGAAAAATTCACTAATTGCCAATTGTAGTACTAGTAGCAAGAAGTTATGTCTCAAAATGTGTCATCAGTTAGCGACTAATTAATGATTAAATATGCTGGAATATTATCCCATTTCTTTGAATATTGTCCTTTTTCCACTCGTTCAATTTTTAGTATTATTTTACTGGCGTTGGATTACAGAATATTAATTTAATTAAAAGTTTTGTTTTGCAGGTATTTACTAAAATTTATCAACAATTTGGCTACAGACAGAAATACAATACAATACAGTTTTATCTTGTAACATATTTAGCCGAGACTACATTGTACAGCAGGAACATAATTCTCACCAACAATTCAACTTATGAGCCTACTGTTCTTGTAGCTTAATAGAGAATAGAGAGCATTGGGAATCTTCAGATTCTTAACTATTATTTTAACAGATTTTACATTAAAATTACATTTTGCTACTAGAACATTTCTTAAAGGATGTGAAGGTTAAAAAATTAGTTTAAATGGGTTAAAATTTTTCAAAATAGATTCAATTCACATTTTGAGAGGGTTGTTTTTGAAATTACAACAGGACTAAATTTCTTAATCTTGGGAATCAATAATAAGCATATTGACTTTCTGATATGTATAGATGTTAAGAAATATGCTTCACCCATCTGGTACATCAGGACTGCCAAAGCTAAATCTTCAATTGATGATATAGGCTACATTAAGGTAAAATTATGAGCAGGGCTAGGATTTATATGTACTAAAAAGTGTCAATATATGTACATATGTATGTATATATATTTTAGAAATATGTACAATCTAAAAAATGTCAAAATGTAAATATATTTTATGAAATATGGACAAAAGACAAATTTATCCCCATAATACTAATTTTGTTACTTCTATAACCCACATAAATGCATTAAAAATACTGGATTTATAAATCAAATTATCCAATTTTCTTTTATGTCACTTACTTTTCACTTGCTTTCATTCATCGATTATTCCTATTATTACTGTCTACCATAACAGTATGCCATAAAATGTTCTAAATTTTCAAACTTGAAGCTTCTTTTCATAAGAATTGCTATCGTTACACCTACGTACTTCAGAAATCTTTCTTTTCATTACATAACTGTAAACTTGTCCTGTGCTGTCGTATTTCCAGTCACTGAAAACTACAATTCTATATATTTTTATTCATAAGAGTAAAATATGTACAAATATTGGATTGTAATTTACTTGTATGTCTACCCCTTATTATTCCCGTTTTCCAACTGGGTCGGGGATGAGATGGGATGGAAGTCTTTGTGGCGATGGTTTTTACGGCTGGATGCCCTTCCTGACGCCAACCTCATGAGAGGAGTTAATGAGAGATGAAATGAATGATGGTGAATGAAACTGGGCAAGGATGGGGAAGGAAGCGGCCGTTGCCTGTCAGAAGGTACCGTCCCAGCATTTGCCTGGTGTTGAAAATGGGAAACCACGGAAAACCATTTCAAGGACGGCCGACAGTGGGGCTCGAACCCACGCGTCTACCGAGTCAGCAGAGAGATTGGCCCCATGACCTAATGCTGCGCTTTAGCCAGCATAGCCACTACTGTTGGTTGGATTGCAATTTACTAAATATGTAAAATTATTTATTGTGCATGTATGTACTGAAGTCAGAAATATGGAGAAACATGTCAAATAAATTTGTTTAATTTGAAAGAGGACAACATAATCGATGGAGATAAGTTAATAGGATATGAATATCTGTGTAATAGAGAAATAAGTACTGTATTTACATATAAATCCTAGCCCTGATTATGAGAAAGCTGAAGCAGAAAAGAAGTAAAGGACCAGTAGGCAGATATTTTGATTTGGACATTGGTTATTTATCAAGATTAGTGTCAGTTGCTATGGGAAAATATGTTTGTCTTTCTGGGCACAGTGCCCTTGAGGTTTTCTTGATTTTTGTTTCTACAATAATTATTAAAACTACAGCAAAAAGTACAACTTATGCGCCGACCTTGTAACGCTCCACAAACAACGCGATTGACTACTGTTGGTCGAGCTGCCTAGCGCTGGTCAGCCAGTGCGGAGGCCTTACTATTTAGGTGGCGTTGCCAGAAACTTCACAACCTACACCGATCATTAGGGCTAGGAATTTTAAGTAAATTCATATTCTTTCCCTTTGCTTCTACATAACTAAAATTGCTAAATGTCCCATCCCCTTATCTCCACTACCTTAGCTGTCATATAACTACATTTCATTGTTACATATCTAATCACAATGACATTTGTTTTACATTTTTTTAATTTTTAATGTAAAATTACATATTCTGTGATTTTACATACCGGTATTTGATCGAAATGACATTTTGTTTAAATATAATTTTGCTTTTATTTAAAATTACATACCTGTCTCTTATTGTAAAAAAAAAATTTTTTTCGCAATGAAATATACGGTAATTCTAAACAGTGTATGTATGTCTACCCCTTATTATTTCCGTTTTTCCAACGGGGTCGGGGATGAGATGCCATGGATGTAGTTGTGGCGGATGGTTTTTACGGCCGGATGCCCTTCCTGACGCCAACCTCATGAGTGGAGATAATGAGAGATGAAATGAATTATTGGGTAATTCTAAACAGTTTGTATGACAATATTTGTTCACTAGAAACTCAGGTACGGTACGGTACCTACGTGAAACGGATTTTCCAAGCAATTCATAAGCTGTTGAGAAAGGGTCAGGGAAGAATATCAAGAAATATATTAGTGGAGATAAGGGGATGGGATTTCACGTAGCACCCTGCCGGAGACTCACCAGTTGGAATTTAGTTTATTTCAGTTGTCCAGATAGTGCCTGAGACATAATAATATCAACATGCAAAATATGTACATATTTATGTAATTATAGTAGGTGAAATATGTAATATTAATTTGATTTTTATATAAATGATATATTACACATGATATTGCTTGAAGATTCCTAATTGTATTCATTATATTTTTATGCAAAATAAAGTGTGGTACGGGGCAGATAACCTTGATGTTCCTCCCCTTAAAACAATAACAATATAACAAAAGTGGTGTACAATAATTAATGAATTAATTAATTAAGCATGCCCATATTATAGCAAAGATAAATAAATTTCATTATGGCTGAGAAAATGTTTAGGAAGTCAACAATAAGTATTGTTTGGAGCACTTTTTGTTTCCGGGGTGGGTAACAGGTTGAAAAGTTGAGTCTCAGGCACTCACTGGACAACTGAAATAAACTGAAGTCCAGCCGCTGAGTCTCCGACAGGGTGCTACGTGAATTCCCATCCACTTATCTCCACTGATATATTTCTTGATATTCTTCCCTTGTCCTTTCTAAAAAGCTTATGAATTGCTTGGAAATTCGTTTCATGTACCCGAGTTTCTAGTGAACAAATATTGTCATACAGACTGTTTAGAATCACCGTATATTTCACTTGCGAATAAATACTTTTTTTTTACAGTAAGAGACAGAATATGTAATTTTAAATATATAAAGTGAAATTATGTTTTAAATATGTCATTTTGATCAAATATATAAAATAAAAACACTGAATATGTAATGTTACATTAAAAATTAAAAATATGTAAAACAAATGTCATTGTGATCAGATATGTAACAATAAAGTGCAATTATATGATAGCTATGGTTCTAATTCATGGACATTTAGCATTTTAGTTAAGTAGAAGCAAAGGGAAAGAATATGTATTTACATAAAATTCCTAGCCCTAATGATCGGTCTAGGTTGTGAAGTTTCGGGTACGGTCTTACTGCCCCACTGCGCTGGTCTGTCTCATCGAGGAACAGCTGACTGTCCTGCTGGTCTGTCTCGAGGGGGATGGATGATCGGTTGCGGTCGTGAGTATTCGGGTCACTTCGTTAGCCCCGCTGGGCTGTCTTTAAGCGCTAGTGCACTTGTACAATCAGTCTTGCCAACGTGCGAATTATAGCTAAAGATTCTAAAGTAGTGTGCTTGCGTGATTTTAACAAATACTTGCATATTACCGGTATTTCACAGTAGATTTCGCCCTATTTTAATGATACCTAGCAATGTTCCTTGTTCTTACAAAACCGATTTATTTTAGACCAGTCTTAGAAAAAAATTCCGTTACTCCAGTGCTCTACACAAGCTGTGGAAGTTACCCCCTTGTCAACAACCGTAGTACGTGCTGTTGGAGTTTGTGTACGGTTGTGTGATTGGCTTGTGATTGTGTTTCAAGTAAATAATGAGTAACACTGTGCAATTTCTACAGTCGCTTCAATTTTGTAGTTTGACGCTTCACGAGAAATGTGATGTAAAGAGTAAGGGTAGACCAACACCTGTGTTAGACATCAAACAGTGTTCTACTAGCAGGCAGAAGCAATACACTAGGAGCTTCAATCCTGACGTGTATAAGAAATTTGATTGGCTGTGTGGTTTCGAGGTAAAGCAAGCTTTATTTTGTTTTCCATGTATTTTGTTCGGTGGAGAATTCAGCTGGACTCAAAAGCGAATGACAGATCGTAGAAAAATGAGCGAAAAAATTCAGAAACACGCATCTTCCGGAACTCATTTAAATAACATGGTAAATTTTGCAGTGTTAGGGAAAGTGGATGTACAGAAAAGCTTAAGTTCGGCATATCAACAATCGGTTGAGTGTCATAACAATGAAGTAACTAGAAACAGGGAAATACTTTCAAAGTAAATAAACTGTATTAAGTTCTGCGCCTTTAATGAGTTAGCGCTACGCGGACATGATGAGAAAGCCGATTCAGACAACAAGGGCGTGTTTCTAAATTTAGTGCAATACACGAGTGAATTAGATTCCTGTTTTCAGAGTCATTTAGAAAGCTCGACAGCATTCAAAGGAACATCGAAAAGCATACAAAATGACTTGCTTAGTTGCATGCTGGAAGTATGTCGTGAAAGAATCTTAGCTGAAATTGAGGATGTAGATTTCATTTCTCTTCTTGCCGATGAAACTACCGATATCACTGAGAAGTTGCAGTTAGGTGATTGTATTGCGATATTGCACTAATGAAGGCAAAGCAGTTGAAAGATTCTGGGGATTTTTTGAGCCAGCTGGTCAGGATGCAAGTTCAATATATGAATGCATTGTTTCTCAGCTACACATAATATTGAAAGACAACAAGGGAAAGTTAATTGCCCAGAGCTACGATGGAGCATCTGTGATGAGTGGCGCAATAAATGGCGTGCAGAAGCGAATCAGGGACGAATACATGAATGCCTTTTTTATCCACTGTTACGCCCATCAGCTGAACCTGATTATGGAAAGAGCCGCTAAGCAGAATACAAAAGCTCGAGTATTTTTGCCAATTTGTCTGCTATCCCAGCATTCTTTTCGAGATCGTCGCACAGGACATCAGTTTTAGATTCGTGTGTGTCCAGGAGAATACCGTCTGCGGGAGCAACCAGGTGGAATTTTCGAGCTAGAACGGTGAACACTGTGTTTGAGAAAAAAGAAGCCCTAGAAGAATATTTCACTGTGCTAGTCGAGTCAGATTGTTCGAGTGATATTACAGTTAACGAAGCTAGTTCTCTTCTTCGGACACTGGATGATCCGGAATTCAATTTCTGGCTCCGTTTCTTTCATTGCATCATGCCTCATGTGGACATTCTGTACCAACAATTACAGAGTCGTCAGATCGATGTAGGGAAAGTGCGTAGCTGCGTTTCGAGTTTTGTTGAAACTGTCCAGAGAGTCCGAGACTCATTCCATTTGGATAACAACGCTGACGAGAGTGAACACCCTAGAAAGAGAAGGAAGATCGGAGGAAGTCAAACGCGTATTGCTGCTGCCAGGGAAGTTTGTGACATCATCAACAATCAAGTCACATCGCGGTTTCAATTTGTTGACCATTTAGTACTTTCTTCTCTTCTGCAAAACGAAAAATTTGAGATACATAAGAACTCATTTCCGGAAGGAGACTTACGAGCTACCGTACGTGTCTTTCCGATGCTCGAGCCGGACAAACTCAGGACCGAACTGACTATATTGTATCAAAGAGAAGAATTTCGAAACATTAGTGGTGCTGTAAAACTTTTGAGTTTCCTTCTCACTGAAAACGTAGGTCCGTCATTTACAGAGGTCGTTAAACTGTTACGTATCGCTATCACCCTGCCTATGACTACCGAACCAGAACGCCGCTTCTTGTGCCTCAAGAGGATCAAGACGTACCTCAGGAATGCCATGGGACAAGAAAGACTTACTGCACTTGGAATGCTGTCTATTGAGAAGGGTCTGATAAACAGCATACCGAATTTCAATAACCTTGTCATCGAAAAATTCGTCACGTACAAGACTCGGCGCCTGGAGCTGATCTACAAATAAGGTAAGTTAATGCATGTGCATGCAGCTCCCCCAACTACGATATAAGCGAGCCGTCACTGATCCTATGCGTCGATGCACCTGCTTTTCGCCATTCTCGTACAACCTTCTCTAGTGCTCAATTGAAAAGCAACGGGGACAATCCATCTCCTTGTCAGACTCCTGTGTCAATGGGGAATTCTCTGCTCAGTTCTCCCATAAATTTAACCTTAGATTTGGTTTCCATGAGTGTTTCCTTAATAATATTTGTTGCCTTTTGATCTAATCCAAATTCTTTGAGTATTTCGAAAAGGGATTCACGGTCGATGCTATCATACGCCTTTTGGAAATCAACAAATGTAATGACATAGTGTTTGTTCGATGTATTGCGGAAATATTTCATTGAGTTTATTAAATTGATAATTTGTTCCACACACGACCAGCCTTTCCTGAAGCCACCTTGGTATTCACCGATTACTGGATCCAATTGAATTTCTGCACGATTCAGGAGAGCTTTAGACAAAACTTTGTATGTTATGGATAGTAATGAAATTCCACGATAATTGTTGGGATCCGTCCGATTTCCTATTTTGTGCAAGGGATGTATGAGTGCCATCTTCCAGTCAGCGGGGATTTTTTCAGTTCGCCAAACTTCTTCTAAAATTTCTTGCAGTTTTACAATGAGATTTTCTCCTGCATTTTACCACAACTCTGCAACAATTTGGTCTTCCCCCGACGCTTTGTTGTTTTGAAGAATAAAACATTCAATTTTCCGCCTATTCAATACTTTGTTGTTTTTCAATGATTTAATTATCTCTCTTATTTCCTGAACGTTGGGTGGATGAGAATCTTGGTTTTGTTGCGTGTGGATAAATGTGAATGTTTCTTGGGGTTTCTCACAATTGAGCAATACCGAAAAGTAGTTTGCAAGGATTTCACAGTTTTCTGTGTTACTATGAGCAATATCCCCATGTTCATTTTTGAATTGAAGTGATGGAGGGGAATATTTAGTGAGCTTCTGGCGAAAAGTTCTATAGTAGTTTCTAGAATTATGTTGTTTGAAGTCGGCTTCTATTTCTTGTAATATTTTGTTGTCATTCTGCTTGCGAATTCTTCGTATTGATTTCGTGACTGTTCTTCTGACATCCTTGAGATCTTGCAGAGTCTTAGGAGTTTTGTTGCAAGACCAATTGTGCCATGCCTGTTGCCTGAGCCTTACAAGGTCATCACATTCGGCTGTCCACCACGGATGTTTGCGTGTTCTCATGTGTGGTGCTATTTTCTCGGTTGTTTTTATTAATCCTGCTTGGAGCTGTTGCCAGTTTTGTGGATTCAATTGTTGAGTCTCGTTTTTAAATTTATCATTACCTTGAATATTTTGAACATCATATTTACGGGGTGGGATTTTCTGAGAGAATCGCCTTTTCTCTGGAATAATATTTAATGAAAATTTTGTAGGGTAATGGTCAGAATCCAGAGCTAACCCCTTAAGGACTTTTAGTTTCATTATTTCGAGAGTATTTACTCTGGAGATCAGCACATGGTCCAATTGATATTCTCCTAACAGTGGGTTAGGTGACACCCACGTCTTGGACTGAGAGGTTTTCTTTTTGAAAAATGTTGATTTGAAGAATAAGTCATGGTTCTTGCAGATTTCAAGAAGACGCATACCATTCCGATTGGTCTGATTATGTCCTGACCATTTACCTACCCAATATCTATATTTTTTTTCTTTGCCAATTTGGGCATTAAAATCACCCATAAGTATTTTAACATGATTCCTCGGGATTCTTTGAAGTATATCATCTAATTGGTTCCAAAATTCTTCGACTTTTCCTGCAGCCTTTCTGTTGGTGATATTAGTTGGGGCATGTCCATTAATGAGAGTGTAAATTTTGTTTGCTGATTTTATTGTCATGGTGGAGAGACGACCGGAGGGAGAGTGGAAGGTTGTAACTGAATCAAGTAAGGAATAATGGCCTATAAATCCAGTACCAAATTGTGGGCAATTTTTCATAGCTCATTCTCCTGGCTTCCCTTTGTAAATCCTGTAACCTTCAGAATTGATAGGATATTCATCTGTAAATCTAGATTCTTGAAAAGCAATAATCTTGATTTTACGTTCTCGTGATTTGTCTAAAATGGATTTGAGTTTCCCCATCTTCAAGAGATAATTTACGTTAAACGTCATTAGCCAAATCTTTGACTTAGGTTTAATTTTCTTACGGGGTGTCGAGGCACTCCGACTTACCTCATCGTACACGTCTGTGGTCTCCCCAGAATCCGTATAGACCACTTGCGGTTTTTCAACCGTGGGATTTGACCCACTGGGGTAAGTTGTTTTTGAACGTGCTACATCCATGTTGATTAACTTGGATTAGGGATTTGACTAGAATTGAGGTTCTAGTCGGGTTAAGCTCAGAGTTCCACTTCTGAGTGTTATTAATCAGCCGCCACTAACATGTGGAACAGACGCTGTCGGAGTATCGCCACTAACATGTGGAACCGTCATACCCCTAAGACTGATATATGGCCTCCATATACCTTTTACTCATTAACCCAAGCACTGGGTTGCCCCTTCCGCCAATTATGCTGTACCGAAAGTTACCTTCTCCACCAAAAATGCCGTTGAGGTCTTTACCGTTTCCCTGGTAAGGGGCCCATACATGGTACTACCAGTCGGGCCAACTGGACCATGGTTTTTTTAAGAGGTGTTACTCTATCACTCACCTTTTGTTCTGGCTTGTGACAGGCAGAGCCTGGCTTCCCAAACAATGGGTCCAGGTTGGCAGGTTTATATATATATATATATAAATAAGTAAATCATATGTACAAGAACATTGGTTGCATTTGCACTCATAATAGATATCCGGTTGTTGAAGCCAGTCCAGAAAGGGAGGTGCAGCAGACATAATATCTTGTGGTGATCCAGCATACTTCCTCAGCGGACATTCTTGAACAATATGCTTTACGGTTCGAAGAGGAGCTCCTCAGTCACAGGCAGGAGAACCATGAAGTCCCCATTTATATAGCATGGTGTGACCTGTTCTTAGGCGATTTAACTTTACCCTCTGGTTTCTCTTCAGGTTAAATCCTGGAAGTCTAATAGTAGGATCTCAAATACGTTGATGCTTCACAGGAGCAGACTTCCAGTTTTGGCTCCATTGTTCCATAGAATTAATGTCAGGTATGTTATGCCATATTGGGTTCCTTGATCTAAGACGAGTGGAGGAAAGATCGTTAAGAACTTCATGAATAGGGAGATCCTGTGGGTGATTTTGTTGATGTAGCTTTCTCCACTCACGTACTGTTATTTCCTGTCGTCTTAGTTCTGGAGGTAATATGTTACTGATAGTGTGTAACCAGGGAGTTGGGGTGGATCTCAGTGTACCTGGTATGACGCTCATACTTTCATTCAGATGAGCATCGATCTTTTTAGTATGAGCACTACGGTGCCACACTGGGGCACAATACTCTGCTACAGGATAAACCATGGAGAGGGCAATCGTGCGTAGTGAAGTTGCATCAGCACCTCTTGATGTGCCAGCCAATTTCTTCATGATATTGTTCCACGATTTGAGTTTTTGGCCTGTGTTTTCCAAGTCTTTATTGAAGGTTAAGGAACGGTCCAAGTGCTTAGTGCTTAACTCTTTGCTCACTTCAGCTGTTGGTGGACAATGCAATTGCACAGATGAAATGCACACACTTCTGTCTTATTGGGATTGGGACCAAGTCTCCATTTTGTATAATATGCATGCATTAATTGCAAATCACTGGAGAGAATGCTTTCTCCTTCCTCAAGCGTGAAGGTTTGTACAGCAATAGCTAAGTCGTCAGCATAGCAGAATTTGTTGCTGATGGTGTCACTGGTATATAAGTTGAAAAGCAATGGAGCTAATACTAAACCTTGAGGAAGACCATTTTTTTTACTGAAAATGACTTGCTTGTCCTTTGTCCTATGGTGACCTTGAAATACCATTTAAATTTTTTTTTAGGCCTGCGACTACAGTGCCCTGCAGAACAATTTGATAGATTTGGCAGATTTGACAGATGAAGAAATGGAGAACCCTAAAGGTATGGCAGATGCAAATATACATATTTACTTTACTGTGTAGCCCGACCCAGCAGTGTCTGACGCGATGCAGTTACGCACTTTAATTCCTTCACACCTCCTCTGACACATGTGACACGTCCTAACTCCCCGAGTCCCGATGTTGCAACATCGTTCATTCTCTGCTTGGACTTGGCAGTGATAACATAAAGCTACACAATGTAGATGAGAGCTTCGCTCATCCGCCTCTTCATTGTGCAACGACTTGACAACATTACATTGGTTCCCGAACTCAGCAGCAGCTTGCTCTACATACCTTGGTTTTCTCAGATGCACTTTCTATAGTTGAAATCGCAGGTTTTGTGTGTGTTTAAATCCTTCGCTCTTATACGTGCATAATATTGATATACCAGTAAATGTTCTGTTGTGTTCTTATTGTAGGCCACTGATGATGATGATGATCATCATCATCATCATCTTGTACAGTTTCCAGCCCCAGGCTGGGTCTGTTTGGAACATAAGCCTTGCCACTTAGTCCTTTCTTCCCACCACCTCTCCGCTGTCACTCTGGTCCAGTCCTCGCCTCTCTTCTTGACACATTCCTCCACTCCTTTCAGCCATCTATCTCTTGGTCTTCCCCTTGGTCGTTTCTTCTGCATCTGCATCTCATGTATCCTCTTGGGAATCTTCTTCTCATCCATTCTCTTTATGTGTCCATACCACCTCAGTCTTGATGTCTCAATCCTACCTTGCAAGGGCTCCTCTTTCACCATTTCCCTGACCTTTTCATTCCTCACCCTGTCTCTTCTTGTTACTCCGATCCTACTTCGCTGGAACTTCATTTCACCTGCCTGTATTCTGCTTATGTCTCTTTTCTTCATTGTCCAGGTTTCTGAAGCATAGGTCAGTATCGGGATATAGTAGCTTCTGTATAACACTTCCTTGCTTTTTTGTGGGACATCTTTATTCCACACTAAGCTCCTAATGCTTCTCAGAAATGCTTCTGCCTGTCTGCCACGTTCCGTAATCTCTTTGTCATTTCTCCCATTTTCCTCCACTATACTTCCCAAGTACTTGAGACTTTCCACCTTCTCCAGCTGTCCACCTCCAAGTGTTATCCCACTCATTGGTCTGTCCTTTTTCCTGGTCGTTAACAGGATCTCACATTTACTGATGTTGAACTTCCATCCGTACTCTCCCACTGTTTCTTCCCAAGCCTTCAGTTGCTCCTGAATTTCCTCCTTCTTGTTTCCCCAGACCATGAGATCATCTGCAAACACCATTGCTTTCATCTTATCTTCTCCTATCTTTCCTGCTATCCGTGTCATTACCTCGTCCATAACCACAATAAAGAGAAGGGGTGACAGCGCACTACCCTGTTTCAGGCCACTCATTTGTCTGAAGCAGTCTGTTCTTTCCCCTCCAACTTTCACGCAACTCACACTTCCACAATACATTTCCTTCACTCTGCCTACAGTCCCTTTTTCCACTCCCATGTTTTCCATTGCTTGCCAAACCTTCTACCTACACACACTATCATAGGCCTTTTCGATGTCCAGGAAGGCCATCAACAAATCCTCTCCAAATTCGTAGTGGTGTTCCTGGAGCTGTCTCACTGAAAATATGAGATCCACTGTTGATCTCCCAGGTCTGAATCCATACTGCTCCTCTCTCAATTTTCTCTCCACTTTGGCTCGTATTCTACTTTCTAATATCTTTTCATATATCTTGGCACAGTGAGGTATGAGTGTGACTCCCCTGTAATTTCTGCACTCCTTTCTGCTTTCTTTCTTAAATATTGGGACAATTAATCCTTTCTTCCAATCTTCTGGGGTCTTTTTCTCCTTCCATATCACCCTCATCACATGGTACAGCCACTGTTTCCCAACCTCCCCTGCTGCCTTCACCATTTCAACACTCACTTCATCCACACCCGGTGCTCTTCCTCCTTTCATCTTGTCTATAGCCATCTCCAGTTCTCTCCAAGTCAGGTCCTTTTCCAATCCTGTGTTGTCTTCTCCATCTTCCAATACATCGTCTTCCTCCCTATGACCATTTGGATTCAGCAAATCCTCAAAGTACTCTTTCCACACTGTCTTGAGTGTCTCTTTGTTGTGTACCTCATTTCCGTTTTTGTCCATCATTACCACATCCTCTCGCAGACCTCTTCTCTTACTTTTGACCATCCCATAAAGTACTTTCTCATTTCCTCTGCTGTCTTCCTCCATCATCTTTGTCCACTTTACCATCCACTTCTTCCTCTCCTCTGCGACAATCTTGTTTGCTTCTTTCTTCTTTATCTTATAATCTTCCCTTGCCAGATCAGTTCTTTTCTGGAACCACACTCTGAAAGCCTTGGTCTTCCTTCCCACAGCTTCTTTTACTCTCTCATTCCACCATGGTGTCTCTTTACACAGCTTTCTGTTGCTTGTTCTTCCACATACTGCCACTGCAGCTTCCACCATTGTGTTTTTGAATTGCTTCCATTCCTCTTCCTCTGTTTTAGGATTGTCTGTTGGCATCCTTTCCCTTATTATCTTCTGGAATTCTTCCTTGACTTGCTTTTCCTTGAGTTTCCATACTTTGATTCTCCTTTCCTGGTACTCTGTCCTCTTGCTATCCTTAACAACTCCCAGGTTCAATGCAAGTATTCTGTGGTCGCTATCTAAGGCCTCTGATGGTATTACATTTATATCTCTGACACTTCTCTTCATTTCCCAGTCGTACAGCATGTAATCTACCAAAGATTTCTTTGTTAAATCACTGCTGTACCACGTTACCTTGTGGCTTTCTTTCTTCCGG
The DNA here is from genome assembly GCA_946902985.2 of Meconema thalassinum. NCBI lineage: Eukaryota > Metazoa > Arthropoda > Insecta > Orthoptera > Tettigoniidae > Meconema > Meconema thalassinum. The sequence continues at coordinate 81,981,647 of OX336400.1, read as the reverse complement.
AACCAGGAGTTGCCTACCACTAAACCGTTTCTCTTGCAAAAATCCAGCAACTTTCTCCCTTCTTCATTCCTGCTACCCCATCCTTCTGCTCCCAATACATTTTCATATCCTTGCCTTTCACTTCCTACATGTGCATTCAAATCTCCCATGACAATGATGCTCTGACCATTCAACTGCTGCTGTAGCTCCTCCTCAAAGTCTTCCTTCTCTTGAGCTGTACATCCAACTTGAGGGGCATATACCTGGGCTATCTCCAGGCTTCTTCCCTTTACAGTTACTCTGATCTTCATGATCCTGTCACTTATTCCCTTTACCTCTTCCTTCATTCCATCTCTCACAACTACTCCTACTCCACTGCTCCTTCCTTCACTGTTCCCACTCCAGTATAACCGGTACCCTTTCCTCAGTTCTCTGCGACTTTCTCCTTTCCATCTTGTTTCTGCCAAGCCCAGTACATCCAGTTTTCTTCTCTCCATCACGTCCACAATCTCCTCCACCTTTCCTGTCAGTGTCTGTATGTTTAATGTCCCAACGCGTAGTCCATTAGCATATCCGGGTCGTCGTCGTTTGCATCCGTCCTTTCCGAGGCCTGTTCCTGTTTTGAAAGCAAATATGATATCCACTACTGGCTTGCTAGGCCTATCGTAGCTTCACCACAGCCCCGTCAGCCGTCACTTTTCAGGGTTCCCATAGAGCCTTCACAGCTACCGCAGCGGTCCCGCACAAAGTCCCCACTGTACTTCACCCCTACCCCTACTGATTATCAAAGGTCGCAATGCCTCCGGTGCTGTCCCAAGTTAAAAAGAAAAGCATTACACAGTCAGGCGAGAGAAATAATATATAATGTGCACAATTTCATGAAACAAGACGCGGAAAGGGGCGTTAACAAACCTATAAACAAATTCGGCAGACGGGCAGCGGCGGCTGTTCGAGTACCTGAGCGTACAACTAGGGCGATAGTAAGTGAAAGAAAGGTTTTAGAGTAGATGGAAGGTCTCTCTACATCTTTATCCACACCTAGTAAAGCAAGACCGCGAGCAGCCACCAAATCTTCAGTGGATAATTTTAAACAAGAAGTAATACGATGATGTATATATGATTTTGCTTTGCACGAAATGAAAATTCCCACACTTCGATTGTTACTTTCTAAGTTACAACAGGATATTAATTTTTTAGGCAGTAAAGAGAGATTTACGTAAAATGGGATTCAAGTGGAGGAAGACACTGAATAACAGAACAGTTATGACGGAGAGGCAGGACATTCGTCTGCAAAGAACGAAAAACTTAAGGCAAAACATGTTTTATAAAGCACAAAATAAATAAATTCCAGGTTTCCTATTATTTGGGTTTGTATACTTTCATGTACTGTACTTTTCTTTATTATTTTATTTTATTTTATTTCGTGTGATGTGCTAACTGATTAGTTTTCATTAAAGCTTGTTTCTTTTATGACAAGACATGTTAAAAAGAACATGCACACTGCATGTGTTTTGTAACTCCAATATGCGTATAAAACAACACTTATATTGCAGATGGTTTTACGGGTAGTAATTGATGAGTGAGTGATTAATGATCGGTTTTAAAATATAATTCTTATGTGTTTTGCGTCCCTTTTAACTACTGCGGCTTTTAGAGATGCCAGGGCGCTGAAAGTTTGCCCCAAAGGGGATCTTTAATGTGCCAGTATATCCACTAACATGGCTCCCTCTCATTTGCGCACCCTCAAATGCCAGTTGACTGCGCCAGGATTCGATCCTACAACCTTGGGCAGAGCAAGCGAGAACGTTGCCGTTGAGCCACGCAGCCAGTCAATTTTAAAATAAGGACGTAGAATTGTGATTCATGTTTCTATATATTCAGGAAAATGCTGCTTTTCATCTTATTCATATGTAGAAACCATATCCTGCCAAACTATACCCAGAGGTGCGCGTGATATTTCTTTTCACGTTTATAAGTGACGCAAGTGATGAGTCGAGCTAGAACAGTCCTACTCCTCCCACTGTTCAGTGGCCATGCATCTCCGGTCATGCCGCGGCAGAGACTGCTGGGTCAGGCTATAACCCTTCTGATGCCAAGCATTTAATGAGTGGTTATGCTGAAATTGCCAACCATTTTATTGATATAACAGCTTAGGCTTTCACAGCCGGAGTTCATAATTAAGTACAAGTTTTTCGGGCTTGTAGGCCGTGGTCCAGACAGGATATCTCCCGACGTTTCACCGGAAACTGCATCCGGCATTCTCAAGGGTTCCGCTCCTTTCCATGGTCAGCACTACTGACGGTGCCACACTGGGGCACAATACTCTGCTACAGGATAAACCATGGAGAGGGCAGTCGTGCGTAGTAAAGTTGCATCAGCACCCCATGATGTATGAGCACTGCTGACCAAGGAAAGGAGCGGAATCCTTGAGAATGCCGGACGCAGTTTACGGTGACGCGTCGGGAGATATCCTGTCTGGACCACGGCCTACAAGCCCGAAAAACTTGTACTTAATTACAAGTTAAGTGAAATTACAAGTGTTTGATAAAAATGATCTCCTACCTATATTTTCCAAGATAGAATGTTGATATTTTTCTGTAGCAGGCAAACATATTAACATACTAGAGGCTCACTATTACTATTTATACTGGTGATGGATGATATACTAAAGGCAACAAAGGAAGCATACACAGGAACAAAAATGAACATACTTTTTATCACTTTATGTGTTAATTATAATGGCTCAACGGACAATATTCATTTTGATTCTCTTTCGAGAACATTTGATTCTAATACAGTACTTCCCTAGCTGAAAACATTGATGCATGTGACAGTAGGTTCTCACAATCAGGCACAGACATGCCCAGAGTGGCAAATGTTTTACGCTGCAGTAGTACACCGGGGAAGAGCAGAGCTAACGGGTGGTAACTGTACATTATGCTCAACTAATGACAACAAATATGAGGTAATGACGATCCAGTCCGACTTGGCTTAAAAAATGCTAAATAATACGATATAAAATTCAATTGTTTTCCCTCGCAACAACATAGATTCGATTTTTATAACACCATGAAAGGATAAAATATGATACTTGAACATGAAGCAAATCCCAAGAGAGTGGGGTTGATTCCGACTAAACAAGTGGGCGGAAGAATCAAATAAATCTTCCTTGCAACGTTTGGATTTTTCCAGCATTATTATTATTATTTTCTTCCTATGGACCACGCTATTTCAACTGCTTTCTCCTTCTATCTTTTATGTTTGCCCGGTTCTTCGGTGAGCTTCCTTCCATTCTTCGGCCCACATCTTGCCCATTTTCATTTTGGGTTTTCATTCTTTATTTCCCGAAGTGTCTTCAAAGGGTCACATTCCAAGATGTCAACTTCTGATATCCCCAGTTCTAGTAAATCTATTTCCACCTCTCTAAACCAGATCCCATTGGTTTTCTTCCCCACAAAGTTGGCACAGATTTGATTGGACAAGCTTATATTCTTTTTCTTTAATCGTATCGGCCAACTAAGGACCACATTATTTCAACTGGCTTCTCTGGGCTTTGATCTTTGCCCAGTGTTCCTTCATACGTTGCCGGTGTTGCTCTTTTCTTTCTTCCGTCCACATCTTTCCCGTCTTCAACTTCGTTTTTTCTTGAAAACCCTGGTGGTTGTGTAGTTTCTTCCTGAGGGGATTGCTTATATTATTATTATTATTATTAACTTATTATTATTATTATTATTGAGCCTCCATGGCTTAGGCCTCTCACTGCTGGGTCCGTGGTTCATCTCCCGGTCACTCCATGTGAGATTTGTGCGGAGGCAGAGAGGTTTTTCTCCGGGTACTCCCTGTCACAATTTCATTCCAGCAACACTCTCCATTATCATTTAAATTCATCTGTCATTCATTTGATCATTGCCCCAGGGGAGTTCATATCCTCGCAGCTAGATGGGGGCTTCATTCATTCCATTCCCTGACCCGGTCGGTCGACTGGAAGCAGGCTGTGGATTTTTTTCATTATTATTATTATTATTATTACTATCATTTTCATTAATTCCTCCCTAAGGGTGAACACAATGAATGTTCATGTTTTCTTTCTGTCCCTTTCCTTATTCTTCCCAAAAAACTCTTATATTCACTATGTTTCCTCTTTCTCTCTTCTGTCCACTTCTTTCCTGTTTTTTCCTCTTTGGGTGTTTGCTCAAATTTCCGTTTTCTGATTTTCTTCTCTGTATATTTTCCATGTCTTCTGTAGAGATGTTTAGTTTCTTCTTCCACGGTTTCCTTTACCCAATTGGTTTTTAGTGTACTATTCATAACTACATTAAAAATCTTCTTGGTCAGTCTGTCTTCGGTCAGACAGACTATAAGCCTATAAGCCTATGTGTCCATAAAATTTTGCCCTTCTTTTCCTGATGCTGTTTGTAATCATCTCTGTCTGTTTGTTTAGTTCTATTGTCGATCTCTTTATCCATATTCCCTCTTTCTGAACTGGCCCGTAAATCTTTCTCAGTATTTTTCTCTGTTGTTTTTCTAGTTCCTTGATTTTTGTTCTTCCCTTGATTGCTGTCGTTTATGAAGCGTCTTAAGGCTTCTGGCAACACTCAGAAGCGTAGCCAGGATCGACCAATGGGGGGGATCATAGTTCCTCGAAGCCAAATTCTACAAGCATTTCGCCCCGCGGCATTGCCACGCTCGTTATACTTGCACCATGGCCGCGAGGGCAGCTGCAGTAAGTACGGATAGCGTCGGTTTCAGCGGTTATCCTGAGTGTGGTTGTTCTCCGAGTTTTTCCACACTCCCTACAGGAAAGTGCCGGCATAGTGCCTTACTTCAAGTCCCGGAGCGTCTACCACATCCTTGTCCTTGGTACATTTACACAGATTACTACAGTCATCACAACAATACAGGTTGCCAGACAACTTCAACACACACCCAACTATACGGGGCTGATGACCAAGATGTCTCAAGCCCCTCAAATCAATTAACAACAATTCTACAAGTATTTCCATTTCTCAATGAGATATTATTACACAAGAAAAGTTTCATATATTTTGCTCCAGAAGTTTTCGAGTACCGTAGTACAATATGCACTAAAGTCAACAACAACAAAAACGGTTCTTTAAAAAATAATGTTAATTTTGGACTGAAATGGTAAATCTAGAACATTCCTGTTCCCCTGACAGAAACAAAATAAATCGAATCTATCTGTGCTACCAACATCTCTCAACAAGAGAAAACATTTACAGAAGTCTCAGCAAAGGTGGGCATGTCCTCTCACGATGTATCATGTTGATTTATGCATGGTGGCCACTACTCCTGGAAAACCTGGAAATCCTGGAAAACTCCTGGAAATCTCCTGGAAAATGATGAAAAATTTGAAACCTCCTGGAAAATAGCCACTGTTAATCTATATATATAAAACAATGTCGTGTTAGTTACACTATTTATAACTCAAGAACGGCTGAACCGATTTGGCTGAAAATTGGTGCGGAGGTAGCTTGGAAACAGGAGACGGACATAGGATACATTTTATCCCGTGACATGACATAAAACGTCAAAGAGAATCAGGGGCGGTTCCTGAGGTGGTGCCCGTGTGCCATGGCACCACCAATGTAATGAAGAGAGAATATGTGACTTTTCCCTCTCAAGAACAGTTTATATTACATTTACATTTTGAGGAAATTGTATGCATATTCTGCATTTATTTAAACGAGCGTCAAACTGACATGCGTTCTGGTGGCGCTTTATTGAATTACTGAGCCAGAGCCAACCGGCACTACCTACGAACATCAGACCGCATCAGACACTGTACTGCAATAAGGACCAGTTTGGCTTGAGTTTGTTTGTGTTGTGTTGAGACGCATATTACCCTGAGGTAGAGCCAACGGCCCCGTGACGCGGAGCTTCTATTCTATCCACGAGATAGCAGCACGTCACAGGTACAAGCGCACATTACATACACGTTAGAACTGCTGAACTGCTTTATCTTTCAACCACTAGAGTACAGCATATGGTAACACACCTCCAGTGGTACCAGCTTGACGATATATCACTGTGTGTGACTATTAAATAAATTCAAACCACAAAATAGTTTTAGTTCTTTATTGTTTGACATTTAGAAACTTTTTTAGGCTCATATTGATGACGGGGATTATTTGTTCTCTCTTTGTAATGTAAAAATTCGGAATTTTTCAACGAGTTTTACTGTGTTTTGTTAATTTAATCTGGCGGCACAGTTTCACGTCCCAAGCGTAAACACAAATTCTCAAGTTTGACTGCAAATGTGTATGAATAGTGTCCGTCGTAAAATAGCTTTTGTGTCCATTTATATTAGATGCAGGGGATATCCTTTCCAAACAATCCGTATGTACGATAAGTAAGGTTGTCTTAGAGGTAGGTCATCGTGTTCATTTCATCTCACCTATTTATTTAGAGACAGCAACTGAAATTGCGACAAAGAGGCTGTGCGCGCGTATGTGTTAGCCATTGCCGGCTTGATCGCAACACTCCTGGTTGCTTTAAACTGCCTGCCCATTCGAGGATTACAGCATTGGTTTGAGCGTACAACCTCGTTTCCAAATAAAGGCGCTAGGAAGCAGCACCAAGGCACTGTGGCAGACATAAGTTTTGTATTGATGTTAATGGAGCAGTTGTGTTTGGAATGTATTCTGAATGATTTTATAATGCTGTACTGCTGCGTGCCCTTTTGTAAATCAGAACAGGGAAAGTTAGAATACCGGGGAATCTCATTTCATGAGATACCATCGGACAATTCACTGCGTGGGATGTGGTTACGTGCAATTTCCAGAGAAGGTGACGCAGGGGAAGCAAATAAACAAATAAATAAATACATACCGGTACATGAATGAATGATTGAGTAAATATGTGAGACAATAAATATGTAAGTAAATAAATATGTAAATAGGTAAATATGTAAGAAAGTAAATAAATAATTTAAGAAATATGTAAGTAAATAAATAAGTTAATAAATAAGCAATAAATAAGTAAACAAATAAATAATAAAATAAATAATTAAATGAATAAATGTGTAAGTAAATAAATATGTAAATAAATAAGTGAATAAAGAAGCAAATAAATAAGTAAGTAAATAATTAAACAAATAAATAAGAAAATAAATAATTAAATAAATAGGTAAAAAATAAATAAGAAAATAAATAATTAAATAAATAAATGTGTAAGTAAATAAGTAAATAAATATGTAAGTAAATAAACAAATAAGTAAATAAATAAGTAAATAAATAAGCAAATAAATAAGTAAATAAATAAGTAAATCAATAGATAAGAAAATAAGTAAGTTAATAAATAATTAAATAGATAAATATGTAAGTAAATAAAGAAGTAAATAAAAATAAGTAAATAAATAATTATATAAATACATATGCAAGTAAATGAGTAAATACATATATACCTGAATAAATAAATAAGTAAATAAATAAGTAAACAAATAAATAAGAAAATAAAGAATTAAATACATAAATATGTACGTAAATAAACAAATAAGTAAGTAAATAAGTAAGTAAATAAATAAGCAAATAAATAAGAAAATACATAATTAAACAAATAAACATATAAGTAAATAAACAAATAAGTAAATAAATACGTAAATAAATAAAAGAGCAATAAATAAGCAAATGAATAAGTAAAGAAATAAGAAAATAAATAAATACATTTGTAAGTAAATAAATAAGTAAGAAAATAAACAATCTGTCCAAAAAATCTGCAAAAATGTATAATACAGCCATCACAATAAGACGGGTTATCAGACAAATTCACCTCACACCCAAGTACATGGGGCTACATGACCACGATGTCGCAAAGCCCCTAAATAAATCATCATCCAATTTTTCGGGGGCTGGAGGCATTTCTTTTCCCTGTCTTTTATTGTCCTTATTCTTTTCTTTTCATCTCGCCAAGTATGTAAGTTAGATTTAAGTCAGTTAGAAGTAGTTATATCTTTATTATCGTCTGCATAATTACGGGAAAATGAGCTAGACATTTCGCCCCTTAAAAACAACCGCCTCCACCACATGTATTTTTGCTTTCCTTTATACTGAAAATTTGCCCGTAAGTATATTTATGTGTCTAAATACTTTTAGATGTTAGAATAACAAAGGAACTAACTTAGTGTAATGTTTTCACGTCCGTCAATCTCGATATTAAGCCTCCAAACATAACAATACTTCGTTTCAGGTATCTTCCCCTTTAAAAAGCCGCGGCAATCTCAGTGCCTTGGTGCTGCACCTAGCGGTGAATTAATGCATATATCTTGTACGCCTGTGAGTGTCGAATGGGCAGGCGGTTTAAAGCAACCAGGAGTGTTGCGATCCAGCCGGCAGTGGTGTTAGCAATAGCCATGCTTATTTATTCCTATATAGACATGTTACTTAAACTTGCATAGCATTGTGTATCATGCGGCATTGACCATATAAACACAGTTTTAATCTAAGTGTGCTTTTTGAATCGATATATGCAAGCTAGGTCCCTTAATAAAATTTGATTTGTTTCATGTTTGAAGATCGCATAGCTCGAGCGCGACGTACGAAGCCGTAGAAATCTCAATGAGCTCTGTGTCACCTTTCGGAAGTGTAACAGTGAATAAAATAAGCGAGTTGTTACAATCCCCATTTAGCAATAGTACCCTCACTGAAGAAATAGACATAAAAACTAGGTAGGCCACTTCCTAATTTAAACCTCCAGCAACGGTCAAAAAATTGATGCCACAAATTCAATCCGGAAATTTATAGCAAAAACAAATGGATTTGTGGTTCCGAAGAAGACAATGCATTCTTTTGTCTTCCTTGTGTGTTGTTCGGCGGTGATGGGAGTTGGAGTAAGACAGGTATTAGGGATATATGACACATATGGTCTAAAATTAAAGTCCATGAATCATCAAAGCGACACATGGATAATGTTTTAAGCCTCTCATTTCTGGGCAAAACGAACATTCAAAGCAGGTTGGATAGTCAGTACAGACAAACTATTATCACTCACAACAAACAAGTAGATAAGAATAGGTATGTCTTAAATTTAATTATAAACTGTATCCGCTTTTGTGGTGCCTTGGAATTAGCCCTTAGGGGACATGATGAAACAGAAACATCCGAAAACAAAGGCGTATTTCGCGAATTGATTCAGTTTAGTGCTGAATTGGATAAGGACTTGAAAGTTCATCTCAGCCAGTCGTCTGTGTTTAAAGGCATCTCCAAGACTATTCAAAACGAACTGCTCAAATGCATGCTCCAGGTGTATCACGACGAAGTGTCCAAAGAAATAAAAAAAGGCTGACAATATAGCAATAATCGCTGATGAAACAACTGATGAAAAATCCACAGCCTGCTTCCAGTCTCCGACCGGGTCAGGGAATGGAATGAATGAAGCCCCCATCTAGCGGCGAGGATATGAACTGTGCCGGCTGCCGAGACCTGACGCACTCCTCTGGGGCAATGATTAAATTAATGACAAATGAAATGATAGTGGAGAGTGTTGCTGGAATGAAATTTTGACAGGGAAAACCGGAGTACCCGGAGAAAAACCTGTCTGTCTCCGTTTTGTCCAGCACAGATCTCACATGGAGTGACCGGGATTTGAACCATGGACCCAGCGGTGAGAGGCCGGCGTGCTGCCGCCTAAGCCACGGAGGCTATGAAACAACTGATGTGTCTTGAAATTTTCAATTGGTTATTGTGTTGCGCTACGTTGTTGAAGGAAGACCAGTAGAAAGATTTTGGAACTTTATTAATCCCGAAGGCCAAAATGCTCATGTCATCGCAGACAGCATTTTAAGTGAAATCGACCCCTTAGTGGGTGATCAACCCACTAAATTGATTGCCCAAAGTTATGGCGGAGCATCCGTTATGAGTGATGGATTAAATGGTGTGCAAAAGTTAATCAAGGATAAGTACCCTAATGCAAATGTTATTCATTGCTATGCGCACCAACTTAATCTCATAATGTCCACAGCAGCCTCCGTTAATCGACAGGGTCGCATCTTTTTCGCTCATCTCACAGGAATTTGGTCTTTTTTTTTCGCATTCGCCACAAAGATCGAAAGTGTTGCCGAGATCATAGAGAAAAGTTTGCCTCGAGTATCACTCACACGATGGAATTACCATTCGCGTGCTGTGAAAGATATTTATGAAAATAGGGAACACCTCGTCAAAGTTATGGAATCCATTGAAAGCAATGAGTCCATTAAGTTACCTTCCACCATTGAAAAAGCTGGAGCATATAAGCAAAGGCTTAATGACAAGAAATTCATTTTCTGGCCAACATTTTTCAATAAGATAATGCCTCATTTTGACATAATTTTTAATCAGCTGCAAAAGAGAATTACTGACCCAATTAAAGTGAAACAAGACATTCAGCATTTTGAAGGCATCATACAGGCAATCAGGGGCAATATTGATGAAATAATGAATGAGACTTTTATCGAAAGAGGCGAATCCTTATCTTCTAAAAGACCCCGGATTGATGAGGACTGTAGAAAAAGGGACGCTCGGGAAGTATGTGATGCTATCCTTTCAGATATAAAAATTCGCTTTCAGTTCACTGGACTCCTCACAGTTACCAACCTATTCGCAGTTCAATATTTTGACAATTATATCAAAAGCTTCCCAGACCTGTACCTTGACGAAATGACGAGCGTATATACATTTCTTGATAAAAGAAAGTTGAAGGGTGAGCTGCAAGTATTCTATGCTAGGCCTGAATTGAGAGCGGTCTCTGGTGCCGTTCCATTTCTGTCGTTGATTCTGGAAGATGAGCGATGTGATACGTTGGAAGAGACAATCAAAATCTTGAAGTTGCTGATCACAATGCCTCTCTCAACATCGGAAGCGGAGCGGTGTTTCTCAATGCTCAAACGGATAAAGACCTTTCTTCGGAACACAATGATGGAAGAGAGATTAAGTGCCTTAGGAATGTTGTCGTGTGAGAAATCATTTGTGAACAAGATTGAGAACTTCAATTCAAAGGTGATAGACGTATTTGCCTACAAGTAAGAACGAAGAATGGACTTTCAGCACCGCTCTTATTAATTCAAATGAAGGTGTCGATCGAGGTTTTGGAACAAATATTTTTGGTGAGTAGGCCTAGCATATGTTGTTTTCTTCAAATTATTTTTCTGAGAGGTTTGTTCTATTATAATTCTTAAAAATGGTTTTTATTTAAAATGCATATCGATCAAAATATGTGTTTGATATAATATTGTATGGCCTCGGTGCCAGGTGCAAGCTTTGTTGTTTGACACCCAAAGGGCAGCTTGCATGTCGAATTTTTGTTGTTCCTTGGAGGGCCATGAAAGTCAAGAAAGTTAGATATCTAAGCTCCTTGACACTATAGCGCTTTCTAGTAGAGAAAGGAGGAACTTTTGTTTTGGCAAAAAATCCCGTGATTAAAATATTTGTAGTAGTTACGCTATTTCTCAATTCACTTCAGCTGACACTTCAATTAAAAACGTCTTCTACAATAGCACAGTTAAATAATGTTAAACATATAACTTATTGCATAAAATATGCACTACCCGTACCTACAACTTTGAATTATTTTATTGCAAATTTTGTATTTGCTGGCACCACCAAGTGAAAAATCACCAGCCGCCACTGAAGAGAATACAAGTCACTATAAAACGTAACGCAAATGACAGCTAAAGTAAACTCATTAAGGAATGGCAAGGCAAGTCGTTTCAAGGCAACAGTAGCTCTCGACGAGACACGGCCGACTGGATGCGAGTAGCGCTCTCCACTACCGGTATAGAAAACATTAAAATACTTAATTTTTTTATTTGTATTTTTATAGGCATAGTTAAACCAATTTACGATACAGAGCACGTGAGTAGTTTAAACAAATGAGTGTTGGCGAGGCGTTCATATAGCCTACAATTCATCCGATTGCGACCAAATTTTGGTGGGTTGTTTAGCACACTTCCGGAAAAGTTATAGGCATAGTAAATCCAATTTACAGTGGATAGCGCGCGAGTAGCTTCAATAAAATGGCGTGCGATTCGTTTCAACAAAAACCCACATGCATTCATATACCATTCATCCCATTGCGATGAAACTTGGGTGAGATGTTATGTACACTTCAGGGAAAGTTTTTGGCATAGTAAATCCACTGAACAATAGGTAGCACACGACTAGATTCAACAAATGAGCGTCTACGCCCGAAGCGTTTCAAACAAGTCCAGTATGCATTCATATACTATTTGTCCGATAGCAATGAAACTTGGGTGAGATGTTGTGTACACTTCAGGTATGTTTTCTGGCGTATTAAATCCACTTTTCAATAGGTATCGCACAAGTATAGTAGATTAAACAAATGAGCGACGACGCACGAAGTGTTCAACAAAGTCCCATATGCGTTCATATATCATTCGTCCGATAGCGATGAAACGTGGGTGAGTTATTGTGTACACTCCAGGGAAGGTTTCAGGCTTAGTAAATCCATTTTACAATAGGCAGCTCATGAGTAGATTCAATAATTGAGCAAAGACGCGCGAAGCGTTTCAACAAAGTTCCGTATGCGTTCATATACTATTCGTCCGATAGCGATGAAACTTGGGTGAGATGTTGTGTACACTTCAGGTAAGGTTTCTGGCTTAGTAAATCCACTTTTCAATAATAGCCCATAGAGCGTTATTCTCCATTTTTAGGTCCGTATTGAATATATTACTATCAAACTATTAATAATTTCCGTCCTTTTCAATACAATGTTAAATAGATAATAGATAATCAAAACATTGTATTGGAAAGTACGGAAATTATTAATAGTTTGTTAGTAATAGCCCATACTACAGTAGTTATAAATTCATGTATTAGTTTCAATGAAAGTCACGGACATCTCGACATACTGTAGTATAGAACAGAGTCACCGATTCTTGGATGTAACGGGTAATGTCGAGAATCACTGGATGGATTTTGAAGTGGTTTTCTCCATTCTGTAAATAATTTCTCGAAGCAGGTTTCTGTAGAAGAACGTTCATTTGTGACCACAGGAAGCCGAGCAGTAACAATTTCAGTGAATCGAGTCGAAGAACAACCTGCCGTCCATGCGCCTTTTTTGGCTTACGCTGGATAAACTGTTAAACATATCTATATAGGCCAACTATGAGTGTAAGAATTGGTTAGCATGAAAAGTTCTACAAAAAGGTTTGCGACAGCGTATCTCTTTCTTTAATACATTGCCCACTATAAGTGATTTTACGTTTTCATTTCTTCCAACAATTTCCATTCAGTGGAAATATAAATTACTAGCTTCGGAGCGAGTTTACGAGGTAGCAAGCAAGTCTATCCACCCAGCTTCGGCCAGCATCAACTTTCGAGGCGTGTTGAGTTACGACTTCAGAGAAGAGTATGTGTTCGTAGTATCGCTACTCACCTCGGCTTTTCAGGGACCTGCCGTCCGTACGCTGGGTAATCTGTTAAAGATACCGGGCGAAGCCGGGGCAGGTATGGGTATAATTGTAAATATCAAATTCTTAACCATATCAAAGGCTAGTTCTTCCGTAAAATTGAGTAACATTATAATTAATTAGAAAAATACCGGTGTGATTAGAGCAACGAAAAGTATAGAAAGATCTTACGGTCTTAAATGGCTCAATTGCAAGTAGTCTACTTCGTATTTCTTCTGTGATTTTGAAACCTCTCATTGCTGAATAATACAATTTCAATTTTACAAATAATTTCAGCAATAACAATATTGTGTACCGTACCTTCACAGCAGTCATGTGGGGGACCAGGTATTTCATAAGAGAATTAACAAACAGTGTACCACATCTAAGTTTATGAGCATTATCCTGATGACATATGTGGGCTTACTTCAAAATGATTCAAGAATATTGTACAAAATAGTCTACAGTTTTATTCACGGTGGACGTGGTGACGCAGCGGTCAAGCTGTATGCCTCTCACCAAGGTGGACCGGGTTCGATTCCCGGTCAATGCACGTGAGATTTTCGAAGTGAAATGCCATGTCCCGTGGTTCGGATTCCACGTAAAACGGAGGTCCTGTGGCGTATGATCGCGAGATTAATGGTCACGTTAAACTACAAGCTTCCTTTAGTTTTATTCATTAAATCAACTCTTTGACTATTTGAAAGCCATTTTCTATACGTGAAAATTAAAATATCGGCACGTGTTTGAGATGACATAATTTACGTTTACTTATGTCTTAATTTTCAAAATGCATTGATATTATTTGAAGCCTCCGTGGCTTAGGCGGCAGCACGCCGGCCTCTCACCGCTGGGTCCGTGGTTCAAATCCCGGTCACTCCATGTGAGATCTGTGCTGGACAGAACGGAGGCAGACAGGTTTTTCTCCGGGTACTCCGGTTTTCCCTGTCAAAATTTCATTCCAGCAACACTCTCCACTATCATTTCATTTCATCTGTCATTCATTTAATCATTGCCCCAGAGGAGTGCGTCAGGCCTCGGCAGCCGGCACAGTTCATATCCTCGCCGCTAGATGGGGGCTTCATTCATTCCATTCCTGACCCGGTCGGAGACTGGAAGCAGGCTGTGGATTTTCATTTTCATTGATATTATTTATATCTGAATTGCAACCAATGGCCATAGCAGGGCATTTCAATTGAACGCCCATAGCCTCCCCAATTTCAATTAGTTCCAACTTTGGCTACCAGATGCCACTGTCACTGACACCCAGCGGCGAACGTTGGAACTTGATGGAGAGTTTCTAACCAAATAGGGTACAAATTGTGGCTACACACTACCATTGTAGTGGTAGGTTCCTTTACATGCCATAAATCTATGACATGGGCCCACCGGCTTCACTTCGCCTCCAAAGGAAGGCATACTGAAGGTTTTTAACGCCCTTAAAAATCCGACGACCTCGGCCGGGTTTGAACCCGCGATCTTGGGTATAGCAGTTCAGCATGCTACCGACTTCGAATCCATGCATAGATATCCTACCGAGACATGCTTCTGATTTATAACCGAATGGCTGCGTGGCTCAGCGGTAACGTTCTCGCCTGCTCTCCCCAAGGTTGCAGGATCTAATCCTGGCACAGTCAGCTGGCATTTGAGGGTGCGTAAATGCAAGGGAGCTGTGTCTGTAGATTTACTGGCACGTTAAAGATCCCCTTCGGGGCAAAATTCCAGCACCCCGGCGTCTCTACAAGCCGCAGTAGTTAAAAGGGACGTAAAATCAATAACATTATTATTGATTTATAACTAGTTAAAGACCTAGTTCCGTTGTTGGTTTTGAAAAGCTTTATAATACAAGTCTAAAATCCATACCGGTAGCTCAAGTCTTAACTTTTAGGGTCCTTTGGAAACTCGCGTGTCTTCTTGTTATTTGAACAGACTATATTAATAGAATGACTTCCCAGTTGGTCGACATGAATACACCCAATTAGATTGGGTGAGGAGTAACAATTAATTTCCCTGTGTAGTTCATAATACAGTAATTATTTATACACTTAATAAAACGTTTCTCATACACCCCTCCCTTTATGCGAGAATAGTTTTATTAAGTGTATAAACAATTCATGTACTTTTATTTCAGGAACTAGGAGATAAATTGCCACTCCCCGCCCAACCTGATTGGGTACCGTACAATCGTGTTGACCGACTGAAAAGCGATCATATAGGTTACTTAGCAACACTGAAATATGGCTTTTAATAATTGAGCTGTTTATTGCACTGCACATTTCCTCTTGTAAATCACTTGTTAAATTAAAGACATAAAGCCAGCAAAAATAACATTCTCCAACACAGCGCAGTCGGCACATGCCTGCTGGCGGTAGAAAGAGATGAGTCATTCGGCTGTGTAGATAGACTGTGGTTATACGTTGTCATGAAGACGAGTCTAGCCTCAAATGAGAAGCCGGGCCGAAGGGCGACAACTGTACATCACCAAGTAGCCGGTGTGGTGGTGAAACAGACACAAATCACAACCATGCCGATTTTCCAATGGGGGTTCTAATCCCCAGTAACCCCCCCTTGGCTACGCCACTGACAACACTACTGTATTATACAGGGTGGGAGGGAAGCAACTAGGTATTGAAATTGACGTATAACTTTTATGTTTGAAGAGTTATTTATTGGAAATTAATACAGTATGTACACTGTTATATGGGAATATGATTGCATACCATACAATTCCATTACATTTTGATGTAGGCACCTGTGGCGTCGACCAATTACCTCAAACGACCTGGCATGGAAACCACAGCTTACTGGAGGAAGTTGTGTGGGACGTTGGTAAGAACTCCCTGAATCCGTGCTTCCAATTCATCCAATGTGCAAGGTTTCGTTTGGTACACCTCCTCTTTTGCCCAGCCACATAAAATAAGTCACAGGGTATGAGGTCTGGACTTTTTTCAGGACATTCATGAAGTCCACGTCTCCCCAGCCAACGTCCTCGAAACTTCTCATCCAACCAGTTCCGCACGACATTTGCAAAGTGAGGCAATCTTGCATGGAGATAATGTTGGCGGTATTTTCCCATCCAGATACCGTGGGCCAAACTTTATCCTGAAGCATTTAAAGGTTGCGTTCCCCACTCATTGTGTTACGCCGGAGATATGGGCCGATGACATTTGTAGCCGTTATTCCACACCTCACGGTCACTTTTGGACGAGACTGCATCTTCTCCACCATAACTCCAGGATCCTGTGCCGCCCAGTAATGGCAATTGGGCCGATTGACGAAGAACTATCGAATTCCACACCTCATAGTGCGAAGCAATCTGCTCGTTCTTTTACTGTCAGGCAATCGGCCATCTTTGTTATTGTTGAGTGTACTGCCTTTCGCGGCCACCGTTGATACTGAAACGGATTCTTAAGCTGGGATGACAAGTGAAACGGTATTTACTTTGCTCCACGTTGAGCGTACAAATGAAACGGTAATTAGTGCCCCATGTTGGTAGCGACAAATGTAACTGTTTCGCTAGCCCACACTGTTGGGTAATAAATGTAATTGTTTACCTTTGCCTAAGCTATGTTGTTTTAATGGGCGCCAAGACCTCAATGCAATGCTGAAATCTAAATTTGTATTTAACAACGTCTAGCTCTGATAGAACACCGTCAAGAATCTATTCACTCAGATCGTGGTATGATTTGATCATTAACCCAACAAACAATTGTATCAGGAGAAGGAATTGGTCTATATCTAATGCTACCTACTGAAAGCAAAGATTGCATTGTGAAAGAAATGAATTTCTTATATAAAACAAGTATAGCAAAATTGATAATAATAAGTATAAAATTTAAATTGGAGCGTTGCGATTTTAATATTACCGATAGAAAATTACGTGAAAACGGAGTCTGATAAATTGATTTTACTCTTATTTCCAAGCTATGAAGTTACTGAAATATGAAATGTAAAACAAAGAAAAATGAGAGATTGCGTATTTCTGCGTCATTTGCGCTTACCATTGGAAATTGCCAAGGCATTTCCCTCGTACTTGCTGATGCTGTGTGCTTCCCACAGTCTCCTGGACGTCGTCATCTCCGTCGAAATTTGATGATATTCTGGTAGATTAGATAATTCTATGGTCCGTACATCGGACCCAAACGCTCGTACAACCAAGTTTTACAAAAGTTCGTCGCTAACTCCACTGAACATCGGAGCGACACGCACTTGCGACCGTACTCTGCAAGTGTTTCACAGATTGTCCTCGTTTCACGGCGCGTCGAACGATATATGCACACGTTGGCTCCCCCACTCTTCAGCCGGCTTCAGCTTGCGTGGTCCTCACTGATTGGATGAGCACGCCGCTAGTTCCCCTCCTCTGCCTCATTACACTCGGCGCGCGAGAGTTCCGTTTCAACAATTCGCCTTTTCTAGACCTTGCGACCCAGCCTTGCGTAATACTTCCCGACAAGATTCAGCGTGTACTTGAAATCCCAGTGAGTCACGTCTCTCGATATACCCTAACTGACGAAAACTCTGTAAAATTCCGTAATCATATAATTTTCTATGATATCGTCGTTCGTAATAATTTGCTTGATAGCGTTTTCTAATACATAGAAAACCTATCTGAATGCTAATAATTTTTATAAAATGCTCCGAAAATATCTAAATAATAATTATAATAAATTAATAATAATAATAAATTAACATGAAAAATTCTCTTGGCTGAACAATTTGCCGCGTAAATAAATATAGAATGGCTTCCTACTGACTTATGCCAGTTGCATAAAACCCCTCGAAAAACACGTTACAATACTACGTGGCATAATAATAATAATGGCTTGCCACGGTGGGTGAGTGGTTATAGTGTCGGACTACCAACCCCAAGATTGCAGGTTCGCTCCTGGCCATGGTAAGTGATTTTATGAAAGGCGACAAAAATCACGATACTCATGTCATACGTTGTTGGCATGTTAAAGAACCCATTTGAATTCAGTAGGCCGTGTTCAATGGCAAAATTAATCTCGGGATTTTCCGCCCACACAAAGTTCCTCCATTCTCTACTTGAAAGCGCTGAAGTGTCAGGGAGTTTAGAAATCTAACCTCCTTGACTTTCACAGCGTTCAAAGGAACGACGAAATTCGACATGCAAGCTACCCTCTGGGTGTCAATTAACAAAGCTTGCACCAGGCACCCGAGGCCATACGATATTATTATTATTATGCCACGTAGTATTGTTGAGTGTACTGCCTTTTGCGGCCACCGTTGATACTACGTGGCATGAAAAATCACTATCTTATTTAATGTTCTGTATGTTTGCGCTATTTCCAATATTATTCCATCAATATTAAAAACGTAACAGCCATTTAAAAATACCTAGTTACTTGCCCACCCTGTAGTGTCGTAGTTTGGCGTTGATGTAAATACTTTGTTTGATTATTATTATTATTTTCTTGTTTCCAGAGTTGAAAGATATCTTATTGTCAGTGCTCTTCAACACTGTGATGTTTGTGATCAATATCCTGATGATATTAGGAACTTCTGAGGTATGTGAATTATTTTAAGCTATTTGTTAATAATAATAGTAACCTAGGACGTTTTCTTTTATGACTATAATAATATTATTAATAATAATAATAATAATATTGTATGGCCTCAGTGCCGGGTGCAAGCTTTGTTAATTGACGCCCAGAGGGCAACTTACATGTCGAATTTTATGGTCCTTGAAGCGCTATGAAAGTCAAGGAGGTTAAATATCTAAGCTCCTTGACAATATAGCGCTTTCTAGTAGAGAAATGAGGAACTTTGTGCTGGCGGAAAATCCCGAGATTAATATTGCCATTATGAACACGGCCTACTGAATTCAAATGGGTTCTTTTATGACTAAACATTTTCCTTAAATTGAAATTGATTACATTGCATTATATATGTACAGCAACCTGCCCCGGCTGCTCCCGGGAACAGTTATGAATGCAAGGTGATGGGCCACTTTTAACCGAGGTCTTATAAGATTTTCTTGTATACGACATTAGTCGTTTTCCCTCCAGCAGTGAACACGAAAGCTAGCTCGTAAACTGTCACCTCAGTAATTGAATGGAGATTGTTGGAAGAAATGAAAATGTAAAAACACTTATAGTGGGCGATGTATTTTAAGATTGAGATATGCTCTCATAGACTCTTTTGTAGAACTTTTCATGCTGAACAATTCTTACACTCATAGTATACAGATATTTTTAATTGTTTGCCCAGCGTAAGCTTAAAAAGCTCACGAACGCCAGTTTTTTTGTTTTGTTTTTTTCATACTTTTTCACTGAAATTGTTACTGCTTGGAGTAGTTGTTGAATAAAAACATTGTATTGTAAAGTTGACACGTTTGCACAAATATCGTAATCAATACGGGAAAGAGAATATATTATGGCCAAGGTTATAGATATACACTGATTGGCTTCCTTTGATCATAAATAAATTATTTTCTACAGAAACCTTCCTCGAGATATCCCTTACAGAATGGTGAAAACCACATCAAAATCCATCCAGTGGTTCTCGAGATTACCCATGAAATCCAAGAATCGGGGACTTTGTTTTATACTAAGTAGAGATATATTGGAAATATCGCCAGAGACAGAAAACACTTCGTGTAGTCATTGATATTGTTCTCTCTATGGTATCTGTGGTAGTGTGTTTGAAATTTTTTTTTTTTTTATATTATTATTATAATTAATCTAATGACTTGTATTGATCTAGAAAAGGCCCATAGGCAAGGAACTGAGATACATGATAAATGGAATGTTCATGGATTGCTACAGTGGTGTGAAGTCGGGACATCGGAATGGTTTAAAGTTGACACTGGACTAAAGCAAGGAAATGTGTTGTCACCCTTATTGTTCTTAATGGTGATGGATAACATCATAAAGGCAGCAATGAAAGACTACAGTAGGGCAAAGATGAAGGTAATGTTGTTTGCAGACGATGTTTTGATCTGGGGCGAGGATGAGATGGAGGTACAAGAACAGTTAGACGTAATAAATGAAAAGATTGAGTAATGGGGATTGAAGATAAATGTGGAGAAGAGTAAAACAGTGGTGATGTGTAGAGGTAAGAAAGAAGGAAAAGGAGTAATCAAAGTAGGAGATAAGGAATTGGAAGTGGTGTAATACTTCAAATACTTGGGAAGTGAACTGACTGAAGATGGAAGACTAGATTTGGAAATTAGCAGAAGAATACAACTCGGGAGTGCTTTCTACCAACAGGTACGGGGACTAGTATGGAACAAGGATATAC
Organism: Meconema thalassinum; assembly: GCA_946902985.2. NCBI lineage: Eukaryota > Metazoa > Arthropoda > Insecta > Orthoptera > Tettigoniidae > Meconema > Meconema thalassinum. Next base: position 81,961,003 of record OX336400.1, on the reverse strand, counting down.
CAATTAAGGCTAAAGAAGTTATGTACAAAGCATATTATGTTCCTGTAATGACATACGCAGCAGAAACTTGGACAATGACTAAGAGGGATGAGAGCAGAGTACAGGCAGCTGAGATGAGATTCCTGAGAAGTATGGTCCAGAAAACGAGGAGGGACAGAGTGAGAAATGAAGATATACGGAAAGAACTGGGAGTACAGAAACTAAATGACAGACTGGAGCAAAACAGATAGAGATGGTTTGGACATGTCAAACGGATGAATGAAGTAAGGCTACCAAGACGAGCACTGGAACGGCGGATGACAGGGAAGAGAGGACGAGGAAGACCAAGAATGTGTTGGATGGACTCGGTGAAGTATAGCATTAGAAATCAGAACCTGGATTGGAACACCATGTCGGAAGAGGAATGGTGGAACGACAAAAAAAAGTGGAGAGGAACCATATTTTACCCCACCCAGTGTCAGCTGGAAAAAGGGAGAAGATGATGATGAATATAGTGATATAACAGTTTATCAAGATTAATTGGAGGATTATCCATTTCACAAGGTCCGTATTGACGTGTACAATAACGATTCTAATGGGTTGAGGGGGTCTCCGCCCAATCAATACAATTTAATATAGGCAATTATTAATTTAATGCCTTTGGGGACATGTTTCGGGCCTCATGGGCCCTTCTTCAGCCGCAAAAATATGTACACATTCACATCCATCATATTACTTATACACAAATCATGCATATTTGAAAAAACATTAAAATTAAACTCTAAAATTTATTCTAAAATATCATCTATCATGCTTCAAGAAAAAATTAAAAGTAACATCCAAAAACTAATTCTAAAATATCATCTTATCCATATTATAAAAAGGAGAAACAAGTACAGCTAAAAGAGACACATGTTGTCTTGGTGACCTTCTTAATCTTTTGATCTAGTAGAAAATTTTCGGCCATAGGGAATAATATGAAATACACCAACCACACCTTCACAGACATTAAGAAAGATTTAGAAATTATCCACTACGTCAGGAAAGGGCTTATCATGAATATACTGGAGCAAATAGAAATAGATAACGCACAGCGCACCAATCCGATGCATAATTTAAACGAAATCAATTTCGATGCTAATATACTTTTTTGAAAATATTCATAAATTTTTTCCGTCGCCACAACAATCATAGCAATCAAAACACAAACATAATTATTGTAGTTTCAGATCCGTTCGTTAGCTTCCTTGCTTATCTCTCCTCCCCAAATTAAGACACACCCCCGCCCCCCACACACGTAGCCTGCCAATTAGGCCACAAACCCAAGACAAATTCCGCTTTGTATCATGTCATTCATTACCCCCACACACATCTCCTCCCACCCCTCCCCTCCTCCCAGTTCCTGACCTGCCAGAAGGTCGGGCCAGCTTAGCTCACACAGCCAGAGGGAGCCACTCCGGGCTCCGCGCTTCGGCTCGCCAGAGCATAGGCTGCTGGCTGACGTCACCGGTTGGGCACTGTCGTGGCGACCATGTATAACAAACAGTTCTCAGCTGTCACTAGCAACAAAAAGGGACGCTTTTAAAGAGAAATATGAATGTGGTGGTCCTAGCATGCCCTTCCGCAGTCAACTAATACCCTATAAAGGGCGTATCACTACAGTCTGTACCATTAAACTTGCTACCCTCCTGCCAGGAGACTGATAAAATAACTCGGTCAATGCATGTGATATTTTCGAAGTGAAATGCCATGTCCTGAGGTCCGGATTCCACGTAAAGAAGGAGGTCCTGTGGCTCATGATCACAAGATTCACGGTTACATAAAACTAATATATAGAACTCCAAAATGGTAATGTAGAAAATTAATCAGTGAGGTAAACAACATTGAACCAAAAGCTAAACGGAATCGGAGTCCCAAGTCAGACTACTGTGTGACCACCACGTAGTGTAGCGGTTAGTATTCGTGGCTGTCCGGGTACACTCAGCCTCGTGAGGCAAATCTGAGAAGATGTGGATTCGATTCCCACCTCAGCCAGCCTGGAAGTAGTGTTTTCCGAGGGTTGCCACTGCCGGGATAGTTCCTAACTTAGGCCACGGCCGCCTTCTTCCCAATCCTCATCTGATTTACAACTACACAGACACCACAATAACACAGGTTACCAGACAAATTTAACACACAACCAAGTGCACGGAGCTAAATGGCCACGATGTCCAAACTTCTCAAATGAATCAACAGTTATATTTTGGACTGCACCCAACTGATTTACTATTTCTTGAAAAGTACTGTAGTTTTAAAAAAGGAATATAATAAAATGTTAAATAATCAATAAGCTAATTGCATTGGACACACATTCTTTGGCATTGTATCGTGCAAATAACTTGAAACGTGAGAGTGTTCTGTACTCTCATAATAAGCATAGATCATACAAATGCACATCTTTTAAATAGATTAAATATCGTAGTTCTCCGTTCTTAACGTTTTCGGGAATCAGGCACACCCTCGCAGGAAGTTGTGGTACAGTTACAAAAGGACTCTCGCGCTTACGAAACTACAGGGTCTTTCTTATCGGTCTATATAGTAATATATAGGCTGGCTGCGTGGCTCAGCGGTAACGTTCTCGCCTGCTTTGCCCAAGGTTTCTGGATCGAATCCTGGTGCAGTCAGCTGGCATTTGAGGGTGCGCAAATACGAGGGAGCCGTGTTAACAGATTTACTGGCACGTTAATGATTCCCTGAGAGGCAAAATTCCGGCACCCCGGCGTCTCTAAAAGCAGCAGTTAAAAGGGACGTTCAACCAATAACATTCATTATATTGTCTGTCTGTTAGGTAGTCAGCCCGAAGGCTGGTTGGATCCTCAAAAAGTACCGCCGTTACGTTATGTGAGTCGATACCCACAAAAAACCAAGGCAGCACTATTTTGAGGCGTTCTAGGCAAGAAGAGGAGTGAGGTAGTTTGCCATTGCTTTCCTTACTGAGTCAGAACAGTAGTCCAAACCCTATGAGTTGAACCTTTCACAGCATTCACAGGCACTGACTGTGCCCCGAATGCCATTACTAAGCCCCACCCATACCTCAGTAGCTTCCATATAATCACAGCCATGAGTGAGACTGAGACATCGGTGAAAAGCCACCTTTTACTCTAGCCTGTGCCAACTAGCAATATAGCAGCTGCATTAATATAATATCTCGGCTGTGAGTCACCCGGCTACGCACGCATTTTGCCGGTCCCCGCTTTATTGCTAGACCGATAAAAAAAATGTCCCTGTAATATTGTGAGCATCTGAGATCTTGGTATTGAGTCATATAACGTGCTCGCCAGAAGCTGAAAATTAGAAAAGTGTGAAGGGGGAAAATTTGTGTGTAACAGACAAGAGCAGGGGTGATTGGATATCCATCATATCAAAGGGGGGACTTACTCGTCCAACACATGAGTGGCTCCATAAAATGATTGAATTTGAAGTTTTGTTCGGTTCTTTTCATGGACGAACATCGAAAAAGAAAAAAATGCAATGACCTACCTGAAAATCAAAATTCCCGGAAGTGAATGAGAAGATAATTCGTTTATACGTGAGGACAATGACTTTTATCAGAATCCGTCACCTGAATAGGCATATCAAGATCAAATTACTGGAGAAATACGCAGCAAAAAAGAACAAACTCTGGGTCACTTCGTCATCTAAAACTCAAGTCGCATAAAAGGTAAGTGTTTATAAACTGATCATTTTCATACCAATGTTACATTAATAATGTATGTTGTTGGGACTGGGACATCTTGATCATCAGCTCCGTGTTCTTGTGTGTTCAATTTGTTATCCGTGCTTTTAAGGTGACTGTTGTAATGTGTGTGTGACCGTAATTATTAGGGACGGAAATGGGGTAAGTGCTCCGGAACTTGAAACAAGGTAGGCTACTAACTCGGCATTTGACTGGAGAGAGTGTGGAAAGCCGCTGTCAGCGCCGGGATTTGAACCTCTGTACTCCCGACTTGCTGCAGCTTCCCATCACGGTCGCAGTGAGCAATTTAACGCGCTTGGCTACACCGCAGGATCGCTAAAGCATGATTATGTAGCCTATCGCTATTGCTATATTTCGTATTTCCATCCTTCGCACGCCTTTTATTGTGTTTTGTGAGGCTTCTTTTAAGCTCAGCTGATACTAAGGTGCGGTAGCGTAGTTAATCTAAAATATCTTTTGTGTGTGTTTATGAAGTCTATTTCGCATTATAAACCACTGCAGTATATTGTTTATACCTTTCTCATTATAACGTGCATATTGCCATTATTGTGATTGTATACTACGAGTGGAAAAGAGAAGCGAAATATGACTGTGTTTCCCGTAAGAATGCATTGTAAATATCAGCTGGCATGCTCCTGCCACATCCGAGCAGCGTCACAGCGTAGCAGCCAATGGTAGCGAGAGGCACCGGAGTGTCCTACCTTATAGGCTGTTTGCCAAATAGCCGAAGTGTACACTCTTGCACACTCTCACTCGGAAGTGACGTCAGCGAGTGGTATTCCAAATGCGATCGAGTGCAAGTGTACGAGCCGAGTGCGAGTGTACATAGCGACAATTTTGAAGGTGCAGACTCGGTTCGTTCACTCGGTGCAGGCTCTGTGATGTCGCCATTTTGACAGAACATCTGTATTCTCACTTGACATGATCAATTGTGAATTTCAGACGATACAAGGAGGGATACTTATATTTAATTGTAAGTAATTATCTTTTACAATAGCGGTGATTGTTTTTTAACATACTTGCAATGTTGAATGATATTTGTATGTTAGTAGTGTTCCATAACCTGCGAGGTTAACCAAACTTTCCATGGCCTTTCAAACATTTACTCATAATGTTTTCCTTTTTATTTTCTAGTGTCGATGACGGAGTATTACGTGAAAAGAAAAACTGAAACTTCTTTTTCAAAACGGATTTTGTTTCTCATGGGTGTGATGTGATTTGGCAAATTTGAAGTCATATAAAATTGCAAGATAGGTAAGAATATGTGATTTCTGAATAATAATAATAATAAATAAACTGGGTTAGGCGATAAGTTTGTTTTTATAGCACGGACCAATTAATTACTGTATTTATGCCAGCTGCAATTAACGTCTGGCAATTGGATGCAGCATGTGGAGGTTTATCCAGATTGCCACTACTGCAGATAGACCTAGTTAAGTTATTGTAGTTTTAGGGGGCGGAACTACGAGGTCATCTGCCCCTACTCCTGCAGATAATTTCGATATTCCTCCCCACAAAATAACAGTTGGTTACTCCTGCGAGTGAGTGAGTCTTGTTATAAGTGTTTGTATCTAGTTGAATGAGGAATTCCATGTAGGCCTAGGCCTACCGGTACTTCAATCTCTACAAACTGCCTCCACATTCTACTTGTGATGGAGAAACATATTTGTCACCTCCATCTGTTTTCCTTGCTGTAAGATCTTTTCAGTAGCTTAATATTATGGTAGCGCTGAATGAAGATAGAACGAGCGATAACATTCTCTATAATACATGAATTAGCCAAAATAACTTATGAAGCGATGAAAAATAAATCAGGGAACGATGTTTTAATAGATGTTTCCTCCTCGGCCGTCTGTAACCCACCCAACCATCCCAAATAGGATCACGACTTATATAACCAAAATTACAGCTGTGGCCGCCATTAGTCCAAATCAATCATCAGTTGCGGTCATGAGTATTCGAGTCCCTTCGATAGCCCCACTGATCCGCTGGTCTGTCATCAAAACAATACTGCCAACCTCGCCCTTGGAACTATGTAACACAAAGAAACTCCCAGTTCAGTCTCTAGTGCGGATCATTCGTGCCCAGCACCCAGTTCACCGCTCTAATTAGGTTAGTGTGTGCAATATTTCGCTTCTATAATGATTATTTTTTTCCACGGTTGAAATGAGTGTTTTTATCTGCTCTGTAATTACTATGCAGTAGGCCTATATCGCTCCGCTGTAATAAATATGTGTATTTTTTTCGCACAACTGTGGTTTTGACAATGGTTACAGCCTAACCCGCCCAGTTCAATGGGTTTGTGTCAACCGAGCCCCGCTAGCTAGGCGCGGCTAAGGCCACACCTACACCTGACCTTCTAACCATCGTTTTGTCCAATCCAATGGTTAGGCTACAGCCTAACGCTCACAGACCAATGGTTTTGTGTCGACCGTGCCCCGCTAGCGGTGTGCGGCCAAGGCTACACCTGACCTTCTAACCTTTGTTTTGTCCAATCCAATGGTTTTTGACAATGGTTACAGCCTAACGCGCACAGACCAATGGTTTTGTGTCAATCATGCCCCGCTAGCTGCGTGTGGCCAAGGCCACATCTACACCTGGCCTTCGTTTTGTCCAATCCATTGGTTTATGACAATGGTGACAGCCTAACGCGCACAAACCAATGGTTTTGTGTCAGCCGTGCCCAGCTAGCTGCGCACGGCCAGGCCACACCTGTACGTAACCATTCTAACCTTCGTTTTGTCCAATCCAATGGTTCTTGAAAATGGTTTCGGCCTAACGCGGCCAGATCAATGAGTTTTGACAATGCTTTCAGCCTAACGCCTCCCGATGTTGTTTTTTTAATTTTTTTATCAACAGTGATTTTGTAATCACATGTGGGCAACAATGTGCCCGTCTCGGTGCGTGCCGCTAGAGTGAGTCTTGATGACAGTTGAACGAGATGCAAGTGCTGTCCAAACATGGCAGCCGTCTTTAAAATAGCAATAAATAACATCACATATTTACGAACTTTAGCACCAGTGACCAGGGTTGCTAATTTAAATACGTAATATCACTCTGATGATGAAACGGACACAAGGTATGAAAAAGTCACATTCACATTACGAGGATGAACATGTCACCAGAGCATAAAGTGCCGGAAGCAGAGTTGCTTATCAAAGTTATCTCATTCACTTCAAGAATAACAGCATTAAGCAGTCTTCCAAATCACACTGCGTTTGAACATCAAAAATATGTTCTGGCGGTGTTTTAAACCTCTCTGGTCTGAAGTCATCATATCGAGCTACAGTCCAGTGGCTGCCTTCAGTAACTCTTTCCTCGTGTCGGGAACAAGAATTTGGAATAATTGCCCTCGTGACGTTAGAAATTGTACATACGGTGACTAAGCCCCTGCAGTTTGGATTTAGTCACCACAATTATTGTAGTTGTGATAAGAATAGAATAGAATTCCCACTGTTCCATATTTATTGTTTATACTCGTAATTTTTGCCCATAGCTGCCAACAACCCATTTTTGAACTCGGTGACTGAACATGCGCATGCTTGTAAGGTGCATTGTAATTGTCCATGGCAAATATTGTGCGCTTATTTGCAATGTAGATGTAAAACTCTTACATGCAAACCACAACTATTTTGCAATTGCGATCGCAACTTGTGCTAACTCCCTCGTTAGAAGAGGTGGGTTCGATTCCCTCCTCATACATCCTGGAAGTGGTTTTCTGTGGTTTCCCAATTCGACTCCATGCAAATACTGGGATGGTTCCTAACTTAAACCATGGCCGCCTCCTTCCCAATCCTTACCTGAATTACAAATACACACACTACTACAGCCTTCAGACTTTTCTTGTACATAGGCCTACACACAAAAGTACATGGGGCTAAATGACCACAATGTCCAAGCTCCTCCAATGAAGCAACAATATGGTAAGACTACTCTGTATGTCAGTGTTCCAAACTTTTGTTGAAGTCAGTGGCGGTTCGTACTCTGAAACAAGGTTGGGGCACAGCACATTTTTGAGAGAACATACGCCCATAATGGTAGACAACATGTTGCCTGCACCATGAGTGGACAAGAAAACGATGTCACTCAATTGGTTTAATTGTGGCGGCCATTTAGTAATCGTTTCTCTGTGGTTTTACTGGGCTGCGATGGCACAGCGTTCTGGCTGCTTGCCTCGCACCAAGGCTGGTCGGGTTCGATTCCCGGTTAATGCTTATGGGAATTCCGAGGTGAAATGTCACTTATGGTGGCTCGGATTCCACGTAAAAGGAGGTCCCGTTGTTTATGATCTAGACGTTAATGGTCACGAATTAGAACAAGCACTCCTACTATTCCTTCCGATATTCCTAAAGTAGATTACTTAAACTCAATCAATTCACGGATTCATTAAATACGTTAACATGAACACTTCAAATTCCTAAATATCCAGTGAATATTATTAAGGCCTTAATCGAATGCGCGACATAATATCCTACATATTCTTGTCCAAATTCGTTGTGTTTACGAACAGCCATCCTGTAGCCACTATCCAGTTGCTGCCCTATACTATATTCCCCAACACTGCTAAGCTCATTTCATTGTTCATATGACATTTTGACAAACAATGTTTCTTACCTTTTTCAGGCAAATGTTTTAAATCATTAATGCCAGTCATGGTCCTTGTGTCATCGCCACCAAACGACAGGCACGGAAAACAAGAAATTAATTTACTACCCTACACCCACATATCCAATCCCATTTTTTAATAAACAGGTTTATTGAAAGTCCTATTATACGTTCTGTTTTTATCTTTAGGTACTTGATTAATGCACAGATCTGGTTTTGGAGAGCCTAATTCATTTGCTAATAGTCTGTCATCATAAGTTAAGGTCTTATTTTGTAAATTTTTATCTCGTCCATTTCATGGTTTCGTTAACGATATGAACACCACCAATGCTTGAAAATGCAGTGAAAATGATTAAGTAATTTGTCGTAGCATTCAGTTACGGTCTAAAAACAGAATGACACATAATAAATAAACGACAAGTAGGAATTAACCGCTTACCTCGTACGATGAAATACGCGCTCAGTGTATATTTTAATTATGTTTAACACTAGTACGCGTTATTCGCACCCCACAAATCACGCTTCCAATAACAACTATTATGCAAGATTAATATTATTGAACACTACAAAAGACCGCCTCACTCATACACAATTATAACTCAATATCGCAGGCGCCAAAACTTTGTGTATTCCCCTTGATAAAGAGAATTCTCAAACTTGACGTTATAACATAATACAAATTCACTTACGGAACATAGCCTACGTTCAAAATGTTACCTTTCTGTATCAATGCATATTATGCATGTTGATATTTCTTCTTACATATTAATAAAGAGCGCAATGTTCAGAGGGATGTACCGTACCATACATTATTTTGGTGGAAAATTGGTGAGGGTTGGTAAAAATGCTATCTATGAACTTGACTGCCCTCGACCGGTACTCCTTGCTACTGGTATACTTTAACACCCCTCCCCAACCCTCCGGCCTTCACCCACCCCTCCGCCCCTCACCAACTTGCTACTTTCACAGTCGTATCGCTGGTGCGTCACAGCGGCCTTGTGCCCCAAGTCTAGGAAACTCCCGTAGCCCCTCTGTCACTTCGCCCCGCTGTAAAAGCAAGGGATGAGGTTAAAGAGCCAGGAAGAGGAAGCATGTGGCTACACTGTGTTGGTCACATCAGGCTTGTGCCCAGCACCTCGTTGTGACAGGCTCCTACTGTTGGGGAAAGTGAACAGCAAGTCGATGCAACTACTTGGTCGCAACATAAGCTCCATTACCACGGACGGACAGTCAAGACGACTTCGACCCAAGGAGAATGTTTACTGGTGGGGCACGTGACCGTGTGCCACTGTTCTAAAACCGCCACTGGTTGAAGTGCATGTATAACAATTTTCCCTTATGTTATGACTGCATAATTTTGAAATGTTTTTAAGCACCTAATTTGGCTAATCTCTGTCTTTACATTGGCAGGTGAGGAATTTGTCAAGGAAGCTTATAATAAGCCCCATTATATTGACAACATTTACATTCTCTCCCCTCCATCCAGCAACCCTGTCGATGTCATCTGCATCCAGGACAGGATTTATACCAAGACTGAAGAAATGGGAGACCTCCCTTGTGGAATTGCTGCAATATACATAAATGAAGAAAACAAAAATGTATAATATGAAGAGTCAGTAAAATAGAGAAATGAAATGTAATTTCAAAATCATATCTGTACAGTTTACATTAATTTAAATATGTTCCAACCTTTTATTCCTGAAAGTATTTATAAACAGTAAAAATTGCAACATTGGTACAACATGTGGTACATCACAATTTTGCATAATAGGCCTGTTTTCATTCAACAGGATGTGCTGCCTGATTTAGGTGCATGGCGCAGAGGTAATGTTTTCGCCTGCTGTTCCTAAGGTTGCAGGATTGAATCCTGGCTCAGTCAGTTGGTGCATAAATGAGAGGGAGTCGTATCACAGATTTTTTGGCATGTTAAATATACCCTTTTGGGTGGAAATTCTGGCACCCTGGCATCTCTAAAAACTGCAGTAGTTAAAGGAACGTAAAACCAATAATATTATTATTTGATTAAGGATGTTCCAAGAATGAAGCATGACTATCCCACTATACTACTGTAGAACTCGTTTTTTTTTTTTACAAAACGCTAAGAATAGTTTTCAGTGCTGAGGAGTGGAAGTATTACTCTATGCCTTTTGAAAAAATACTTTTTCTGAACCTGTTTGGATTACATTGTTCTTCTAGGACAATGGCAATAACAGAAAGGCACTCCTGTGTGTATGCGAGTCAGTGTCTCAATGCATCTCTCATATGCATGTCACATGCACTGATTTGTCAACTAGTCAGAATGCAGTTAATCTGAAATGAGCAAAAAAAGCAATAAACCATGCTAGAATTTGAATGCATGCTGCTCGATTTGAAATAGACTCTAAAACCTGCTTTTTCTAGGATGAATTGAAAGCTAGCATGGCACTTGGACAACACACCAGAGTGACTTAGCTGCCTTTGTTTGTGTATGTTTGTCATAACTAATAATTAAGTTATTCACTAGCTGTGAAAATACTCCCTATATAAAGCAGGCTTAACGTGGGCACAGTGGTCACTGGTTCAGGAAACTCTTAGAAAAATAGCAGAAAGAAGGCAAAAATACAATAAAAGTACTAATTTTAAAATTTTATTTTTGACTAGTTAGTCTTTCCATTTCTTGCCATTACTTGTGTGCACAATGGAATCCATGGCTTCCGTAGTATAGTACCACACTTAACGCAGTCAACACGATGCAGGAGTTATACCACACGTCCTATTCATCTTCTTTTGACGAGCTGGGAAACATTTACCGCAGGTAAGAATACAGACTCTTGGTTTTGGAAGCTGTACCATAACAGGGTGGTTGCTAATTATTCTCAAGCTAGTAGTTTTAACGTGGCCTGAAAAGTTATGATTGTTCAGGTATGTGGTGCAGCCTATAAGGCCCCATGTCTAGCCTACTATATGCAAGAGGCCTGTGTCTGCTTATATACTGACATTTTGAAGAACCCTACCAGGGGATAATTCTAGCACCCTGGGATCTCAAACCGTTGCAATTATAGAAAACGTTAAACCAATACTATCAAATTTCACAATTTTGAGCCACAGCATCTCTTTTTTTTATGTCGACCATGCATTAATCGGTAATTGAACCTGGTTCTCCAAGATTATGTACCAGGATCGTTATTGTGTCCTTACCAATACCTTCTGATAGGGATTACAGTACACCTCTACTACACAAGGAAATGGGAGTGGGATGAGATTCAGAATTCATGGAATGCTCCCCAATGGAAGAGATTGAAAGCTTAACTCCCAGTTTATTCAGTAGGTAGCCTAGGCCTAAGTAAGTAATAAATTTTACGCCACTAACAAGTGATTGAGCACTATCTCATTGGACTAAATGGAAGTAAAATGTTAAAGAAATAAATGTAGGATTTATTCTTAAGCAATACACTGCAGTAGCAGGTAGGCCTATCAGGGAAGAAATGCGGCAAATTATATTATCCTTCATCAGACATGGACGCCTTTACATCCCACGGCTACTCATTAGCTTACTTTTCTCACATACTTAAGTTGCCAGAGCCAAATACACGATGCACCCCTTCTTATTCGCGATAATCAGATCGCAACGAATGTAAACATGAGACGGTCAGCTGTTCGTGCCGTCAGCGATCATACTTCGCGCGCCGCGCCCAGGGAGAGCGAGTGCAGATACGTTCCAAATTACCGAGTGTTTACACTTCGAGTGTGGACAGAGTGATCGAGTGCAAGTGTACATGAGAGTGTGGAGTGCGAGTGTAGAGTGTTCATCATTTGGCAAACAGCCATAGTCTACTTACCTTGCACACAGCAACGTGCCGTCAGACATAACACAATCTGTACCTCAAACTACTAAGTAAAGGTAAGCAATCCGGCGCATGAGTCATCCTCTCGCATGTTCATGTGTGTAGGCGTTTTTATTGTTACTTCTTTTTCTTCCCATTACAGCCTCCAGGTGATAGCTGACAGTCGGTTATTCCTTCAATTCGAGCTTAGTAAGTTGTTACTACTTTTTCCGTTTTAGCCCTAGTTTTTTCTGACGCATTCATTTTTCAAAGACCCATTTTATTAGCCTATTTTCAATTTTGAAAAAATAGGCTTATGAGATCACCTTTTTTCGGTGTGTGTGTGATTCGTGTGTGTGTCCCCACCTAATAAAATCTAAACGGCTGGAGCGATTTCAATGAAACTCGGAAAGTTCATAGCACTATTCCCGGCGACCTCGACCGTGCCCTTCAAATTTTGTTACGACTCACCAATCCAACATGGCGGCTGTGCGAAATATTTCACCAGCATTCAATATCTCCGAAACTATTACCGATATTACCCTGACATTTTCTATGGTGATAAAGGGAACTACTATAAGTTCACTTATGTGACTTTTGGAAACCTGGTAACTACAAAAACCAACATGGCGGCCAAGCGAATTTGCGACTTTTAAATAGACGTTTCTCGCGATTTGACCAACCAAACGCAATGAAACTTGGTACAGTATATGTTTATATACATTGTAATGCACCGACATCTAACTTCGTTCAATTATTTACATAATCACAAGATGGCGGATGTGCGAAATATTTCACCGGCATTCTATATCTCTGAAACTATTAGCGGTAAAACCCTGAAATTTTGTACGGAGATAAAGGGCACTACTGGAAGTCCATCTATAAGACTTTCAAAAACCGGTTAACTACAAAACGAACATGGCGGCCAAGCGAATTTGAAAATTTTAAATAGACCTTTCTCGCGATTTAATGTTCCAAGCGCACTGAAACCTGGCACAGGAAATATTTATACACATTGTAATCCACTGGTATCTAATTTAGTTCAATTGTTTACATAACCTCAAGATGGCGGCAGTGCGAATTTTAATATTAAGATTTTATTCATTGTGATGTAGTCATGCGATCGAAGTGAAAGTTTGAATAATGAACCTACGCAATAATTTTCCTTTAATGGTACATGACTCTATGGCCTATACATTTAAAAATCCAACATGGCGACCAACCGAAATATTTAGACGATACTGAATATCTACGAATCTATTTTAGCAATCAAACTGCATTTTTTAATGTTCATAGGGGCTATGAACTTAAGTTCACCTATAGGACTTTAAATAACCTGGTGATCACAAATCCAACATGGCGGTGACGCGAATTATAAATATTCACATGGACGTTTCTCGCAATTTAACCATCCGCGTGCAGTGAAACTTGGTACAGTAAATCCTTATACGAATGTTAATCCACTGGCATCTAATTTATTTCAATTGTTTCCATAACCTCAAGATGGCAGCTGTGAAAAAATTTTAAATCTCCTTCTTTTTTCTTGTGTCCTAACTATACGATTGAAGTTTGAATACTACACGTTCACAATAATCTGCATGTAACAGTACATAACTCTAGGACCTACATATATAAAATCTGTAACGTTAATTAGTTAGTGCCCCATGTTGGTAGCGACAAATGTAATGGTCTTGCTTAGGCTGGGATGACAAGTGAAACGGTATTTACTTTGCTCCACGTTGAGCGTACAAATGTAATGGTTTCGCTAGCCCACACTGTTGGGTGAGAAATGTTACTGTTTACCTTTGCCTAAGCTATGTTGTTTTAATGGGCGCCAAGACCTCAATGCAATGTTGAAATCTAAATTTGTATTTAACAACGTCTAGCTCTGGCAGAACACCTTCAAGACTCTATTCACTCAGATCGTGGTATGATTTGATCATTAACCCAACAAACAATTGTATCAGGAGAAGGAATTGGTCTATATCTAATGCTACCTACTGAAAGCAAAGATTGCATTGTAAAAGAAATGAATTTATTATATAAAACAAGTATAGCAAAATTAATAATAATAATAAGTTTAAAATTTAAATTGGAGCGTTGTGATTTGAATATTACCGATAGAAAATTACGTGAAAACGGAGTCTGATAAATTGATTTTACTCTTATTTCCAAGCTATGAAGTTACTGAAATATGAAATATAAAACAAAGAAAATGAGAGATTGCGTATTTCTGCGTCATGTGCGCTTACCATTGGAAATTGCCAAAGCATCTCCCTCGTTCTTGATGATGCTGTGTGCTTCCCACAGTCTCCTGGACGTCGTCATCTCCGTCGAAATTTGATGATATCCTGGTAGATTATATAATTCTATGGTCCGTACATCGGACCCAAACTCTCGTAAAACCGCACTGGTTACGTTTTACAAAAGTTCGTCGCTAACTCCACTGAACATCGGAGCGTCACGCACTTGCGACCGTACACCGCAAGTTCTACACAGATAGTCGCTAACTCCACCGAACATCGGAGCCACTCGCACGCGCATCCATACTCGTCAAGTACTATACAGATTGTTTACGTTTCACGGCGCGTCGAACGATATATCCACACGTTGGCTCCCCCACCATGGTACCGACATCTGGCTTACGTCGTCCTCACTGATTGGCTGCACCCTACGCGCTAGATCCCCACTCCTTCCTCATTACACTCCGCGGGAGGGAGAAGTCGATTTCCGTTTCAACAATTCGCCTTTTCTAGACCTTGCGACCCAAGATTGCGTCATGCTCCTCGACAAGATTCAGCGTGTACTTGAAATCCCAGTGAGTCATCTCTCTCAAATACCCTAACTGACAAAAACTCCGTAAAATTCCGTAATCAGATAATTTTCTATGATATCGTCGTTCGTAATAATTTGCTTGACAGCGTTTTCTAAGACATAGAAAACCTATCTGAATGCTAATAATTTTTATAAAATGCTCCGAAAATACCTAAATAATAATTATAATAAATTAATAATAATAATAATAAATTAACATGAAAAGTTCTCTTGGCTGAACAATTTGCCGCGTAAATAAATATAGAATGGCTTCCTACTGACTTATGCCAGTTGCATAAAACCCCTCGAAAAACACGTTACATATTCGCCTCGGATCATCGGATGATTTACCGTGACGACGGTCCATTATCCGATTATCCCAGACACGTTAATAAACCCCATCCAAAATACATATTACATAAATGAAATCACCCTAAATTACAGATATATACACTCATAATTTTTCTTCACGCACTTTGCGTCAAAGTTTGTTGTCACTATGGATTGCACTTTGCAACCAGTCCAATGTTTTACGTATAGAATATTGTTCCACGGATATTTCCGCCTCTCAAATTTCTCTATGTTGGAGAAATAGACATAATTAATGTGTGAGCACTATGTATTTATGATGTCATATCACACGCATTTAAGGTGTTCTGATATATTTATATCACCATAGAACTTCCTAATTTCACTGGAGGTCCCCTCCTTATGGTGACATTTAATTCCACTTATCACTGAGCACACGATCACACTATTGTGGCAGCGCCTCGTGACCATAATACTTAATCTCTCTTTAAAGTAGATTAAATTAATATTGACTTCTGAAAAAAAAACAGTAAATGCGCATTACATATAACACCAAATATTTCTGTGCCGTAATCGCCCTGTCTTGTTAAGTTCCCGTACACCATATTCTACTTAATACTAGTTCTCAACACAGACCATTTCTCCTCACACAAATAATACCATTGTACAAATTATCTTAAATTACACACTTACAAATCTTACATGGCGAGGCCGTAAACAGAAATCACGTGTGCTGATATGTATGAGTTTCATGAAGGACTGTCTCGCATTCTGATGGCCCATCTTTTATCTCGTGGACGCCTTAAGCTAACAAGCCCTATTCAAGCGCTCCCCCATCTCTTGGAGATAAATGGGAACCCATCAGCGCTGCCAAAATGGCCTTGGTGCATCGAGACAATTTAGTGCTCAACAGCATCCGACAATCCCGTCATATTTCCCTGTACCTTAAAAACTCTCATTTACTTACATACTACCCCCCTGTGTGACTTCTGATACGCCTGCCTTAAGACCAGATCTTCCACGCACCAGACACCACACTTACTCATTTGATAGGCTGGCTCGCCAGCTAAACACACTCACTTTATGACACATATTTTCGTAGACTATGTATATTATACGTTCCGTATAATCTGTTTCCCTCACTATTCTCCAGCACATATGCTGTTTTCCCAATACGTTTGGAAACTATAAATGTTTCTGCGTCACCTGCTTCCAACCTTGCAAGTGGCTCCCTTTAAATGAACGTCATCACGTTGCTCTACTACCATATTTTTCAGTGTCTGTAACGATGCCCTGTTGCTACTGTCCACACATGCTAACCCTACTTTCCTCTGGTGTCACACCACTACTCGACACTCTATGACCTAAAAATGTCACTTCTGACTGACAGAATGACGACTTAGACAGCTTCAAAGTGAACCCTGCCTGATCTAACTTCTGAAAAACTATATTTAAATGATGTAGATGCTCCTCAAAACTGCGTGAACTAATTACCATATCATCTATGTAAATGGTTACAAACTCTCCTGTGTCATCCCCTAATGCGATGTTTAAAGCCCTAATTAAAGCAGCTGAACTACTCTTTAACCCATAAGGTGTTCTACAAAATTGATAAAGGTTATATTTATGACTAAAAGCTGTAAATGGTCTATCTTCGTACATAAGTGGCACTTGCCAAAAACTGGAACTCAAATCTACACAAGTGAAATACTTCTTCCCCTCAAATGTTTGCATTAATTCCTCTATTGACATAGATTTCAGCTGATCTGAACTAATTCTACTGTTAACCAAACGAGCGTATAAACAAATACGAACCGTGCCGTCGGTCTTGGGTACCGTGATCAAAGAATTAACATATGGACTGTTAGAGTGCTCAATAATCCCATCTTCAAGCATCTGGTTAATTTGTGCCTCAACTGCACTCTGATAAGCGAAAGGTACAGGATATCTATGTCCTGTGAATACTGACCTATCAATAACGTTCAATGAATGTGTATAGCAATTGGTCATACCAATGCGATCCTCAAAAACTCTCCTATTACACCATAACACATCATAGAGCCGAACACACTGTTCATCCTCTATATTTCCCTGAAATGCAGCCTCACGTAACGAGTCCTCTAGACTTCCGTTCGTAATCACACTGCCCACAAAACATGGAGAACCCCGCTCTACGGCTGGCGATATCTCATTTAAAGTACAAATCACACCTACAATACTACTCCTCTGAATATGGTCATTGAACGCTACTTCTACTTCAGAATCTCCCCATTTAAATTTCAAACTCCCTACATCATAACATAAGTTACCAGACACTCTACTTAGCCACTCTGAACCCAAGATAACACTGAATACTAAATTTGGAATTACAAGGCAAATCTGCTTCTCTACATGATTATTAATTTTAATGTCTACTAAAACTTGCTTAGAAATTACTTTAGACCTCTTCCCAACAGCTGTGATAACAAAAGTGCTTTTAATTGGCATCTCCTCAAAATTTACTCCAGTTCCTTTCATTTTATCATAAAATGCACTACTTATGCAACTCTTCATACAACCACTATCAATTAAAACATCTGTGTACGCCTCGGACACGTTAAATTTAACTATGGGGCTCTTACTAACCACTTCCTGAATAATACCTTCATCATTTAGTTCATGTAATAATTCATTTCTCACATTTAGGTCATAGGGTTCCTGTATAATTGTATGGACAGGGCATGCTACAGACTGAGATTCTGACCTTACTTCGCAGCCTGGTTCGCGTTTAAAGAACCGCTACAGCTGGCCGTAGTACTAGTTACTACTGCACTGGTCTGGTTGTTCTGAGTTGTGTTGTCATTGTTTGGCTGTATATTACTACCACTAGGCTGTCCTCTTCCTTGACCCCTATTCTGGTTGTAATTATTGTCATTATAATTTCTCCCTTGATTTCCCCTGAAATCATTGTTTCTCCCTTGATTTCCCCTGTAATCATTGTTCCTCTCTTGATACTGATTACCATAGCCATTTCCTCTGTTCTGATTTAGCTGATTATTATTATTTCTATTTTGAGCATTGGCCCCTTCGCCACCGTTCCCTTGAACTTCCTGATGCCTGGCTTCATTAGGTCTATTATTATTATTACCCTGGTTCCTATTGAAATTGTCCTCATAACCCCCTCTCCCTAGTGCATCAAATGTGCTTAACAAATTTTCTACTTGTGATATAGTCTTTACATTCTGGATACAAGCAGCCTCCTTGATCCTATAGGGAAAGTGCCTAAGTAGCAACCTTACCACATCACTTTCCTCCTTCAAGCCATCCAGATATTTACACACTAATACCTGCCCTAAAAAGTATTCGGTCATGGTGGAGCTTCCTTTAGGGTTATATTTACCACACACTACTCCCTCACGATGCTGCGACTGAATAACCTCATTCCAGAACTTTTCACAGAATTTCATTTTAAAATCATTGATATCAGTAAACTTGTCTCTGTAGACAGCAAACCAATTCCTCGTTTCCCCCACAAACACTTGTTCTAAAATTTCAACTACCTGGCACCACTCAATACTACCATTTTCCAACCTCTCCCCGAATTTATTTTCTATAGTGTTCATGAACTCCATTGGGCACCCCTGTCGATTGCTGAACTTACCCAGTTCTACCTCCCTGTATGTGCTATTCACAAAAACTGGCCTATTCTGACTATTTTCTTGCCTGATCCTAGCTTTTAATTTTAATTCTAATTCTGCGATTTTCTCCTCAGCCTTCCTCTCAATACTGTTTACTGTTAATTTAATGTTTCCTTCTGATTCTTCTACTTTATCATATAGCTTTGCTTGTTTCTCCTCAATCTTGCTAATGCTTTCCCTATTACTCTCTCTTAAATCATTTACTTCTGCAACTACTTGTGAGTGGACTTTCTCAATTCTACCCCCCAGCTGTTCCTTAACCTCTTTAGTAGCTACCTGAATTTTGTCAATTTCTCCCCCCAATTGCTTTTTGACCTGCTGTGTTTCCAGTTGCACTAGTTCTTTTAAATTTTCAGCCTGTGTACTGATTCTAATTTCCAACTCCTCCTGTACTTTTCCTAATTTTCTGTCTACATCTGCAATAATCTCTTTAGCCTTTTCTTCCATCACCCCCCTGATCTCACCTCTAATCAGTTCGAATTTGTCACTCATTTCCCTACTGTTTTGTTCTAATTTAGCATTTAAAGTTTCATTACTCTCTCTATTTTCCCTACTGTTTTGTTCTAATTTTGCATTATTCTGTTCTAATTTTGCATTATTCTGTTCTAATTTTGCATTTAAAGCTTCTGTACTTTCTTTATTTTCCCTACTGTTTTGTTCTAATTTTGCATTATTCTGTTCTAATTTTGCATTTAAAGCATCTGTACTTTCTTTATTTTCCCTACTGTGTTGTTCTAATTTTGCATTATTCTGTTCTAATTTTGCATTTAAAGCATCACTACTAACTTTGTTCTGATACATGAACTCGAGAAGTAAAGTTTTTAATTCTGGTTGGCCGCCTACACTCCCTGTTTCAGTATCGGGATTTACCTCCGCTACCCCGGTACTACCATCACTCGACATACTGCTCGTATCATCATTCTCCAGTTGATGACCACTACGTAACCTCATCTGTCTTTCTTTCTCATCCCCCATAATGATATACACTGATAAAGACAAATAACCCCCAAAATACAGGCACAGAAATATATACCCTTCTCCTTCCACAAATGTTATTAGGTTTTCAGCCCCAAGTTGTCGGCGACAAATGTAACGTTAATTAGTTAGTGCCCCATGTTGGTAGCGACAAATGTAATGGTCTTGCTTAGGCTGGGATGACAAGTGAAACGGTATTTACTTTGCTCCACGTTGAGCGTACAAATGTAATGGTTTCGCTAGCCCACACTGTTGGGTGAGAAATGTTACTGTTTACCTTTGCCTAAGCTATGTTGTTTTAATGGGCGCCAAGACCTCAATGCAATGTTGAAATCTAAATTTGTATTTAACAACGTCTAGCTCTGGCAGAACACCTTCAAGACTCTATTCACTCAGATCGTGGTATGATTTGATCATTAACCCAACAAACAATTGTATCAGGAGAAGGAATTGGTCTATATCTAATGCTACCTACTGAAAGCAAAGATTGCATTGTAAAAGAAATGAATTTATTATATAAAACAAGTATAGCAAAATTAATAATAATAATAAGTTTAAAATTTAAATTGGAGCGTTGTGATTTGAATATTACCGATAGAAAATTACGTGAAAACGGAGTCTGATAAATTGATTTTACTCTTATTTCCAAGCTATGAAGTTACTGAAATATGAAATATAAAACAAAGAAAATGAGAGATTGCGTATTTCTGCGTCATGTGCGCTTACCATTGGAAATTGCCAAAGCATCTCCCTCGTTCTTGATGATGCTGTGTGCTTCCCACAGTCTCCTGGACGTCGTCATCTCCGTCGAAATTTGATGATATCCTGGTAGATTATATAATTCTATGGTCCGTACATCGGACCCAAACTCTCGTAAAACCGCACTGGTTACGTTTTACAAAAGTTCGTCGCTAACTCCACTGAACATCGGAGCGTCACGCACTTGCGACCGTACACCGCAAGTTCTACACAGATAGTCGCTAACTCCACCGAACATCGGAGCCACTCGCACGCGCATCCATACTCGTCAAGTACTATACAGATTGTTTACGTTTCACGGCGCGTCGAACGATATATCCACACGTTGGCTCCCCCACCATGGTACCGACATCTGGCTTACGTCGTCCTCACTGATTGGCTGCACCCTACGCGCTAGATCCCCACTCCTTCCTCATTACACTCCGCGGGAGGGAGAAGTCGATTTCCGTTTCAACAATTCGCCTTTTCTAGACCTTGCGACCCAAGATTGCGTCATGCTCCTCGACAAGATTCAGCGTGTACTTGAAATCCCAGTGAGTCATCTCTCTCAAATACCCTAACTGACAAAAACTCCGTAAAATTCCGTAATCAGATAATTTTCTATGATATCGTCGTTCGTAATAATTTGCTTGACAGCGTTTTCTAAGACATAGAAAACCTATCTGAATGCTAATAATTTTTATAAAATGCTCCGAAAATACCTAAATAATAATTATAATAAATTAATAATAATAATAATAAATTAACATGAAAAATTCTCTTGGCTGAACAATTTGCCGCGTAAATAAATATAGAATGGCTTCCTACTGACTTATGCCAGTTGCATAAAACCCCTCGAAAAACACGTTACATTACCTTGCACACAGCAACGTGCCGTCAGACATAACACAATCTGTACCTCAAACTACTAAGTAAAGGTAAGCAATCCGGCGCATGAGTCATCCTCTCGCATGTTCATGTGTGTAGGCGTTTTTATTGTTACTTCTTTTTCTTCCCATTACAGCCTCCAGGTGATAGCTGACAGTCGGTTATTCCTTCAATTCGAGCTTAGTAAGTTGTTACTACTTTTTCCGTTTTAGCCCTAGTTTTTTCTGACGCATTCATTTTTCAAAGACCCATTTTATTAGCCTATTTTCAATTTTGAAAAAATAGGCTTATGAGATCACCTTTTTTCGGTGTGTGTGTGATTCGTGTGTGTGTCCCCACCTAATAAAATCTAAACGGCTGGAGCGATTTCAATGAAACTCGGAAAGTTCATAGCACTATTCCCGGCGACCTCGACCGTGCCCTTCAAATTTTGTTACGACTCACCAATCCAACATGGCGGCTGTGCGAAATATTTCACCAGCATTCAATATCTCCGAAACTATTACCGATATTACCCTGACATTTTCTATGGTGATAAAGGGAACTACTATAAGTTCACTTATGTGACTTTTGGAAACCTGGTAACTACAAAAACCAACATGGCGGCCAAGCGAATTTGCGACTTTTAAATAGACGTTTCTCGCGATTTGACCAACCAAACGCAATGAAACTTGGTACAGTATATGTTTATATACATTGTAATGCACCGACATCTAACTTCGTTCAATTATTTACATAATCACAAGATGGCGGATGTGCGAAATATTTCACCGGCATTCTATATCTCTGAAACTATTAGCGGTAAAACCCTGAAATTTTGTACGGAGATAAAGGGCACTACTGGAAGTCCATCTATAAGACTTTCAAAAACCGGTTAACTACAAAACGAACATGGCGGCCAAGCGAATTTGAAAATTTTAAATAGACCTTTCTCGCGATTTAATGTTCCAAGCGCACTGAAACCTGGCACAGGAAATATTTATACACATTGTAATCCACTGGTATCTAATTTAGTTCAATTGTTTACATAACCTCAAGATGGCGGCAGTGCGAATTTTAATATTAAGATTTTATTCATTGTGATGTAGTCATGCGATCGAAGTGAAAGTTTGAATAATGAACCTACGCAATAATTTTCCTTTAATGGTACATGACTCTATGGCCTATACATTTAAAAATCCAACATGGCGACCAACCGAAATATTTAGACGATACTGAATATCTACGAATCTATTTTAGCAATCAAACTGCATTTTTTAATGTTCATAGGGGCTATGAACTTAAGTTCACCTATAGGACTTTAAATAACCTGGTGATCACAAATCCAACATGGCGGTGACGCGAATTATAAATATTCACATGGACGTTTCTCGCAATTTAACCATCCGCGTGCAGTGAAACTTGGTACAGTAAATCCTTATACGAATGTTAATCCACTGGCATCTAATTTATTTCAATTGTTTCCATAACCTCAAGATGGCAGCTGTGAAAAAATTTTAAATCTCCTTCTTTTTTCTTGTGTCCTAACTATACGATTGAAGTTTGAATACTACACGTTCACAATAATCTGCATGTAACAGTACATAACTCTAGGACCTACATATATAAAATCCAACATGGCGACCATCCGAAATATTTAGTCGGTTCTCAATATCTACGAATCTATTACAGCAATCAAACTGAAATTGTGTATGTTGATAGTGGCAATTAACATAAGTAGGATATATGAAAATAGGCTGTATAGTTCTTCACGGAACTACTTGTTTCTTTATAGTTGGGACAGCAGGCTTACCCTCTGGCTGGTTCACCCCTTCATAGGCTCCGAATGACGTTTCTTCAAACGTGTAATGTCTCCACCCAATCCAGCATCAAAGAAAATGACAACGGTTCAGCTTTGGTTCAAAACATATTCCAAAGCCAAAACATGAAGATTGGCTGTAAAATAGGACCCTGAATCACAAATGGAGAGCCTATAAGCCCACTGTTCACATTCTAATTACCTCCAATATATTTTTAAACTTTTTAACTAACTTTTTTAATAGCACTTTGAATAGGGCATCTACTAGATCAAAAAATTAAGAAGGTCACCAAGACAACATGTGTCTCTTTTAGCTGTACTTGTTTCTCCTTTTTATAATATGGATAAGATGATATTTTAGAATTAGTTTTTGGATGTTACTTTTAATTTTTTCTTGAAGCATGATAGATGATATTTTAGAATTAATTCTAGAGTTTAATTTTAATGTTTTTTTCTTAAAATATGCATGATTTTTGTATAAGTAATATGATGGATGTGAATGTGTACATATTTTTGCTGCTGAAGAAGGGCCCATGAGGCCCGAAACATGTCCCCAAAGGCATTAAATTAATAATTGCCTATATTAAATTGTATTGATTGTGCGGAGACCCCCTCAACCCATTAGAATCGTTATAACAGTTTATATCAATAAGGTACCGGTAATACTTAGATCACTTATTGACATAGACTAATGTAACTATTTGTGTTTTTAATTATTTACATTATGGTAATATTTTTCTCATTATCACCTAATATAAAAGTTTTTATTTTTTTTATTTTTTAGCGTATGGCTTTTTTTTTAGTGCCGGGAGTGCCCGAGGACATGTTCGGCTCGCCAGTTTTGTAGCTGCTTCGAGACGGACACCCAATGGGTGAGCTACAAGTACCGTTGGGGAGGGAAGGAGGGAAGTTGGAATGTAAGGACGAGGAGTTGGAAGGTAGCGGCTGTGGCCTATAGTTAGGGACCAACCCCGGCATTTGCCTGGAAGGAAGATGGGAAACCACAGAAGACCATCTTCAAGGTTGCCGGCGGGGGGATTCGAACCTCCTTAGTACAGTTTCTAGTCTGCCGGAGAGCAGAAGAACTTATAAACTTTTGGAGTTAAACTTTGCTGTTGGAGATGATTATAATTACATCTCTAGTTGACACAAGATGTTCAGGAAAGAACATATAGCCTACTTTCTCCTAAATGTATGGGTATAGTTATAACCACCACGGCTAACTCAGTAATTATATTAATGTTTCATGAATTCTGTTCTGTGTGGAGAAGAGAAGTTGAATATTGGAAGTTACAGCTGCTAATGTTGAAACTAAGATCTACCTGTTGACAACTAGGGGACGCCAGACTTCCTGCTCAAACAATAGAAAGGGTAAAATTTGGAATGTGGTGAAGACACAAGAGGCTGGCAGAACACCGTTAGCTCAAGTTCAATAAACTAGGCTTGGCGTGCGAGGGATGTGATTCACCCCGGAAAAATGTGCTTTGTGCAGAAGAGAGGTGACAGAGAAAGCTGTGGAAATCAAGAGAAGGAGATACGTTTCGTCGACGCCCACAAGGGAGTGGTCTGCAAAATACCGCGATATTGGAAATCACATTGACGAATGAGGAGAAGGGACGCCGGTGATTTCGCACTCTTGTGAAGACAAGCTATGTGCAGATATTATGGAGAAAACTCGCTAATGATTAATCCTACTATCAGAGTGATTCCCGCCTGCCGAAAACGTATGCTTCGCATCGAGCCGAGCTCTTTGATATAAATTGTTTGTCTGTGCGATCATTGCTTAATTAAATAGATATTTTATCCAGTCCCCACTCCTACATTTTGGGTGTAACTGTATAAATATCGAGTGAGGTGTTCACTCAATGTTCATTACGTTCAGTATTCTGTATTCTGAAGACATTACCATGTCTGTCGTTACGCGAGTCTGAGGACTTAGTACAGTTTCTAGTCTGCCGGAGAGCAGAAGAACTTATAAACTTTTGGAGTTAAACTTTGCTGTTGGAGATGATTATTATTACATCTCTAGTTGAAACAAGATGTTCAGGAAAGAACATATAGCCTACTTTCTCCTAAATGTATGGGTATAGTTATAACTCATTGTCTTTATCATCTCCTAATTTCTTCCAATTCGATGTGCAAATTGGCACACTGGATTTGAGGAGTGACGTTCAAATAATTTACCCCAGCATTTTGCAATTTCATCAGTAAACACTCCAAACAACGTAGGTATTCAGTTTATTAACACCGACTACTTACAATAATTTAAACTTCGTTGCTCTAAACGTATCACTGGGAGAAACATATTTAATATAACTATTACACAGCTAATTTGTAATCGCGCACGGCTAACGAGAAAGACAGGCCATGGCGCGTAAACCAAACCCTTCTGTGACGTAGGCAATGTATCGGTACTGCTTGATTATGTTTGTACGTTTAAGTCGAGAGCAATTCATAAGCAGCAGAAATGCAATATTTTATATCAATCTTAAAAAATGGACGCAGTTTAGATGTTCCGTGTGTTTTCAAACACGATAAATTATACTGTATAGGTTTGCAAAACTACGCCTATTGAAGTTACTCCTTACAAAAATCCACGCGAACTAGGATTCAAGGGTTCGTTGTGTCTTTAATAGCTGCAACGAACAGGCTACAGTAAGTCAAGTTGTAGATTCTGTGACCTTCGTTGTGAGTTAAATTATGTGCACATTAGTATAATTATATCAAAGAATCTTGCAGCACAGTAAAGATATCATTAACTTATTGTTGTTTCAAGGGGCGGAACATAAATTAATTCGTTTATAGAAGAGATCTGCGGAATACACTACCCACCGACTAACGACTTGTATCAATACCTTCTATGAAGACAAGTGATAAATGAATACCAACGTTTATACAGGTTCAATGATGTAGACAAGATGACTAGGTACCACACCGGCAGTAAAACGAAGACCAGGCAGTGGTGCAACAGAACTACATTGCTGACGTCACGAAAACTCACCAGAGCCAGTCATTCTCGTTGGCCGTGATAATCGCGCCTTATCTTGGGGATGTGTACCCTCTATCGGCAAAAATAATAACCTTCGCAATTATACTGTAGACATGGGTTCACTAACTGGCCGGTAGAGAGCATAGCTCGCATCTAGTTACATAGTTCAAGTAATTACCCTTAGATGTCACTCCAGTGGTGAATGTTGTTTTAATTAAATATATATTTTCCATTTCAAAATGCACCATATAATGCTTTATTTTATAACGTCTCAGTACTCAAGAAATAATAAATATAAAAAAATCAAGAAAAAAAAGTCCAACTCTGATAGGATTTGAACCACGGCCAGCCTGATGAAAGACTAACGCGCTGACCACTCAGCCAATCGTGCACACTCTAATAGATCGTTAGGAACCAATACATATACCACGTTATAGCAAATCATGACTTTGACTAAACGTTTTCTTTACTGGAGTATATTTTAAACCGAGTTCATTTCATAGAAAGTTCATATATTTGTTACCACTAGCCTATATTGCATGCAACATACTGAAATTAATAAAATATAGGTCAGAACGAGAGATCAGCTGCCATCTTGTCAAATAACCGAGACGACTCAGCTTTTTAAAATCACTTCTAGACTATAATATTAAAATATAAACTTTTAATTTCAAACGGGCCATGTCGTTTCAAACAGATTAAACGATTCTTGGTTCGATAGTCGGAACTGGTGGGTCCCATGTTATGGATTATAAAGTTTGCATAATTCACACGGCCGCCATTCTGAAATGGTACGGTTGATGACCTCGTAGTTTGGGCACAAGACGCACCTCATATGAAGGAACGTTGTTACCAAATTTGGTAAAGATCCGATTATTAGTTTGGTTGTAATGCATTATTACGTTTTGACCATTTGAGTGGCCGCCATTAAGTTTTGGTAAAGATGGCGGCAATATAAAACATGACACTGAGGTGCCCTTTGCCAGTGCTACCTCTGTACCAAATTTCGTTCAATTCGGTTTCACCGTGTTCGAATTGATAGGGGGGGACAGACATTCAGAGTACACACACACACACACAGACTCACACACACACATACACACACACAGACAGACACACAATTTTTGGCCCTGTAGTGATCTCATAAGTCTACTTTCATTTTTTGCAAAAATCGAAAGTAGGCTAAAAATTGAAGTGGTTTGCAAGTGAACTTATGTAGTATAATATACCGCTATAATTTAGGGCAAGTCATCGATCAGTATTGTTCCACTGAACTGTAGATGGATTTAGTAGTCTACCGGAGCAATCTAGAAAGGGTTAACAGTGTTAGAAAATATTATGAATCTGACATTTTAATTGAAGCAGCAAGTCAACAATGAAGCCCATGGTATCCGCTGAGGAAGGAAGGATGTCTCGAAATTCTACAAGCACCAAGATGATGACCATGTGCTAATTGCAATGCTGGGGTCATGGCCGGGGACATCGATTTAATGAAAAGGATGGCCGAGGATTACTATATGAATTAATTTTCATTATGTAGCTAGCTTTGGTTATCGGGAACTCTTGTATATATTTTTGTGTTTGTTGTATTTTTCTTGTAGTTTTGTTCTAACCGGCTACTTATTTAGTGTGTGGAGCTCATCATGGTTATTCTTTTTTTTTTTGTATTTGTGTAAGTTCTGTGCGGGGCAGTATATTAAATTGTACTATCGAGTACAAAGAGTGTGTATTTTGACAAAATACAACACAGGAATTAACTGTGTAACTGTCGATAAATGGAGCATTTTATAGATAACGTAACTGCAGTGTTGGGGGGGGGGGGGGGGAATGGAATTTGTTTAGAGAACTTTGAGTTACACAGGCTATAACCAATGCGATATTGCATATTTATTAGCAAGAAGCCAGCCTCTTTGGTAATCATTGTAACGTAAATTGAGCACATAGTTAAATTATTGTGTTTTTGGAACACATCTGTGTGAGGTATTTCTGTGATCTGGAGCGATTTGGTAGAGTACATGGTGTCGAAACAAGGTATGGGGTCTCATGTATGTTTATTCTGCGCGGGGTGTGACACTGGGTCATTTACCTGTCTGCTGCAATGCGACGAACAGTACCCTCAAGGGAGAGGAGGCTGTCATTATTCTTCGGTCCTGAATTGCAAGGTGCAATTTCTGGGGACAAATCTGTGATACGATGATATGTATTTTATTTCAGGATGTGTGATGCTGTTTCTACGGTTCTCAAAAGCTAAGGAGCTTTGAGACAATTTGGTAAGACCTGTCTGGTTTGCGACACAGATGATGAGGGCTGTTCGAAGTCCACTTGCTAGCTCAGATCTCAGATAAGAATAGTCTGGCAATTAGTGGCCGAGAAGTGTGCTCATAAGATAAGAATCATCTCTGGAGCCTGTATAATTGGAATTGAATTAGATTATTAAATTTTGGGAGTTCTCCATGTCAGATTTGCAGTTCAGCTGAAGATATTTCTGTTTTCATTTTCATGTTAGTTACTGTCTTAAATTAAAGGTAGATATTTTTTATGCTTATTTTTGTGTGCTAATTGTAATGTTATAAGTGTTGGGGAAACAATCGGTTTGCCCAGGTGTTGGTTGCGAGTGGCCACGATGAGTGTTCATTATTTGTGTCTGTAAGACCTAAGATGTTAGGCAGTTTGATTTTGTGCGTTCGCACATGAATAAGACTTCATGCGGGAGTGATCTTGTATTATAATTAAATGGTAGCGTAGTTGGTTGGTAATTGAATTCTTGTTAGCCATTGTAAATGTGGTTCCCGGTGCCAAAGTCTGGTGAAGAAGATCATGGATACGCGTCCTGCGTCTTGGATCAATGGAAGCGTACCTCATGACAGTGTACTCGTTCTAGGCTAAGTCTTGTCATATCGTCATGAGCATATACACAACAATTAGAAACTTGCGGAAGAGGTCCGTGCATATTTTGTTGGTTTAACAGCATTTTTGAAGCTGTATTTTATTCATGTAATTATTTGTTTTGATATTTGTTCCTTGGTTCATAAAAGGGTGTCATAAGGGAGATTTTGTGATTATTGTGTCTATTTTATCGGTTTATTAAAGTTATTTTCTGTTAATCTTGGGTCATCTTTCCTTGCTAGTTATATTCTTACCTATGTTACCTTGATGTTTATGGAAGCAAAAGTACAAAATACCCAACCTCACGACGATGAACTGAACACCCCCGAAATTAGTCTTGTGTATGCTTCTTTCAAGGGGACATAAGCTAAGAATGGCGCAGGCCAACGTGGTGCAATTTTGTGTTAGGTTGGTTGGCATCTGTGAGAAACATGGTGTTGGAAATTTGGTATACAAGTTCAGCCACTGTTTCAGGGTTTAAATTCTGTAATTCAGGCGAAGTTTTACCGCCACATGTGATGAAATAAAGTAGAATCTTGTAGTTTGTCGGTAATATTAAATACAGGATACATTATTTTAGTTGATATTGCTGATTTTGAGATAATGTGAAAATCCGGGCGTCCAACTTGGAATTAAAATTAGAATTGTGTAGTCATGACAAACTCTGACATGTAGTAGGAGGGTGATAACCCCAGAAAGATTTATTATACTTGATAATTAATTCTGTGTGGTAACGTAAAGTCAATTAAGTTAGGGAGATTTAATTGATCCGTTTCTCGGCTCACTCTACGACTTTCCCCTCCGAAAAGGTAAATGGTAAGACTGTACAAGAGGTAATGTAAGGTATATAGTTGCTCCGGCGGTCACTAGATGGATCCACTTCCTGATTTGGCAAGTTGCATGAAAGTTAGTTGCATGACTACAATTATTGAGGGGTAATTATTAACAAGATGGTGGGTGATATGTTCATGTCCTGAGAAAATGTAACTGCACGCACGGGAAGTTGGTTCGGGAAGAAAGGGGGCTTGCCCTCCTTATTTAAAGTCCCGATATGTTATTCTGAACATATAGAGTATCTGATCACCTGGTGTCATTACTGGAAGTTCGAAATTTGGAAGCTTTTTGATACACTACATCTGGGTGGAAATTAGGCCTAGCATTTGAAGAGTGAAGTATTGAGTTGAAGGCATTGATAATATGAGTCAGTTCGAACTACGCATGGAGATGTTTAATGAAGATTTGTTCCAACTTGTTAATATTTTAATATGTTAACTGGCTTAACTTATGGAACTAGATCGAAAGGGGTCGCCGTGTATATTGGGATCTGTATGTATTGCAGTAAGTAGATGTACCAAGGAATTGCCCAGAGGTAATGCTTTAATATTTAATTCTTCATTTGAAAGTGTGATGGCCTAGCTGAGAAGAAGTGTTTTAAATTTATGGGTCGGGCTCATGATTTCTCACTGTAGTGGGCGACATTCATCTTGTGCGACGTAGTTAATGTTTTAATAATCTCCAGTTAATTTGTAATGTTTGCCCTCCTTAACTACGTGTAGAATGGTCCTTATGATCCCGTATAATTTATTATTTATTCAGTTCTTTCATCAATGTGCTATCAGCAGCGCAGTAGGAGTTTGTTGTTATTGTTATTGTTTTAAGGGGGCGGAACAGCAAGGTCATCTGCCCCTACAGTAGGAGTTTTGTATGTCTTTTGTCTACTGTCATGGCAGCTCTGGGATTATTAAGTATGTAGGCCGACAATATGTGGAAAGATACGAGAAGATCGATGTGTAGCCATTAGTAAGATTACGGAATTGGATCGCTGTTCATATTATTTGATATTGCTGGTATGGATGGTTTCATATTTACTTGGGCGATAAGAAGAATATGATAAATAGATGTATTGAAGAAGAGAAGATGTATGATGAAATATTTGATTTGAAGATATGTATTATGATCCTACGAGAGTCTGTATATCCACTGATAGGCAAATCTTGTCTTCCACCTTAAGAAGCTGCTGGCTACAATGATCTTTTGTGAATGTTTAGTAATGACAAAGGGAATGCGATTAGGATACCCCTCAAAAGTGGGTACTTGTCCTAGGTCCGGAACACACACCTTATTGTAATATTTGTATGTGTATGTATTTATGTTTGTTTAAATGTCTTTGGACTTGTAATGTTTTGAGGAATAGAGAACGTAAGTTGAAATTACCCTCTGTATTATTTCCAAATGTAAATCTAAGGGATGTTCTCAAACAGATCATCTGGGTAGCATGGCTAAAATATGGGTCCAGTCTTTCCAAGCCCAATTAGTCTCGAAGGTCGTAGCATTAATAACCGATTTTAAGGGATGACACTAAGTAAATTAAAGTAAAGAGTTACTCAAGGATGGATTGCATTGCGGGAGGTTCAAATAAAGTAAACGAATTGAGTATAATTAAAATATTTAAATGTATTATTGTGTATATGCGTGATGTCAAATGGATGTTACCCAGGTGCATGATCCCTCTATTCTCAAGTGAATTTATATTGTTGTCATGGCAACGTTGGAGGAAATTAGAGAAGTGGTGAAGCTCACAACAGCGAGAAACATTGAAAACTTAGAGAAAATGAGAGCGGAATTAAAAGCCGAAATGAAAGAACAGAGTAGGAAACAGTCTGAGGGCATAAACAATCGCATTTCACAACAGTCTGAGGACATAAACAATCGCATTTCACAACAGTCTGAGGACATAAACAATCGCATTACCGAACAAGCGGAGATACAAAAAGAGCAAAGTAGGGAACAGGCTGAGGACTTAAATAAACGTATGGTAGAACACTCAGAGATGCAAAACAAAAAAAGCCAGGAACAGTTTATTCAGATTAACAAAAGAAACCAGGAACAGTTTAGTCAGCTTTCGGCTGAAATTAAACTGAATACTATGGAGCAGATGGAACAGTGAGCTAAAGACGTAAGCAGAAATAACAACAAACAATTAGGTCACATGAAAGAGATGGAAGAACGGTTTGATAAAAAACTAGGAGAACTCGATGAGGTCGTTAATGCGAAACTTGAGCAAATCGAACAGGCATGCATTTATAACTCGGAGGAAGTTAAATAGGCTCAAGAAAAACTGAAAGAACGATTCGAGAAAGTAGAAGCAAATACTCAAGGTATGCAACAGCAGATTGACGCAGTAGACAGCAATTTGTTCGGCATCGTTAAAGAAATGGAGCGCGTTGAAATAAAAGCAACGGAGCATTTGAAAGGAATCGAAAAAGAACAAGGAGAATTAAAGGCGTCCATTGAACAAAATAATAGCCAAATTGAGGAACGGTTAGACAAGATGGAATTAAATCAGGAGGAACACGCGGAGAAACTAGAGAAAAATTTTGAAGGATTAAAACTTAAAATATGCAAAGATTGGAGCCAGATGAGGGAAAATAGTAAGGAGAAACGCTTGTCTATTATAAGGAAATTAGGGGATAATCTCACTAGACTGCATATACTTGAGGAAAACGTTCAAACTAAATTGCAGGAACAGGATGACAAGTTGGTAAAAGCAGAACTGAAATCACAAGAATTAGATACATTGTTTAAATTTGTAAAGGACAGAGAAGAGCTGGAGAACTTAAATGGCCTGGAGGCAAGTAACGGAACAGGGGAAAGCATGAGTAATGAGCAGAGTCCGTTAGCCGGATGCAACACGAGAACATTTGGGGAATACAGGGGTGAAACATCTACACCGGAGCTAGCTGCATTACCTACACAAATTATCCAAGTTATTAGGGGTAATGAATACAAATCTAATCGATACACAGACGGTACAGGTACCACACCTAAACAATTCTTGCGCGAACTAGAGGATTTCTTTTCGGATCAGGGAATACCGGAAAATAAGTGACTCAGGATGGTTGAGAAGTTTTTGCATGGGAGCTGTCATATTTGGTATCAGAGCTTTAAATATACCTTTGGGACAATCCAAGATTTCAAAGAAGCATTCCTTAAGAAATACTGGAGTGCATCTCTGCAACAAAGTCTCAGGATGGACTTATATGCTTGCAAGTACCATTGAACACACCCAACAAAGTTTGCCGATTTTTTCACCCAACAGATGCTAAAATTGAAAGATTTAGACGACCGCCCTCTGAGAAAGATTTATTTATGACCCTAGGTAAGCAGTTACCTATAAATATCCAGCAGTTCCTAGTAACCGCTAACGCGACGTCAGCAGTGGGAGCAGAAGAAATTTTGAGGCACCTTGACGAAGCGAGTTTACAGTTACCACCTAGAGGAAGTAGACAGAGCGAGTAGGTGAATGCTACGGAGGTCGTTAGCGAAAACAATAACAATAACATTGGTACGAGTTCACAGGCAACGAATACCGGGATAACTCCGAGAAGGCAAGAAAATAATAACAGACAATATGGGAGATACGAGAACAGAGGTAGTTACCGGAATTATCAGGATAATTACAGGCCGTATCAAAGAGGTTATCAAGGCAGTGGAAATAATAGAAGGCAGGAATTCCCGTATCGAAGGAATGGCGACACGCGGAACAACCAGCAGTGGCGTAACGACCGGAACCAAATAAGGGGGGATCAAAGAGAGCAGCGGAACGAATGGAACGACCGATACCGCGAATCGCAGAGGTACTTACAGGAGTTACATGCTTCCGAAGGAAATGAACAAGAGAGATGGGAAAGTAGTATGAATTATCATAAAAATCCAGACACATACAGGGAGGAAGGAGCTGAAAGTTAGGAAAGACGCGAGAAGGGGGCGATACCGAGAGACTCCCGGGATTAAAAAAACGCCAAAGGTTATAAGAGGAGATAGCCTGAGAGGACAGCATGGGGCTGATGACCACGAGGGAAGAATTGTTGCACACATAGCTGAGTGGGTTGCATGGCCGGAGGACTGTCTCGAGGAGGTTATTAAACCACAGAATGATGATATTAGGCAACTACCCGTAATTTATGCACGGATTGGTGGAATTAGAGTGAAATGTCGTTTGGATACTGACTCGCAGATTAGTTTGATATCAGAAGCATTAATTAAGGAACTGGCACGTAATCAACATGTTGTACCATTGATTCCTGTACCACAAATGAAAGTTAGGGGCGTAATTCCCGAGCAATCTATCGTATGCAAGCATCAGGCATACATAGAAATGGATATTCTAGACCACACCTTCACACAGACTTGCATTGTCATGGCGAGAATGAATTTCAACGTCATACTCGGTGCTAACTTTATTTGTGATTACCAAGCAATCATCGACCTGCTCAACAATACTGTAAGCTTCAGACAGATTGAAGGATGTTGATTTACACATGGACGACGGACCTAATGGACAGGAAGTAAACACCTGGATGCTGGAAACCAT
The DNA here is from genome assembly GCA_946902985.2 of Meconema thalassinum. Lineage (NCBI taxonomy): Eukaryota > Metazoa > Arthropoda > Insecta > Orthoptera > Tettigoniidae > Meconema > Meconema thalassinum. The sequence goes on along the minus strand of OX336400.1, from coordinate 81,926,432 downwards.
AACCGAGGAGACCATTAAGGAATTATGTAGTGAGGAAGAAGACGCCTATAATATCGCAGTTGTGGAACTTGGAGACCAGGACTACTCGCAAGAAATATGGACCTTACTAGCGGAAGAAGAAAAGGGCGGATATGAATTTGAATATATATTACAGGAGCGACTTCGAGAGGTGAATTCAGGGGATGCAGACAAGAAGAAATTAGAAATTATTTTACGCAAGCATAAAGAAGTTTTCGATACTGTCCCAGGGAAGATTCTAAATTTTACTTATGCAATTCAGGTGGATAATTGGGCCCCATTTAAAAGCAAATTATATCCAATACCAGAGAAGCACTACTCTCAGGTAAAGGATTTCATAGGAGGGATGTTAGCTTCTGGCATGATAAAGAGATCACCGACTCCATATCTCAATGCAATATTGGCTGTTGCCAAGCCTAATGGATCAATAAGGCTGTGTCTCGACGAACGAAATTTGAACTTCAAGGTCATACCTGAATAAGACCAAGCGCCGTTAATCCGTGACGTGTTGAAGGGCTTCAAAGGAAAGCACATATACAGTTCCGTGGATCTCACCAATTCCTTCCACCATATCGAACTAGAGGAGAAGTCTAAGCTTTTAACTGGATTCTTTTCGACAACCAAACCTTCATCTGGAATAGGCTTCCATTTGGCCTAAAGACAGCTGGATCTGCACTTATCAGAGCTCTGGACAGGAATTTAACTGAAGAGGTAAAAAGCATGACAGTCAGATATATCGACGATATTCTACTTGCATCGGAAGGTATTGACGAGCACATGTGTAATCTGGACAAACTTTTGGAAAATTTAAGAACAATGAATTTTAAGATAAATTCTAAGAAATCTCACTTCTTCAAGAACGAAATTTTATACCAGGGGCACATTATAGATCGAGAAGGCGCAAGGCCTAATCCAGCAAAGATCGATGCAATAAAGAGATTTCCAACTCCCACACGATTGAAACATGTGAGAGCCTTTCTTGGAGTAACTGGGTTCTTTAAAGAAAACTGTCCTGGATATACGGATACCGTGGCTCCAATGCAGGAGATGTTAAAGAAAGCAAACAGATGGAAATGGGACGAGACTTGTGAGAAGTCATTCCAAGCAACCAAGGAACTTTTGGCCAATTGCATAAAATTGGGTTAGGCTACCCAGATTTCGAAAAGAAATTCCTTATTCAAGTGGATGTTTATATCATTGGCATAGGAGCAGTGTTATACCAGGAAAATTCAAGTAATACTCAGGACAGCTCATATTTAGTATTCGTAAGTCGCAAGTTGCGCAGACATGAGAAGAACTATACCGTGACTGAATTGGAACTGCTAGCGATACTTCACGCATTGCAACAATGGCGGAAGATTGTGTTTGGATATCCTATTGTGGTGAGGACAGACCACAAAGCATTGACGTTTATGTTTAAAACTGCAATGATGAGTGAGAGAGTCACGCGTTGGTCATTATGCATACAACAGTTCAACATTGAAATGGAACACTGCCCTGTGTTTTAGATCCCTTATTTGGGGGTGGATCTAAAAGGGAGAGTTGCTGTACTAATTTATGAGTTTGTGCCTAAAGAAGGGTAGCTCCCCTTGACAGGGCAAGCTGACCAGTGTAGTGTGTTGTGGTGTGCTAGGAACTAGGGGGCGCTCCTATAAAGACTGTAAATGTGGTTTAAGGGATGTAGCCTTAGCACGCGGGTCGATGTACTAGTCGCCCAGCCGGCTACTTATTATATAATCACCTTGCTAGTGTCAGCGGTTCGGCACGCGCTTCACTTGAGCACGCGAGCCGCTGTGAGGAATACAAGGACGTCTGAGTTGGCGTTATTACTACGGTGTGTCACGTCTGACTGTGACGGGAGTAAGGAAGGACGCTGGGACGTGAAGAAGAGTGTAGATCAGTAATGCAAGTGTAAGAGACTGACCAAGTGTTTATTGGTCAGCAATGAGTAACTGTTAGTCCCTTTTAAGGGATCTTGTGATGTTATAATGTGAGTACAAACTGTGGGTGTTGGGTTACAAAAGTAGGATTCTGAACACTGACTGACTGACTCACCTCGGTTGACACTGTCGTTAGCCTCCGGCTGTCTCGTCGAAGCACTGATGATGGAGAGATCCTCGTGACCCACTTAAGGCACCTTTTATACCTTTAGCCTCTGTTCTGTCAGCGCGTTGTGGCATAGTTGAACCAGTTTGTAGTATGTCGCTGTGTGTCATAATTACGCAAGGGTTGAGCTGCTTTATGGAGTAGCCAGCTGCCCTTATAGTATTGATGGATATTGGGTAGGCTTTTAAAGGGTTGCCTTTTATGAGATTTAGACAGATGATGGGGGGGATGATCTCTAAGGGGTGCATACCCCTTGGGTATTGTACAAGCCTCTTCCTCCATTTGGTCGCGTCCTCGCGACCGGGAAGGGCACTTGGGGTTGGGATGTTGTCGTAGTAGTTTTTGAATCCCCCTCGTCTCTTCTGGTGGTGGCGTCGTAAGCGTCGTCGTATGGAACGGGTGTCGTCGTGCAGAAGTGTAGGTGTGCGGTCAGCCCGTGTTCAGAGGGGAGGGTTATGGGGTGTACATAGATATATATGTATATAAATTTTACATTGCATGGTGAAATGTGCATTAACATTGTTGAATAAAGAAAATAATTGCTATTGAGGCACAATCGCCATTGCCGTTGTCGGCATAAAAAAGAAAAAAAACATGGTTATACATGGTTACATAGTTGTGCAGGGAGGAAAAACCCAGGGCCGAACGGATGATTGCGTCGTCCGCCCTATCTTGGGGAAAAAGTGCTCCCTGCAATAAAGAAGATAGGAGAGAATAGAAAAAAATGGGTGTTCCAGGGTATAATTTAAAGGAAATATTTAAAATGTATTTATTGGTGTGGGATAAAACGGAACACCCTGACAAATGGGGAAGTTAGAAGAGAGAAAAATGAAAGAAAACAATTCACAGACATTGGTTACGTGTTACCTTAGCAAACGAAACAAAACAAAACAAAAATATAGACATCGTGTACACGTGAACTTGATAAACAGACAAAAATATATATAGTGTTTAATGTATTATGTTGCGATGCTGACATTTAGGAATTTCCATTGGAATAAGTGCCCGTGGGCGCATGAATATGTATGTAGTTTACTCTTTAAAATTATGAACTACAATGACCTTATGTCTACTTAAGCGCGCTAAACCCTTATAATTCTAGTTTTTGTTTGGATCCTCGCGTGCACGCTACCTGTTTGTACGTACGCTTGCCGTATCACGGCTGATCCTATACGGCCACCTCTTGGCACGGTTGAGTGGTCGTACCGCTTGCAGTGTATTCTTAATACCTAGTCTGTGAAGCATCCTCTGTGGGTGAATGCTTGCACACTTGGCCATGAGGGTCGCCGCCACATGCCGGTTGCGCCCTCATCGCCGTAAGCTGCGTCGCATTTTGACGCTTCAAGTGTTTTTGTTTTATGCAGATCTGCCAGCAAGCCTGATGCCCCACAGGCATCATTCCTGCTGTGCAGATTATTGACGTGTAGCTGTAAAAAAAAATGTAGTGAGTGTGTAAGTGAGAATGAATGTTAAATGGAGGTTAGTATGCACAGGTATAATACTACAATAAGGGGGCATTAAATAGCATGTTGCTGCTATCTGGCAGCAAAATGATAATTACACGTGTCATATTCTAGGTGACAATGCCTGCAAAAAAAAAATGGAGAGGTTAACAAAACATTGAAATTCCCTATTCCATATGCCGCTTCCTGTGGCAGCGTTGCCACAGTCTGAAGCCCCTTCTTACCTGTGAAAAGAATGGCATGGTTATTATTACTCGATATATGGCCGGGCTTACCCTATATGGTGCCGTGACGTCATTTCCTAATGTGTTGTAGTATTGGGCTTACCCTGGCAACGAATTTGGGCCGCCAGGCGCCGAAATTTTACCTCAATATATGTATTAAAAAAAATTGTCTTAAATGTAAGACTATGCTACATTATAATAACTTATCATGAGTTATCGGACTTACCCTGATGACGGATTTGTGGGTCATCAGGCGCCGAACGGCGTTCTCTTATACTACTTATTCTACTTATGGTATATATAAAAAAAACTACATCTAAGCCGAGAGGGTTGCCTTAATCTATTGCCGAAAGATGCTGTGCTGAATTGCAACAGTGTTCATTAAATTTGCTTAATCCTAGGTTGCGTGTCAAATGCAACCGTGTATAACTAAATTTGGCCTAGGACGATCGCCTGGGGCAATTAAATCCCCAGATCACCACCCGCACGAGCCCCAGAAACACCGGTTGTCTCTAGGGTCGCTAGATTCCGTCCCCTTAACTCTAGGTGTCGACGTCTATTACTAGGACTAATCTATGCGCAGGCGCTTACGGTGCCACTAAGCTAACCGTTTCGCCCGCTGTAACTTTCGTGTTCATAACCGGGTGCTGTTCCTATTTGACGTAGGTGAGCCGCCCACTTGGCTCCTGTGAGGGGCGCGCAATGCCCCATCTCTTAATGCCCTCTGACTGCCCGATGCGTCGTCATTTATGTGGGCATTGGACAGTGTGGTCCAATGGCATAATATCCTCCGGGAAAAAAGCGTCCGGGGAGTCCTCTTTGCCTGTGTCGGCCGCAATATTTGTATTCATATGTCCTCCGGGAAGTGAGCGTCCGGGGAGTCCTCTTCGCCTTAATCGGCATTGCTGGGTTGGCCCACTGAACCCTTTTGAGTGCCCGCTATGCTACTCATTTAAGAACTCTGGCGACCCGTTGTCGTCCATTTACGTGGGCGCAGGACCGAATGAGCGCGTACATTCCATATATATATATTCATATTTCATTCTGCATTATTGATTACCGTCGTGGTCTTCACCTTCACCTCGCGGGGTAAGGACTTGTCGGATCTAGGATTGGTCCTGCTGAACCCTTGGATCCTGCTTCACTCCTGACGAATAGGAGTCTGACTCCCCGCCATGGAAGTCCTACTTACGTAAATTTAACTAACAGTCTAGTCATAATATGGTCGTCTCTAGGGATAGCTCCCGAGGCCGACGCGGAGTGAGCTATTTCTCCCGCCATTCTCAGAAAGTCTCCCTGCAGGTCTTGGCTTCGACGACCGTGGCTCAAAGTGGGTTTAGCATCCCTTCCTCCCAGGGGCGGTTTATGCGCACCTAGGATTCCAGAGCTTGCCCGACCAGGCCGCGAATGCTTTGACCTTACGTGGTTCGTCTATTTGGTCTAGTCGTCCGTAATTTGATGAGCCGACTGGGGTAAGGGTCCACATCGCCTTCCCCAGCTCTGCTCCTAGTGTTGTGCTTTTGACCTTTGGCTAACGCCGGTATCATCAGCCAGGGTGTTTCAGATTCCCTTTTTTTTTTTTTTTTTTTTTTTAAATATAGGTGTAACCTGTGTAAAAAGTGTCAAATGTAAAATACTTCCAGTGTGGTGGGCTGGTAAAACCTCTACATACGTAGACTACTTTAGGCTACCTGTGCTATATCAGCTTCTCCAGCGATAATGCTCTTTTTTAACCTTGATGGAGGTGTTAGTAGGGTCTGTGGCGTCAGGTACCCTGTTATTGTGATCTGGGGGTAGTTATCTGTAGAGTGGGTTAAAGCAGGGTAGGAGGAGGTTGCGCACTTCCGAATTCCGCGTTAGTGGCGGCCTGGAACCGGTTTTTGTGCTGGGATGCTCCTACAGTGAGTGGAACGGGGCAGGTAATTCCCGGGGTTGCAAAAAATAAAATAAAAATCCATGCCGGTCTGATATCAATATCCCCTGGTGAATGGATGGGATATACATGCATGCGTCTGGATATGAGGCGTTTGCACTCATGTATGGATAGGTGTAGGTTGAGGCATAATACTAATATATTTCCCTCTCATGCGGGATGATTTAAATTTTAAAAAAATGGTTAGTATTTATTACTTATGGCCTCATCTCTCATATGGAGATGTGCATTACGCTTAGTTGGTGTTTGCCGATGCACCCCTCTCATTCAGGTGATAGCGGTGGGGCTCAAGGCGTAGCATGCCCTTTCTGTAAACACATGAAGTTTACCAACCCTTATGTATACTTTGTAGTGTAGTGTAGCTGTGCTGGTCGTGTTCATGTGTCTGCGTTGTTTATGTTTGGACGTGAAAAGGTTATGGGAAGGGAGTAGAGTGGGACGCTGTTAGCATGTTCTCTTGTCATCCTCCCTTGGTCCATGTTGGTTTTCTATCCGCGCTTTGGGATAGCGAAGCTTCACGACCTACTCTGGTCCGTTATAGGGCTAAGTCCTAGTCGCCTGGAATGATTTGTTTCGGGACTAGGGTCGCAAAAAGAAGTTGTTAAGGGGAGGTCCCGTGTCCTCAAAGTCCCTATGTTCGCCCCTGATTGGTGAGCGCGTTTGTGTGTGTGTGTGTGACTACGCTCCGCTACACCACGCGGACGCCTGGTCTGCTGTAGGGCCAAGTCCTACTGTGTATATTGTGTATGGGTAGGAAGCGCCCGTGGCCTGCCAACGTCTTTACGAACGTGCTACTCTGGGCCTGCGACAAGTTTTGGTCTGTGACGTCTGCTTGTTGATAAATGCTTTCGCAGTGTTGAAAAATGTATAGTGTTATGATTGTTCTGCATTTGTTTATTCATGGTCACTGCCACTACACAATCGCGTTTTGTCATCGACAGTGTTGCAAAGTGGCTAAGTCTGCAAGTCATCAGTTTGTGTGTGTAACTTCAGGCCGGGATTTTATGTAGGTTAACCACTGTTGCGTGTTTTTCTGCACGTATGCCAGTGTGGTCATTGTGTTAAATTCCTGGCGGCCCGATGTGGTAATCCGCCCTGCTACTATTGCCGTTGTGTGGCCATTATTCCGTAAGACCGTTGTCTTACGAAATTTATATGTCTCTGTCTGGAAAGTCCATTTTCCCTGTCAAGTGTATTTCTGGAATTTTATGCCTGTCATTTGGCCGCAGGAATGTAGTATTATCTGTCTAAGCCGTTATATGGGCCAATTTTGGTGTGATTGGAAGGCCGTCTGCTTGTTTTTCCCTGGCGTGCAATTTTCTCTGGGGTTCGAACCCGTGTTCTATGTAATTCTCTGTGTTATATGTCTGCGTTGTTCATGTTCTGCGGGCATTCTGTCTGTATTTTGTTTGTGTTTCTCGTACCGAAAATACCGTTGTTTAGTTAGTTTTCGGTACGAGGTTTTTGTGTGTGGACATGGGTTCGAAGCCGGTTGTCTGTAAAGATTTGGTGGCCATTTCTGTGCCGCCTACACTATGGCAAATGGGCTGTGTGTTTTTCTATGCGCAACCCCTAGTATACCTTCCTGCGAGGAGTTTGCTTATTTTTGCCCTCTCCTCGTAGTGTAAATTTTGAAGATATAGGGTTCTTAGGTTGGCTATGAATGATTCCGTGCAGTGTGCTTTGGGAACTGTCGTCTGTAAGGCTCGCAGTTTATCACTGAGGTCTGCTTTACTGCTGAGTATGAGGGTGTCGGGTTGCAATGTCTTGCGCGCTCGCTTGTTTACTTGTTTCGATAACGCTGTGTATCCGAACATGTGTTCTTAATCAGCCTGCTTTCTGTTAGTGCTCTTCGCATTATAAAAAGGCAAGAGGGGAATTTTGTGGTTTAACGTGACCATTTCTGGAGATCATGTGCCACGGGATTTCCGTTTTACTTGGAATCCAAACCACAGGCCATGGCATTTCACTTCGGAAATCTCATATGCATTGTACGCGAGTGTGTCTGGTCCGCTAGTCGCGTATTTGGTGACCAGATGCCAGTGTCGATTGTATTGTTTTTCGTTTATGACCCGCTGTTAGTGGGACTGTCCCAATTAGTCTTAGCGTTCTCATTATCCTTATTCTACGACTGGATATTTACTCAACCTTATATTCCTGGTATTCAGAAGGTTGCGGGTCTGGAGACCGCCTTTTACCCAGAGTAATTGTTTCCGGCGCCATGAAGGTTGTATCTCCGGGACAGTTCTGGTGAGTGTTAGGATGGTATCCCGGTTCGGTCAGTGGGCTATTTCTTGGCTTTCTTCCCACGTGTTCCAACGGGACCGTTTCCTTTTCTTTTAGCAGTGTGCCCGCCTTTACATGTAGGTGTGTGTGCTTTACGTGTGTGATATGCCTTCATCCGGCGGGCGTGAATAGTGTCCTTTATGAGTTTCCTCCCATGGCGCACGTTCACTATATAATTTAGGTCAGATACCTTCCTGCAGACTTTGAAGGGACCTGCCCATCGTGGTAGGAGGAATTCGGACACGTTTTTCTTACGGGCATGATTGGAGACCATGACCAATTGCCCGGGTGTGTATTCCACGGTCTTTCTATTCTGATCGTACCGCTCTTTTTGTTTTTTCTGGGCCTCGGCTATGTTTTTTCTAGCGTCCATGCGGGCTATCTGCAAATGCTCTAGCCGAGCCGCATTGTCTGTGTGGGCGTCCTGTGGGATACATATATTGTCTATGGGACTTCTGGGTGTGTATCCGTGCATTAGGAAGTGTGGAGAGTGTTTCGTAGCCGTAGATACAGAGGTATTATAACTAAAAGTAATGCTTTGCAGATATTCATCCCAGTCTGTTCCTGCGTCCTCTGTAAATTTAGCCAGCGCTATTCCAAGTATTTTGTTCATACTTTCCGTGAGTCCGTTGGTTTGCGGTGAAAAACTCGTGGTAGTGTATGCCTTAATCCTGAGTATCTCCAGAAACTGTTGGAGCACTCTCGAGGTGAAAATAGTACCTCTGTCGGATAATAAGGTTTGGAATAGGCCATATCGTGTAATTATGTCAAATAAAAATTCGGCTATGCTGTTCGTGTCTGCTTTGGGAACAGCCTTTGTAATCATGTATCGTGTGAGATACTCGGTGGCCACCAGGATATATTTATTGCCTTTCTGACTTGTTGTAATGGGGCCTTTCACGTCTATTCCGACTCTGTGAAATAACTCTCCCACGGGAATTGGGTTGAGTAGTCCATGAGGCTTGCCAGGTCTTGTTTTGAATCGTTGGCAGGTGTGACATGTCTTGACAAAGGTATCTATGTCGGCCTTCATGTTTACCCAATAGTACTTGTCACGGATTCTAAGGTAAGTTTTATGCGTACCTAAGTGTGCCCCTGCTATTGGGCTATTATGGTGTCCGATCATGATATTTTCTCTCAATGATTCCGGAACCGCTATAGGTGCGCTATCGTGCATGGCTGTGGGCTTAAATTTCAGTACCCCGTCTTTGTCTAGGAAAAATCGCCTAGACAGCCGTGCTGTCTTGGAGTCCACTTTATCCAAGTCTTCTAGTGCCAATAGAATCTGTTTCAAGTGCGGATCACTTTCTTGCTCCTGTTTGATGTCAACCACCGTCAGGGCAAAGGTGGGCATATCGTCCCAGTCGTGGTCCTTACTGTCATCCGGGGGATCGGCTACTGGCAGCCTAGACAACCCATCTGCGTCTAGGTGTGTAGCGCCTTTCTTGTGTTTGACCACGAAATCATATTCATACAGGCGGAATATAAACCTGTTGAGGCGCGAATTTGGGTTTTTAAATTTGTCCCAAAAAAGCAAGCTCGCGTGGTCAGTCACTACCGTGAACTTGATACCATAGAGGTATACTCTAAAATAGTTCACTCCCCACGAAAATGCCAGCATTTCCCGCTCTGTGGCAGAGTATCTAGTCTCAACGGCCGTTAGCTTCCTGCTAGCGTAGGCGACGGGCCGTTTGCGCCCTTCGGCGTCTTCCTGCAATAGGGCTGCTCCCAACCCATACAGGCTGGCATCCACGTGTAAAAATGTGGGCCTATCACTATGGAAGTGTTGCAGCAATGGAGGTGAGGTCAATAGTTGCTTCAGTGTGTTGAAGGCATCTATGTGTTCCTGCGTGATGCTGAAGGGCGTTTTTTCACGTGTGAGTTCAGTTAGGGGATGGGCGATGTGTGCAAACCTATAGATATACTTGCGATAGTACGAAGCCAAGCCAATAAAACTGCGCAATTGTTTCAAATTTGTGGGCATTGGGATGCCCGTTATTGCGTCAGTCTTGGCTGGGTCGGGAATAATGCCCTCCCGGTTGACAATATGGCCCAATATGTTAATTTGCTGTCTGGCAAATTGACATTTCGCAGGTTTAAGCCTTAGTTTAGCTTCTCTGATCCTTGCGAAAGCCTCCTCCAAATGTACGATGTGTTCGTCAAAAGTGTTGGAGAAGACCGTTATGTCATCCACGTACACCAATACGGAACGCCATTTAAGCCCTGAAAATGTCTTATCCACTAGCTTTTGGAAGGTTTGGCTGGCGTTACGGAGACCCATCGGTAAACGGGTGTAGGTAAATAGTCCGTTCTCTGTAACGAACGCCAGCTTGTGCCTATCTGGTTCATAGACGGGGATTGAATAGAATCCGCTATAGCAATCCATCGAACTGAACCAGCTAGCTCCACCAAGGGCGTCCAAATAGGTGTCTGCCCTTGGTAGTGGATAACTATCATTTTCGACCAACTTATTGAGCCTCCTGTAGTCAGTACAAAATCGGTGCGATCCGTCCCTCTTTTTGGTCAGCAGAACTGGAGAGGAATAGTTAGAAAGAACTGGAACAATGACCCCTGCCTCGAGCATCTCTGAGATTTGGGCATCGATGGCATGTCTCTCCTTCTGGCTCACTCTGAAGGGAGGCTGGTGTACTGGTCGGTCACTAGTGAGTGTGACGTGGTGTTCAATGAGGTCTGTCACAGCGAGATCCTTCATTGAGTGGGCAAAAATATCTCTGTTGGTCTCCAGGAGCTCCGTGAGCCTTTTATTTTGCTCCGGAGTCAGGTCCTGCGTGTGGTTCTGGTTGGCCGCCTTATCAGTGTGTGTGTTTGTGTATTGGCTGATAGTGTGCAGTGTAGGGGCCTGATGCTCGTGGTTTTCTCGCTCCGCTCGAATCCCATCTCTGTTCCTGGTGTATACCATGGGATGTGTGGTGAGCCTCTGGTCGTGCTTTAAAAGCATCTGACCACTAGCGAAATTTATGCTAGCCTCATATCTAGCGAGAAAATCCATGCCTATTATGGCTGACGCAGAAAGGTGTTCGATAACGAACATGGGGTGCATTGTGGCAAAATGGTCTATCCTAATATGTATGTTTGCCACTCCCCTGTTTTCTAACGTCTGAGCATTGGCCGCTACCAGCCGGATGTCCCCCGTGACACCTTGTATTTGCGCCTCGGCAATGTGTCGGCTATTAACACAACTTACGGCAGCCCCAGTATCGATTAGGGCCTGCACTCTGTGGCCATTTATGGTGGCGTGTATCGTGAGGGCCGATACCTGAAATCCACTGCCCTGCACCGATGTGTTGTGTAAGATGTACGTTGTTGTTGTTGTTGTTGCCGGAGTGACATTTGTGCTGCGAGGGCATGGATCTGTCCGTTTATCGTACCTAGCACGCTTCGCCTCTCGGCTTACTTCCTGTCCTGAGTACTTTGCCCAGGTCAGCAAAGTGCGTTTGCCAAGTACATTGCCAGCTCCTTTAACCGGTCTTGCTGTGAGACTAGGAGTCTGCTGGCGAACGTTTAGTGTATTAATTGTTCCCAGCCTTTGTGTAGTTGTGTTGTTGTTGGTTTCTTCCTCTCGGGAAGGTGTGTCTGCAAATGTGACCCTGAGCTTGCCTTTGTTAACCCGACTTTTGTTCCAGGCGGTCGCGAGTTCGACTCCTGTTGCTGGCTTCCCCATGCCGAGCGAGCTCGCGTCACGCGCCTGTGTATGGTCAATTCCCCCCCTGTGGTGTGGTGAAGGGGGTGGGGTTTTCTGTTTGGAGGGTGTGGGCGTGTTCTCGGGCTGTTGGCTTCTAATTGTGAGGGGTGTGTAATGTCCCGCCTTAGGGTTTCCTGTGAAAAGTATGTGTAGGTCCCTATTGAATCCCGCAGTTGAGAATAGCGGAGGCGAGTGCACATCCGTATATACATGGATATTGGCTTTGAGCACTTTGCCGAGAGCGGTTACCTCTACGGCACTGCCATAGGTGCCGTCCTTGCCCATGTATTTTTGGTAATCCGCCCCGGTCTGGAATGGGTTTTCCCGCTCGTCCGACACAAAGTCCCGGTACTCTTTCCAGTTGGCCAGGATATGTTTGACCGTCTTCTGTCTGTAGTCCCCATGATAATCCTCGGTATTCCGGATTAGAAAGCTCATGGCCCTAAACAGACAGTTGCCGTCTCCTTGCACGGGGTGTGTTTGGAAACGGTCCGGGGGCGGATCGTCAGCCTTAGTTTTAGCTGGCTGCTTCTTCCCCTTATTCTTACGAGTTTTCTTGGGGGAAGGGCCTTTCTTGTGTTGTGTTGGGGGAGGAATCTCAGCTGCTTCATCAGCTAGCCGAACCTCCCCGTCTAGGCGTTTTTTGAAAATGTGGGTGTACGCCTGCCTGTAATGTATGTGCGCCCCCCCTCGGGGTGGCTGCGCCAACTCCCTGCTTGCGGTGTGTGTTTAGGCGTAGGGAGTATTGCCCCCCTGTCTGTCCTGTGGGGTGTTTCATCCCTGAACTCCCTCGGGTATTCGTCTGGGAGGGGGTAGTGTTCTGGGCCCTTCGTGTGTTTGTCCATGTTGTCCCTTCCTCTAGTGGGTTTTCTTCCTTGTCGGTTATTGCCCTGTTGTCCGTTATTCTGTCTCCGCCAGGGTGGGGTGTATGTCTGCTGCTGCTGGGGCGGGTGTTCCCGTCGGTTCCCCTTTTCCCTATATTGGTCAGCTGCATACCCCTGTCTGGTTGAGGGTGGGTTTTCTCGCTGTTCCCAATTTCCCTTGTACTGCGGGGCTGCATAACCTTGGCTGCGTGGGGGCGGGTTCTCCCGATATTCCCCATTTCCCCTGTACTGCGGGGCAGCATAGCCTTGGCTGCGTGGGGGCGGGTTCTCCCGATATTCCCCATTTCCCCTGTACTGCGGGGCAGCATAGCCTTGGCTGCGTGGGGGCGGGTTTTCCCGATATTCCCCATTTCCCCTGTACTGTGGGGCAGCGTAGGACTGTCTATGTGGTGACGGGCTGTTTCGTCGGGGGATATCGTGGTCGTACTCCTCAGGGTAGTACTCCCGTGTGTACGGAGATGGTGACCGCCTTGAGGGGTATGTCGGCTCTGTGTCCGTTATTGCTATCGGTGAGTACCGAGGAGGGTAGTGTGGCCTATCCTGTGGGGGAGGTGTTGTTGGCCGCTGTGGAGGGTAGTAACTTTCTTCCCTCCCGTAGCGTCTCCTCTCTGTGTACCCCCTGTCCCTCTCAGTATGATAGTGTTCTCGTGTGTCTGCTTGCTCATCCCTTGGCGGTCTCCCGCCCGCTTGGATGGCAGCTATGGTCAGTTTCTCCATCCTGTCCACTAATTCGTCTATTTTGTCATTAGTGTCGTCTTTCCGGGTTTTGAAGTGCAGATCCACGGCTTTTTCCGTAGCCTTTTCCGTGATCTTTCTCCCCTCCTCTATGGTCTTTATGTTATTCAACATATGTTGGACCGTGAGGTTGTTCATGATGCATAGCTTTTCTACTATGGCTGGTCTGAGGCCCTGCATCAACAGCTTGACTTTCTGTTTATTTGTCATTGCTGCATTGTACTTTTCGCACATTATCAATTTAACATTGATGTATGCCTGGGCGCTCTCTTTGGGTCCCTGTGACCTCTGTCTAATCTGGTCATAGAGATCGTCATCGTCTGGTATAAGCTGGAACTCATCCTTCAACATTACCGCGGTTTCCTCCCATGTGGCAGCCTCTAGTGCGTCCTCATGGAGCTCATACCACGTCATGGCCGCCTTTGTGAGGTAGGCAGGAAGGAGCCGTTTTCTAACTTCCTCGCTCCAACCATTGATCCGGGCCGTTCTATTGAAGGCCTTGAGGTATTCCTCGGGATCCTGGCCTTCCCCCGTGAACTTTGTGGGGTGGATCATGGGGTACTCAGTGTGTCTATTCATGTCGTTCTCGGCTGTGTCCCGTTGACTGTGTGTCGAGGTGTTTGGGCTGTCTGGAGGGGAATTAGCCTCGCTTCCCGTGTAGGACACCTGTGTTACGTTACCAGGTGGCTCGTCACCTGATATGCTTGTGCTGATGGCCGGTGTGTTGTCGTACTGTGTGGATTCGACTATGTGTACGGTTCTGTCTAAATCCTGTTTTACTGTCTCCAAAATAGTGTGGATGTCCAGAACTACTTCTGTCGTGTGACTATTGGCTTTAATAGTGTCTGTTTCTAATAGCTCTGAAATGCGCTCGAGCAGGTTATTGGCTTTCTGCTCTGTGATCTGCAGTTGCTGTAACAATAGGGGATGGAGTGTTGGCAGGCAATCTACCTCACTATCGCTGGATACCGGCGACTCGTGTGTGTATTCACTGGCCTGGGACCGTGTAAAATGTATAACTTGTGCTGCAGCGGCAGGGTGTTGAGCACGGATCTGTGCTGTTTGGAATTCAAGGTCCCTGAGAAGTTGTACTGCAGTCTGGTCAGTTATTAAGTCACCGTTCTTAATCTTTAGCTTCGGCAGGAGTGGGGTCGTACTAGCCGACAAATGGTGTGCAAAGTCTCTTAATGTAGTCCTAAATGTGGACATTTAATAATAATAAAAAAATGTGTGACGCAATATGAGGTTAAAAAAATTTTTTTTTCTCTATTTGCTTGGCTTTTTTTTTGCGGTACGGAAGGGGTCGTTTTAACTACGAGGGCTCGTTGATTGAGTCCCTTTTCTCTATGCGTAGTACCCCGCCTCCACCAGTGTTTTAGATCCCTTATTTGGGGGTGGATCTAAAAGGGAGAGTTGCTGTACTAATTTATGAGTTTGTGCCTAAAGAAGGGTAGCTCCCCTTGACAGGGCAAGCTGACCAGTGTAGTGTGTTGTGGTGTGCTAGGAACTAGGGGGCGCTCCTATAAAGACTGTAAATGTGGTTTAAGGGATGTAGCCTTAGCACGCGGGTCGATGTACTAGTCGCCCAGCCGGCTACTTATTATATAATCACCTTGCTAGTGTCAGCGGTTCGGCACGCGCTTCACTTGAGCACGCGAGCCGCTGTGAGGAATACAAGGACGTCTGAGTTGGCGTTATTACTACGGTGTGTCACGTCTGACTGTGACGGGAGTAAGGAAGGACGCTGGGACGTGAAGAAGAGTGTAGATCAGTAATGCAAGTGTAAGAGACTGACCAAGTGTTTATTGGTCAGCAATGAGTAACTGTTAGTCCCTTTTAAGGGATCTTGTGATGTTATAATGTGAGTACAAACTGTGGGTGTTGGGTTACAAAAGTAGGATTCTGAACACTGACTGACTGACTCACCTCGGTTGACACTGTCGTTAGCCTCCGGCTGTCTCGTCGAAGCACTGATGATGGAGAGATCCTCGTGACCCACTTAAGGCACCTTTTATACCTTTAGCCTCTGTTCTGTCAGCGCGTTGTGGCATAGTTGAACCAGTTTGTAGTATGTCGCTGTGTGTCATAATTACGCAAGGGTTGAGCTGCTTTATGGAGTAGCCAGCTGCCCTTATAGTATTGATGGATATTGGGTAGGCTTTTAAAGGGTTGCCTTTTATGAGATTTAGACAGATGATGGGGGGGATGATCTCTAAGGGGTGCATACCCCTTGGGTATTGTACACCTGGAAGGATGAATGTGATACCTGATGCCTTAAGCAGAAACCCGGAACCTGAGGACGAGATAACAGTGGACGTCCAACATATTGAGTTGACCACCAAGGACAGGGAATTTCTGGACGAACTTAAGAACATAAATTTGGAACAGGAAAAGGAACCGTGGATGATGATGATGATGAAATACTTCAGAGGAGAACTACAGCCTGGAACTCCAGCATATCAAGAAGCGAGATCAAAGGAAGCCAAATATCACCTTTTCAATGGGATGCTACATACGTTCATAGATGAAGAACACACCAAATTTAGGATCTTGGTTCCTGCGACACTGCAACGAGGATTGACATGGCACGTGCACAACAGTCTAGGCCATGTCGGGATTGACAAGGTTGAGGCGACGATTGGCAAAACTTTTATTTGGCCAAGGATGAGAACGACGATCTATGACATCATTAAAATCTGCGACGCATATCAACTTACTGAGCCAAACAATTACCTGATGAGGCAATTTCCTAAGCCCCTACTACCTCAAAAACCATGCGAGCTAGTGGCTGTGGACACTTTTGGGCCTATACTGAAGGGAAGACGAGGATGTAAACACCTACTTGTATGTATCGATGTGTTTTCGAAGTTTGTTGTTCTATGTCCTATCCAGAAAACAACTTCAAAACAGGTGTTGAGCAGAATAAGAAATAAGGTGATACCAATGCTAGGTAAACCTGAATTCTTACTCTCAGATCACGGCAGCTACTTCACCAGCGCTGAATTTAAGAAAGGAATCGCTCATCTTGGTATCAAGCACATACTATCATCGATAAGGCATCCAAGGGAAAATCCCGCAGAAAGAGCAATCAAGGATATTGTAAAATTCTATCGTATCGTTGGTCAGCTCTATTGTGAACTCCTGTTGTGTCCTGAGTTTTTCTGTGCCAAACTTTGTTGTTCGAACTGTAGTCCTGGTATTTTTAGATCGTGGGATTATCTTTACTTTGATTTTGGAGAGGAAATGGTCGGAGGCTAGGTTTGCACCCCTCAATACTTTGACATTTTGGATCACCTTTTCTGACCATTTTGAAATTGCTACATGATCAATCTGGAACTCTCCGAGGTTAGTGTAAGGAGATACCCATGTTTTCTGTTTTTTGGGAGATGTTTAAAAGCTGTCGATTTCATCACCAGATTGAAGGTCTTACACATATTTCAGTCAGTCGTTTTCCATTATGATTTGTCCTAATGTGGGCTGGGTAGTCTCCAATGATGTTCTTGAATTTCTTTTCCTTCCCGAGTTGTGCGTTCAAATCTCCTAAGAGTATGATCACATTTTTTGTTGGTACTTTAGATATGGTTTCTTCCAAGTCTTCCTAGAACTCCTCTACTTTTTCTGATTCTGTTTTGTTGGTGCATGCGCATTAACTAGTGTGTACATCTTATTTGCTTCTAGGAATCACGTATTAACAATGAAACCTGTGCCGAGATGCAGAACATTTACCTTCACTCTCTTGCCCGGTTTTCCTTTCAGTATCCTTTATCTTTCTGATTCAAATCTGTGAATCTTGTCTCCTGTAAGGCAGTGATTATGATGTTCTGTTTTGACAAGGTATCTGTGAGATGTTCAAGTTTATCAACTTTCAGAAGTGAATTGACATTGAAGGTTGCAAAGTGAGTCACGTTCTTGCTCTTTAATCGTTTGCATGCTTGTGCGAGCTCCCCAGAATTCAAAGGCTAGCTGACGTTGATATAGACAACGGTGGATTTAATAGTTATGGATGGACAGGACAAATTGGAGACGGCTCATTTATAACCTCACCCGGTTTGCTTGAGCGAAGCAACGATGATGATGAATTATAATTAATTAATTTGCCACACAGGTATTCTGTACTGGACTTGGCGTCGACACTAAATGTTTATATTGATACGAAATTAATTAATCATATTAGAATTGTGTCATCACCATTTAAAGGATAAACCTTGTCGCTGCAGCCACAGCCCGCGATCTTCAGTTGTTCTCTTCATCATGACATAGGAAGCAAAAACCCAGCTGAGCATTTATTTATTTATTTATTTATTTATTTATTTTATTTATCGCATGGCTTTTAGGGCCGGGAGTGTCCGAGGACATGTTCGACTTGCCTGAGTCTGTAGCTGCTTCCAGCGGACACCCTTAGGGTGAGCTACAAGTTCCGTTCAATTTCAAGTAGTTCCAACTTTCGCTACCAGATATCAATGATACCTAGTGGTGAACGTTGGAACTTTGATAGAGCGTTCCGATGAAATCTAACCTAACAATTTAGCTCACACAAGTTTAGTCAGTGGAAGGATCTTTTACATGCCATAAATCTAAGACATGGGACCGCCGGCTTTGCTTCCCCTCCGAAGGAAGGCATACTGAAGGATTTTTAACGCTCTTAAAAAATCTGACGACTTCGGCCGGGTTTGAACCCGCTATCTTGGGCACAGCAGTTCAGCATGCTACCAACTATGCCACCGAATCCGCTGAGTGATTTTGTTTCTTCCTCTCGATTTCTTCCCTAGGACCTTGCCTTCGAAGACAATCCGGAGAAAGGTGTCATGCTGTAAGACGTGTCCAAGAAATTTGGTTTTCCTTTGCTCTAATGAATAAAGCAATGTCCTTTTCTCCTTAATGTCGTTCAAGATTTGATTATTAGTCATTTTTTCCCTCCAACTAGCAGCTTCGGTGGCATAGAAGGTATCATGCTGAAATGCTGTGCCCAAGATAGCGGGTTCAAACCCAGCCAAAGTCGTCGGATTTTTTAAGAGCGTTTAAATCCTTCATTATAGTTAGTAGTTGTTGTTGTTGTTGTTTTAAGGGGTGGAACTACGAGGTCATCTGCCCTTAATCCTTCAGTAAGCCTTCCTTCGGAGGGGAAGTAAATCCGGTGGTCCTATGTCATGGATTTATGGCATGTAAAAGATCCTTTCACTAACTACAATTGTGTGAAGCTAAATTTCTAGGTTAGATTTCGTTGAAACGCTCTATCAAAGTTCCAAGATTCACCACTAGGTGTCAGTGACATTGGTAGCGAAAGTTGGAGCTACTTGAAATTGAACAGAACTTGTAGCTCACCTCATGGGTGTCCGCTTGAAACAGCTACAGACTCTGGCGAGCCGAACTTGTCCTCAGATACTCCCAGCACTAAGGGCATATGCTAAATAAATAAATTCCCTCCAACTCGTCCTTGTCAGTCTTCTCCAGAACCACATTTCAGCAGTTTCGAGTCTTGATTGTGCTTGTTTTCCCAAATGGATCTTCTGGTAGCAACGCCCTCGAACGGAAACTTTTGATCACGCCTTATAATAATGTTATTGGTTTTTAGTCACTTTTAACTGCTGAGGCTCTAAGAGACGCCAGGGTGCCAGGATTTTGCCCCAGGGGTGATCTTAAACATGCCAGTAAATCCACAAACGCAGCTCCCTCGCATTTACACACCCTCAATGGCCAATCAACTGCGACAGCATTCTATTCTGCAACCTTGGAATCAGCAGGTCCAAAAAGTTATGTCAACTATCCACTGAGTTTCACAGCCTCTTTGTTAATCGGATATTCATTAAAGGGCCACTGCTTTACTGTTGTCATCCTCGAATTTACCGTTACATAAATCACCCCACTTAGAAACAAGACTTTCCACAAGAGTGAAGGTATGTGGGTATATCTTTGCAGGTGGAAGTTTGACCAATCGTAATTGGCCTCGTGCGCGAAAATTGCTTCGATCTTAATTGACTTTGTATGCGAAAACTGGACCAATCAAAATTGGCTATGCATGCTAACTTTTGACCAATCAAAATTGGCCTCACGTGCGAAAGTTGACTAGTCAAAATTGGCCTCACGCTAAAGCAGGACTAATCCAAATTAGCATGATAAGTTAGCGGGGTTCGAGGTTTTGCAGCTCTCTTTGACATTGGGTTGGAAACAGAGAGGTTTTCAAAATATGTCTATGGGGAAAACAGATTTGCATCACACCGCT
The DNA here is from genome assembly GCA_946902985.2 of Meconema thalassinum. Taxonomy (NCBI): domain Eukaryota; kingdom Metazoa; phylum Arthropoda; class Insecta; order Orthoptera; family Tettigoniidae; genus Meconema; species Meconema thalassinum. The sequence continues at coordinate 81,906,860 of OX336400.1, read as the reverse complement.
GACAGCTCATAGTTCCTCAATGTTCCATCAGAGACGTAACAACTATCCTTCATCTTTATGTTTGTTACAGCAATGGGCCTCGTACCTCTTACTGTGGGTGGTCGCTAACACCGTGCTGATACCCATCGACACTCTAGAAATGGCCGTCCTTTGCTTCGATTTGTTGGCGAGCTCCGTGGGACTGGAAGTGGCAGCGCTTATTTTATTCCCAATTGGTGTATGTAAGTATTAACATTAAGCTTTGGCAACACTGTTTATGAGGACAACGACTAGGTCATATCCCCAGAAGAAAAGAGAGAAAGAAGGGTGTTGAGCAATATGGAAATTACGGGTTACGATGGAAATGTACGGGAATTTTAGTGACCCGGGAAAAATGCGGGAAATAGACGGGAAGTCTTGAAATGTCTCATAATGCCCGACATCTTAGCCTCCGAAAGCTAGGTAGAGTCCTCCCGCTCGGCCTTCCATTTCGCCTGCAGACAGCGCTGCCACCTGCAATTTGCGCCACCGATAGAGCGCTAAGCGGTATGAGAACCCAGCCAACGAATGCATGCTTGGCCTGGCCGGCTGTACCCTCTCTGCGCACCGCACTCTTTGCTGACAATGACAGACAGGAATCAGTCCGCATTGTTATTCATAGAGGAGACCAGTTGTTTTTTCGACCTCGGTTTCTCGACTAGAGCAGCCCTTAAAGAAGCTAACAGTTCAAGATCTCAGAAAATTCCAAACGCGGATGTGCTGCAATTTCGCACCAACTACTGAAAATTGTACATTCGTATGGCTGAATAAATCAAAGAGAGGCCCCCTCTTGCTTACAAGATGACCCGTGCTATTTCCTGCCTAGAACCTATAGTGGTCGCTGAGACTCCAAAGTTGGCAGAAGATAAGATCCTCATTGCCCTGGAAATTCTTTGTAATCAGAAGAATTTGCTTTCTGGCGCAATGGCGGACCGCATCAAGAGCAACTTCTCTGCACTTCTGCGACTGCTCTCCGTCACTGTGCGTTTGGAGCAGTTTGACGGAAAAGAGCCATGGCTTGACGTGCTGTGGTCTGAATTTGTGGCTTCAGCACCTTCCTCAGTTTCTGCCAAAAATGATCTCACAAGCTTCGTTAAATTGATACTGATTTTGTATCACAGTAATGCAGTTCTAGAGAGAAGTTTCTCCCTGAACAAGAAGTGCATGATTGTCAATCAGAAAGAAGAAAGTCCGATTGCCATGTGTACTCTTCTGGACGCTGTGATGGCAGCTGGTGGAGTAGAAAAGATAACTGTGAGCAATGGTCCATGCTGCACGTAACTCCTATGCCGTGTTAAAAGAAGCAAAACAGGTGCGATGCAAGGAGGAAAAGGAAGCGACGGCTAAGGTGGCAGTCGAAAGAAAATCCACGAAAGATCTCCAGGAATTGGCAAAAATAAGAAGATATTGAATGACGCCTGTGCTGAAGCAGCGAAAATTGAAGAGCAAATGAGTTCCATAGAAAAGCTTTAAATGAATAAATCCTTGATTATTGTTTGTTTCATCTTATTTTGTGTGACCAAAGTTCCTAACCACAATCTAGTATTGACAAAGTGACTTATTTTATTTTGTGTATTACTAGCCTCCAGTTCCAATTTAGAAATTAGTACTGTCAAAAGAACTTAATTTTGTGTTGTGTATAACTAAAGTTCCTAGCAGTGGCGGTCGACAGACTCTTAGGCCGGGAGAGCGATCACAGTATTTTTTTCCGCACCTCTTCATAACTTGATACAGGACAAAAAGAGTAAAATGGAGTTACTTTTATATGCAACTAGGAAACCGACCCGGCTTCGCCCGGGAGAATGCATTACGAGATAAGCGTGTTTTTTTTTCTCCAGTGTCAATGAACAACGACCAATATCCGTTTTACGTCTAGTTATATTATCATGGAGATGCATGTGCAACAAATTCTTGTCAGACGTAATTTAAGAATGGCGACGTGCATGAAACACATTTCCCCCTTCCGTCCAATCTTAACTTGACTGTGAATTTTGCGGAACGAAAAGTTCACATGCGAAATGAAGAAAACCCGAGTTGCACTTCGAGGGAAACTCCTAACACAGCCACCCTTCTCAGAAGTCTTAACTCAACACGACTCAACGGGTTGCTGCTGGCTGCATTTGGGGCAATAGGTTCGCCCGCTAGCTAGGCTGTAACTGAGATGATAGATTCGCCCTTAGATAGCTCGTAAACTGTTGCCTCAGAATTTGAATGGACATGGTTGGAAGAAATTAAAACGTAAAAACACTCATAGTGGGTGATGTATTGAAGATAGACATATGCTCTCGCGGACTTTTTTGTAGAACTTTTCATGCTGAACAATTCTTACACTCATAGTATTCAGATATTTTTAACAGTTTGCCCAGCGTAAGCTTACAAAGCGCTCGGACTCCAGTTTTGTTTTCGACTCTTCCACTGAAATCGTTACTGCTCGGCTTCCTTTGATCATAAATAAATTATTTTCTACAGAAATCATCCTCGAGATATCCTTTACAGAATGGTGAAAACCGCATGAAAATCCATCCAGTTGTTCTCGAGTTTACCTGTAACATCCAAGAATCGGGGACTTCGTTTTATACTAAGTAGAGATTATACGCCAATCAGTATAATTTAATATAATATAATCCTCCATCTGTCCAATCTAAATTGACTGTGAATTTTGCGGAACGAAAAGTTCACAGGCGAAATTAGAGTTGCACTTCCAGGGAATGGCGAGGTGAATGAAACTCAAATCCCCCTTCCGTCCAATCTTAACTTGACTGTGTTTCACAGGGGAAATGAAGAAAACCCGAGTTACACTTCCAAGGAAACTTCCAAACAAAACCACCCTTCTCAGGAGTATTAACTCAACACGACTCAACGGTTTGCTGCTGGCTGTATCTGGGGCAATAGGTTCGCCCGATAGCTAGGCTGTAACAGGGATGATAGACTCGCCCTTAGCTAGCTCGTACTCTGTCACCTCAGTAGTTGAATGGACATGGTTGGAAGAAATTAAAACGTAAAAACACTTATAGTGGGCGATGTATTGAAGATAGACATATCCTCTCATGGACTTTTTTTGTAGAACTTTTCATGCTGAACAATTCTTACACTCATAGTATTGAGATATTTTTAACGGTTTGCCAAGCGTAAGCTTACAAAGCGCTCGGACGCCAGTTTTTTTCGACTTTTCCACTGAAATCGTTACTGCTCGGCTTCCTTTGATCATAAATAAATTATTTTCTACAGAAATAATCCTCGAGATATCTTTACAGAATGGTGGAAACTGCATCAAAATCCATCCAGTGGCTCTCGAGTTTACCCGTAACAAACACAAATCGAGGACTTTGTTTTATACTAAGTAGAGATGAAAATATTGCGTTATTGCTCAATATTCTTGATGTCACATTATGTTTCATTTTCATTCATACTAACCTGTTGAATTGCTTTTTATTCTGATAGATTACTTAAATTACTAGCAGAGAGTGAATTTAACTGCAAATTAAAAACTGGAATAATAATAACGTGGCAGGAGATTAAGCGTAACATTTATTACACATGGACAGAGTTTGAGAATTCTTGCCCAACTCTTTACTTTTACAGTTTTTAGTTTGAATACGGTTATGAATGCAATGACGTAAAACATACTGGTTATGTCAGGAAATAAAAGAAAATCTTGCAACAATGTTTTTCCATAGAATATATCATTGTCGGCAATACACAAACTATGAAAGATAAGAAAATTACTAGGACAGGAGAATGTTCAAGTAAATAGACCTTAAACCAAATTTCGACTAACCTAATCATCTGATATCTACCATTTATTTCAACAACATACCTCTATGTGAGTAGCGTTCTTCGACCAAGCTACAAAGTCATCAGTCCAAGAGTTTGCATACGGCAGCCATGTATGTGTGCAAATAGATTCCCCCTATCAATTCAAACATGGTAAAACCGAATTGAACGACATTTGCTACAGAGGTAGCACTAGAAAAGGGCACCTCATATTCATGTTTAATATCCATATAGCACGTTGTATTTCAACGAGCTACTCCAACCAACATTCAATTATAATTCTTGAAAAGGACAAAGAGTTAGAACAATACCATGCATTTAGGAGAAAGTAGGCTATATGATCTTTACTGAACATCCTGGCCATGGTAAGTGATTTTTGAAAGGCGACAAAAATCGCGATACTCATGTCATACGTTGTTGGCATGTTGAAAATGAAAATCCACAGACTGCTTCCAGTCTCCGACCGGGTCAGGAATGGAATGAATGAAGCCCCCATCTAGCGGCGAGGATATGAACTGTGCCGGCTGCCGAGGCCTGACGCACTCCTCTGGGGCAATGATTAAATGAATGACAGATGAAATGAAATGATAGTGGAGAGTGTTGCTGGAATGAAATTTTGACAGGGAAAACCGGAGTACCCGGAGAAAAACCTGTCTGCCTCCGTTTTGTCCAGCACAGATCTCACATGGAGTGACCGGGATTTGAACCACGGACCCAGCGGTGAGAGGCCAGCGTGCTGCCGCTTAAACCACGGAGGCTGATTGTTGGCATGTTAAAGAACCCATTTGAATTCAGTAGGCCGAGTTCATAATGGCAAAATTAATCTCGGGATTTTCCGCCAACACAAAGTTCCTCATTTCTCTACTAGAAAGCGGTATAGCACCAAGGAGCTTAGATAAGCTATCTAACCTCCTTGGCATTCATAGCACTCCAAGGAACATTAAAAATTCGACACGCAAGCTGCCCTCTGGGTGTCAATTAACAAAGCTTGCACCCGGCCCCCGAGGCCACACGATATTATTATGCCTTGAAACATTCATCCACATGGAAGGCAACTTTGCATTTGTTGCAAATCTTCTGTAGGGCATTGTTTCTCCAAATATAGGGGACTCCAGGACCCTATAACCCAATAACTTTGCTGTGTTGATTTCTTTGACTGTGGCATCAATATACTGAGCCCGTATTTGCTCATACCGGTGATAATTTCATTTGTGAGTCTGATTCATTTCAAGTGAACACATATTGAGCGTACCCAGGAAGGAAACTATAATTTGAGATACTCTTGACTTTGCTGAGATCACTGAAAATTATTTCTGGTGAATTATAATGGAACCTATTATTTGCAAACATTGTATAATAATCATTCTTCATTCTGCATAAAATGCCATGTCAAAATGGATTAAAGACCGTATGGATTATTATCCTAGGTAAAAGGTATTTCCTCGCAGAAACGTAAAAAGGATGTTTATTTAGTCGCTACACGACTCCGATTGAGTCGAAGCCAGCACATCGCTGAGGAAGGGAAGTTAAGTCCAGCTTGTGAGTTCGAGATGAACGCATGCACTTCGTGCAGTGGTGAAAGGACCACGTTATTTGAGACCAAGGTGTCAGAACCGGAAAAAGTAATCTGATTTCATCGCTTGTGCAACGCATTAAAAAGTGGTAAATTATTTGTTATAATTACCGTGTAAAACACAAGAGTGATTGAATATGATATTTTATGTAATTTGTGAATTCGTGAGTATATTTGACTTTGCACGTGGCATTACTATTATCTTGACCACGTTGTCTACGAATAATTGACTGATATGAAAGTAAGCTCAGTGTGTTTTATGAGCAGTTATTTGTGTGTGAACACGTGAAATTAGTGTATAAAATCGTGCCGATTAAATGCCGAACATTTTGGGAGCAAAATTGCTCAGTTTGAGAACGATAAAAGTGTAGTACATTTTAATATCTTGAGAGCGATGCCAAACGCATCTTAGATTCAGTGGAGGCAGAGAGCCAATCCTTTGTAACAGCCTGCAAAAGTGTAGAATCAGTGCTAATCACCATAAATTTTACGGATAAATTCAGTGATTTCTACATTTTCTATGACATCATTATGTATTTCACCGACCACGAGGGGGGGCAATTCTTCACATCGTTTGTATGATAGTCATTAAGGAGTAGACCACTTGGCGAAGGAAGAGATGCTGACGACTTAATCTACGCTATGAAGAAGAGGAAAAAGAAGAGGATTTATGGAAGGGTTTATTCCCACAGGAACAATGATTACTATCCCTCCAACCTGGAGTTGAATACCCCTCAATCTCCAGGGAAGGATGAGGTGAACGACCAACTGTGATGTGAGTTCTGCCCATGAATTTCTCTGGTTTGTAAAGGCAAGTAGGTAGTGGGTCGGATTAGATTAGCAACCGTAACTTATGACAATCAGTTAGGTAGGATCTTTTCAGTAGATTTTTCTACATGTTTACAGTGCAATAAGCTTTCTGTACTGTTGCCTACAGCTTATTATACTATGTTTGACAGCTAAGTAGCTGCCTAGATAGACACCACATGGCTGATTTATAAGCTGGTGCACTTGTATATGTGATTTGTATTTGTAGGTGTTTACAACAATTTTTGTATAAACTATCTAAGTGGAAATGTCAACCCACATGTTAATTATGATGATGATAATTGTTGTTTTAAGGGGCCTAACATCTAGGTTATCGGCCCAACATGTTAATTAACCAACACCAAGTTGAGATTAATATTTTACGCCACTGACGGTCTGATATTTTCAGTGAGAGTGTGTTACTCACTTCTGCAGCTATGAATTATAGTTAATTTTTGTGTGGTTTAGTCCACCATGAAACTCTGCATACAGTTAATAATGATTATATGAGCAGTGCAGTTTAACCTGTCTCAATATACTTAAAACACCTGCCGTATCATTTTCAAACAACACTAGGAGGATTGTTTGTTGTATTTTGCTGTTAATTTAGTGCCAAGCATGAGCACATTCCAATTATACGCTTTGCCGCAGTAGCGGAATATCTTTCAAAGAACTTTAGATGGGTAAAATATCTTTATGTTACTATTCTCTGGAATCGAGTAACATCTGTATTTTTGTAAATGTTTAGTAAAGGCCTACCAGTATCACGTTAAAGAGATTATGTTATTCAACTCTTGTGTATTTTTATAATGGTATAATAATAATAATATCGTATGGCCTCGGGTGCCAGGTGCAAGCTTTGTTATTTGACACCCAAAGGGTAGCTTGCATGTCGAATTTCATTGTTCCCTGTAGCTCTATGAAAGTCAAGGAGGTTGGATATCTAAGCTCCTTGAACACTATAGCGCTTTCTAGTAGAGAAATGAGGAACTTTGTGTTGGCGGAAAATCCCGAGAATAATTTTGCCATTATGAACTCGGCCTACTGAATTCAAATGGTTTCTTTGACATGCCAACATCCTATGACATGATGTTGTAATTTTTGCCGCCTTTCAAAAAAAATCACTTACCAAGGCCAGGAGCGAACCTGAAAGCTTGGGGGGTTAGTAGACCGACACGTTGACCACTCACCCACCAAGGCAAGCTTTTTATAATGGTCACAGATAGACAATAATTATTAGTGCAGAAATATTAGACAGAATTAGGCAACGTGAGGAAAATTAGTTTATCAAGCTAAAAATTGGTGGAGAGGTTCCTTGAATAGCCTGGATCAAAATACTAAAAGTCCCAAAAAATCCCTCATGGGGAACATGCCGCCATCTTGGAAAAGTGGCCGCCATCATGGATCTCGTATCCAGCATCACATTGAACGTCATAACTTGGTACCTAAGGGTGATAGGGACATGCGGTTGGTCAGGATAACTTACCAGAATACAGGCTATCATTTTGACACTGCTTATCGTAGATAACAATCGAAATAGTTATTATAAATCACTTAAACAAACTCTCGTAGGGTAGCGTTAAAAGCCATCTTGATGTTCAATATCGATTTTTCTCCTGTTACAGTCATGGGATTGAAAAAAGTACTGAAATAGATGTTGTTAAGCACATCAAAACGCAGAAAAATATGTAATCAGCACTTTCGTAAACCAAAAATTACTGGTGTGAGAAGTTGTCAAAGGTGCGCATGCAACTCGAGGAGTGGTGCGCCGAGGAGATGGGGGGGGGGGCTTCACAAAGCCGGTGCAACTGGTGATGTAAACATATTCTGTAGGTGCAAACTATGCCCCCTTTTTTAATGATAAGTAAGATTTTGACACATTTATATAGAAGGATAGCATCTTATAACCTAATAAATAATTTAAAAAAACAATAACTGCATTTGCATTGTGTTCAGAAGATGCTGCCTTTAATGCATGCTGGTGGTCTGCCCACGTCTATCTCCAGCAAATGGCAAACCTGGAGATGACCATGGCAACCAGAGATTTCGAGAAGTTTGTGGAAAAAGGATTCTTTACCGAGCGTAGTTCATCAAAATTCTGGAGTGGGATTTGGTCTGATATGACCATCGAACAAGTCCTGATGAAGAATTTTTAAGACAATGGGAGGGTTGACTCGAGAGCATGGTATATCTGATGCTATGCTTGCACGCTGGATACATGCAATGCCAGCTTCAATGAAGATGGTGGGAGCTTTGGAACCCTTTGCTGGCGTGAACACGAGCACGTCCCAGCAACACGTGGAACTTGGGCAAGCTTGCCAAAGGCGAGACTTCAAGCATCTCGAAAAATTCACGGAATGGCTACGTATACATTCTCCTTTCAACAAACCTCAAGATATTTTGGTGTCCTTATCAACCGGTGTTATAGGTGACGAAACGGTGACCTGCAACTCAGCTTGGGAGATAGGAACCACGACTTTGAAGAAACTGGAAGGGAAATCGTTCGTCGAAGTTAAACTCCAACTAAAGGACCAAGTTGTCACTCTTGCAGCAATGAGCAATGTTGTTGTTGTCCGAAGTGAGACTGTACCTGTAAATCCGAACCAGCTGTTTTATCGGATTGCGTGTGTCGCTCGCAATGAAGAGGGCCTTGAATCTTGCTTTGAATACGAGTTGGCTATATTGCCGCCAGCGCTGTTCGATGCTTCAACTATCAGAAAAGGTACAAAATCAACTTTACGGACAGTGATATAGAAGTTGTGTGCACCAATGACCTATCTTCCCGAAGATGTTACCTTCGTGTTTGATGGTGGAGATCTCCTGCACCGGGTGGTATGGCCGAAATCGGGAACCTTCGATGATGTTTATAAGAACTACATTTCGTGCATCAAGGGAAAGTTATTGTAGTGTTCGACGGCTATTCTGAAAGTATCACGAAAGACGTGGAGCACATGAGACGACGTGCCAAGACGTCGTCTTCTGAAGTTTTGGTGGATTTGGAAGTGCAAATTGTCTCGTCGCAGCATCAGTTCCTAGCCAATACTTCAAACAAATCAAGATTCGTCGCACTTTTAGGTCGTTGTTTCGAAGAAAAGGGGATTCCAGCTATTCATGCCAAGTCTGATGCTGATCGTCTCATCGTGACAACAGCGATCAAGGAAGCAGAGAAGGGAGGTCATGTGGCAATTGTCGGAGAGGATACCGATTTGTTGGTACTTCTTTCGAGCCTTGCAGAACGCGATAGAAACGTCTATATGTTGGTGCCACCATCAAAAGCCCATCCGAAGAATCTCTTTGGCTCTACGGAATTGCAGAAGGCTCTTGGGGACATGACCGACAATCTTCTCTTCCTCCATGCCATGTCCAGTTGCGAAACAACTTCGGCTCCCTAAAGGAAGGGGAAAGTACACGCGTTCAAGACTTTAAACAATAAATCAGGTCTTCGCCAAAGAGTTGCTGTTTTTTACAGCGCAGACGCTGCAGTGGAAGAGATCGTGAAGGCAGGGGATGAATTCTTCGTAGCGTTATATGGAGGTAGAACTACAGATAGCCTAATCAAGACAAGGTATAGTCAGTACCTTAAGACCATTGCCAAACAACATCTCCATGCAAACTTCGACCTCTCAAGTCTTCCACCAACATCAGCAGCATCTCGACAGCATTGCCTAAGAGTTTACCACCAAGAGCAGGAATGGCGCGGAATCTCTCTTCCACCTACAGAGTGGCGATGGAAGAAGAACAGAATCGGCAAATTTTTACCGATTCCAACAGAATCTCCTCCCGCACCAGACTTCCACCTAAACCTCATCAGCTGTGAATGCAAGACAGGATGCAGCAGCAGATCTCGCGGTTGCCAAAGACAAGGTCTCTCCTGTTCAGCAATGTGCAGCAATTGCACTGGTGATGGTTGTTCTAAAAAGCCAGAGCCAGATACTCTTGACGATATGACGAGTGAGGAACAGGAGGTTTTGAAGTTTCCATTTTGAGCGGATGATTTATCAATAAATGATAAAAATGGTCCGGTTAGCTCAAACAATGCCAGCGTTTCACCCCAGTGTGCCGTTGGGCTCGTCACTTGGTACAGACACACCTACCAATACGCGTGGCTAGCACATACTGAGAAGGCCATGCAAGACACAAAATACAAGCAGTATTGACGTCACGAGCATGCCAATGTGCTACGGGTGTCAAACTCCCTTTCATAAAAACAAAAGCCTTACCTTGGCAATCCAATATAAGGTTTTGAATATTCACGAAGGGAATCTGATGTAGTTTCCATTTGAGCGGATGAATTATCAATAAATGATAAAAACGGTCCGGTTAGCTCAAACAATGCCAGCGTTTCACCCCAGTGTGCCGTTGGGCTCGTCAGTTGGTACAGACACCTACCAATACGCGTGGCTAGCACATCCTGAGAAGGCCATGCAAGACACAAAATACAAGCAGTATTGACGTCAAGAGCATGCCAATGTGCTACGGGACTCAAACTCCCTTTCATAAACAAAAGCCTTACCTTGGCAATCCAATATAAAGTTTTGAATATTCACGAAGGGACTCCCACAAGTCCAACCCCTCCTCCACGTGGTGGGAGACGGGCAGCGGCATGAAGTAGGGGATTGCCTGTAGGGGTGAAGTACAGTGGGGACTTTGTGTGCCCCGGGACCGCAACGGTAGCTGTGAAGGCTCTATGGGAACCCTGAAAAGTGACGGCTGACGGGGCTCTGGTGAAGCTACGATAGGCCTAGCAAGCCAGTAATGTATATCATATTTGCTTTCAAACCAGGAACAGGCCTCGGAAAGGACGGATGCAAACGACGACGACCCGGATATGCTAACGGACTACGAGTTGGGACATTAAACATACAGACACTGACAGGAAAAGTGGAGGAGATTGTAGATGTGATGGAGAGAAGAAAACTGGATGTACTGGGCTTGGCAGAAACAAGATGGAAAGGAGAAGGTCGCAGAGAACTGAGGAAAGGGTACCGGTTGTACTGGAGTGGGAACAGTGAAGGAAGGAGCAGCGGAGTAGGAGTAGTTGTGAGAGATGGAATAAAGGAAGAGGTAAAGGGAATAAGTGACAGGATCATGAAGATCCGAGTAACGGTAAAGGGAAGAAGCCTGGAGATAGCCCAGGTATATGCCCCTCAAGTTGGATGTACAGCTCAAGAGAAGGAAGACTTTGAGGAGGAGCTACAACAGCAGTTGAATGGTCAGAGCATCATTGTCATGGGAGATTTGAATGCACATGTAGGAAGTGAAAGGCAAGGATATGAAAATGTATTGGGAGCAGAAGGATGGGGTAGCAGGAATGAAGAAGGGAGAAAGTTGCTGGATTTTTGCAAGAGAAACAGTTTAGTGGTTGGCAACTCCTGGTTCCGGAAGAAAGAAAGCCACAAGGTAACGTGGTACAGCAGCGATTTAACAAATAAATCTTTGGTAGATTACATGCTGTACGACTGGGAAATGAAGAGACGTGTCAGAGATATAAAGGTAATACCATCAGAGGCCTTAGATAGCGACCACAGAATACTTGTAATGTACCTGGGAGTTGTTAAGGATAGCAAGAGGACAGAGTACCAGGAAAAGAGAATCAAAGTATGGAAACTCAAGGAAAAGGAAGTCAAGGAAGAATTCCAGAAGATAATAAGGGAAAGGATGCCAACAGACAATCCTAAAACAGGGGAAGAAGAATGGAAGCAATTCAAAAACACAATGGTGGAAGCTGCAGTGGCAGTATGTGGAAGAACAAGCAACAGAAAGCGGTGTAAAGAGACACCATGGTGGAATGAGAGTGTAAAAGAAGCTGTGGGAAGGAAGACCAAGGCTTTCACAGTGTGGTTCCAGGAAAGAACTGATCTGGCAAGGGAAGATTATAAGATAAAGAAGAAAGAAGCAAACAAGATTGTTGCAGAGGAGAGGAAGAAGTGGATGGTAAAGTGGACAGAGATGATGGAGGAAGACAGCAGAGGAAATAAGAAAGTACTTTATGGGATGGTCAAAAGTAAGAGAAGAGGTCTGCGAGAGGATGTGGTAATGATGGACAAAAACGGAAATGAGGTACACAACAAAGAGTCACTCAAGACAGTGTGGAAAGAGTACTTTGAGGATTTGCTGAATCCAAATGGTCATAGGGAGGAAGACAATGTATTGGAAGATGGAGAAGACAACACAGGAATGGAAAAGGACCTGACTTGGAGAGAACTGGAAATGGCTATAGACAAGATGAAAGGAGGAAGGGCACCAGGTGTGGATGAAGTGAGTGTTGAAATGGTGAAGGCAGCAGGGGAGGTTGGGAAACAGTGGCTGTACTGTGTGATGAGGGTGATATGGAAGGAGAAAAAGACCCCAGAAGATTGGAAGAAAGGATTAATTGTCCCAATATTTAAGAAAGGAAGCAGAAAGGAGTGCAGAAATTACAGGGGAGTCACACTCATACCTCACTGTGCCAAGATATATGAAAAGATATTAGAAAGTAGAATACGAGCCAAAGTGGAGAGAAAATTGAGAGAGGAGCAGTATGGATTCAGACCTGGGAGATCAACAGTGGATCTCATATTTTCAGTGAGACAGCTCCAGGAACACCACTACGAATTTGGAGAGGATCTGTTGATGGCCTTCCTGGACATCGAAAAGGCCTATGAAAGTGTGTGTAGGGAGAAGGTTTGGAAAGCAATGGAAAACATGCGAGTGGAAAAAGAGACTGTAGGCAGAGTGAAGGAGATGTATTGTGGAAGTGTGAGTTGTGTGAAAGTTGGAGGGGAAAGAACAGACTGGTTCAGACAAATGAGTGGCCTGAAACGGGGTAGTGCGCTGTCACTCCTTCTCTTTATTGTGGTTATGGACGAGGTAATGACACGGATAGCAGGAAAGATAGGAGAAGATAAGATAAAAGCAATGGTGTTTGCAGATGATCTCATGGTCTGGGGAATCAAGGAGGAGGAAATTCAGGAGCAACTGAAGGCTTGGGAGGAAACAGTGGGAGAGTACGGATGGAAGTTCAACATCAGTAAATGTGAGATCCTGTTGACGACCAGGAAAAGGGACAGACCAATGAGTGGGATAACACTTGGAGGTGGACAGCTGAAGAAGGTGGAAAGTCTCAAGTACTTGGGAAGTATAGTGGAGGAAGACGGGAGAAATGACAAAGAGATTACGGAATGTGGCAGACGGGCAGAAGCATTTCTGAGAAGCATTAGGAGCTTAGTGTGGAATAAAGATGTCCCACAAAAAAGCAAGGAAGTGTTATACAGAAGCTACTATATCCCGACACTGACCTATGCTTCAGAAACGTGGACAATGAAGAGAAGAGACATAAGCAGAATACAGGCAGGTGAAATGAAGTTCCTGCGAAGTAGGATCGGAGTAACAAGAAGAGACAGGGTGAGGAATGAAAAGGTCAGGGAAATGGTGGAAGAGGAGCCCTTGCAAGGTAGGATTGAGACATCAAGACTGAGGTGGTATGGACACTTAAAGAGAATGGATGAGAAGAAGATTCCCAAGAGGATACATGAGATGCAGATGCAGAAGAAACGACCAAGAGGAAGACCAAGAGATAGATGACTGAAAGGAGTGGAGGAATGTGTCAAGAAGAGAGGCGAGGACTGGACCAGAGTGACAGCGGAGAGGTGGTGGGAAGAAAGAACTAAGTGGCGAGGCTTATGTTCCAAACAGACCCAGCCTGGGGCTGGAAACTGTACAAGATGATGATGAAGGGAATATGATGTAGTTTCCATTTGAGCGGATGAATTATCAATAAATGATTTTAAAAAAAGGTCCGGTTAGCTCAAACAATTCCAGCGTTTCACCCCATGTGCCGTTGGGCTCGTCAGTTGGTACAGACACACCTACCAATACGCGTGGCTAGCACATACTGAGAAGGCCATGCAAGACACAAAATACAAGCAGTATTGACGTCACGAGCATGCCAATATGCTACGGGAGTCAAACTCCCTTTCATGAAAACAAAAGCCTTATCTTGGCAATCCAATATAAGGTTTTGAATATTCCCTAAGGGAATATGATGTAGTTTCCATTTGAGCGGATGAATTATCAATAAATGATAAAAATGGTCCGGTTTGCTCAAACAATGCCAGCGATTCACCCCAGTGTGCCGTTGGGCTCGTCAGTTGGTACAGACACACCTACCAATACGTGTAGCTAGCACATACTGAGAAGGCCATGCAAGACACAAAATACAAGCAGTATTGATGTCACGAGCATGCCAATGTGCTACGGGAGTCAAACTCCCTTTCATAAAAACAAAAGCTTTACCTTGGCAATCCAATATAAGGTTTTGAATATTCACGAAGGGAATATGATGTAGTTTCGAAAGGATGAATTATCAATGAATGATAAAAAATGGTCCGGTTAGCTCAAACAATGCCAGCGTTTCACCCCAGTGTGCCGTAGGGCTCGTCAGTTGGTACAGACACACCTACCAGTACGCGTGGCTAGCACATACTGAGAAGGCCATGCAAGACACAAAATACAAGCAGTATTGACGTCACGAGCATGCCAACGTTCTACGGGAGTCAAACTCCCCCTCCTCGGCGCACCGCTCCTCGAGTTGCATGCGCATCTTTGACAACTTCACACCCGAAATTTTTGGTTTACAAAAGTAGTGATTACATATTTTTCTGCGTTTTGATGTGCTTAACAACATTTATTTCAGTACTTTTTTCAATCCCATGACTGTAACAGGAGAAAAATCGATGTTGAACATGAAGATGGCTTTTAACGCTACCCTATGAGAGTTTGTTTAAGTGATTTATAATAACTATTTCGATTGTTATCTACGTTAAGTAGTGTCAAAATAATAGCCTGCATTCTGGTAAGTTATCCTGACCAAACCGCATGTCCTTATCACGCTTAGGTACCGAGTTATTACGTTCAATGCGATGCTGGATACGAAATCCCTGATGGCGGCCATTTTACAAGATGGCAGCATGTTCCCCATGAGGGATTTTTTGGGACTTTTAGTATTTTGATCCAGGTTATTCAAGGAACCTCTCCACCAATTTTTAGCTTGATAAACTAATTTTCCACACTTAACCCTATTCTTCTTACACTATATGTGAACCGAAATGAAACATTGTGGAATTTGCTTCAAGGCAATGCCGTTAGGCTGTGATACACGTCAGTGAGTCGCACCATTAAACACGTCCGCTACTCAAGGCCAGATACAACCTGTTTTTAATTCAACATTACCCATAAGCCCAGTGAACTCTAATAGTCAGACTCGAAAAATGACATTTATTTCAATGCTACATTTTCTTGTATGAATCAATGTGGGCCAGTCTCAGGGATGCTCACGCTCATTAGGTCAAGTACAGCTGATTGTTACTGTACAGGGTGACTATTGTAACCTTTATGCATATGCGATTGCATAAATTCTACATATTTATTTCAACAAGATTTTATTCATGTTTCAAAGCTGGTGCGAGAAATGACGTTGCTTGTGGACTAGAGAATAACAAAGGGAGGCCCGTACGTGCCTTAATGTAACTTTCACCCAGCACGGACAATGACGGTAGGGAGAGAAAGCCAACATCTGGAAGCCACATGCGCTCAGACAGCGCGAAACGGTGTTTCAACTAAGCGGGTAAATGCGAAAATTTCAACGATCACTCACTAGATAAACCCCGCCCATTTGAGAGAAATTGGAGCAGTAATTAAAATACAGAAACAGGAATTACATCATCGTATAGGGGACAATCCCAGCCCCTCAGAAGTATCGTCAAAATTTAAATTGGATCATTCTGTGATTTTTGTCAGAAGTAAAATGAAATCAGGGGGTGGATTTAAAACTACCAATAGCAGCGAGGGACGCGAGACGCGACCAAATCCCGCCAAAATTAAGGAACAATGAAGGAAATTACGGAGCTCATTATATAAGGATCCAACGATCGGATTTTGGATAAAAAGAAGTCATTGAGACATTAGAAATGAGGACGTTCAAAGGAGCTAATTTGCATATTCATGCGAGTGTTATTATGGAAATAAATTCTAAAAGCTCCCCACTCCAAGTACTCATAAGAGAAATCATATAAATAATAGCAGGAGACGCAGCGAAAACAGTTCATATCGGGGCGCTGCATGAGGCGAAAGCCCAAGCCCGTAGCACTAAGAATATTAATAATTTTTATAAGTTTTTATAAGTTCATATCGGGGCGCTTCAGAGGCGAAAGCCCAAGCCCGTAGCCTTAAGAAAAGTAACAATTTTACAAGTTTTATAACTAGAGGCAGTTCTATCTTTGGACATTTGAATATCGCTAAGTATTCGCGAGTGCGAATTGGAACAGTGCATACCGTGACAGTACGACACAGTTATATGATAGAGATAGCCGTACGAGCTATTAGTAGCTAAGTCAGTGATCTAGGAAGCTATTGAACTATCAGCTGAATTGAGTAGGTTGATGATAGCTGTAGGAGGTAGAAGCTACATACGCGAGAACCGTGCATTGTGATAATAATAATAATAATTCACAGTGGACCTTTGCTTTGGTGAATTTTGGAAACCGTGTGTAAATTATCCTCCTTGCAAGATGAACCAATTGATCCAGAAGACTGATATCAAGGACCAGAGCACCATCAGGATGTATACGAGATAAGTAAAAATTGTATGGGGCATGTTTGCCGTAGCGTATCCCATCATGGGAGTCGGATAAGTTTATCTCGATCATAAGCAATTATGATAAAATGGATATTTTGGGCATAGCAGGCATGTTTTGTGTAGATTTGTGTGTATTTGTCAGTCATGATTATTTTGTGTGTTTTATAACGTAAATAGTATATGAGCATCAAAATTTGTTTAAATGTGTTTTGTGTGAGGGTGTCAGTAACTTTGCTGAATGCACAATTAAGGGAATAATTGGGTTGATAGTGCTCACGCACGATATTAACGTAAAAGCTAACAGGGGGAAGACAGCTCGATATTGTGACAAAGACCAGTAGTGACACTGAAATTATGTGAACAGTAAGCATGGTAATTGATAATCACACCAAGGTAAAGAAAGGTAAGACAAAATGGCTGGATGATAATATAATATTCAGAAAAGGTTGAGAGTTGATCCTGGGTTGAGCTGAAATTAAAACGGAGGTGGTATTCCCGTGTTCTACGATGATATAAAATGGTAAGTGAATTAAAACGGAGGTGGTATTCCCGTGTTCTACGATGATATAAAATGGTAAGTGAAATTAATAACGGAGGTGGTATTCCCGTGTTCTACGATGATATAATTGGTAAGTGAAATGATTGAATTCATTGTCTAATGAGAGTGTGCTATAGCTCCGTCGGAAAGGTAAATGTACAGCTCGAACCCAAGGTAGTCATTAGGGAGCAGGTATAAGATGCGGCCAGCCGTCTGAATTCTGAAAGTGGCAGTGAAGATTATTGCCCGACCAGCTGGGTATTATGGTGTGAGAATGTCTGTCATAAGATCGAGGGACCAGGTTGGATGGTATTTGTTTTCTTTGAGGGAAGGTAGTCTGGCTTCCCAGGTTTTTTTGTACCGCTTTAGGAAGCGATGTCTTGTATTGTCATTTTGAGTGCATTCATTATAGTTGTTTGTTTATTAATAGTAGCGGGGCACCGGCCGCCGAAGTGTTTATTTGATGCATCATGTATATTGACTTGTTTGTTTTACAGTATTTAACAGAGTCATGGCTCTGAGTGAATTAATTGTTTATAAGCTAGAACGTGCACACATGCCTGTGGCCTAGAATAAGTCTATTGCCTTCAATGTCTGACTCTTGTGAGGAAGGATGACGATTGTATGAGAAAAACATGTCCGAAACCCAAAAACCAATTTTGCAAGTTATAAACATGAGTGCGCATATTTTTTGATAGAATGGCTGGGTTATTCAGGCCATAGTTTTGATGAATTAAGTCTGTTGACGTTTTATTTTTGAACTCGAAGCAGTGGACTGCAGTGAAATAGATTGTTTTTCTTTTCCTGGTTTCAGCCAGTGTGATTAATTTACCTTTGCATTTTGATGTTGTTGATTAGAATAATTTTAAGGGAGTATATTTTGTTGTTTTATTGTCTATGGATGGGAGTAACTGGGAGATGATGTTTTTGTGAATAAAATTATTTTATATTAGGAGTTCTCTGACATACTGATTTTAAGTTAAGCCTCCTGTGATCCTTGACGATATTCCTAGGATGTTTAGAATAAGTTAGAGCCACACCGAACAGACCACTACCTGAGCTAGAGTCGGCATCCTAGAAAACATTGAAGGGTACACTATTAAGTTCCATTTCTTTAGAATATCGCCGTTGTTACGAGCGAATATAATGTTATAAATTCATAATACACATTAGATAGGAGTTTATTTATAATGAACCAGACAGATTGTAATAGGTTAGCACGTTATTATTGTTATATTGATTCCGTGCATGCGCACGAGGAGGAGTGTTATTATAGTGTCCATTGATGACACGGTAAAGAGTAATGTTTACTCTTGTGTGTTTGTTCTGGCAGTAATGAGCATTTAGCCGAACTGACCGAGGAGGTGTACAATGCAAGCCGAGAGCTGCGATTGTTGTTGCTGTCCAAGCACGAAGTAACTCTTGTTATTGTGTTGACAATTTCTTGTCACGTGCTTTTGCAAGTGCCACTATGGTAACTTTTTTTCGAGCCTTGTGTCATGGTCATTCGTCATAAATCATAAACCTAAACCTACGTTAACTTCCTCTTAAAAATCATGATAGTCATTTACCGTAAATAATACGAGGCTGATGAGCTTATAAATAAGATTGAATTTAAATTATTGACCTGATTTGTTTGTAGCTGACCGACACATCGTGCCAATTTGAATTTCCTCGATGAAATCGAAGTACCGTAAGCTAACACAGACTTGATTGACGAAGGTCACTGGCGAACCAGATGTTTTGCAATCAGGTGGCCACGATGATCTTATGTGATATCAGACACAGTTTTCACTGTGCAATCACCAACCTAATTGTACACATTTTATATGACGATTAGGGGCAAACAGCATTCTAATCTGTGTAGGGAGGATTGAATAATATGACTGATTCTGTGTTCTTATATTTATTTTATGTGTGTTTACCTACAATCCCAGTGTTATAAAATTGTTTGTAATATTGCTGTACATGAATTGTATGATTATAATGTAATGGTAAACCTGATTGTCATAATTAGCTACGCTCAGTTATTTTTCTTACAGATGCTTATCGCCGTAGCTTAGTTTCAGACAGGATTAGCTAGGATAGGTAAAGTTAAATGTAAATTGGGTGTGGTACCAGTATAACTTAGATTTACAGTCATGTTTCGGCTTTTCTTATCGTGATGTTCCCGTCTGGAATCATCACTGAATTTATGTATCTTCAATCAGTTTCCTTTTTGTACACATTCCAAGCTTTCTTATTGCTTTATTTATGTAAGTAGGACTTTTCGAGAGGGGTAATTTAACATCATTAGGATATTTTTTTTTAAATTAGCTTTGCGGATTAGCCGATTTAAACCCTCCGATAGTAGGATATGGGTTTGTTTGATCAATAAACCGTTCCTGTCAAATTTTAAATAAGCCTGGATGTTTTCATTTCTAAATTTTGCCTTTTTAAGGGTGTACTTCTTTGGGTGTTTTATGACATTTTATCGTTTGGGACCTGATCCTACGGGAAGTTAGACCTCGTGCTGACTAGCTTCAGAAGAAGTGCATCCGATCCTCTCAGGTCATGTGTTTGATGGATTGGATTATCTGGGAGGCCACATTACGGTTGGTGGTGACCAGATAATCTCCTATGACGGGCACAATACAGAGAGCAAAGTGTGCTTTCAGCTCATCTGAAGTGACTGGGAACCAGCGAGCTTTGTCACATGACTTTTTTTCATTGGGTCGATTTCAATATAGCCAAGGATTTTACTTCCATAGTCATTGGTTTGCTTGCAAATTTCGTCCCAGTGTCAGTGAGGAACTGACTCACAACTTCATATTCTCCTAACTATAGTATTCAGCTCCCCAGCAACTGCACGTGCATTGCTTTTCGGAATATTACTACCAAATTCCAATTCTAAATGCTCGACGTAGTGAGGTTATGCACGGAGTTATCCTCATCCTCACTAATGCTTTCGTGAGTGGAGCTACTGATCTCAGAAGCACTATCACTGCTAAAACTACTATCAGATAATTCTGAGTTATCTTCATCACCACTATCAAGAAGAAATTGCAGAATTCTTTCCTCTTCCTCCTCGCGATGTTTTCATGACATCTTACTCAGTAGTATTCATTTCAAGAAAAAGATGACCAATTTTGGAAGCAAAAAATACATCGACAAAACGGCCTTTGGATAATATCATTGATATGTAAACGCAATTCTAAAGTACAACATCACAACCGAAGTAAATCTATGGTCAAACAGACTTATTTCCGACTTGCATACATGGTGACGGTTGTACGCGTCATTGCATGTTAATGAATGCAAAGTTCGGTCATTGCAGCGAAATGGATTAAAGCTGGTACAGTATTAAGTTGAATTTTGGTTGCAAAGCTCACCCTCAGGTTTTTGCCCTGTGGGGTTTGTAATTTTTTTTTTTTTTTTTAAGGTTACACCAACCATGGCCACCTATTGATGGAGTACCACAGAGAGTATTGTGTTTTGTGCCATAGAGATTCTTGTTGGGGGTCCAGCAGTGGGTGACAGGTGACTTTGACTAAGGACAATGTTACTATGGTGATGTCATGTTTTAATTATTATTATATTTTTCTGAGGTATGGCAAGGTTTTTTTTTTGGATAAATAGATGTTATGTCTGGATATATACTGATGTAGGAAGAGACGTTTAAGAAAACACAAGAAGAAAACAAAGGAGCAGAAGAATATTAAATAGAGTGAGGAGTCCCTTTCCTCATGAAAGTTGTTGTGGATACTGTACAACAGATGCGGGTAATGGAAGCTTGCTTACATGTAGATAAACAAGTAATAAAAGCTTTGTATTTCTTATATTTCTTGCATGTTTAACGCTATATAGACCCCGACGATTATAAGTAAGAAAAGAGATTAGTCACATTGGATGATTCCGACCAATAGAAGAACAGATTAGGTACATTGAGCACCCAACATAGGGTGTTGTTGTTGGTTGACCCCTAACCAATATACTGGGTGTAACAAAAAGGTATGGCACAAGTTACAGGACACATTCCTCACATGTATACGAATAAATTATGTTATATTAACATGGGTCCGGAAACGCTTTGTTTCCATGTTATACCTTATTGTTTCCAATTCATTTATCATTTACACCCTGTATATTTAAATTTAGTTTCAAAGTAGGCCAGATAGTCATGAGTCGGATAGCCAAGAGTCTACTGTACTACAATAAATGGAACAAAACTGCAATTAGGTATTTTTAGGAACTTTTGAGTGTGATTCAGAAAAGTATTCAAGTATTTTTGTATTGAGAAGTAAGGGAAAAAACAAGATGTTCAGTAAAGAACATATAGCCTACTTTCTCCTAAATGTATGAGTGTAGTTATAACTCGTTGTTATTATCAAAGAGTATAATAGAACTATTCTTTGTTGAAGACCTTAGAAACGATTTACCTCTACCAAACGCCACAACCTAGATAAAAACTGCTACCATCATTGAAGAAAGAAAGATAAGAAGTATATCAAGAATGTTATGGATCTGGAGACATAATCGACTGGCACGTTAAAGATCCCCTTCGGGCCAAAATTCTGGCACCCTGGTGTCTCTAAAAGCAGCAGTAGTTAAAAGGGATGTAAAACCAATAACATTATTATTATTATTATTATTATTATTATTATTATTATTATTACATATACGACCTGCCGTGGGCAACATCCAACTTTGAGTTGAGGCATGTCTTTACACGTCTGGTTGTGCATGGCTTTCACAACCCTAATTGAATTAACAAATCTTTCCATGACCCTACAGAGACGTGTGTATACAAACTATGTGGATATTTTCGATTGCTATTTGCCTGAAATAAAAGTAGTAATTAATAACCTGAACTAACACCAACGGCTTGAATTCAGTTACTATGTGAAATCGTTTTGTTCTTTACTTCAAATAACATTTTCAAGTAACGCAAAATAGGCTGTTACAAACCCTTTAAAATAAAAAGTAAAAATGTATCGTAGTATCATCCTGTCATTCTTCAAATTCGATGCGCATAGAATGCCAATGGTATAGTAATCAATGGAGCCCCACGTAGACTAGTCGTGACATCTAGTGGTGAAATATCGACCAATATAATCCTAACAGAGCGAGTGCATTCTAGCGGCCAGAAGAAGAAACTTTTCAATTAAATCTGGAAGTTAATAAGTAGGTCGGCGTGCAGTTACCTTTTTGGCAGCTAGATGTCTCGAGTAAATCTGCTGGCGAATTATGTTTTAATTAAATATATATTTTACACCATAATATGCACAATATAACGCTTAATTTTAAAACATCTGAGTCATTACAAAACAATAAACATATAACATTTCAAGCAAAAAACCTAGCTCTGATCGGGTTTGAACCATAGGCATTTGAGCGATAGGCTAACGCTCTACCACTGAGCTAATTGTGTCAACGAATATCGTTCTATATAAAATGACTTACATAGAACTTGTTAGCAAATAATGATTTATACTAAACGATTTCATCACTGGAGTATATTATTTATATATAAAGCATTTCATACAAAGTTTATTTATTTTGTATCAGTACGCTATATTGCATGCAATACTCAAATTAGTGAAATATAAGTCAGGCACAAGATATCCGCTGCCATCTTGTCTTATTACTGAATCGGTTCAGCTTTTTAAAATCACGTCTGCACTATAGTATTACAAAATAAACTTTTAATTTCGAACGTGCCTCTTCCTTTAGAACTGTTCAAACGATTCTCGGCTCGATAATCGGAACTGGTGGGTCCCATGATATGGATTATAAAGTTTGCATAATTCGCACGGCCGCCATCCTGAAATGGTATGGCGGACGACCATGTAGTTTGGTCACAAGACGCATCCTATATGAAGGTATGTTGTTACCAAATTTGGTAGAGATCGGATGATTTGGATAGTCGTTATTTGATTTTACGTTTTGAACGTTTGAGTGGCCGCCATTCAGTTTTTGTAAAGATGGCGGCGATATAAAACATGACACTGAGGTGTCCTTTGCTAGTGCTACCTTTGTACCAAATTTCATTCAATTCGCATTCACCGTGTTCGAATTGATAGGGGGGGACAGACATTCAGAGTACACACACACAGACACACACACACACACAGACTCACACACACACATACACACACACAGACAGACACACTTTTTTCGCCCTGTGTTGATCTCATAAGTCTACTTTCATTTTTTGCAAAAATCGAAAGTAGGCTAATAGGTAAAAACCTAAGAATCTGGTCCCTAAAAAATAACATAATGTTTTCTTTCTATGAAATACAGCTTCCGAGTAAAATAGAATATTTGGAACACCCCTTGTATTTTGTTAATCATACAGTGAGATTCTTTTGCTGGAGCGCGACCAGCCCAGGCGCGCTCACGCCTTCCGCCAGCCAACCGAAGTCGGGCCGCATATAAAAACATTAACTTCAACCTAACGAGGCGAGCTAACCAGGGTCACTAAACTTTCATCAATGAGGGTGTGAAGTGTCAGCACACAGATAAGAAGGTAACATTAACAGCTTCCTGAAAGATTTAATTAAAGAAGCACAGATGTTTTTTATTATTATTTCTTGGGAATCTGGATGACCTCATGTCACCAGTTAAAGAACTTACCTTTTCACAGAAGATCCTGAGCATGTTCTCCTTCAGATGACAGACAGTAACTTTGGAAGCTACATCGTTTACATTATGTAGCAACTCCCTACGTGTTTACTGTGATTAATCGAAGCACGGACCTACGCCCGTTTTATGTTTAATTGTGGGGTAATTTAAAATACAAAGTGTACAGATCAATTACCCGTACTCTAGTGGAGCTGAAGAACAATATAAGGCAGGAAATTACAATTTGTAAACTCTAATTTATTTACATAATACAACTCCTGTCTGTCAGCTGAACGAGAACATTTTCAGCATCTTCTGTGGAAAGGTAAGTTCTTTAGTCATGATTTGCTGATGAATTTATCACTACAGTAATTAATGTAGACTACTCCATTACGGTTTCTAGCTACGCGCAATCTTCGGACCGTTTTCGGTTGGCTGGCGGAAGGCGTGCGCGTGCCTGGTAGCTGGCCGCTGGGCCCTCTCCAGCAAAAGAAACACACTGTACAATTTATACACTGCGTTCCTCCTAATGTTCCAGGTCTGGATTGCTACTGTATCCTTGTGGTATTCAGCTACTACAGAACGCTCACTGGGACAGCGCCACAGTCAGCCTGAGGACAATGAAACTACTTTAGAAAATAAAATAAAAAATACAGTGAAATACAACAGTTATCGAAGTGATTCTTCTCAACGTAGTCTACGGGGAGATATGTGATGATATCCATAAAGATGAAGCTTTTTATTATCGGAGAATGGTACCTGGGCAACTTGTATTCAAGAAACTTTCGAGCAGGAAAGGGAATGAAAAGAATTACGGGAACGGAAAAAAGTTGAAATGCACGCTAGACTATCTTATTCGTCAGTTCACAATCACTCTCCGGGAACACTAAAGTAGCCCGGGATGACGAACTGAAAACATGGTTAATACAAAAAGTGATGAAAATAACCAACATAACTCAACACATGGCTAGCGTTTAGCCCCAGTGTACCAATTGGGCTCTTCAGTTGGTAAAGGTACACCTACTAAGACGCGTAGCTGGCAAACACTGAGAAGGCCATGCAAGGCTCAACGGACAATACTCATTTTGATTTTCTTTCGAAAACATTTTGATTATAAACATGGTTAACTTTTACATTTGCTATTCTTGGAGCTTTCTGATGCCAATCAGATACGAGCAATTACATTATATGCGATAATGTGCAATATAAATTTATAAACAAATTACACTAGAACAAGGGGGGGGGGGGGGAGGTTCTGGGTTGACGTCACCGCGCTTTGTACGGCTGCCGCAGAGGACGAGGTAATAGTTTGAGGCATGCAGGATGCAGCAATGTAGGAAATACAGGAAACATAACTGCTGTTAATAACACAACGAACTGAACGCCTTGGATGTTGTAATGTTAATGTTCCTTGTTGCAATTACACAATTGATCACAGATTATAACCAATGACATTTCGGCTCTCTCCTATCAAAAGATATGTAACAAAAGTAGTTAATGTGGAGGACAGTCATGCTATAACATAAATAGAACATAATACCATTTTTCCTGCACATTAGAAAAGAGCCATACAATCATGGGGACATTCATTATGCAGGGTCATTATCTATGTGCTCGCGAGTAAACACGGCAAGCTAAGCCGGCTGTGACTGGCACAGACCGTGGGTGCGCGTACCTTCTTCAGCTGGTGGTTAGCACGCACTTTCACACTTTTACCAAACATGTTCAATAATGTGTACTTACAGTGCTCATAGGCAATGCTGAAAATGTCCTCCCTCTCTTGTAACACACACCTGACATCTTCTGATGAAAGAATGTCTGGCAACTCTTTTATTATTTACGGAGCCTATTTCCCTGAATCGTTAAGCGAGCCTCCTAATTGTACTGGCATTAGGCACAGGTCTTCCTGGAAACTTGATTCGAAATTTTCGTCTCGTTTCAGAAGAAGTCTTTCTGCTTTTCATATATTAGTTATGGATATACACACGTTGGTGCAATGAGAATTGGTGTCTAGGCATGACCAACCATCACAGTAATCACAATACTCGCTAAACGTGCAACACTAACGTCTGAGCTTTGCGGATACACATCCATATGAATGACAAAACACCTGTGAACTAATGATACGAGTCAGCGGAGCGTGCCACTACCGGATGAACTGCGTACGCGCGCCCACGATCTGCGCCAGTCACAGCCGGCCTAGTTTATCGGAGCGCACATAGATAATGACCCTGTATATTATTATTTTTTATACAAATATTACAAATGTTTTAACTGGGTTGGATGCACTAGAGTCGGTCTCAAGGGGCAGATGACCTCGCTGTTCTTGATAAAAATTAAAGCAGTTTGATAAGTGTTTCAAAATCATTTCTTGGGTGATAAAAAACAGTATTTTTATCGATAGCTAAAGAATGTAGCAGCAATAAATAAGTATTTAAGGGCACTAGACACATCAGCCATCATCTTTTGTAAATATCGAGCTTTGATCTTGTTCCCGTTCACAGGCCAATTGTGTACCTTGGGGCCGATAACCTAGACGTTAGGCCCCTTAAAACAACAATTATCATCATCATCAATTGTGTACCAGAGTGCCGGCTAGATTCCCGTTCTCGTTTCCATTCTCGTTCTTGTTCCCATGATGTGTTTCTTCTCGCTTCTCGAGATTTACACTCATTATAACTTACTTAAAAACTTGTTTGATATAAAATTGAACTATAACCTCAAACATTTTAGTGACAAGTTCCTTGAGGCAAAGAGCCATTACGGTATATTTTTACATACTGAAATGGGCTCTCGTGTAATGTCCGTTGCCCGTTTCAAAAGTGACTTATTTTTCTTAGTAGCGCTCTGAAAATGGTTTGTACTTACTGTGGCACGTTATTCAAGCCAACTGACATTTACAAACACCACGTTCACACTTTCAAAATAAGGAAATTGTCAACATAAACTTTCAAGTAATAAATTTATCAAAAAGCACGTCGCCATGTTTGCTGCCAACTTCACTTCCCCTGGACGAAATTATTGGTGAAAATTACTGATTGTACTATTAGGCAAATCCATTGGCCTGGATAAAGATTACTGATGCGTGACTATCCCCACTGTGCGTGACAAAAACTAGGGGTGTTTATATTAGCCGCACTACCTAACCTCTGTTGGTCTAGGCGAAAACCATTGGTCTGGAAACAATAATGTTGGCACTCTGAAAAAATGCAGTAACACCCTCTAATGCTAAAATATTCAACTCCTGTATATTAGTAACATTGGCCATTTCTATAGAAAATTTTTCGGATTTGAATGGCAGCGGGCAACGGACACTACACGGGTTCCCTGAAATGTCTTGTGCGAGGTTGTGGAGAAAAATATGAAATCATCTCTTATATTATTGATTATATTATTTGCATGGGAGCACTTAGATCATTTTCCTCTTGGTGCTCTAGGAAATACTGAATAACAAGTTATTAGATGAGAGCCACCGGCGAGTTAGCCGTGGTCCTTACGGCGTGACTGCAGGTGAGGAGGTTCGAATCCCCTCGCCGGCAACCTTTAAGATGGTCTTCTGTGGTTTCCCCATCTTCCTTCCAGGCAAATGTCGGGGTTGGTCCCTAACTATAGGCCACAGCCGCTACCTTCCAATTCCTCATCCTTACACAGACTCTTTCCTCCCCTGTCAACACTCCACACGCGACGGTACTTGTAGCTCACCCCGTGGGTGTCCGCATAGAAGCAGCTACTAACTCTGGCAAGCCGAACATGTCCTCGGACACTTCCGGCACTGAAAAAAAAATCAACGCTAAAGAAAGAAAGAAAGAAAGAAAGAAAGAAAGAAAGAAAGAAGTTTTCCCAACCTCAATTCTCACATCCCAATAATAGCAGAATGCCGGATCCACCATAAAATTCAAAATCAAATCCTAGGCGACAGAATCCCTTTATAAATCGTACATTTTCATGTTCTTGTTCCCAAATGTACAAAATATGATCCTTTGCCCCGAGAATTAAAAGAAAACCATTATAATGAACGATGGTGTTGTTCCTTTCTTTTCTCCACGCCTTTCCAGTCGACTTAGGTAGGAAACTCCGATGTTCAAAGAGAATTCTCTTAAGTTGGCTATCTTCACATGAGATTCCAACTCACTGAACGAGGTCCCCTTTGGCTTCTTCTCTTGAAGAAAGTAATCAGGGCATGGGTAATTGAAACAAAATGAAAAAAACTATTGGTCGACCACTCAAAAACAAAATTCGTCTACAGTGTTTGGCTTTCAAGCTATTCCTTCTAGCAATAAACAAGGAACAGTTCAGGCCCTTGAAAGACTTCACGGGATTGCAGCTAAGAAGACCGAGCTTCAAATTATTACGGTATTGTTGTTCATCTTCTTCAACACTTTCTGTTTTCCAGCCTAAGCCGGGTCGGAGCAAATATGACACGCCTCCACTTGACTCTGTCTGTCCACCATCCTTCCTCAACCACTGAACTCCACTCCAGGTTCCATTCCCTCACCAAATCCATCCACCGTACTCTAGGTCAGCGGCTTTGGTGGCGGAGTTGGTAGCATGCTGAGCTCCTATGCCCAAGATCACGGGTTCAAACCCGGCCGAAGTCGTTGGATTTTTTAAGTGCGTTAAAAATCCCTCAGTATGCTTTCCTTTAGAGAGGAAGTAAAGCCGGCGGTCCCATGTGTTATATGTTGAATTTCCATTTTATTTGGTGTACAGAACTATATTCAGCAACTTTATCCCACTGAATTGTCTCCAACATATTGCAGGTGCCTTGAAAGTTTGTCCCATTGTCACTATAGACAATCATTGGCCTTCCACGTCTGGACACGAAGCGCCGAAAAGCTTCGAGGAATGTTGCAGTAGCCAAAGATGTTACTAGCTCCAGGTGTACTGCACGAAAAACCACACACGTGAACAGACAGACCCAGGCTTTCTCTCCACCTTTCAAAATCAGAGGTCCGGCAAAGTCGACCCGTTATTTCAAAAATTGAGGCTTCTCTCACTCTGTCTATGGGGAGATGAGTTTGTTCTGCTTCAAGATGTTTTCCATGGTACCTTCTGCAGACAACACATGTTTTAAATGCACCCTTCACCGTTCTCCTTCCTCCAAGGATCCAATATTTCTGTCTGAGCCCACTGAGCAGAATCTGGGTTCCAGCATGACATAAGTCTTTGTGCTTCTCCCTAATGAGAGCGTGAACTGTTGTATGCTTCGCAGGAAGGATAGCAGGACAACGGAAAGCATCTTTGCGCGATATAATTTTTGGTTTCAGTCTCATCACTCCCTCATCATCCATGAAAACACATAGTGAGTTGAATCTTTCATCCTTTTCAACAACAAAACACTCCTTTTGTATGAACTTCATCACGACTTTTTCTGCTTCTGTTTCTGTGGATAGTTCGGTAGTTCTTCTCCTATTATTTTTCTGTCGACAATTATACAGAAACCTCAAGATCCATCCTATCATACGAACTGTTCTACGGAAACTTGAGAAATATTCAAGGTGCCATTCTTGGGTATTGGACTTGTCTTCTAACACCGTCATAGTGTTGACTTTCTTTTTTCTTTCTTGGAATACTTCATCATCGTTTGTTGAAATTTCGGGGCTAGGCCATTGTGTAGTGGATTGTTTTAGCCATTTTGGCCCTTCCCACCATCTCTGTTGAAGTAACTGTTTTGTGCTACATCCCCTTGATGCCAGGTCAGCCGGATTCATGGTTCTTGGAACATGCCGCCACTGTTCTATTCTGGACAGTCTTCGAATTTCTTGCACTCTGTTCCACACGAAGGTCCCCCAAGGTTCATTTAACTTGATCCAGGACAACACAGTCGACGAGTCACTCCAATAATAAGTAACGATTTCTTTTGCAGTTAATGTTGGCAGTACTGATGTCACTAGTCGAACCCCTATTGTAGCTGCTAATAATTCCAGGCGTGGTATGGTGATACTCTTCTTGGGTGCCACTCTTGTCTTGGCTTGTAGAAATCGTAGCTCTATATTGTCAATCCTCTGTATTCGCAAGAATATAACTGCAGCATACGCAGTTTGACTGGCGTCGCAGAACACGTGAAGAGATATATCTTCAACCGACTGGACACTACCGATCAAACATCTAGGAATCTTAATTTCAGACAGCTGAGGTAGTTCTGCCAACCACTTCATGAATCTTCTCTTTGTTGTTTCGTCTACTTCG
This sequence comes from Meconema thalassinum, assembly GCA_946902985.2. Lineage (NCBI taxonomy): Eukaryota > Metazoa > Arthropoda > Insecta > Orthoptera > Tettigoniidae > Meconema > Meconema thalassinum. Next base: position 81,876,743 of record OX336400.1, on the reverse strand, counting down.
GTGTCCCAACCCAAGTCAGTGGCCCATAGTTCTTGCAAGATTAATTTTGGACAGAGAAATACCGGGCATGAGAAGTCAATAGGGTCAAACACCTTATATGCAGCTCCTAGTACCTCTTTTGGTGATTACATCATATTTGAAATCGTTAACATGAGTTAGATTCAGTTCAATGGTATCTTCTCCTTTATTCCAAACGAGCCCTAGCACATGAGTAAGATTTTCAGCTGTACCATCCTGAGAATACTCCCACCCTCGGAGATTGAAAGATGCCTTATCCATTATTATGCTTGCCTCTCGCATGAATGAATGAAGGTCATTTCTGTTGTTAACACTAATAGTACAGTTATCCACATAAAAACATTCTTCCAATCTTTCTATTGTTGAAGTTGAGTAGGAACTATTATCGACGGTTTGTCTCTTCTACTCGTTCAAGTGGAGTTTGATGGTTGCTGACAATAGGAACGGAGAACATGCAAGTCCAAAGACAACTCTATTGTGACGGAACACTTCTACCTTCCCTGTACTTTCCTCCTCCCACCAAAGGATCTCAGAAAATCACGGATGAACACTTATTTGAAGAAATGCTTTATCTACTTCAGCAGTCACACCGATCCCATTTTCTCTGAACTTCAGTAGTGAACTAGGGATCAACTCTATAGTGCGTCTCTACCTTAAAAGACAGTACGCATTAAATGGGGCGCGCTGATGCCAGATCTACTGCATATACAAAGTTCTGCAAGGGCGGGCACATGGTGTAATATAACTCGTATACAGGCGTGCTTTTACGCAAAACTCGGGAAATTTCCAAAATATTTGTTTGTGGTATATAACTGTAGCTCATACCTTGCAGCGAACATCGCTACATTATTTAGATATGATACGCCGAACCTCAGAACGCGATTTTAATGCACACATTATAACAATTTATATTTTTCAATTATTCATGAATATGATAATATTATAATATGTTATAATTTTTAATATTACATTTTCTCGAATATCATAGGCTAAAATAAATTATTATATGACATTTTTCATGAATATTATATATACCTGTGGTATATATATACCTGTGGTATATATATTGTGGTCGACGTATTTACCCAATTTTGTGTGGTCAAGTGGTGGTATGCAGCCGAAATTAAATTCTTCATTTCTTGTTTCTTGAATGAGACGTTGTTCAATTTTATATAGTTCTTCACTTGCGACCATACCATTTCGATGGGATTAAGTTCCTTGTGGTATGGTGGCAAGCAAAGAACATATTTTTTCTGCTAATTTAGCCATCTCGTCAATGATGTACTTATCATATCTGACTCTGTTTTGAGTCACAATAAAACGACGCTTCCGTTTTAACATATCATTTCGAAGGGGGACCCCTTTTGAGTGAGCCAATCTATAATCCGGTGTTTTCTCCGATATAGGTAAAAGTTCGATTTTCCGACTGTGGTAGCCTACATTGTCTATTACTAGGATAGATCCTTCGGGAATATTGGGCAACAATTGCTCGGCGAACCACTTTTCTTACACTTCACCTGTCAATTCGTCGTGGGTGTCTGCCGTGTTCTTTTGGCACAGAAACGTTAACCCTGCACCACTCTCGAGCCCTTGTTCATTCCCGGGATGAACAAAGGCAAACCACGGGAACCACTTAGAGGATGGCTGAGGTAGGAATTGAACCCGCCTCTTCTCAGTGTTGTCTCATGAAGTTGAGTACACCCAGTTCCAGCCCTCAGACCAGAATTAAATTTCTTGGCAGAGCCGGGATTCAAACCTGGGCCTCCACGGTGACAGACAGGAATGCTAGCCACTACGGTACGCAACGAGGCGGACAATTTATAAAGAACACAAGGACCACTTCATTTCACAGTTTAACTTCACACCATCATTCGGGGAGACTGGCGCCTGAGTAAACAAACTTACGCAGCGTCAGCGCTGGGCGGGAGGAATAAGTGCGATAACTTATGAATGCTATCTGATATCGAGCTCTGGTTTGTTTTAAAAACTTTTTCACATATTAATGAACATTTCTTCTCACTTAGTCACCAACGTAAAGTCAATAGCAAAAAAGTTTGTCGCTAAGTAACTTTCCTGTGATACCATCTCAGATTTTTCAAGTAACACTTAAGAAAAAAATCATAACTTTCTTACTATGAAAATAATTACTGCCCTGAGAAATAGAGTATCTTCTACCAACATTAGGCAATCTAAAAATAAATTCTTGATCTGTTGCGATCATTAGTTCATTATCTATGGCATGATAAGTTTTATATCTGCAAAAATATAGATTCGCGCTAAAATATCGTAATTGTGAAAATTGGGCCATGTGTTAATTATTTATGGCTTTTATTTTTACATCATCTTAAAGAGCGGAAAATTCTCTATAAGACCACACAAACAGTTTCTTAGATTTGTCACTTTCAATTATTGGTAAATGGCAACATGGCCGGGGTGGAAGAGGACGAAGCTAATTGCAGGACATAGGAGTGCGAGTGAGAGGCAAATACTACATTTAATTCCATACTGTCTTTTAAGGTTGAGACGCTCTATATGAGGTTAGGCCCTTTTTCAATACATTCGTTCAGAGATGGAGCGTTTCTCTGCCTCGCCGAGGCATCAAAAACTGGCCTGATCTTGGTGGTGCTGTTTTATTTGAAGACAGGTCAGTGAGGTAGATAGTGTCCACTATTCTTCAGTTCTTCTTCAGGTACCCCCTCGATGATTCCTTGCCCCAACCAACTTCGTAAGACATTATTGTACTTCTGATAATATTGTTCAGCTTGTAGTTTCTTTGTAGTGATTTCTTCTTGTATGTTGGGAAAACAATGATGACACTAATAATGATGCAGAATCCCTTTCGGCCTTGTTACCTATGACTTTTCCCATTAGTGTCCACCCTAGGGAAGTCTCCACCAAAACTAGGCCACATTTTAGTTTATGTTTCCTCCCAGTGAGCAGTTCACCCGCTTTATCGGCCCCAATCAGAATCTGCACAGGCCCTCTCTCTCTACATCAGTTAAACATATTTTCAGATCCCTTATCTCCTCACTCCAAGAACCATTCTTAATATATAGGACATCTTCACAAATGATCTCTTGGCTTAAAACTTCCAGCTCCTTGGAATAGTTTCCCTCCAATCGCTTTAAACTTCTTCTGTAACAGTCGTGTTTTGCTTCTCGAGAACGTACGCCACCAAACAAGGAATGTATTAACGTTTCCTTCCTGATTGACTTATACCCCATTTCTTCGGCTAGGTCACGTGCAATGTAGGATTTAGTACACCCAGTATCAATGACAGCTCGTACAGTTTTTGTTTACCCTTTCCTTTAACGACAACTGCCAGGGTTTGCAAGTACACCTCAGGATAACAAGACACATTAGCTAAAGCCTTATCCACATTATTGCCATCCTGGTGAACCAAATTCCTGTCTCCCTCATAATTCTGTTTGGATACATTTTCATTTTCTTTATCACGGAGCTTATAACACATTAATACCACATGTTTACCACCACAAACAATGCATCTGACAATCGATTTACAAGCTCTACTTGCATGGCCCTTCTTTAAACAATTGAAGCAACAGTGTTTATCAGTTAAGATTTTCCTTTCCTCCCCTACAGTCATTTTTTGAGCTTTAATGCACTCTGGGCTCGAATGAGGTTTAAGACAAAAAACACACTCCTGTCTCCTAGAAACATCAGCAAACAAAGCAGACGTAGTAGGTATAGTTGGTTCAATAACATCCCTTGGTTTCTTGTCTCACTTAATCTTAGATCCATGGGATGGGCTAATACTAAACTCTTTCATAGCCAATGAAATGCTTTCTTCACTTACTACTTCATTTTGAAGAAAAGCCATGAGCAGCTGCAAACGATCTTTGGATACAGAATCACACCTGAAGGAAGTATTCCTCTGCCATGCTCTTGATAGGTCTTCTGGCAAAGATGATTCAATTCATTGCAGTACAGTTTTCTGTAGTAACTCCTAAAATTTCCAGCGATCTGAGATGCGACTCTAATTTATCATACAAGCTACTCAGTGTTGGCCTTTGTTTGGAATTGACTGCGTTCGTCAATACTAGTTTGAGTATTCACGAACATAAACTTCCACCTGCAAGTCCTCTCTACCAAATCGAGCTTGAAGACTCTCTATAGCTTTGTCATAATTCTCGGCATTTGGGGGAAAACTAGTAACTAATTCATATGCTCTGGAACCTTCTGTCATAGCCTGAATTAAATATTGGAATTTATCTTCCTTCCCAAGCCTCCGTGGCTTAGGCGGCAGCACGCCGGCCTCTCACCACTGGGTCCGTGGTTCAAATCCCGGTCACTCCATGTGAGATCTGTGCTGGACAAAACGGAGGCAGACAGGTTTTTCTCCGGGTACTCCGGTTTTCCCTGTCAAAATTTCATTCCAGCAACACTCTTCACTATCATTTCATTTCATCTGTCATTCATTTAATCATTGCCCTAGAGGAGTGCGTCAGGCCTCGGCAGCCGGCACAGTTCATATCCTCGCCGCTAGATGGGGGCTTCATTCATTCCATTCCTGACCCGGTCGGAGACTGGAAGCAGGCTGTGGATTTTCATTTTCATCTTCCTTCCCAATGTCCTCATATTTGTGAATTTTACGGAACTGGCTCAAAAAATATAACCAATCAATTATTTCACCAGAAAATTTCTTAAATTCTATTCTTGGAAGTCTATATTTCTTTTTATCACAATAATTGTCATTTTCTACACTTTGTGGAGGGTAATGGAAACAACGGGATTCATAAAACGTGTTGCTTTTGTTCTACATCTAAGGAATTTGTGTTTGTAATCATCAGCTGATTCACATTCCGTTTCTATTTCGTCATCCTCACACTCGTCGTCTATCATCTGTTGAAATATTAATCCATGTAAATTAGAGATATCATCATACTTTTCTTGAAGGATTTCAAGTTGCACTTGCACTTTTTCCGTTTCAGTTTGATCATTAGTTGATTGTGTGAGCGCGTAAATAACCGCCGCTTTACGGTTCTTTCTTTAGCGAGTCTTTCCACCTTCTTTCTTCACGGGAGCCTTTTACTATGAATGAGTCCTATCACGGTCGCCATATAATGTTAGGTTCACTTCTCAATAAATCACATAGACTCCTCTAGCATACATATTTTATTATTTGTTGTGGAAAGGTTCACAATTCACACGATACACACCATATTGTTTTTTGACACTGAACGTCACTGATAAAAGAATACGTGAAAGATACTGCACTACCAACTCTTGTGCTTGCTGCCAACTCAACAGTTGGGGTAGCGCGGCTGCCTCTCACCCGGAGGCCCCGGGTTCGATTCCCGGCTCCGTCAGGGATTTTTAGGGCTGGAAAAGGGTGCACTCGGCCTTGTGAGGACAATTGAGTAGCTGTCTGACAGTGAGGCAGCGCCCCGATCACGCAAATCAAGATTAACGGCCGAGGGGACCAGATGCGCTGATCACACATCACCGCAATATCTGCATGCCAAATGGCTAGGCAGCAGTCGCTTGGTTGGCCTAGGCCCTGCTTTAAGCGTGTGTACAATCCTATATGATGCAGCGGCCTTGCTAGCGTGTGTACAATGCTGAAATCTTACTTTAGTTACTTAGTTAGTTAGTTAGTTATTGTTGATGAAACCGAAACCCCTACTTGTGCTAATTTTGTGAGTGATTTATTTGGAGACCGTTCAAGATTCTCGCCAATGTCATCTAGCTCATCCTCTGTTAAAACTGTTCGTGTGCAGGCATGTTTTTTATCGAGCACCGAGCCAGTAGTGTCAAACTTATTTGCAATTACGTGAATCTGTGCTAGTGAAGGTGGCACTTCATCAGGAAATTGCTGAACAAATGCATCACGCAAATGTGCAACGAACGTTGGAACTTCCCCTCCAAAGGAAAGCATACTGAGGGATTTTTAGCGCTCTTAGAAAATCCCACGACTTCGGCCGGCTTTGAACTCGCCACCTTGGGCATAGACATTCAGCATGCTACCAGTTACGTCACCGAAACCGCTTCACACTTAGTCAGATGGAAATCTGAATCTGATCTCGTGCAAGTGCGTTATCTTGGCAACGTCTGATGGCTCATCCCTCATCAATTTAGTAGTGTTGCCATGGCAACCATTGATAGTTCTTGGCATTTTCTTATAATTCCGAAATCATTTTTCTCATCCCTTGGCATAATGGTGGGTCATATCAAAAATTCTTTCAGACAAAAGTTTTAGGTAATTATTAGGGGAATATTGTCCATTTTGTACGGTTTTGATATTGTGCCTATTAAGAGAGATATGATTAATGTTTCCCGAAAAACCCACTTTTTCCCACCCCTTTGGTCAATGGTTGGTGCTATAAAAAAACTCTTCAAACATAAATTTTTGGGCTTTATCCGACACATAGTATGAACGTTGAACGGATTCGATATTTCACATATTAAGAGAGTTATAGCAATATTTCACTTTTTCGAAAAAAAAAGACCCCATTTTCACCCCCTTCGACCGATTTAGCCCAGTAACGAACTCGACCGAGATTTTATAGGTATACATATTCGGTAAAAAATTCAAAGTGATTGGTGCAAAATTACGGCAGTTATCGTGTCCACAAGAAACTGATATATATACATACATACATAAATTATATATAAACTTTTGAACTGACGGTGGTTTTGGGGTCTGGGGGATGTGAAACGCGAAGATATGTCGAAATTTTCTGGAAGTCGAAACATGGTACCCATTGCAATAGTTAGCTTTCTAATGAAATCTACCTCTGGTTGGTTCCTCAGTTTAGGGGCTGCAACAACGCGGTCATCTAACCCCGTGTACTTTGGATGAGTGTAGAATCAGTCTGATAAACGGTGTGAATTGTAATGGCTCTATTAGTCTTAATTCAGGTAAGGACTGCAGACGGTCAATTTCAAGCAGTAGTTCCTAATGTTGCTACCAGGTACTACCGTCAACGACACCTAGCTGTGAACTTGGCAACTAGATGCCACCCCAACCAGCAACTCACAATGAACGTTGGAACTTCCCCTCCAAAGGAAAGCATACTGAGGGATTTTAGCGCTCTTAGAAAATCCGACGACTTCGGCCGGCTTTGAAACCGCGACCTTGGGCATAGACATTCAGCATGCTACCAGTTACGTCACCGAAGCCGCTTCACACTTAGTCAGATGGAAATACTGAATCTGATCTCGTGCAAGTGCGTTGTCATGGCAACGTCTGATGGCTCATCCCTCATCAATTTAGTAGTGTTGCCATGGCAACCACTGATAGCTCTTGGCATTTTCTTATTATTCCGAAATCATTTTTCTCATCCCTTGGGTTAATGGTGGGTCATATCAAAAATTCTTTCAGACAAAAGTTTTAGTTAATTATTAGGGGAATATTGTCCATTTTGTACGGTTTTGATATTGTGCCTATTAAGAGAGATATGATTAATGTTTCCCGAAAAACCCACTTTTTCCCACCCCTTTGGTCAATGGTTGGTGCTATAAAAAAACTCTTCAAACATAAATTGTTGGGCTTTATCCGACACATAGTATGAACGTTGAACGGATTCGATATTTCACATATTAATAGATTTATAGCAATATTTCACTTTTTTGAAAAAAAAAAAGCCCCCCATTTTCACCCCCTTCGACCGATTTAGCCCAGTTACGAACTCGACCGAAATTTTATAGGTATACATATTCGGTAAAAAATTCAAAGTGATTGGTGCAAAATTACGGCAGTTATCGTGTCCACAAGAAACTGATATACATATATATACATACATAAATTATATATAAACTTTTGAACTGACGGTGGTTTTGGGGTCTGGGGGATGTGAAACGCGAAGATATGTCGAAATTTTCCGGAAGTCGAAACATGGGACCCATTGCAATAGTTAGCTTTCTAATGAAATCTACCTAAATGATCCTTGGTTTACTGCAGCACGCTCAGCGCTATACGGAGCAATCGAGTTGTATCGGTGCTCCACTGTGATGTCACGTAACCTCACGAACCGGGTTACTCTCCAGTTCTACTCGCTCCGTCCCACAGATTACCTACTACTACAAATAGCCGACAGCCATGCTAATTCTTGGCACCTAAGACTTCAGCGCTGTCTGGTGTTTGACCGCTGTACTAGTTGAGCAAGGCCGTGCGGGTAGCCTACCCCACCCCTTCCCCTCGTTCCGCTAAATATTCTCGTCCTAGCTGCTCTGCCCACTTCAATGTTCCGAAAATCACAATCTTCCCAATACTTATAGCACACGTTTTTAAGTGTGGAGATAATAATATGATCTATACGAAATAAATCACATTCAAAATAGCAATAACAGTTTTTTTTAAATAATACCAAAGTGGGAAATTGTGAATTACGGAACTCTGAAATGAGCAATCACAGCATTTAGGACATGACCTCATCAATAATTTACATGTTTACATTTCTTTCAGTTGCAATTGGAGCATATTGCATTGACAAGAATTAGGCTACTATAAGGTCAGCAGCATATTATTACTCAATTTTAAAAAAATGGTCCCTTCCAATTAACCACTGTAGGCCCAATTATAACCGATTAGTTCCGAGATTAAACTAAAAAGGAAAAGTACTGGGAAGGGTGAATATTCATACCTGAAAATGCTTGATGCTGTTCGCAATAACAGGAAAATTTTAGGAGAGAATACTAAGGAAATAGGTGGTGTAACCTGATCCTCATCACACTAAAATTGTTAGTGTAATTAATGCCAAATTCATTAGTTTCAGAAAAATAATTGGATATCACAAAATTTATATACAGTAGTTCATTTCATATTCCCTCTAAAATATATCCAGTCCACCAATTTTGAAGGGTGAAATACAGTAAGAACATGTACATAAACAAATTTCATGGCACACTAATACAGTAAATTCTATGACATGCTGCGAAGGGGATAGGGGAAATAGGACTTTCAATGAAAAACAAGAAACACACTCAATACTGCTAGAAATCATCATGTTTTATTTAAAGAGTTTGTCAACGAAGAAAAAATAACAGGGAGAGCCAAAATCAAACTTAGCAAAAATACAGTAATCAAATCTGGTCCTTTTAAAAGTATGTGTTGAGGCATGTTCTTCTTTCTTGCCAAGGTATAACGGTAGGCTACAGCACATGATAATGGACCTATTACCTCCTTGACGCCATGGCTGACACCGATGAACCGCAAATTCCTACAACACATGCAAGTTTGTATGTTGAAACAGTTAACTTAATAAATGTGTAATGCTTGAAATGGAGAACTTGAATTTGCTGTTATGTGAATGTTTGCACCTACTATAACTATATTTTAAAAGAATCTCTTATTGTAGAATCATTGTGTTTTTTATATTAATTTTAGGGCTTTTGATAATATATTCATTTAGCCCCATATATTTGGAAGTGTATAGGATTTATATGATAATCTGTGTTATTGTGGTATCTGTAGTAGTGTGTAGGCTATACTTTCTGTAATTTAGATGAGGACTGGAAAGGTGGCAGCCATAGTTAGGGACATTTATTTTTAAGAATTTTTAATAGTAGCTTCATAAAATGCCGTTGGGAGTGGCGACCCCATTGTAATAATAGCCTAAAATGGAAATGGCACTTCAAACGATGAGGAGAAGGTTAGGGCGTACCCTGCAGGCGACGCACAGTTCTTTTGGTACTGGGGGAACTGTGAGAAATGGGCGACCAGTAACCGAAATGAAAGTGGGAATCATGAATGTCATGACCCTGACAGGCAAGGTGGAGGAGGTGGTAGACTTCATGGAGAGGGAGAATGTTGGATTGATGGGGCTGAGTGAAGTGAAATGGAAAGGTAAAGGAAGGAAGAAATTGAGGAAAGGATATATACTGTATTATACTGGAGTGGTGGCCAAGAGGCAAAAAATGGCGTGGGACTGATAACCTCGAAACAACTGGGGGAGTATGTAGAAGTGGTCGAGTGTGTGAGTGACAGAATAATGAAAATTAGAATGAAGATGAAAAATGACGTGATGGACTTCATACAAGTGTATGCACCACAGACTGGAAACAGAGAAGAAGATATTGAAGTATTCCTGGAGGATGTAGAGAGAGTAATTTCAGATGTAGAAGTGGTGATCATGGGAGAGATGAATGCACAAGTCGGAAACGAGAGACAAGGAAAGGAAGAAGTCATTGGACCCTATGGATATGGGAAAAAGAACCGGGAAGGAGAGGAACTTGTAAACTTTTGTGAAATGAATGGACTGATAGTGGGTAATTCATGGTTTCGGAAGAAAAACAGCAGGAAAATTACGAGATATGGTTGGGGCGATAGAAGAACAAAATCAGTAATTGACTACTTCCTGGTGGAAAGGACTAATCGCAGAAAGCTGATAGATGTGACAGCTTTACCAGGAGAAGCATTTGATGGGGACCATAGAGCTGTGGTGGCAAAATTTAGATGGGAAAAATTGGAAAACCTATAGGAGATCAGAGAAAGTAAAATAAAAGTATGGAAATTGAAAGACAAAACTGTACAGGAAGATTTTCAGGAGAGATTGAAGTAACAAATCCCAGTTACTGAAGTGGAAAACATAGAAGAGGAATGGTCCCACTTTAAAAAGGCATTTGTCGGTGCAGCAGAGAGTGCTTGTGGTAGGACGTCAACAAGAGTGAAAGAGAAGGAGACACCGTGGTGGAATGAGGAAGTGAGGAAAGCAGTGAAAGAAAAGAAGTCTGCATGGAAAGAATGGAACCGAGATCAAACAGAAGAAAGCAAAAGGAAGTATCACGACAGCAAATGGAGGTGTAAGAAAGTGGTAGGAGAAGAAAAGAAGAAAAGTTGGGAAGAATTTACATGAAGAATGGAAACAGATGTGACAGTAAAAGGATGCTGTATGGGCTTCTAAGAAGTAAGAGGAAAGAAAGAGTAACCACAAAGCTGGTGAAAAAGGAAGATGGAGAGTTGTTAACACACCCAGAAGAGATAAAGGGACGATGGAAGGAGTATTTCGATAAGCTATTGAATGTGAGCAATTGTACTGGTGAGATGGAAGTGACACAACCTGACGACTCTATAACAGAAGATGATATAACAATGCTGAAGGTGGAATTAGCAGTACAGAAAATGAAGATGGGAAAAGCAACAGGGGTGGATGAAATCAGTGTAGAAATGATAAAGGCTGCTGGACCTGTTGGTATGCAATGGTTGTATCGACTGCTAAAGTGTGTGTGGAAACGGAAATGTGTACCAGAAGACTGGGAGAAAGGGCTAATAATACCAGTGTTTAAGAAGGGGGACAAGAAGGTGTGTGATAACTATAGAGGGATCACCCTCATATCACAGATAGTAAAAATACTGGAAAGAATATTAGAAAGAAGAATGAGAAGAATGGTGGAAGGAGAGTTGCAAGAGGAACAGTATGGCTTCAGGAGTGGAAGATCCACAGTGGACCCAATCTTTAGCTTGAGGCAGGTGATGGAAAAGAACTGGGAATATGGAGAGGATTTGATCATGACTTTCATAGATCTAGAAAAGGCATATGATAGTGTCCCCAGAGAGAAGGTATGGGAAACCATGGTTAAGAAGAGACTGGGAAGAGAAATGTTGGAAATGGAGCAAGCAATGTACAACAACAGGGTACTGACCCCAGTTGGAAAAACAGATTGGTTTAGGAACAAGACTGGACTAAGACAGGGGAGTGTGCTGTCACCTCTCTTGTTCATAATGGTGATGGATGAAATTTTAAAGGAAACAAAGGAAGCATATGGACATAAAGAAATGAAGTTACAGTTATTTGCAGATGATATTGTGGTCTGGGGTAGGAACACCGAAGAAGTGCAAAAACAACTAGATGCACTGAACGAAAATATTCAGAAGTACGGCCAGAAAATCAGCATAGAAAAAAGCAAGACCATGGTGATGACAAGAGGGGAAAGACAAGGAAAGGTAACTGTGAAAATTGGAAGTCAGAGTTTGGTTGTGGACACGTTCAAATACCTAGGAAGTGAATTGATGCAAACTGGTAGGTTGGACATGGAGATTGGCAGGTGGGTACAGCAGAGCAATGCATTCTATCAAAGTGTAAGAAAACTTGTTTGGGATAAGGAAGTACCAAGGAAAAGCAAGGAGGTAATGTATAAAGTGTACTATGTTCCCATATTAACTTATGCAGCTGAGACTTGGACCGTGACAAGCAGGCAAGAGAGTAGAATCCAAGCCAGTGAAATGCACTTCCTAAGAAGTATGATAGGAAAGACAGAGTGAGGAATGAAGATGTTAGGACGGAAGTTGGGATGGGAAAACTAAATGAGAGAATTGAGAAGAATAAACTAAGGTGGTTTGGACATGTAAAGAGGATGGAGGAAAATAGAATACCAAGACAGATGCTGGAGGCGAAATGCAAGGGTAAGAGAGCAAGAGGAAGACCTAGAACAAGGTGGATTGATTCAGTGAAGAACAGCGTAAGAAAAAGAAATCTGGACTGGGACAAGATCGTGGAAGAAGAATTGTGGAAGGAAAGAGGAAAGTGGAGAAGTGCCATAAATACCCCGACCCGGCAGAGGCTGGATAAGGGGAAATGATGATGATGATGACTAAAATGAAATTGAAATACCAACAGGAACAGTTACAACTTCCCTGTCCACTCAGCCAAGATATTCTGCAGATCTCTCCTGTAGGCCTCAACATTATTTTCTTTTATTCCTTTCCTGATGGAACTCCGGTAGTACCTTATTTCAACTCCTGGGGCACCTCCCCAAGCCTGTCCCTTGTAAAGCTGCACACACTACTACAGTCATCACATAATCGGAGCAATTCTACCCACACCCAACTGCACGGGGCTGATGACCAAGATGTCCCAAGCCCATAAAATGAATTAACAGCAGACAAAATCAAGTCATTATGTTATTTTGTGTTGTGTTGGATTCTGACACATGTATGCGTTTGACAGAGTGCCATTTAAGCTCATGAATAGGAATGAATGAATACGACTACCCTACTAGTTTACGGATTTACAGGAGGCAGTCAAGATAGGAATTACCTAGAAATTAATATTCTGTATGAGTGGGAACCCATGATAAACCACTTGCTGGGTGGCTAAGCGGAGAATCAAACCCAACATTTCCCGGTTTACCTCACTAGGCTGTGTGTACCCTGTTATTACCGTCAGACTAGAATTAGATTTTTTGACATTCAGGAATCAAACATGGACCCCAGAAGTGACAACCAAGAACTATACCACCTGGTTGGTCTCATTTATTTTTAAGAATAATATGTACTAAAAAGAAATTGAAATTCCTACTGGAACAGTTACAACTTTCCCTGTCCACTCTGCCAAGATATTCTGCAGATCTCTCCTGTGGGCCTCAACATTATTTTATTTGATTCCTTTCCTGATGGAACTCCGGTAGTACCTTACTTCAACTTCTGGGGCACCTCCCCATGCCAGTCCCTTATACAGCTACACACACTACTACAGTCATCACGTATTACTGATTGCACAACCACAACATCAAAATTTGAAGGGGTAGGAGTCTAAGATTGCTCTTGGTAAACAAGCATATAAAACTCAGTACAGCATTGGAAGCATATGAAATTGATGTGGCGATAGGAGTGGAATCATGGCTGAGAGAAGGGGTAGGAAATAGAGAAGTATTCCCAGAAGGGTATGTAGTCTATCGTAGAGACCGAGGAAATAAGAAGGGAGGGAGGGGGGTGTTTATTCTGGTGCAGGAAACCTACTGCTCACATGAATGGTTTACCGACGAAAAGGATGAAATATTAGGATAGAATTAGTTTGTGACAATATGAAGGAGGTGGGAATTATAGGAATATATAGGCTTGGGAGAGAGAAAAGAGACATGGAAATACTTGAGAAAGTAATAGATTACACTCATAAAAACAATAACTTAATGGCATGGTAATAATTGGGGGGGGGGGGGGGATTTAAATTTGCCAGAAGTTGATTGGAATGGAGCTGCAACAGAAGCCCATGAACAGAAACTTGCAAATAAATTAGTTTGGGAGGGAGGATTTACACAAGTAGTGCAAGCACCAACTAAGCTCAGTAACTTGCTGGATGTATTCCTGATAAAACCAGGGAAACTTGTTGAAAAAACTCACGTAATTGAAGGAATAGGTGACCAAAAGGCTGCAATACTGGACGTTGGTATGGTACTGCCCCCGTAATTGAATTATATAGAGACCACGGTGGCTATTTTGGAAAATTATAAAGAAAGTTATGGCTGTCATAGTTATGACGTGGGTAGTCATGACGTAAGCACGGATGACGTAAACGTTATGCCAGCAGGCTACTTGAGCTGAGATTCTCAGTGACGTCAGCATTTATTCGAGAAGGATCCGAGATGTACGACGCAGTCGCAGGAAACGTGGAATTCTGCTGAGGAAGAAATTATGCTATTGGAGGGGAGGCTTGAACCAATGAACGATAGTTTAAAGGAAGTCGGAGATTGCTGAAACTATGGTATTTTTATTACTTTTGGAATGCAGAATTGTGGAAATCCATTTGCAGTAAAGGCATTGTTCTGGAATTTTGGTGAAATTTATTTTCAGTTTTTGAATTTTGAAAATCCGTCATGTATTAAAGAAGTTGGAACTTTTAGCGATGACGCAGTATCACGCTATGGAAGGGATGGATACGCCCCTCATGATGTTCATAAAAGGCCTTGCGCAGAAGAGAGGAGTCTCATTCTCCGATCATTCTCAGATCTCATTCTCAGATCATCGAAGTCTAATTGTGAAAGTTCTTTCTTATATAGTCATATATAGTGAAAAGTGTAGAAAGAGTCGTCTTTATAACGCGTGGTGAAGCCACTGCATTAACGAGATTCAAGTCAAACTAGGTGAAGTTAAAACGCACCTTCGAACGCATCTATAAGATTAGCTGTGAACAGTTAGCGGTCGTCGATAAGCTAATTCTATTGTGCAGTGCTACATGAAGTAATATAGAAAAGCTGAACAATTTCGAGCAATTATTTTGAAAGATATTGGCAGTTTTACACGACTGACAAAAGTGATTATCTCGCCACCTGAGAAACACTTTGAATCGCCAGAATCTACGCCACGGCTGACACGGCTAGTGAAATAGGGAGACTTCAGATTGCTTTTGTTACACGACACTACAGTATAATGGAGCAATTTAATATGACAGTTTGTTCTTCTATTACTACAACCGAAGAGAAAATGGAAGGCTAAAGGACTTAATGCGATTGGGACATATTTCAACGGAGTAAGATAGCAGCATGGAACTTCGCTAATTGCTATTCCACACAAGCGAACATGTGGTGAATACCATCTACACCCATGTTTCGTGATTAAAGGCTGAATACTATCGAACAGCAATAGAAACGATTTCATACTCATTGAATATGAATATTTCTTCGGAAATTTCTACAAAAACTTCATGGCGATTGTCTGCCGGAACTTCAGGGATTTTTTCAAGAGAGGTCAGGGTTATCCCGACTCACAAAGAAGATTATTGCCGGAAGGATGTCTTTTCGTCTTCGAGGAGCAGTGCAATTTCCGGAGAAGAAAGCAGTTCGATTCTCCGAGGGTGCTATTTCCTGTTTCGAGGATGGAGCTCAGCTTTAACTTGGTGAAATGGATCCATCAGCAGTCTTCTTTGGGGGAATTTTCCTCTGGAACGTCAATCGGCAGATAAGGTAGTCGTGAACGTTTATTGTATTTGAGTTTCTTAGCAATATTTTGAGCAACTATTTTTCCCATATTTTTGTCCTCATGTATTTTGCCCTATTTTCTTGTTGAGATTCCTATTCTCAGTACACCTTGATGAGTTATGCCTTTTTCGACGATTTATTAAGACATTGTTATGTCATGGGCATAGTTAGACGATTTTGGATCAGTTGAGACTGATATTTAGATTTTTCAGTAATTTGCTTATTTTTGTAGTCACGATTTGACTGTAAGTTAATGATTTTTATGGCAGATTTAAATTCAGACAGCGTGTCACTTTATTAAAGTAATTCTACCCCAGTTTAATTACTTTGACCAATTTTCTGTCATCATCAAGAAGGAAGAACATTTAAATGATTTTAGAGCGTTAAAATCTCTTGCGTTGTCGACGATCTTGGAAATACTAGTCGTTATTTGAACTGATTGCAACACAGACATTTATCGTCAGTTATGAACGATCATTGCATCATAGACACTTTTGTGAAAGATGAACTTTAATAATGAATTATTGAATGCATTAAAGTCAAGAACTTTTGTTAGGAATTTTTCTCAATTAGAGATTTATATAACGATGTTTGCATTCCCCAGTCTAATTGGATTCTATTCGACTATTTTATAGTTTAGTCGCAATTTATTTGATGATAGTATTTTTATACTACAATTCTTTGAAGATGTTAATCTTAAATTTTGATAGACCAGACAGGCGTATATAAGCGTATTCACTATTAAATTTGTTTGTGATTGGCAAATTTTCACTTCAGTTCGATTCATGAATGAAATCCACGAAGGTTAAATGAAAACAGTTTTGAAACAATTAATGATTATAAGAATTTTTAAGTGGAACTATGAATGTATAATCGCTAGTGCAGCGCACGTGTTGAAAGTCGCTGATGTATAATGCCCTTGAATATGGAGGAGGTTCCCACAGGAATTAATGATAAAGAATTTATTAGTGGAGGTTTTTGTAAGTTCTGTGGAAGATTTTGATGCCATATAGATTAATATATGATGAATTTTGGGCCTAATTTTAATGCAGTTTGTGCATTATTTTGTTAGCGAAGTATTTTCCGCTGGAGTGTATTGTCATAGTTCGTTGAAAATTAATCAAGTGAATTTACTGTTATAATTAACACGAGTTTTGAAAGAATTTGAGATAAGATTTTGAATGAAGATTACCGTCACAAATAATTATTACAACCTTTATTAAAACAGATTGTGACATTAAATATGTATAACTAACCTTCATTGGTCGATTATATGGACACGATTATGAAATTACCAACCGGATGAACATGTGGTTAATGTATTTCTTAAATTTAATAATTTAAATAATTTAAATGTTAATATTGTAAATAAATGATGTAAATATCTTTGACAATAATGTGGAACGAAAGTGATGTTAAAGGCGCGTTTAAAAATATTTTTATTGTCTTGGACAAATATTATAAACAATTTCTAATTGTTATAAATA
The DNA here is from genome assembly GCA_946902985.2 of Meconema thalassinum. Taxonomy (NCBI): domain Eukaryota; kingdom Metazoa; phylum Arthropoda; class Insecta; order Orthoptera; family Tettigoniidae; genus Meconema; species Meconema thalassinum. The sequence goes on along the minus strand of OX336400.1, from coordinate 81,859,584 downwards.
ATTTATGTGATTTTGTTATAAACATTTAAGAGCTTATTAAACATTTGGATGAGAACTTAACAAGTTTAAGGATTGTCATAATAATCCAGTAGGATGTGAGTAAAGTATTTGAAAGAATTGCGTAAATATATTTGAGTTGTCTTGCAGACATTTAAAGCTTGAGAGAGAGCTGTATTCTTACGTAATGTGGCATGAGAAGGGGAGCCCATTTGACAAGTATGCGACAGGTTGAAGGGTAGCTCGCAGCTGTCCCAACAACTGGTTATCAGCGGGTGAGGTCGTCCACTCTGGCCTTGCGACTATAAATACAAGTGTCATGTTTATTAAAAGGAAACCAAATGCTCTATATATGTCTCGTCCTCACGTCCTTTTCCAATCCAATTGTGTTATGAATATTACGTTATTTGAAGCTCGTGGGAGCTAATATGTTCTATATCATGTTGTATGATAATTTTGCAAGTCCTACAGGAGGACGTAGTCAGATTGACATGGGCTACTGATAGCCACGTTTATTTGTTGTGTTGTTAAAATCATACCCTTTATTTGAAATAAAGCTTTTGTACAGTTCAAAGTTCTCGTCTTCGTTCTGGTTCATTTTTAAATGTCATGGTGGAGGTTATTGTGTGAACAGACTTTAGTGATCCTGTTGTCAACTCAATCCCCGAGATAATTTTTAAGAGGTAAGTGAAGGTAAGGATGTACCCCCGTCTATTTTGGTGTGTTCCACAATGATTTCCTGTGAACTTCTGTGCTCTTATCTCGATAGTATCTGTCAGTGCCATTTTCATTGATGTAGCTGAGCCGGTGCGATTGATTGTTGGCAATCCGATTGAGGGGGCGGATATCTGACAGCCTACTATCCGGGTAAACGGGGACAGTACCAAAAAGGCTTAATAGGAGGGTCACACAGGACAAGAAATTATACAGAAGAACTAAATTCGATGAATTTGGACCTTACCTGAAATCAAAATTTATTCCTTGGATAAGTGAAGGGAGTAATGTGGATACACTCTGGGCAAATCTTGGATTGCAGTGTCAGGTCCGGCAGTATAGAAGGTCCTGACCAGAGGCAAGGGATTCTTCGTTCATCCACGGAGTGGCAGCACTGGTCACACGAAATGAGAACGTGGCCGGTGGCACCTTCTAGTCTCTGGGATAGCATTTTAGAGGGAATCGCTCAAATCAAACGGGGGGAAAATAGAGGAAGCTATCAGCAGATCCCATCTGAAGGTTTATTAACATTCCCAACTTATTCTTGAGTGTTTCTGAGAGAATGCTCCTGTATGTTTTTAAATATTTTAATTCTTTAGAAGGGGGATGGGTAACAGCACACAACTAATTTTCTACACCAGCCGCTACTGAGCACGAGCTGGGACTGGCTTAGACATTGGCATCCTACGTGTTGAAAAATATTGTAAGTAACGTGTAGGAATAAAATACTACCTATAGGTATGTCAACCATTACATTGGCATGTAATAAATGAATTATATTTATCTTGTATCTATCTATCCCACGATATAACATAATACAAGGTGAAGAGTCCTTTAAAACAAATTGTTTACCGTGATACTGGAAGAAACAATACAACACAATGGTAATAGTTCTAGCCTGCACCTATTTGTTAATAAAATTTCATGTGATTTCACTCAGATCTCTGTTGTAGTGGCTTATTATATGTGCACCTTGTAACTTAATAGTACATTATGCAACAAGCCTATAATGACAATAATTAAGACACGAGTTTTATAATTTCCATACGAGTGTCTTAATTACAATTATAGATGAGTTGCATACGACTGTTTATGTTCGACGATAATTATAACTATTTTATGTTCGAACATAAATATTCATAAATATCTGTCGAGATTTCACCAGTTTTATGTACTGAACAGAGCGCATGGGATGCAGAGAATACCTTGTATTTGACCATGGCCTCCTGGAATACCTCACTATGACACTCGCCACGCAGTGAAATTTAAAATAGGGGGCCATGGAAGTGAGCGCAGGTGCGATGCTATCCTCACCTAATTGGTCACGCAACTGTTTCTTGAGCTCTGATTGGTGGGAGAAACTGTATCATAATGAAAACTTGTACTATAATGAGCCTCATTATAGTACAGTTTTCTGACATAATATTTACATTTCGCCAGTGTCGAACATAAACATATTGCCCAATCTTCTTTACGCTGTTTTATGAGTTAACACTACTTCAAAACTGATGAGGATTTATTTTAGTTGGACAAAGAAGCTTATTTATTAATGCAATGGACATCTATGATTGATGAAACCCATAAGATTGCCTCTCTCACCTTTCAGTAAATAACTAAAATTTTAATTCTGCGATTAATGCAACTAATCCACGTGTGTTTCTATTACACAACAATTAAAAGGTAACTCCAGCATATCTTCTAGATTTCTGATGTGTCTGGTGAGTGGTTTTGTTACTGCTTCTGCAGGTATCACCCTTCTGAAAGATGTCTCATCGTTTCTAATTCTATTCTTACTCTTCTGCCAGAGGAGAAATAGTTTTGCAACGCATGAATACAGTGCTGTAGCTGCTGAATTTTCTAAAAATAATTATGGAATGATGGGAAGAAAAATAAATATAGCCTATTCTAAAATAACAACATACGCATAAAATGAAACCATTCTGTTGAACTTAATATTCTTCAAATTCAGAGTACAAATGCGTTCACCATTTGGTGCTTCGTTCATTTGTATATTTGGACCAAAATGTAGACCTCTGAAATAAATTTTAATGTTGGACTTTGCTCCACAGAACAAGAGCACACAGCCACCCATAGGACCAGTGTGTGTTAAGATTTTAGAACCTGTAATTACAGTTCTACATCAGTAATGGCATTACTACATATTCGACCAACTGAATACTTGCCACTGCACCAGTAACTAACATGTGCAAAAACTGATCTTTTTTGAATACGGTACCAATAATTTGAAATTCAAGGAAGGGGAAAATATTAAAGCTTAGACACGTTGTCATGAGCCATGACATTTTTAATCTACGACAATGTAAAATGAATTATTAACACTCCTCAAGAACTTGAGTACACATATGCAATAGGCTCATGGTACTGTATGTATCTCTGCAAGATGTAATCAAGTTGAAAACATTACGGTAACATAGACTCTTACCTGGTCATTTCTCAGGAGAGTAGGCCTAATTGCCACATTCCTCTGGTATTTCGAGAACAGCAATTTACGATTTGTTTGTTCACAGAATTTGGTAGGCCTACCTGTGGAATAAATAATAGTGCAAGTTAATTAATATGTCAAGTAGAATATCACCTGTACACTGCGTCTAATATCAATTCAAAACTAGGCTACCGGTATATTTTTCACAGGCACTACAGAAACAAGTTTTCACTTAAACTCTTAAAATAAGCGTACTTACTTGGCGTAGCAGAAGAAGAACTGTTCACTTCTCATTACCAAGAAGACGATTTGATGAAAGAAAGATGAGAAAGAACACAACATCAGCTTATTATAAAATATTAATATACGGCCAATATTGTTTACACCATGCACGACATAAACAGATAGTCCATGTTGGTCAATGCCGCCAACCCAGTAGAAATAATGTTTATTTAATGATAAGTGCCATAATTATCGTCGGTGAGCAAGATAATTGCAAGGAAATGTCAATTAGGAATTATGTGTATATTTATTGACTAAATATAGGGATATATTTGCAATTTAATTACAACGTGTATCATGCATATGTTGGCAAGACGATATACAGCGCTCCATATGGCTGGCCGCGCAACAACACCGATGGTACCAAATAATCCCTATCTGGTTGACACCCCCTGTCCGTCCCCCCTCTACTTCATATCCACATTCACAACAAGGCAAGTCTATCCAACCCCAGTGATGTAAGGCTGCTCTAGTTCGAGCAGTGCCACATCGAATTCTGTTGAGACGGGACCAGACAGCTCGAGGGAGATGGAATCCAGGTAGTTTGATGGTAGGATCAAGTACTTCAACTAGGCCGTGAGGTGGAGAGGTAGACCATTCAACTTTCCAAGTATTTCGAGGGTCGATCGGTGCTGAAGTAAGTTCCATAGCCTTCTTGTCATTTTTTTAGTTCAGAGATTGTTCATTTTTATGTAAATCCGTATTTTTCTGTACTGTCTGTACATTTTGCATTCCGACCATACCCTCAGTCCCAAAGGTGACGGGGCCGATAACCTAGATGTTAGGCCCCTTAAAACAACAATTATCATCATCATCAACCAAAGGTGACGGATTATAGGGGTTGTACTGTATTAGGTAGATTTCATTAGAAAGCTAACTATTGCAATGGGTCCCATGTTTCGACTTCCGGAAAATTTCAACATATCTTCGCGTTTCACATCCCCCAGACTCCCAAACCACCGTCAGTTCAAAAGTTTATATATATGTGTGTGTAAATATATGCATATATATCAGTTTCTTGTGGACACGATAACTGCCGTAATTTTGCACCAATCACTTTGAATGTTTTACATAATATGTATCCACTTAAAATATCGGTCGAGTTCGTTAATGGGCAATATCTGTTGAAGGGGGTGAAAATGGGGGGCTTTTTTTTTTTCGAAAAAGTGAAATATCGCTATAACTCTCTTAATACGTGAACTATCGAATCCATTCAAAGTTCATAATATGTGTCGGATAAGTTAAGTGCCAAAAATTTATGTTTGAAAAGTTTTTGATAGCACCAAACATTGACCAAAGGGGTGGAAAAAAGTGGGTTTTTCGGGAAACATTAATCATATCTCTCTTAATAGGCACAATTTCAAAACCGTACAAAATAAAAAATATTCCCCTAATAATTCCCTAAAAGTTTGTCTGAAAGCATTTTTGATCTGACCTACCATTACGCCAAGGGATGAGAAAAATGATTTCGGAATTAAAGAAAATGCCAAGTGCCATCAGAGGTTACCATGACAACGCTTCTAAATTAATGAGGGATGAGCTATCAGAGGTTGCCAAGACAACGCCATTGCACGAGATCACATTCATTTTTAGCCTATTTTCAATTTTGAAAAAATAGGCTTATGAGATCACCTTTTGTCCGTGTGTGTGTGTGTGATTCGTGTGTGTGTCCCCCCCTAATAAAATCTAAACGGCAGGAGCGATTTCAATGAAACTCGGAAAGTTCATAGCACTATTCCCGGCGACCTCGACCGTGCCCTTCAAATTTTGTTACGACTCACCAATCCAACATGGCGGCTGTGCGAAATATTTCACCAGCATCCAATATCTCCGAAACTATTACCGATATTACCCTGACATTTTGTATGGTGATAGAGGGAACTACTATAAGTTCACTTATGTGACTTTTGAAAACCTGGTAACTACAAAACCAACATGGCGGCCAAGCGAATTTTCGACTTTTAAATAGACGTTTCTCGCGATTTGACCAACCAAACGCAATGAAACTTGGTACAGTATATGTTTATATACATTGTAATGCACCGACATCTAACTTCGTTCAATTGTTTACATAATTACAAGATGGCGGATGTGCGAAATATTTCACCGGCATTCTATATCTCTGAAACTATTAGCGGTATCTCCCTAAAATTTTGTACGGAGATAAAGGGCACTACTGGAAGTCCATCTATAAGATTTTCAAAAACCACTTAACTACAAAACGAACATGGCGGCCATGCGAATTTGAACATCTTAAATAGACCTTTCTCGCGATTTAATGTTCCAAGCGCACTGAAACCTGGTACAGGAAATATTTATACACATTGTAATCCACTGGTATCTAATTTAGTTCAATTGTTTACATAACCTCAAGATGGCGGCAGTGCGAATTTTAAAATTAAGTTTTTATTTCTTGTGATGTAGTCATGCGATCGAAGTGAAAGTTTGAATAATGAACCTACGCAATAATTTTCCTTTAATGGTACATGACTCTATGGCCTATACATTTAACAATCCAACATGGCGACCATCCGAAATATTTAGACGATACTGAATATCTACGAATCTATTTTACCAATCAAACTGCATTTTTTAATGTTCATAGGGGCTATGAACTTAAGTTCATCTATAGGACTTTAAATAACCTGGTGATCACAAATCCAACATGGCGGTGACGCGAATTATAAATATTCACATGGACGTTTCTCGCAATTTAACCATCCGCGTGCAGTGAAACTTGGTACAGTAAATCTTTATCCGAATGTTAATCCACTGGCATCTAATTTATTTCAATTGTTTCCATAACCACAAGATGGCAGCTGTGAAATTTTTTAAAATCTCCTTGTTTCTTCTTGTGTCCTAATTATGCGATTGAAGTTTGAATACTACACGTTCACAATAATCTGCATGTAACAGTACATAACTCTAGGACCTACATATATAAAATCCAACATGGCGACCATCCGAAATATTTAGTCGGTTCTCAATATCTACGAATCTATTACAGCAATCAAACTGAAATTGTGTATGTTGATAGTGGCAATTAACGTAAGTAGGATATATGAAAATAGGCTGTATAGTTCTTCACGGAACTACTTGTTCCATCTGACTCTGTGGGAAGCGGCTAACTGGTAGCATGCTGAACTTTTATGCCCAAGGTCGCTGGTTCAAAGTCGTCGGATTTTCTAAGAGCGCTAAAAATCCCTCAGCATGCTTTCCTTTGGAGGGGAAGCTCCAACGTTCGTTGCAAGTTGCTGGTTCGGTGGCATCTAGTAGCCAAGTTCACAGCTAGGCGTCGTTGAGGTTAGTATATGGTACAAAATTAGGAACTACTACTTAAAATTGACCGTCTGCAGACCTTACCTGAATTACAGACTAATACAGTCATCACAATTAACACCGTTTATCATATTCTACACACACGCAATGTACACGGGGTTACATGACCACGTTGTCGCAGCCCCTAAACTGAGGAACCAACAAAATTCTCGGCGGGAGATAAAATTTTGCGTGAAGAAGTAACAGACTGTTAGATAGTTACACATTAGTTCCAAACCTTGCATAAGGACAGTGTGATCACAAGTATAAAAAGGAACCCCAAATGACAGGAAGGTTACCATCCCCATAAGACAATAAAATGATAAAAATATGCATACAAAAACGAAAAAAAGTTAATTAACCTCCAAATGTAAAATACTTTCTTGCAATAAATGAGGTCTGATCCTCCTACGAAAACCTGCATATTTTGCCTATTATAGCCTATCCCCTAGTTTGCCCAGTGAAATCTACCTCCGCCTTCCGGCGTGCCTAGGGGATTTTTTTTTATTATGTTATTGTCTTGCTTAATATTTGTTGAGTGGAACTATTAGGTCAGTACTGTGTCATAAACATAACTTTTCCAGGTAAATCTTGGAACATTAACCCAACATCGGTTGAACGTCACGTCATCGGTCGATGTGTTAGCGCGGCGCTCACACTAAAGATCAAGACATTTCCATCCCTCTCACGGATATCTATCGCAAGTTTTCGCACTTAATAGTTTCTATTTATATTAGTTTGTCACCTTATGGAACATCTACATTTATTTTATCAGATTTGGCTAGAACACATAAATAAAGTAAATCAAAATGCCTTATTATACAAATAAACGAAGAGTGCCTTAGAAAACTATGATATTATTTTAAAATGTATGGGATCTATTCACATGATATTAAACGATGTAATATGCAAAATAATAGGACCTCTATTGGATGCCCATGACTGATCTAAATTTTATTATATACTTTCATTTTCTTTCTTCAGCTGTTCCCCACCAATTGTTATTCCCGTTGTGGTTCTTTCCTTCTTCCTTGTTGTGATCACCATCTCACTCTTATTTATGCTAAATATTATCCCATATCCTTGTATTATTCCTTCCCACACGTCCAACTGTTCCTGTACCTCCTCCTCCTTGTTTCCCCAAATCATCAAATCGTCTGCAAACACCATTGCTTTCATCTTTCTTTCCCCAATTACTTGTGCCACTCGGGTCATTATGGCATCCATCACCAAAATGAAAAGTAACGGTGACAGTGCACTTCCTTGTTTCAGGCCGTTTCTCTGTTCCAACCAGTCCGATCTCTCTCCTCCCACTTTCACACAGCTCACGCTTCCCTTGTACATCTCCTTTATCCTCTTTATAGTCCATTTCTCTACTCCTCTATCCTCCAGGGACTTCCATACTTTGTTTCTGCATACACTGTCATATGCTAAAAGTGGAGAGTATCAAGTATCTGGGAAGCCTGATACAAGATAATGGAAGAAACGATAGAGAAATAAATGAGCGGGGGAGACAGGCAGAAGCATTCCGGAGAAGTGTGAGAAGCATGTTATGGAGTAAGGATGTCCCTCAGAAGCAGAACAGCAAAACGATCATATATCGTACGTACTATGTCCCTATCCTGACGTATGCCTCGGAGACCTGGGTTATGAAAGGAAGGGAGAAGAGCAAAATACAGGCCAGTGAGATGAGGTTCTTGAGAAGCAGTATTGGAGCTACAAAGATGGACAGAATAAGAAATGAGAGGACCAGAGAATTAATGAAGGAGGAACCATTACAGGATGTTATAGAGAAATCTAGACTTAGATGGTATGGACATGTAAAACGAATGGAGGAGAAGAGGATACCCAAGAGGGTACACGAGACGAAGTGGGAAGGAAAGAGTCCGAGAGGAAGACCGAGAGACAGGTGGCTGAAGGGGGTGGAAGAAAGCGTGAAGAAGAGAGGTGAAGACTGGACAAGGGTGGAGGCTGAGAGATGGTGGGAAGACAGAAGACGTTGGAGAGGCTTGTGTTCCAAACAGACTCGGCCAGTGGCTGGAAACTGTCCAAGATGATGATGATGATGATGGCTTTCATTTTCTGAATATCGTCTCTTGATATCTTACTGCTTCATTCACAAAATAGCAGTCTAGTTCCCACCGATGCTAGCGCGGAAGACGTTGTCAGCATAATTTCATGATCCTTGGCCAGCATTCATATCACATCAACGACCATTTAGATGGCAGCACATGTAAGCAGAACAAATGAAACGTATGCGGCCGATAGAGAAATTCTTTTGTTAGTGCTGCGCTTCACCCCCCGCCGCTCAGCCGATCTTCGGTTAAGGGACAAACTCTTGGTGTACCGGTAGTGGCTAACAACCTTGGCTGTCACCCCGGAAGTCATGGTTTGATTCCCGGCTCTGCAAAGGAATTTAATTCTGGTTTGAGAGCTGGAACGGGGTGCATTCGTCCTCGTGAGGCAAATCTGAGAAGATGTGGATTCGATTCCCTCCTCGGCCATCTTGGAGGTGGTTTCCCACTCCTACTCTAGGCAAATGCCAGGATTGTTCCTAACTTTAAAGCCACAACCACCTCCTTCCCAATTCTCACCTGAATTAAAATATATACACTAGTACAGCCAAAACAAAAACACAGGTTATCAGACTTTATTTCCTTATATATATATACCCAAGTACACGGAGCTGATAGAACACAATATCCAAGCCCCAACAACATTCAACATTATTTTAATTATATCAACAATAGTGATGTTGTTTGAGTCTTCAGTCTTTTAACTGGTTTGATGCAGCACTCCATGCCTCCCTGTCCTGAGCTAATCTTTTCATCTCTACATAGCTACCACACGCTACATCCAAGGCAATCTGTTTAACATATTCTAACCTTGGTCTACCCCTACAGTTCTTGTCCTCGACCCTTCCTTCCATAACTAAACTTGCTATTCCTGGATGTCTTAGTATGTGTCCTACCAACCTATCTCTTCTCTTCATTAGCAGTCGCCAGAAACGTCTCTCCTCTCCCACTCTTCTTAATACCTCTTCGTTTGTAACCCTATCTACCCATCTGATCTTCATCATTCTCCTCTAACACCACATTTCAAACGCTTCAAATCTCCTCTTTTCTGCTGCACAAATAGTCCAAGTTTCACTTCCATACAGTGCCATGCTCCAGACAAAGACTTTCAAAAATGACTTCCTAATACCTAAATCTATATTCGATGTCAACAGATTCCTTTTTTGTAGAAATGCTTTCCTTGCCTGAGCCAACCTACTTTTTATATCCTCTTTGCTTGGTCCATCACTGGTTATTTTGCTTCCTAAGTAACGGAAGTCTCCTACTTCCTTCAGCTTTTCACCTACCAATTTGATGTCCATAGAGGTTTCTGATTTTTTCCGACTGCTTTCCAATATGTTGTTATTACTATTGTTTAAAAGAAGAAGAAAATTGTTTACACCAATTAAATAATGCTCTGAATTCAACCTTGATAACGTACTGTCATCGCGGCAGGAGATGACAGTTGAACACGCTGCGACGGGGTTCGGGGGTCTCGTAGTACGCATGCGCGGTCCACCTATTCCAGATCTAAATATATCGGCTCCCTGCATGCCAATCGTTGTCATCGCAGCACACAACACGCAGCCAGAGAGAGAAGGAATGTGCTGAGTGAGTGAAGCAAGTAATGTTTTTGGAATGCGCGATAAGCAGTGAGCGTGTTGCTAGTACTATAATAAATGCTTTGTTACCACATAATTCTATGGTAGGCTACATGTTTCGAGGCTTCACAATTTAAAGAGCCTCTTCAGCCTTAATCAATCTTGTTGACCATTCAATGTTCTCAATTTGACTGGTCAACAAAATTGATATAGGCTGATGAAGGGGCTATTTAAATTGTGAAGCCTCGAAACATGTACTGCCCCCGTAAATTGAATTATTTAGGGACAAAATGAGAGTATTTTCCGTCCCCATGATAAAATTTAACCAGCAAATATAATTTCTGGAAGTGTGACACAGGAGTGTAGTGTTACAGGCTCGAGACTGTGGGAGAGCCCGATCACGTGTTATATTGCACAATGGACGCTTCTAGAAGGCTATATTTAGCATAGCAACAACGAGTTTGGAAATCATACTAATATATAACAAGAAGTTCCGTGAAGAACTATACAGCCTACTTTTCATGGCAATGATTATTCTACAGTATATGAACCTATCTAGAATAATGACGAAATTAAGTTGGTAATATTGGAATATCTAATTAGTTCAAAATATACCTGGTATAATGTAGCCTATTAGAGCACTACAGTTGGCAGCCCTGGTGACTGAATATATTCTTAGTTCCACCTCTTAAGGTACAGAATACAAAATTTGGTTGAAGTCCAATGGACGTTACAAGCAGTTAGACACTGGATCTATCAGCACGCGTAAAAGCATGTTGCCAACAATACCATGCGTGTGCTGGTCAGAAATAATCTGAATTATTATGATATCTTGTTGTGCCAATTTTGGATGAAATCCATTTGATAGTATAGAAGTTACATGTATTTTAAAATTGGACATATCAGCAGGCATAGAATCATGTTGGCAGCACTGCCTTGTATTAATTACTCCAAATTAATCTAGAATGTCAGGTGCTATACGTGTGCAAAGTATAGAGCTGTTGGCTTGCATACTTTCTGATATATTGATATTAGGGTAAAAAGAATATAGACGGCATTTATTAACAGTTGGCAGCCCTGATTGCTCTTAACAATACTTATAGTCATATCTGTTATGGTACACATATCACATACGAAATTTGGTTGAAATCCAACTGATAGTATAGAAGTTACATGTATTTAAAAATTGGTACTATCAGCAGGCTTATAATCATGTTAGTATAACTGACGTATATAAGTTACTCCAAATTAATCTAAAATGTCAGAATATACGTGTGCATAGTTTAAAGCTGTTGGCTTGCATACTTTCTGATATATTGGTATTTGGATAAAAAAAAATTGAGAGAGCAATTATTAACAGTTGGCAGCCCTGGTGGCTCTTAAGAATACGCTCAGTCATATCTGTTTATGTGCAGATATTACATACAAAATTTGGTTGAAATCCAATTGATAGTGTAGAAGTTATATGCATTTAAACATTGGACCTATCATAAGGCTTAAAATTATTTTTTCAACACTGTCATGGTTGGCCTCCTGGAAATTAAACTGAAATAGTATTATCTACGTGTGTGCCAATTTTGGAATAGCTCCAATGCATACCTTGCAAGATATCCAACATGGAGCCCAAATTTCTAGTGCGTTTTTTCAGCAGTTGGTAGCACTGACATGATTTTCAAATATGGACGTGAGCTATTCCGGTGCACATCTTTACTCATACTAAATTTGGTTTTGATTGCTGCAGCCGTTTAGGAGTTGATAGGGGGGACAGACAGACAGACACACACACATTTTCCCGGATCGATCTCATAAGTCTACTTTTTCCTCATTTTTGCAAAATGTGAAAAGTAGGCTAAAAATGAGATGGTGTGTGTCTGTCTGTCTGTTACTCAATAACGCAAGAACCACTGGTCCGATTTAAATGAAACTTTGCATGGATGTAGCTGATTTACCATGTTTACATATAGGATACTTTTAATTTCGATATTTTGCACTATTAAACAAGAAGTTCCGTGAAGAACTATACAGCCTACTTTTCATGCTAATGATTATTCTACAGGATATGAACATATCTAGAATAATGACGAAATTAAGTTGGTAATATCGAAATATCTAATTAGTTCAAAATATACCTGGTATAATGTAGCCTAATAGAGCACTACAGTTGGCAGCCCTGGTGACTGAATATATTCTTAGTTCCATCTCTTAAGGTACAGAATACAAAATTTGGTTGAAGTCCAATGGACGTTACATGCAGTTAGACATTGGATCTATCAGCACGCGTACAAGCATGTTGGCAACAATGTCATGCGTGTGCTGGTCAGAAATAATCTGAAATATTATGATATCTTTTTGTGCCAATTTTGGATGAAATACATTTGTTAGTATAGAAGTTACATGTATTTTAAAATTGGACATATCAGCAGGCATAGAATCATGTTGGCAGCACTGTCTTGTATTAATTACTCCAAATTAATCTAGAATGTCAGGTGCTATACGTGTGCAAAGTATAGAGCTGTTGGCTTGCATACTTTCTGATATATTGATATTAGGGTAAAAAAATATAGACAGCACTTATTAACAGTTGGCAGCCCTGATTGCTCTTAACAATACTAATAGTAATATCTGTTATGGTACACATAGCACATACGAAATTTGGTTGAAATCCAACTGATAGTATAGAAGTTATATGTATTTAAAATTTGGTACTATCAGCAGGTTTATAATCATGTTGGTAGAACTGACGTATATAAGTTACTCCAAATTAATCTAAAATGTCAGAATATACGTGTGCATAGTTTAAAGCTGTTGGCTTGCATACTTTCTGATATATAGGTATTTGGATGAAAAAAATAGAGGGAGCTATTATTAACAGTTGGCAGCCCTGGTGGCCTTAAGAATGCGCTCAGTCATATCTGTTTATGTACAGATATTACATACAAAATTTGGTTGAAATCCAATTGATAGTGTAGAAGTTATATGCATTTAAACATTGAACCTATCAGAAGGCTTAACATTATTTTGGCAACACTGTCATAGTTGGCCTCCTGGGAATTAAACTGAAATAGTCTTATCTACATGTGTGCCAATTTTGGAATAGCTCCCATGCATACCTTGCAAGATATCCAACATGGAGCTCAAATTTCTAGTGCGTATTTTCAGCAGTTGGTAGCACTGACATCATTTTCAAATATGGACGTGAGATATTCCGGTGCACATCTTTACTCATACTAAATTTGGTTTTGATTGCTGCAGCCGTTTAGGAGTTGATAGGGGGGGACACACACACACAGCCAGACAGACAGACAGAAGGACAGACAGACAGACAGACAGACCGACAGACAGACAGACAGACACACATTTTCCCGGATCGATCTCATAAGTCTACTTTTTCCTCATTTTTGCAAAATGTGAAAAGTAGGCTAAAAATGGCGACCATTTTAGTGACGTCACTACACCCTTTGGTTTCAAAATTTCATATTTCCATAGCAAATAAAAAGAGAACGCCAAGAAATAGCAAACTTTTGATGGCACATGCGAGCTTCAAAATTTAATTTCCTATCCGAAAGGTCCTTATCACCTTTCGTGTATCTCCAACGGTTAGCGAGTAAAACCCACATATGCGACGTCACTACACCCTTTGGTTTCAAAATTTCATATTTCCATTTCATATTCTACTTCAAATAAAAAGAGAACGCTAAGAAATAGCAAACTTTTGAAGGCATACATGAGCTTTAAATTTTAATTTTCTATCCGAAAGGTCCTTATCACTTTTCGTGTATCTCCGATGGTTAGCGAGTAAAACCTAAATTTGTGCAATAAAACACGGTCAACACCGAGCGGTGTGGTATACAGTATCTCTCTAATATAAAAATGGAAGTTTCTGAATTTCTACGGAAATTTGAGTTGTTTACGCGTTTCAGACTGTTTTATGATGGATGCGCGGGAAAATAATGTTTTGTCTGTCTGTTTGTTTGTTTGTTTGTTTGTTTCTTTCTTTCTTTCTTTGTCTGTGGACAAATTTGTTCCCTTATAACTCGAGAACGGCTGGGTGTATCAACGAAAATTTGGTACAGTTGCCCATCAGAGGCACGACACTAATCATTGATGTAACTCTTCTCCCTACCTCTCATAAAAGGAGGCCTACCCCCTTAAAATACATGCTGAAATAAGCGTAGAAGGGCGAGACAAAGCTCATTTTCAGCCCCTCAATGTGAGAGACAAAACCTCATTTTAAGGCCCTAAAACCAACAATTTTTTAGATATTCCCAGAAAACTAATTTAATTTCATAAACTAATGAACAAATAAAAGCCGGTAACCATGGCAACAGATTCTCAGAAGTCCATCTATTGCTGTAAGACGCAATGCAATTCCATTAATTACATTAGTGTGAAAATTTGCAAAGGCTAGAAGGTTATCACGGAACCAAATTAAGCCGTAAAATTCATCAATACGTATAATGAGCTTAAGGGGGTCAAGGGGTACTCTAGAATTTTTTCACGCGATTTACATCTGCGGGTGTGGTACAGCAGGTCTATTATATTCATACCCCTGTATTATATTATTATTATTATTATTATTAGTATTATATTATGGCGTACAACGACGAGACAAAGCCTCTCGGTGCCAGAAACAAAACTCGGGGGCCCTAAAGGGTCCTCGAAAAGTACATTATAAGGCTCTAAATCCAACAGTTTCTGAAATATTCCCAGAAAACTAATTTAATTTAATTTAACAAACTAATGAAGGAATGCAAATCGGTAACCATGACAACATTATCTCAAGGGGTGGCATCCAACTTTCCATCTATTTCTGTAAGAAGCAATGTCACTCCATTTATACCTTGCCACGGTGGGTGAGTGGATAGTGTGTCGGTCTACTAACCCCAAGATTGCAGGTTCACTCCTGGCCGTGGTACGGGCCGGACGTTTGTTTTAGACGAGTGAAAAATCTTAATGGAAGCCTGGAGGCGAGTTACTACAGTACCTGTGTTGTTATCAGCTGCCCCAAGCGCTCGGATGATTGATAAAGCTGTTTCACACTATTGCTGAAGTATAGTCACTGGCAAATATAATGACGTTATGTTCGTAACTACGTAACGTGTACTTCCGTGTCACACAATACGTCGACGTGGACTGTACTGTCTGCTCAAGTTTGGAATTCCATTATATCAGATCGGTGGTGACAAATGTGAAGTGATAGGGTGAGAGAGTGACTGTGTACAGGCTCACCCGCATGCTTCAAGGTCAAGGGCAATCGTCTAAAACAAACGTCCGGCCTGTACGTGATTTTTGAAAGGCGGCAAAAATTTGACTCGCATGTCATACGATGTTGGCATGTCAAAGAACCCATTTGAATTCAGTAGGCCGTGTTCATAATGGCAAAATTAACCTCAGGAGTTTCCGCCAACACAAAGTTCCTAATTTCTCTACTAGAAAGCGCTATAGTGTTCAAGGAGCTTAGATATCTACCCTCCTTGACTTTCATAGTGATTCAAGGAACAACGAAATTTCGACATGCAAGGTACCCTCTGGGTGTCAAATTACGAAGCTTGCACCCGGCAGCCGAGGCCATACGATATTATTATTAGGCTACTGCATTTATTACATTTCTGTGAAAGTTTGCAAATGGCTATAAGGTTATCACGGAACCAACGTAGACTGTATAATTCGTCAATGCAATTAAGGGGGTCAAGGGGTAACCTAGAATTTTTTCATGCAATTTCACGTGCAACATATAGTACAGAAAGTCTATTATATCTCCAAACAGCAACATTATTTTCAAAAATTCCTGAATTGAATCAGCATTTTTTGCAGCTTTTAGGAATGTGGGCCATTTGAGGCTAAAGAACCTGAATTTTCATGCACCACAAGCCTTTATAATTTATGAAAGAGATCTTCCTGTGTGTGGGGACCTAACACAACGTAGAGGGTCATTTTTTAAGTGAGGTGTATTGCGTTTCGTCTACAAGGCTTTCAAATCTATTTCACGTCAGGAAGAACACGTTAGGTGAATTTAGTTTGAGAGCACATTTTAACTAATCTTTTTTTTTTTTTTTTTGTCAACATACGGGATCATCGTAGGGATGATTTTGTTTGATACGTAAGGTAGATATACCCATATTTGGATATCTGGGTGATATGTTGTAGACAATAGAATTGTCTGTCTGTCTTTCTGTGTATCTTTATGTACGCCTATAAATCGTGTTCGGATGCTTGGTGCATCGTAAAATTAGGTATGGTAAACATGAGTCAATACACCAATCATTTATAAAACTCCTCACCGTACTTTTCATACAGTAGAAGGGTGGATATAGGGAAAAACTGCTCAAAATACATGCTAAAATAGGCGAAATATAAAAATTATCCTAGAAGGACGATCAAAGCATATGTTGCGCTTCTCATTGTGAGACACAATATTCGCGAGTCTATAAGGGGTTTCCGAAAACCACATTTTAAGGCCCTTAAATTAACAGTGTGTGTTATATTCCCAGAAAACTAACTTATTTCTGATAAACTTATGAAGGAATGACAAACCGCTAACCATTGCAACAGTAGCTCAATTGATAATGTATGGTGTCAATATATAACACCGTTCGAAGAACGGGTACTTCTGCTAGTTAATATTATAAATGTTGTTATAAATTATGCTATTGGATCCCAGCCCAGAGCCAATGAGAACAGGTCTTATTGAAGACGGGTTCAACTTTAATTACACAATATGATGAAATTATGCATTTAGATCCTTAGAAGAAGATTTTCTTATTTTGGTAATGAAGAGAATATTAAGAGAAATTATGTCTGATACTTTAAAAACCACAGATCGGTTAATCTAAGCAGTAATAAGCATTAGTAATCTACGCGCTAAAATTATGGTGGGAGATTGATATGGCCGCCAAAAATTCGACTTGGAGGGGGAGATCCAAGGATCGATGTTCTTATTCCAGCAGACTTTGAAGAGTGAGGAAGTGTTTTTACTGCGTTAACGGAGATCCCAAAGCTTAGTCCGAGTGCGACGACTGTCGACTTGTGGAGATGCGAGGATAGCTAGGTGGAACGTAGGAGGTCACCGCACTTCCATTCTACGTGAAGTTGCGAGGAACATTGCATTGATTATATCTCTTATATAATTGAGATCTGAAGTTAAATAAGCACATATATATAAAGAACAGGTCGCATACTATATATTGTGAAAAGTTGAGCGCTTTAAAACTTACCGTTTCGACAATATAAACCTGTCAAGTTAGATTTCCAAATGTGTTGGAAATAAAGCTGAATATCATTATAAATTGCAACGTGAAGTTGACGAACGCAGTTCAAGTGAACAGTGGCGGAGAACTTTTAATATTGGCGCAACACATAAACATTAACAGAATTACTATAATTATTCGTCAAACGTTATCATTTAGCATAATTAATATTGTTGATATGATGAACTAAATAGTCATGTGCCAGAGACATATTCGATAACAGGAGTTAAGATACAACGATGGAGCTTCGTTAGACAACGTATTCTTGAATACAGACGTAGTGTACGGTCCATCTTGTGCATTGTCGTCAGTCTACGACAGTCTAGTAATATAACATCAATTAGCAATGGAAATATTTCATTCACCATTTATATGAATATTTCCATAATTATATTCCAATGATGAAGCTGATACATATTTACGATGGAGAATGAAGACTTTACAGAAGAGATTTGTCAGGATGCTAGGGAAAGATAGCCCAGCAACACAGAAGAATTTGCCAGAAGGATGTCGCTCGAGCCCAGGCGAATGTTGGTGAATTCCAGAGAGGGACGTTTCTTATCTCTGAGGTCGCAGAACGGAGGTTCGAATGCAGATGCATCTCAGTGTCTTGTACTGAGGAAACATCTAAAGTATTGTGGGAATACTTACATATATCTTCAAGTTTTCGTCCAAATAAGGTATTAGTGTATCTCAATTGTTATATAGAGCTTGATTAGTAACATTCTGAGCCAGCTATCTTATTCCATATTTACAGCGATCTTATTCCATATTTCTATATTTTCACATTTCATGTATTTCAGTGCTTTTAAGTATTTTACACTTCAGAAGTGTGTTAAGTTTTTTTGCTTCAAGATTATTTAGAAGATGATTGCATTTCATCTATTTTTCAATTTTATTCTACGGATCAGTTTGTGACATTTTTATCATAGTAGCGCTTCGGTGGTAAGATCATGAACTATGCATATTTGAGCAGGACCTTCTATACTACCGGACCTGACACTGCAATCCAAGATGGCTGCCGTAGTTGGTGGTCGGACATTAAACGCATGACGTGTGTCAGAATCCAACACAACACAAAATAACGTCATGACGCGATTTTGTCTGCTGTTAATTCATTTTATGGGCTTGGGACATCTTGGTCATCAGCCCCGTGCAGTTGGGTGTGGGTTGAATTCCTCCGATTAATTGATGACTGTGGTAGTGTGTGTAGCTGTGTAAGGGACAGGCATGGGGAGGTGCTCTGGGAGTTAAAATAAGGTACTACCGGAGTTCCATCAGGAAAGGAATAAAATAAAATAATGTTGAGGCCCACAGGAGAGATCTGCAGAATATCTTGGCTGAGTGAACAGGGAAAGTTGTAAATGTTCTTGTTGGAATCTCTTTTTAGTAAGTTACATATTATTCGGGGTGTTTTTGCTATCTCTTGATAAATGCAGTACATTTGAATTTTTCTGTTGGCACAGGCTAGAGGAAAATGAGGCTTTTCACCGATGTCTCAGTCTCACTCGGGGCTGTGATTATATGGAATTTACTGAGGTATGGGTGGTGCTTAGTAATGAGACATTCAGGGCACAGTAAGTGCCTGTGCCATAGGGTTAGTACTGCTGTACTGACTCAGTGAGGAAAGCAATGACAAACTACCTCACTCCTCTTCTTGCCTAGTACGCCTCAATATAGCGCTGCCATGGGTTTTTGTGGGTATGTACCCACATAACCTAACGGTAGTGCCTTTTGAGGATCCAACCAGCCTTCGGGCTGACTACTTAACAGACAGACATATTAATCTTAAAAATAAATGTGACCAACCAGGTGGTGTAGTTCTTGGTTGTCACTTCTGGGGTCCAAGTTTGATTTCTGACTGTCAAGAAATCTTAATTCTAGTCTGAGGGTAAGAACAGGGTACACACAGCCTAGTGAGGTAAACCGGGAAATGTTGGGTTCGATTCTCCGCTTAGCCACCCAGCAAGTGGTTTACCATGGGTTCCCACACATACTGAATATAAATGCCTAGGTAATTCCTATCATAAGGTCACGACTGCCTCCTGTAAATCCGTCAACAAGTAGGCTAGTCGTATTCATTCATTCATTCCTATTCATGAGATTAAATGGCACTCTGTCAAACGCATGACGTGTGTCAGATTCCAACCCAACACAAAATAACATCATGAGTGATTTTGTCTGCTGCTAAATCATTTTATGGGATTGGGACTTCTTGGTCATCAGCCCCATGAAGTTGGGTGTGGATTGAATTCCCCTGATGGGAAATTAGAAAATAGGCACCAATGGCTTATCTTTATAATAATTGGATTTGCATCCAGTCACACAACAGTTTCAAGGCATATCACCACAATTTTAGCATAGCCTACCGCATCATTGAGAATGGAACGGAAAGCCCTACCACCTCTAGAAAGAGAGCCGTCTACAGGTTCACAAAGCTCCCATTTCGTCTGACGTGCAGTCCGTTTCTACTATCGGCTGCAATCATAGAGCTAGCAGCTATTCACCAAGCCCAGTTTCCTATCGCCGCATCGCTCATGGATCAAAACACCTTCATGGATGATTTCGCTTCAGGTGCAGATGACGACAACGACGTATTTGCACTGTACTACGAGCTCGCATCCCTCGTGAGGCCAATCCAGCTTCCACTTGCTAAATGGGCGACAAATTCATTTCAGCTAACGGGCATATGGAAGGCAGAAGGACGAAAGATCTCACACAATGCTCATGTATTGGGAATTTCCTGGCACACAGATACTGACACGTTTTCTCTCGCCCAACAGGAAGTTACACGCAAATTGGAAACAGCGGTAGCAACTAAACGGACTCTGTTACAGGCCACTGCTAGTATCTACGACCCCTTAGGTTTGATTTCACCGGTATCTGTAGTGGGAAAAATGTTCTTCCAAGATACATGGACACGCGGAGTTGCATGGGATGACATCTTGCCTCACGACCTGGCAACTCGCTGGCGAGACTGGTTGTCCACACTACCTGACTTGCAACGCATCACCATACCAAGGTGGATAGGAACATCAAATACAGTTAAATCACAAATACATGTCTTCTGTGACGCGTCGGAGAGATCGTAAGGCGTCGTTCTGTACATGAGAAACACCCATCACAAGCCCGCTCAAGTCCATCTGATCTGCAGTAAGAGGCGACTTGCGCCAGTGAAGAAGTTCACACTCCCCCGACTTGAGCTTCTGGGTGCGTTAATGGGGGCAAGACTTCTCCGTTAATACTGCAAGGCAACAAATGTCAATATCAGGGAGGCTATTCTTTGTAGCGACTCATCAGTTACACTAGGATGGATAAGGATTGACCCAAATCGTTGGAAAACTTTTGTATGCAACCGAGTGACTGAGATTCAGGCCTCCACAACTCCATCACAGTGGAGACACTGCCCTGGCAAGGATAACTCAGCCGACCATTTGACAAGAGGAGTAAGAGCAGATAACCTGTACAAACTGACTGAATGGTGTAGCTAAACTTACTGCGAAACAACTCCCACTGGTAGTTTATTAAAACGGGATCCACACCAAGTACGTGATAAGATTGACATCCTTGAACTAACAGGCGTATAATTGGAAGAGAGAACACTGCAGATAATTTAAAAAGTAGGTTATGTTCCTACGTACGGTAATCAATTTTCAGATCTTCTTAGACCTTAAATTGGAATACGTTAATTATTACTATGCTTGCTCATAATAAATTACCATTACTAATAATTTATAAACCCTAAACAGAATAATAAATTGACCAAACTTACCCACTGATTGGCAATAGTATTCATGGTATCACAAGCGTAACAGAAGTCACCGGTATCTCGTATTTATGAAGCACTAATGCAGACATTTACTTACACGAACGTGTAATATTATTAAGCAATGATCAACAAGCACAGATAATCAAGGGAGACGATTGCTAACCGAAATTCACACCACTATCACATCGTAAACAAAACGACTCAAGTTATAAACAAAGCATCTAATCACCAACAGCGACAGCCATCTTTCATCAGTCCCGCCGCCAGTGTCAGGTCCGGTATTATAGAAGGTCCTGATTTGAGTGCTAATCTGTGGAATCCATGGAGGAGGATCTAGCGGTAGAGGAAGTGGCTTATCTTAGAAAAGGCAAGAAGAAGAGATATATGAACACTGGATGTGGGAGGATTTTTAAAATCATTATTGTAGGTTTGGAGATTATGATATGGGTATGTGCTTGTATATGTGAACTGGAAGATTTTGTTACACTGAATGAACGTGTCTGGATTGTTTATCATTGCTGGTCCCGTAATTCTTCTAGTAGAGAAGATTGCTTTTAATAAAGAAAGATCTGGGAAATCATATACTTTTACTGGAGCAAAACAAATATCCTTATACTGTGCCCAATTCTAGGAATGGGTATTCCAAGATTCAGACACCTAGGTATCAAGGGAAAGGCTACAGCCACTTTTGAAAGTTGAGATATTTGAATATCGCGCTCCTTTCCTTCTAGATTGAAATGGAAACTTTATGCAGCCAAGAAGATGTTAAGTGACGTGGCAAATAGTAGCAGAGGTCGAGACTATTTGGTGATTAAATACTTAGCCATGGAGTACAGACTTGATACTTGGATCAGATTACTGCCACGGCCAAATGAAAGAGGATGCACTTAGTCTTAAGTGAATCAGACCAGAGACACCGGAGATATGAGGATTTACAGATTTCAGCGTGATCCAGCGTGGAGCCGACCGTTTTGTATAAAAGCCGCTCGGCCCAAGCATAAGCAGCTCACTTCAAACCAAGCTCTTGTAGGACAAGGTGCTGCTGCTACGTCAAGCCAAGGCACATGGTTGCCGAATCTACGCAGAAGATATCTTTGAATTGTGATAGTCACAAAAGTGCTACGATACGTGGGGAACGTAGTAAGTTTCCGGTAGAGGGAATCACTAAGGTGATTGTTATTTTCTACGGACATTGGTGAAACACTTTGTTTCTATATGGACATATGCTAGACTTTGTCTAGATATTATTCTGTCACAGTCCAGTAACAATAATTCAATACTTGGATATTTTAATCCAACTTGTCAGTTTCACAAATTGTAACTAAATAACCACTCAGATCTTTCAGTATATTGAAGGCCAGTCTATCACGGTGTTGTTCATTAGCCGACAAAGGGAAACTATATGTTGCTTCGCGCATGATAGATGGTGTGAAGCCATGCCCAGGGAACGATCTTCAGAACAGCCGTTGATTGTTTTAGACTATCAGTGTTTTCCTGTACTGTAAAGATTACCGTGAGTTATGTTACAACTGACGCTTTTGAGAAGAGATCATTTGGATCTGACCCCATTTAAGCGAACTGTTATGGATTTAATTGAAGTCAATATTCAAATGGATCAGCAGTTACTTCAAACTTCAAGAAATATTTCCACTACGTCGTGCTAGACAGATTGTGGGTATATAATGGCGGCCGATACAAGGATTAGACGTGCGTGTCCAATAGGGCATGTATCTGGATAAATCTGGTACAGACCAGGTTCACTACGCTTCAAGACCAACGAGAAATGTAAGCCACATTTGACTTTTATATTATGCCTAGCTAATTGGAACAAACTCATTTTCTGCAGATGACCAACACATTTATTTTTCTTCGTATTTAAATCTTGCATTGATTTACGCAAGACACATTAGGGTTATTCTGAGTATTTTCAGCACTCAGAACAGTTTAGGATCGATGACCGAGCATACCGAGCATTTATTTGAATGTTCATTTCGTTTGAGAATCACGGTAATCAGCCGATATAACTGTAGAAGTTAATATTTATTTTTGTTGAGGAATGGATATTTTGTCCATATTCGAAGAGTCGAACATGTGTTTTTTTCACATAAGGAAATAATAATTAAACATATTTAAGGAAATAATAACAATAATAATCCAATAATGTATGTATGTATGTATGTATGTATGTATGTCTACCCCTTATTATTACCGTTTGCCAACGGGGTCGGGGATGCGATGGAAGTCTTTGTGGCGGATGATTTTTACGGCCGGATGCCCTTCCTGACACCAACCTCATGAGAGGAGTTAATGAGAGATGAAATGAATGACGGTGAATGAAACTGGACAAGGATGTGGAAGGAAACGGCCGTGGCCTGTCAGAAGGTACCGTCCCAGCATTTGCCTGGAGTTGAAAATGGGAACCACGGAAAACCATTTCAAGGACAGCCGACGGTGGGGCTCGAACCTACGCGTCTACCGAGTCAGCAGAGAGCTTGGCCCCATGGCCTAACGCAGCGCTTTAGCGAGCTCAGCCACTACTGTCGGTAATAATAATCCAATAAAAATAATAATAATTTTCATAATTTTTCTAAATAATTATTGGATCTTACATTTTCTAATAATCACATTCGTTGAGAGAGAGCTTAAGGATTAGTTTAATCATTCCTAGTTTGGAACAGGTGATTTTCCGAAAGCTAGTGGATAGCGCAAGCCCGTATTCCACCAACATTATAGTTCTGGTTGAACAGTTAATATTTGCATTGAGCAAAGTATATTTTTCAGATAACACGGAAAGGCATGAAACAGGAAGCCAATGATATTTGTATCAATTAGGATTTTTTTTGTGTGTGTGTGTGTATATAAAATCATGACGTAGGCACACATTCGAAAGTGAAATAGAGAATATCACAAGTGTGGTAACTTCACGGTTTGAACTGAATGGTAAAATAAAATAAACTTGTAAGTTTATAGATTTTCCAGTTTTGATAACAAGCAGAGGCTTGATTTATTGTATAAATTTTGGGAAGAAAATTTATGTGTGTGGAGTAGTTGAAATGCCATTCCCAGGTGCGCATGTTTAAGTCGCAGGAATGAGGAGGTTTTTTTGAGCATCAATCAAATAGCAGGTTCGATGGCTCAGGTTTATAGGAGGAGTATTGGAACCACACATTCCGTCGAATGAATGACCAAACCATCAGTAATTATTTCAAACTTGTTTACGTATTCCATTAATACTTTGGATTTGCTAGAACCCGGTTTTGTCATGATAAAATTTTATTCTTCTTCAGAGGAAGACCTTTGCCGTTGTTGTTGGGATATTGTGTTCTTACACAAATAATTGAATGGGCCACTGCCAATTAAAAAATAATTCTGTATCCACGAATTACTTAAAGGATGTTTCAATCCTATTGTTATGAACTAAATTAATTTATTATAAAGCTACAATTCTTATTTCCGCATTCTGTTCAAGAATTGCAAGTTGTGCAAGTTACTAAAATAGCAACAAATATAAATATTTTTCTTAATAATAATTCCAAGTGGAAAATCGAATAGTTGAATGGTTCAACAATTTTTTTTGATCAAGCTGATGATTCAGATATCATATTTCTTTGGAATTTGAAGTTCATAATCGAGTCACTTCTCAAAATGTTTAATTTTGGAAGAATAATAAATTTTGTTGTGCTTCGCACAGTTCTTCGATGCTATGCTCAAGGGTCAAATACTTTTCAGATGTTGTTATTAATATGTGTACATAATTAGTGTTGGGTCAAAGATAATATTTTTGACAATATTTTTGAAACTGGAAAAATAAGTGGAAGTTAAAAAAATTCTATAAACAATTATAAACAGTGAGAATTTCTACGAGTGTTAATATCATGTTAGAAATTCAACCAGTGAACTACAATATTTCCAGTAAAGAAATTTAATTTTAACTGGATTTCATCGTAAATAATTGATATAATTTTGGAACACAGTCTACAGGACTGATAATCAGACTTGTGTCTCCAAAGACAATTGTTCAATGTGTTGGAAAATTTCTGTACATTGTGTAAATAGTAGTGTGTGCCGTCGCACTGGAATGATGTTACCTTGAGCATCATTTTGCAGTCAATTTTAAAATTTAGAATAAAATGAGATAATTTTACATGTTGTGTTATGCCCAGTTGGATCTCCTTCTATCCTTATTGTTGCATTGAGCCAAAAATCAGTAAAGCATTTTTATTTTTATTTTTATGTCGTTGTTTTTGCGATTAGCTTTAACCCATCTGGCGCCCCGGGATATTTTGACTCTCGTGCTGACTGATTCTTGGTAAAATGCATATGTGGTCGTGCCGGCTTTGGTCTAAACGGGCACAATACATCAAAAAGTTATGCTGTATGACTGTGAAATAGGTAAATTAATTCACTTATTTTATATCGGTTTGTATTTGTACGGAGAATTAAGACATGGTTCACCAGCTAGCCGCTCCGGGAAATGCTGTGCAGCGTTGCTGATATGGAGCCCATCACTTCCGAGCGAGGCGAGCCATGACGTGTGATGTAGCCCATCTTGGCAATGATGTACTGCTTTCACCGGAGCGGCTAACTGGTGAACCATGTCTTAATTCTCCGTACACATACAAACCGATATAAAATAAGTGAATTAATTTACGTATTTCACAATCATACAGCATACCGTCTTAATGTATAAGGATTACAACGCGACCAAGAACTACATTTTCAAACCATCCCGAGCCGAGGAAAAGTTACCTTACAAAAATGATAACAACTTTGTTTCTTGGACACACAAAATTTTAAAATTAATAAACCTCTTATACAACATTCCAATGTATATTGTGTTAAAATTTGGATTCGATCTGATGACGGGTTTGTGAGATAATAATTCTTAAATGTGACGCATGGTTGAAAAACGCTTAAAAACGGGCACTTCTTGTGTTCCAACTGTGATAAAAAATATTAAAATATAAATTAAAAATTCCAAACCTACATGATCTAACGTAAAATAGAACGACGAAAATGACGATGTTATTGGATTTTATAAAGGTCTATCGGTTACTTCACAAACAAACTTCAAACTCGAGTACACATAATAGTTTGGTCGACAGTAGTTATGGATGGGAGGGTCGCGGACTAGAACTGTAGGGGTAAACCAGGGTTAAACAGATTGCCTCGGATGTAGGGTGTGGTAGCTATGTAGAAATGAAACGATTAGCTCAGGAGAGGGAGACATGGAGGGCTGCATAAAACCAGTTAAAAAACTGAAGACTCAAACAACAACAATCAGGAATTTTAATTACTTAGAGAGCCATGTGGGGCAAAAGGGTCGTTGGAGAATGTCAATCCCTGGGATGAAACACTGGAAGAGACTGCATAATGTACATCAGCGGCCAAGGTGAGCGATATTTAACTATAGGTCTATTAATATAGATATGTTTGCGTTCAAATCATCAATTAGTATGGCCAAATTACATCAAGAATAGCTTAAGTAAGAATACT
This sequence comes from Meconema thalassinum, assembly GCA_946902985.2. NCBI lineage: Eukaryota > Metazoa > Arthropoda > Insecta > Orthoptera > Tettigoniidae > Meconema > Meconema thalassinum. The sequence goes on along the minus strand of OX336400.1, from coordinate 81,832,663 downwards.
TTTAATTCCCCATATTCCGATAGATTTGCCATTCCAGTGTGCAAGAGTGCAGTTCCCTCTTCAAACAATATTCGCAATTTCTTTAACAAAGCGCAATGACACACACTTAACAGTAGCACGTGTACATTTAGACAAAACCATTTTTTCCCATGGCCAACTGTATGTGGCGTGCTCGCGAGCATCCGGACAACAAAATCGTTATGTCTCAGCAGAAGATGGCAACACCATAAACGTAATTTTAAAATGTGTGAACATAATGTAACATCGAACCCTGCAGACGTTCAGAACTCTATAAAATTCCCACTTTGCTGATCATATCAATATACTGTATTGTACAGTACCCCAGGGGTATGCACCCCTTGGAGACCATCCCCCCATCATCTATCTAAATCTCCTAACTGGAAACCCTTGTAAAGCCAAACCAACATCCATCAACACCGCAAGGACAGCTTGCCATTCTAGAAAGCTGGTTCAATCCTTGCACAATTATTACACACAGCGACACATTATTAACTGGGGCAGCTATGCCGTCACAATGCTGACAGCATAGCGCCGAAGAATATAAAAAGGGGTCCTAAGGAGGTCAGGGGATCTCTCCATTACCAGTCTTACAGTGCAGCGGCCGCAGGCTATCGGCGTTATCATCAGAGGTGAGTCAGACATGTTCAGATCTCCTATATTTGTAACCTTTACCCACAGATTGTACTTTTACATTGTGACCATTATTACATTCCCTACAAGGGACTCATAATTCAACATCACAGACCAATAAACACTTGGTCTATACACTACACGCGTCTTACTGTTTATACGCCTCTTTACATCCCAACGCCCTTCCTTATTCCCGTCACGGTTAGACGTGACATACGGTAGCCCAACAGTGCTAGCTCAGGTATCATTGTATTTCTCGCGGCGGCCCGGCTGCTAAGAGCAGCGCGCGCCACTTAGCTGACACGAGCACGTTCAGTTATATAACAAGCCTGTCAGCTGGGAGACCAGCGCATTGACTTGTAGACCAAACTCCATCCCCTAAAATACATCTACATCCTTTATAGGAGCGCCCCCTAGTTCCTAACACTAAACAACACTCTACACTGGTTAGCTTACCCTGCTACGGGAAGCTACCCCCTTTTAGACACTGCTTTATAAATTAACACAATAACTCTTCCTTTTAGATCCAACCACCCCCAATAAAGGGATCTAAAACACTGGTGGAGGCGGGGTACTACGCACAGTAAAATAGGACTCAAACAACGAGCCCTCGTAGTTGAAACGACCCCTTACGCACCGCATATAGCCAAGCGAGACTGAGAAAAAAAAAATTGAACTCATATTGCGTCACACATTTTTTTAATTATATATATATAGGAGTTTGTATTATTACACCAACCCCCATTCGCCCCATAGTGTAAACTCGGTGGAAATTAAATGTCCACATTTAAAACTACACTAAGAGACTTTGCGCACCATTTGTCGGCTAGTACGACTCCACTCCTGCCGAAGCTAAAAATTAGGAACAGTGACTTAATAACTGACCAGACTGCAGTACAACTTCTCAGGGACCTTGAATTCAAAACATCACAGATCCGTGCTCAACACCCTACCGCCGCAGCACAAGTTATACACTTTACACGGTCCCAGGCCAGTGAACACACACAAGAGTCACCAGTATCCAGCGCTAGTGAAGTAGATTGCCTGCCAACACTCCATCCCCTATTGTTGCAGCAACTGCAAATCACAGAGCAGAAAACTAATAATCTGCTCGAGCGCATTACAGAATTACTAGAGACAGACACTGTCAAGTCAAACAATCATACGACAGAAGTAGTTCTTGACATCCACACTATTCTGGAAACTGTGAAACAGGACTTAGACAGGACTGTACACATAGTTAAATCCACACAGTACGACAACACACCATCCATCAGCACAGACATATCAGGTGACGAGCCACCTGGTAACATAACACAGGTGTCGTACACGGGAAGCGAGGCTAATTCCCCTCTAAATAGCCCAGACACCTCGGCACACGATAGTGGTGCGAACAGAATAGACAGACCAGAATCACTACACAGCCAACAAGAGACAGCTGAAAACGAGATGAATAGACAGACTGAGTACCCCATGATCCACCCCACAAAGTTCACGGGGGAAGGCCAGGATCCCGAGGAATACCTCAAGGCCTTCAATAGAACTGCCCGGATCAATGGTTGGAGCGAGGAAGTTAGGAAACGGCTCCTTCCTGCTTACCTCACAAAGGCGGCCATGACATGGTACGAGCTCCATGAGGACACACTAGAGTCTGCCACATGGGAGGAAACCACTGTAATGTTGAAGAGCGAATTCCAGCTCATACCAGACGATGACGATCTCTACGACCAAATTAGACAGAGGTCACAGGGACCTAAAGAGAGCGCCCAGGCATACATCAATGTAAAATTGATAATGTGCGAAAAGTACAATGCAGCCATGACAAATAAACAGAAAGTCAAGCTGTTAATGCAGGGCCTCAGACCAGCCATAGTGGAAAAGCTATGCATAATGAACAACCCCACGGTCCAACATATGTTAAATAACATAAAGACCATAGAGGAGGGGAGAGAGATCACGGAAAAGGCTACGGAAAAAGCCGTGGATCTGCACTTCCAAACACAAAAAGACAACACTAACGACAAAATGGACGAATTAGTGGACAGAATGGAGAAACTGACAATAGCTGCCATCCAAGCGGGCGGGAGACCGCTAAGGGATGAGCACGCAGACAAACAAGAACACTATTATACTGAGAGGGACAGGGGGTACACAGAGAGGAGACGCTACGGGAGGGAGGAAAATAACTACCCTCCACAGCGGCCAACAACACCTCCCCCACAGGATAGGCCACACTACCCTCCTCGGTATTCACCGATATCATACACGGACACAGAGCCGACATACCCCTCACGGCGTTCACCATCCCCGTACACACAGGAGTACTACCCTGAGGAGTACGAGCACGACATCCCCCGACGAAACAGCCCGCCACCAGGTAGACAGTCCTACGCACCCCCACAATACAGGGCAGACAGGCAGTACCGGGAAAACTCGCCCCCACGCAGGCAGGGCTATGCAGCCCCGCAGTACAGGGGAAATGGGGAATATCGGGAGAACCCGCCCCCGCGCAGGCAAAGCTATACATCCCCACAGTACAGGGGAAATGGGGACAGGCGAGGAAACCCAACCCCGACCAGGCAGGGGTATGCAGCTGCCCAGTATAGGGAAAAGGGGAATCGACGGGAAAACCCGCCCCAGCAGCAGCAGACATACACCCCACCCTGGCGGGGACAGGACAACAGACCACCGGGCAATAAACGACAGGGAAGGAAACCCACTAGAGAGCGGGACAATATAGATAAGTATGCAAAGGGCCCAGAACACTATCCCCTTCCCGACGAATACCCGAGGGAGTTCAGGGATGAGGCACCCCGCCGGACAGACAGGGGGGCAATACTCCCTACACCTAGCCACACACAGCAGGCGGGGAGCTGGCGCAGCCACCCCGAGGGGGGGCGCACATACATTACGGGCAGGCGTACACCTACGTTCCAAAAAAACGCCTAGACGGGGAGGTTCAGCCAGCTGATGAAGCGGCTGAGGTTCCTCCCCCAACACAACACAAGAAAGGCCCTTCCCCCAAGCAAACTCGCAAGAGTAAGGGGAAGAAGCAGCCAGCTAAAGCTAAGGCTGACGATCCGCCCCCGGACCGTTTCCAAACACACCCCGTACAAGGAGACGGCAACTGTCTGTTTAGGGCCATGAGCTTCCTAATCCGGAATACCGAGGACTATCATGGGGACTACAGACAGAAAACGGTCAAACATATCCTGGCCAACTGGAAAGAGTACCGGGACTTTGTGTCGGACGAGCGGGAAAACCCATTCCAGACCGGGGCGGATTACCGAAAATACATGGGTAGGGATGGCACCTATGGCAGTGCCGTAGAGGTGACCGCTCTCGGCAAGGTGCTGAAAGCCAACATCCATGTATACACTGATGTGCACTCGCCTCCGCTATTCTCAACTGCGGGATTCGATAGGGACCTACATGTACTTTTTACAGGAAATCCTAAGGCGGGACATTACACACCCCTCACAATCATAAGCAAACAGCCTGAGAACACGCCCACACCCTCCAAACAGAAAACCCTACCCCCTTCACCACAACACAGGGTGGGAATTGACCACACACAGGCGCATGACGCGAGCTCGCTCGGCATGGGGAAGCCAGCAACAGGAGTCGAACTCGCGACCGCCTGGAACAAAAGACGGGGTAACAAGGGCAAGCTCAGGGTCACGTTCGCAGACACACCTTCCCGAGAGGAAGAAACCAACAACAACACAACCACACAAAGGCTGGGAACGATTAATACATTAAACGTTCGCCAGCAGACTTCTAGTCTAACAGCAAGACCGGTTAAAAGAGCTGGCAATGTACTTGGCGAACGCACTTTGCTGACCGGGGCAAAGTATTCAGGACAGGAAGTCAGCCGAGAGGCGAAGCGTGCCAGGTACGATAAGCGGACAGCTCCGTGCCTTCCCAGCACAAATGTCACTCCGGCAACAACAACAACAACATATACCCTACACAATACATCGGTGCAGGGCAATGGATTTCAGGTATCGGCCCTCACGATACACGCCAACATAAATGGCCACAGAGTGCAGGCCCTAATTGATACTGGGGCAGCCGTAAGTTGTGTTAATAGACGACACGTTGCCGAGGCTCAAATACACGATGTCACGGGCGACATCCGGCTGGTAGCGGCCAATGCTCAGACGCTAGAAAACGTGGGGGTGGCAAACATACATATTAAGATAGACCATTTTGCCACAACGCACCCCATGTTCGTTATCGAACACCTTTCTGCGTCAGCCATAATTGGCATGGATTTTCTCGCTAGATATGAGGCTAGCATAAATTTCGCTAGTGGTCAGATGCTTTTTAAGCACGACCAGAGGCTCACCACACATCCCATGGTATACACCAGGAACACAGATGGGATTCGAGCGGAGCGAGAAAATCACGAGCATCAGGCCCCTACACTGCACACTATCGGCCAATACACAGGACACCCACACAGACAATGCGACCCGGCTAGCGCATTTGCAGATAGCCCGCATGGACGCTAGAAAAAACATAGCCGAGGCCCAGAAAAAGCAAAAAGAGCGGTACGATCGGAATAGGAAGACCGTGGAATACACACCCGGGCAATTGGTCATGGTCTCCAATTCTGCCCGTAAGAAAAACGTGTCCGAATTCCTCCTGCCACGCTGGTCAGGTCCCTTCAAAGTCTGCAGGAAGGTATCTGACCTAAATTATATAGTCAGCGTGCGCCATGGGAGGAAACTCATTAAAGACATTATTCACGCCCGCCGTATGAAGGCATATCATACACGCCAAGCTCACACACCTACACGTACAGGCGGGCACACTACTAAAAGAAAAGGAAATGATCCCGCTGGCAGACGTGGAAAGAAGGCCAAGAAATAGCCTTCAAGCCTCACTGACCGCACCGGGATACGATCCTAACACTACCAAACTGTCCCGGAGACACAACCTGAATAGTGCCAGAAACAATTACTCTGGGTAAAAGACGGTCTCAAAACCCGCAACCTTCTGAATACCAGGAATATAAGGTCGGGTAGCTATCCCGTTCTAGAATAGAAAAATAGGAGGCTAAAATAGATTGGGACAGTTCCACTAAAAGATGGTCATAAATGAAAAACAACAAAATCACCTCCGGCACATAGCCACCAAACACGCGACTAGCGGCCCAGACACACTCGGGTATAACGCCATTTTGAACAACGGATAGGGACATACTCGAACCACGTCACAGTAACACAAAATTTGGGGACACAAATGTAGTTAGTGAGAGGTTCTTTTACAGTGCGGCCAAGGCATGTGAGATTTCCGAAGTGAAAAGCCATGGCCTGTGGTTTGGATTCCACGTAAAACGGAAGTCCCGTGGCTCATGATCTACAGATCAACGGTCACGTTAAACTACAAGTTTCCTCTTTTTTTACAGTGCGAGAAGCACTACTCACAATTACACAGAGAGCAAGCAGGCTCACACACACGCGTGCCGGGAACATGAGAACAAGCAAGTAACAAATGAAAGCCCACGACATCGTAATTCAACACTATCGCGTCAGCGATAACACACTCTTCAATGGGCAAGACTGCTCGGTACAGACGAACTAAGCCAACTCCTAGTAAACAGGAACAAACGCATCATTCACGTCCGATCCAAGGACCCTATAACTTCCAAAATTACACTACGAGGAGAGTTCAAAAATACGCAAACTCCTCACAGTATTGAGTACTTTCGTTTGCGCATAGCAAATACACAGTACATGTGCCATAATATATGTGGCACAGAGAGGGTCACACCAAGTCTTTACAGCACCCCGGGTCCGAACCCATGATCACACACCACACTCGTACCAAAAACTAACTAGCCAACGGTATTTTTGGTACGGGAAACACTATCAAAATACATACAAGGAGCGCACAAAACATGAACAACGCAGACATAGAACACAGAGAATGACATGAGATCACGGGTTCCAATCCCAGTAAAAATTAGACACCAGGGAAAGCAATCATCCAGGCTTCCAACCACACTGAAATTGGCCCATACAGATACATGAACAGGGAATACTACATTCCCTCCCGCCAAAAACCAGGCATAAAATTTCAAATTACACCAAAAATACAAAATACATTTCCCAAACACAGGTAGGAAAAATTCGTAAGACAAAAGTCTTATGGAATGAGGGCCACACAACACCTCTAGCTAATTAGGGCCGATTGCCACATTAGACCGGCAGGAATTTAGAACAATAGCAACATGGCATACGTGCAAGAAGGCACATGACGACAGCTGACATACATAACGTCCGAGCCATTACACATACAAACTGCTGATGGGCAGATTTCGTCACATGGCAATATTGCTGGTGACAGACACTATCGTAGTACCGGCATTGACCATGACATTACAAGCATTCAGCAATCATAATGCCAACACATTTTTAACACTGCTAAAACATTTATGACATTTAACAATAGACAAGACGTGACAGATCGGAACTTATCTTGGGCCCATAGGAGCACGTTCGCAAAGACGTTGACAGGCCACGGGCACCTCCTGCCCATACACGCGATACATTTTACGACTTAGCCTGTAACAGACCAACCGTCCGCGTGGTGTAGCGGAACATAGTCACACACACGCACATGCACTCAACAATTAGGAGCGAACACAGACAAGGGCTCTGAGAAAACAAGACCTCCCCTCTAATAACTTCTTTTCTCGATTGTAAGGCATAGGAATCATTACAGGCGATTAGGACATGGCCAATCGCACTACGACCACTGGCCACATTCACACTACAAATGGCAGACCAGATTAGGTCGTGAAGCTTTACTATCCCAAGGCGCGGATAGAAAGCCAACATGGACCAAGGGAGGATGACAGGAGAACAGGCTACCAGCGTACCACCTTACTCCCTTCCAATAACCTTCTCACGTCCAACATAAACAACGCAGACACATGAACACGACCCAAACAGCTACACTACATTACAGAGTATACACAAGGGGTTGATAGACTTCATGCGTCTAAAGAGAAGGCTTGCTACGCCTTGGATCACGATGCTACCACATGAGTATTAGGGGTGGGTCGGCAAACATTAAATAAGCATAATGCGCATCTCCAAATGAGAGATGAGGCCACAATTATATATATTAACCACTTTTTGTTAATTAAATACTCCCGCATGTCAGGAATATATTAGTATTATGCCTCAACCTACACCTATCCGTACATGAGTGCAGACGCCTCATATCCAGATATATGCATGAGTATCCCATCCATTTACCAGGGGTATTACTATCAAACCTGCATGGAATTTTCATATCTTTGCAATCCCGGGAATTACCTGCCCCAGTCCACTCATTATAGGAGCAATCCTAGTAGCATTACCGGCTCAAGGCCACCATTTATTTGAGCCCAAAGATGCATAACCTCTTCCTACCATGCTTTAAGCCCACTCTACAAATAACTACCCCCAGATCATAATAACAGGGTACCTGACGCTACAGACCCTACTAACACCTCCATTAAGGTAAAAAGAGCATTATTGCTGGAAAGCTGACGTAGCAATGGTAGACCAGAAGTAGTCTATGTACTTAGAAGCTCTACAACCCCACAACACTTGGAAAATTTTACATTTTTACATAAAAATACATTATTTACACAGGTTACGCCTATATTATTTTTTTCTCTCCATAAAAAGGAATCTGATACACTCTGATTGGTGATAGCGGCGTAAGCCAAAGGCCAAAGGCACCACACTGGAGCAGAGCTGGGGAAGGTGATGTGGACCCTTACCCCAGTTGGATCAACAGCTCAGTGACCTTACTTAACTCCACGACCAGACCAAACAGACGAACCACTTAAGGTTAAGGCACTCGCGGCCTGGCCGGGCAAGCTCTGGAATCCTAGGTGCACCTCAACTGCCCCTGGGAGGAAGGGATGCTACACCCACTCTGTGCCACGGTCGTCGAAGCCAAGACCTGCAGGGAGACTTTCTGAGAATGGCGGGAGAAATAGCTCACTCAGCGCCGGACTCGAGAGCTATCCCTAGAGACGACCCCATTATGACTAGACTTCTAGTTAAATTTAAGTAGGTACGGCTTCCATAGCGGGAAGCAAAACTCCTGTGCGTTGGAGTGAAATGTTACTGCGAGATACTTAATACTGCGGCCGATAAAGGCAAAATGAAATACCAATGCGAAAAGCATACTACTGCGGCCTATAAAGGCAAAATGAAATATTAATGCGAAAAGCATACTACTGCGGCCTATAAAGGCGAAATGAAATATTAATGCGAAATGCATACTACTGCGGCCGATACAGGCGAATATTACTGCGAAAAGCAGACCACGATTGCCGACGAAGGCGAAGATAATGTTATGCCATTGGACGACAATGTCCAATGCCCACATAAATGGCGACGCAGCGGGCAACCAATGGGCATTAAGAGAGGGGCATTGCGAGCACCTCATAAGGGTTACGTGGGCGGCCCAACTACGACAACGATGAACGATAACGGTAAAGAACTGATAAGTACAGCGGGCGAAACGGTTTGCTTAGTGACACCGAAAGCCGCCTGCGACTAGATTAGTACTAGTAATAGACGTCGACACCTAGAATTAAGGGAACGGAATCCAGCGATCCTAGAGACAACCGGTGTTTCTAGGACTCGTGCGGGTGGTGTCCTGAGGAAGTAAATTGCCTCAGGCGATCGTTCTGGTCCAAATTTAGCTGTAAGACGGTTGCATTTGACACGCAACCTAGGATTAAGCAAATTTATTAACCGCTGTTGCCAGGTATGGCACAGCACATTTCGGCAGTAGATTAAGGCCACCCTTTCGGCTTAGAAATAGCATTTTTTTAGACCATAATTAAAATAGATAGCGTTAAGTAACGCCGTTCGGCGCCTGATGACCCACAAACCCGGCATCAGGGTAAGTCCGACAACTCATGACAACTCATGATAACTATTGATAATTCATTATAATACAGCATAAGTCTACATTTAAGGCAATTTTTTTATATATATATTAAGGTAAAATTTCGGCACTTGGTGACTAAAAATCCGTTACCAAGGTAAGCCCGACAACATTAGGCTAAAATAGGTTAACATAGGCTAACGTAGATTAAGTTAGACTTCAGTGGCGCTACACTTAGTTTTGCAAATTAAGCGCTACCAATGAAGGTTCTATAATATATTGTAATGTATTGTCATGTATTGCTAACAACTAATCCGTTTTCCCAAACACAGGAAACCCAGGGAGCAACGCGTCCACGGATATACACAACAGAAAAAGAGTTGCCATTAATACATTTTTTACATATAGCAAGGAGCATGAGCATGTCTATTGTAAATATATTTCCCACACCAAATTACACATACCCTTATCTCTGTCACACAGACACACTACTCCTCATCATTTTTCAGTCGCGCCAATAAGGTGACGGCGCCGCGATCAACGACGTAAGGTGACGTGGGGCACCGAGCGGCGCTGACGCAATCACACGTATGAATACGCTTCAATAATAAGCAATATACGGTAGCCAGGGGCGGTGCAGAGATTGTGAGCACCTACCCTCGCTGCCAAGGTGAATTTTTCCACCCACGGGGAAAATTTGCGACAGGTAAGGTTAACGGCATGACCACTAACCTACAGCCATAGGTAAGAGGTACCTACAGCTCAGCGAATAGCAAAATGAAGGGAGAATGAGTCGACAGAGGAGAGCGCTACAGAAGGCCTAGAGAATGAGACGTGGTACCAGGCTCATGAGCAAACCGGTCTAGTAATAAGATTATTATTTTATATTATATCATGCTTGTAAATTAAATGTAAACCCAAAGCGTACACAAATATATATTAATGCTCAAGTGTACGCCTATGCACGTAAACTTACATTATGTCACGCCATTCAACACTGCCATAATGGCAACACTGAATACACGGTTTTGTTTTTTCCTTTCTACTCTACTAACGCCCAAATTTGTCAGGGTGTTCCGTTTTATCCCAAACCAATAAATGCACTTTGAATATTTCCCTTAAATTATACCCTGGAACACCCATTTTTTCTATTCTCTTCTATCTTTCTCTTAGCAGGGAGCACTTTTTCCCCAAAATAAAGCCAGACGGCACAATTCCTCGTCTAGCTGGGTTTTTCCTCCCTGCACAACTATGTAACGGATAAGTATCAAAACCATGTTTTTTTTCCTTCTTTTTGAAACTCGCAATATGCCAACAATGGCAATGTCAATTTTTCTCAATGTCATTTTTTTTCTCAATGTCAATGTCAGTGTTATACATATATCTGTACATCCCATAACCCTCCCCTCTGAACACGGGCTGATCTCACACCTACACTTCAACACGACATCACCCATTCTATACGACGACGCCGACGACGACGAGGAAGACACCACCAGAAGACACGAGGGGGCTTCAAGACCAACTACATCAACATCCCAACCTCAAGTTCCGTTCCCGTTCGCGGGGACGCGAACTAAATAGGGAAAGAGGCTTGTACAGTACCCCAGGGGTATGCACCCCTTGGAGACCATCCCCCCATCATCTATCTAAATCTCCTAACTGGAAACCCTTGTAAAGCCAAACCAACATCCATCAACACCGCAAGGACAGCTTGCCATTCTAGAAAGCTGGTTCAATCCTTGCACAATTATTACACACAGCGACACATTATTAACTGGGGCAGCTATGCCGTCACAATGCTGACAGCATAGCGCCGAAGAATATAAAAAGGGGTCCTAAGGAGGTCAGGGGATCTCTCCATTACCAGTCTTACAGTGCAGCGGCCGCAGGCTATCGGCGTTATCATCAGAGGTGAGTCAGACGTGTTCAGATCTCCTATATTTGTAACCTTTACCCACAGATTGTACTTTTACATTGTGACCATTATTACATTCCCTACAAGGGACTCATAATTCAACATCACAGACCAATAAACACTTGGTCTATACACTACACGCGTCTTACTGTTTATACGCCTCTTTACATCCCAACGCCCTTCCTTATTCCCGTCACGGTTAGACGTGACATACGGTAGCCCAACAGTGCTAGCTCAGGTATCATTGTATTTCTCGCGGCGGCCCGGCTGCTAAGAGCAGCGCGCGCCACTTAGCTGACACGAGCACGTTCAGGTATATAACAAGCCAGTCAGCTGGGAGACCAGCGCATTGACTTGTAGACCAAACTCCATCCCCTAAAATACATCTACATCCTTTATAGGAGCGCCCCCTAGTTCCTAACACTAAACAACACTCTACACTGGTTAGCTTACCCTGCTACGGGAAGCTACCCCCTTTTAGACACTGCTTTATAAATTAACACAATAACTCTTCCTTTTAGATCCAACCACCCCCAATAAAGGGATCTAAAACAGTATATATCAGAATATTCAGAATTAGAATGGACACACCTATAGCCGCGATTGCTGTAATAGAATAGACCAATTATCAGCAATAATGCATCGTCCCCATTGTCTTGATCGCGGGCGAAGCCGCGGGTACCTGCTAGTATTATATATGATATTCAAATTTCTCCTCAAACCGTAAGTAACATTCCCTGTAATTGATTGTATATTGCAGTAGATATCTTAACTTGCTTTCCTCACTGATGGTATCTTGGTTGGTATTCGGAAATACCCTACCCCTTGAGATTGTAGAGGACTTGTTTTTCTATTTCATTGAACAAGAGATTGATTACTCATAGATTTAATTTGTATATGAGTTGGCGCCCACCCGGATTTTTCTTCTTATCCATAAAACTTTTTCAGGTGTTACTTTAATGGTGGGATTGATTGTTGGTTCTTATATTTACCCTTTCAGTAATAATTTTAACATTCCTTTTAATAACTTCAACTTAGGGGAACCATTAGTAAAATACATCACATTTGGCGCCCGACGTGGGGATCGAGGACCAGGATACATCAGTGTGGGAGTAGGAGAGTGTGACTTGTGCAAGTGTTATCTGAGGGATAGGTTATTGTGTACGTATTTACATGGAGGATGAACGAATGAGAATAAGGAATGATGAATGGAGGAAATGTGGTGGTGTGCAAGTTGGAGAGTGATGGGAATGAGACTGGCAGTAGTGTGATGGAAGGAGAGATGACTGATGTACTAGTACAGGATGTTGTAAGGCCAGTACAGGATGTGTTAATGCCGGTGCAGGATATCCTAAATATGTTAAGGGAAATGAATGAAAAATTTGATAAGAATAATCATGAGATGTTAAGGCAAATGGATAAAAAATATGATAAGAATAATCAGGAGATGTTAAGGCAAATGACTGAAAAATTTGATAGTAATCAGGAGATGATAAAACAAATGAATGGAAAATTTGATAAGAATAATCAGGAGTTGAGTAAGAAATTGGATAAAGTAATGCATGTTAATGAGGAGTTAGATAGGAAGTATGGATTGTTACAGCATAGTATTGAGGGGGTAAAACAGGAAATTAGAGGTGAGGTAAGGAGTATGGTGGAGGAAAAGGCGGAAGCAATTATAAAAGAAGTAGATCAGAAAATGATGAAAATGGAAACGAAAATACCAGAGAAATTAAATGATATGACTAGTGAAGCAGATAATAAATTGGAAAGGGTACAGGAACATATTCTAGAGAAAATTGAGAAGGTTGAAAAGGTGACTGGTGAGAGGATATTAGATATGGAAGTGAGATTAAAGTCTCAAATAAAACTTGAGGATGGTCAAGTTAGAGTGGGTTTATTAGGAATGAATAAGTTGAAAGAACTAGGGTTACCGAAATTTAACAATAAACAGGGTTGCCCTATGGAATTTATGGAAATTGTAGAGAATAGATTTAAAGATAAACTTAATGAAGGAAGTATAGAGTGGGGTCAAGTTTTAGAACTATTAGACCAAGCTTTTGCAGGTGAAACTCCGAACTGGTTCCTAGTATATATGAAATCATTGGATAGTTATAGTAGTTTTAGGAAGAAATTTTGTGATAAATATTGGAACGAATCAATACAAGCACAATTAAGAGAAAGAGTGATATTTGGACAATACGATAGTAGAGATGGTATGAGTATGACTGAATATTTTCTGAGCCAAGTGTTAATATGTAAATATTTAGATGGGATGGCTAAGGATGATGATGTAGTAAGGCTGTTGCTTAGGCATTTTCCTTATAGAGTAAAGGAGGCGTCATGTATGCAAAAAGTTACTAATATATCGGAATTAGAGAACTTATTGGGGAGCTTCGATGCCTTGGGGGGATGAAGTGAGAATCAAGCAAGTGGTTATGGGAGCCGCATAAATCAGGACCAGAGAGGTCGTGATAATTATAATCATAGGGATAATAATCAACAACTAAATTCCTCTAATAATCAAGCGAATCATAGGCAAGGTAATCCTTATCAAAATCATAATAATAGAAATAATAGATGGCGGAATGATAATAATTATCAAAGGAATAACCCCCGTAATAGACAAGAAAATGTAGAGGATAGAAGAGAGGAGACAAGAGAGTAACAATGATAGGAGTCGAAATGTGGAAACAGTGGATGAGTCTAGGGGAAATTTAAACTAGAATCAGACGGTAATGACAGGTCAGATTATCAGTCTGATATTATATCCGCTAATACTAAATTGTCCGGAACCTATGACCTAGATATAAAGAGTGATCTCTTAGAAGATTTAGTAGAGGAAAAGGTACAATCCGCAAAGGTTAATGGGATTTCTATTGTGGAATTGAATGTGTTGGGGGCGCAGGTTGATGTTTTGTTAGATAGTGATGGTGAGAGTGGTAGGGCAAAGTGTACAATGGTGGCTGTGGTAAACCTTGGTACAAGTATTAAGGAGAAGGATAGTCTGGAAGGTGTTCTAAGTTTACGTTTTCAACTTAGTGAGGAGAGATCATAAGGAGAAGATTAGATTAATTGGTCAGTGGGGTAGAGGAATAAAGAACGATAATCAGGAGATAAGTAGGAATGTTTGCCAGAAATTAGATGAGAAGGAGCAGCAGGTAGAGGTTATTGATAAAGCAGTAGAAGAGGAGAAGAAACTACAGTTAGAGGTGATGTTAGGTGAAATTGGAGTAGATGAACGGCAGGTAGAGGAAATTCTAGGTGAATGTAGAGTAGAAGTTGAGGAAAGGCTGGAAATAGATGATGGTAGAATAGATGTGCAGCAATTAAGGGAATTGGTAGGTGATAGTTACTTAGATGAGAATGACCAGCAGTTAAAGGAGATGTTACGCGAATGTAGAGTAGAGGATGAGGAAAGGCTGGAAGTAGGAAATAGTATATTTGATGTGTGTAACCAGATGATCAGGGGTGGAAATCTGCAGGGAGATCCCAGTAGACTGGGAACACAGGAGGTGGAAGTAAGGAATTATAAGAGTAGAAAAAAAAGGATAGGTCCTTGTGCATAATTTCTAGAAGATGAAGGGAGAATTCTGTACGGTACATATAATGTACAGTTATTACGGAAGTATAGGTACATCTATGCCTGGCATTTAGGGATAGGTATTTTGAATGCAGAGTTTATGATTTAGTTAATTATATTCATGTATATTCTTATGTGTGTAAGAAGTGTGTATGTGATGGATGTATATTTGGAATTAAATGTGTAGGGGGCGTGTTACGCGACTTCGTTATTATTATGATTCATGTTTTGAGGCATATTATGTCTATCTTGTGATCTATCTTAGGATATATTTGCACAGGGTACATTTGTTGGTTTGCTGTAATGTACATATCTTTTAGTGAGAATGTTATTTAATTTTCTTTCTTATCTTTAGTCAATCCATTAATTCTGTCTTTTTAAATATCTTTTGGCCATAATTTACCTTGGTTTTTGCATCTGTTAATTTGATTTGGTACAGTAATTTTGAATAATTGAAATATGATTTCTAAGTTTTCGTAAATGGCAATTATATGGAGATATGAAGACTGGTTATGATAGACCCTACATAATGATGCAGTAACCACAGTAACTCGTGCAATTTTAGTTAATGGAATATACTTCAATGGCAACTGGACAAAGTAAATCAACTCGAGAGACACAAGATCTGAGCAGTTTTATACGTCATGCAATGATGTGACAAATATGGATATGGTGCATACAACAGATGTTGTTGTTTGAGTCTTCAATCTTTTGACTGGTTTGATGCAGCTCTCCATGGCTCCCTGTCCTGAGCTAATCGTTTCATCTCTACATAGCTACCACACCCTACATCCGAGGCAATCTGTTTAACATATTCTAACCTTGGTCTACCCCTACAGTTCTTGTCCTCGACCCTTCCTTCCATAACTTAAGCTTGCTATTCCTGGGTGTCTTAGTATGTGTCCTACCAACCTATCTCTTCTCTTCATACAACAGATAGCTATATGTATGGTAACTTCCTTGACTACCAAGCAATTCAGCTGGACTACCAGGGAGATAAACTCCTCATGTTGATTCTCTTGCCACGAGGTTGTGGAGATAGCAGAGAACTGGATGAACTCTCTCGGACTGTGAACCTCACTGCTGTTCAAATTGGAATGAGGCGAACAAAAGTTGATGTGACTCTCCCCAAGTTCAAGATGGAACAGACTATTCACATGAATGAAGATATGCAAAAGATGAATATGCTGCCAAGGATCTTCACAGTGGAGGGTTTCGTGGAACTATGTATGATAGAATGCCTGATGGATATAACATCTCAGCACCCTTGTCGACAAAAATGGAAAAATCCTGGTGAAGGGTCTTCATGAAGATGTTGCTACAATTACTGAAGACATAGATGGTCTTGGACTTGGTATCTAACGTACTTATGGATATTTGGGTTAAATGTGTATCAGAAATCCCTCAAAATGACTTTGTTGTCAAGATTTCTGGGGGCGAATGTGACATTTTTTATCATAGTAGCGCTTCGGTGGTAAGATCATGAACTATGCATATTTGAGTGCCAATCTGTGGAATCCATGGAGGAGGATCTATCAGTAGAGGAAGTGGCTTATCTTAGAAAAGGCAAGAAGATGAGATATATGAACAATGGATGTGGGAGGATTTTTAAAATCATTATTGTAGGTTTGGAGATTATGATATGGGTATGTGCTTGTATATGTGAACTGGAAGATTTTGTTACACTGAATGAACGTGTCTGGATTGTTTATCATTGCTGGTCCCGTAATTCTTCTAGTAGAGAAGATTGCTTTTAATAAAGAAAGATCTAGGAAATCATATACTTTTACTGGAGCAAAACAAATTTATTATATATGATATTCAAATTTCTCCTCAAACCGTAAGTAACATTCCCTGTAATTGATTGTATATTGCAGTAGATATCTAAACTTGCTTTCCTCACTGATGGTATCTTGGTTGGTATTCAGAAATACCCTACCCCTTGAGATTGTAGAGGACTTGTTTTTCTATTTCATTGAACTCATAGATTTAATTTGTATATGAGTTTTCGCCCACCCGGATTTTTCTTCTAATCCATAAACCTTTTTCAGGTGTTACTTTAATGGTGGGATTGGTTGTTGGTTCTTATATTTACCCTTTCAGTAATAATTTTAACATTCCTTTTTATAACAACAACTTAGGGGAACCATTAGTAAAAGACATCACAACTTGTGGAACTGACATTAAAATTTTTGTTTGAGGAATCATATTGCCTGATAGGAGACTAGTCGTTTCGACTCTCGAATTTTAATAATTTCATTTAAACCAAGTATTCTGACATTGTGTCATAGCTTCAAATTAAATTCTTATTAAATTTAATGTGAGCACTTTAATGTAACAACATATTGAACCCGCTGAGCTATGGTTCATGTGATATTTTTTTTATGACAGAGCATTTATGATGGGATGTTGTACTTTTGAACACACCCAGGAAGCCACGTGAAGCTGAGAGATCACGCGATACTTTGAAGTAGCGGTGAATCGCACTTTTGACTTTGGTGTAAACTACTAATTACTATCTGAGGTCTTATTAATTATTTTTATCTTTCCTACGAGACTCAGAATATTCCATTTCGTCATGCTGCATTATTAAAACATTTTGGAGAATGTTTATTTTTACTTTAGGTAAGGTAATACCCTTGCAGATACGCAAAAAGGAACGTAAGTAGTCGCTCAACGTTTTCGTTTTGACGACCTACTTTCTAGAGACACCCAGTACCGAAGCACTGCGTCTTGAGAATCCACCTTGTGTAGGCGTGGAATTACATTTGTCCTACGAGACGTAGAAGAATATCCGCTGTTTAGCGTTAAAAGTGATTATAAGGTGCCATCGAGCATGCAAATACTAATATTCACTGTCGATGGAGTCCAGTGAATTAAATAAGAAGCTTGGGAAATAATTATTAGCAAGTATAGTGTATTGCACAACATTGCTGTGACATCACATATTACCCACGCGTATGTGGAGGGCAGATGCCTAGTGGAAATATACAGGTAATAGTGTTACAATTATCCTGAATAAGTGTGATTATAATTGTATGAGATATTTAAATTGCCAAAGTGGAAATTTCATCTTTGACACGTCGTATAATTCACGGATGCTGCGTGATACAAAAGTAGCGTCACTAGCACGTGCAGCATTACAAAATAGTGTTAGCTCACATGCTAATCCACATCTGCAAGATTAAGGCTGTGTCGTATTTTATAATTGAAGCCTATAATAGTCACGACGGACATTATAATTTTGGAAGTGAGAGGATGAATAATCACGCAACTTATTTCGCTACCCACATGATTGGACTTTTCTTCACCATGGTTGAAGCAGTCACCATGGGCTAATACCATCCCGGTATGGGGGGGTGACGTTTCTACAGGAACCAGCGTGATGGTGGAACTTCCAGAACGATGAACGAGAGGGAAGGAGCCAAAATGCCATTTCCAGGCATATCCACGAAGATGTCGACAGGGACAAATCGAACCCTGGTCTTTGGGGGAGTCCAGATGGGAATCCTGATGAGGAGGATACCGATCCAGAGAGCCAGAGAGGTTTTTGTACAACCCTTGTTGTGGAATAGAGAGCTGAGTGAGAGCTCCTCCATTTCGTGAGTTTTTGTCACACCCCTTCTTTGTTCTAGTTTCTGGTGGTATAGTAGTTTTAATGTAGTTTGTGAATCAACCACACTCAGTGTCAGCCATTTTTCTAGGTAGGGATGTAACTAGATTAGTTAGATGTCATTTATTTCAGTTTAGAGTGAGACACCCTTGGGGTCAGACATTTTGGTCAGCCCTGGTGCAGCTTGGTGAACGTCGTGGAACGTCAATGCCTACCTTTTTGCTGAACCTGATCGTAGTCATTTTGAGGCTATTTTGTTCAACCCTACTTGGGGTAATTTTCAAGTCTTTGCTGACTGTAGTTATGGCAATCAGATGCCTTGGTTATTAATTGACTGCATTCTTCGCAGCCATCCTTTGTTACACCCCTGACTGTCGTTAGAACGGTCGTATCATTTAGGTAGTCGACAGTAACTACCAGTTTGTAAATGCATCATATTTCATTTTGAATAAGCTCAGAAGCTATTCTTGGTCATGTTTGAACCTAACAACTAGAAGGAATGTTTCGTTGCCTAGCATCGAACGCGGTTCCCAACGTATCATTAAGCAGATCTAGTGTGTGAATTTGTGCCACATTTATCATATTTTTCTTGTGTCGTGTGAGACACGTTTTTATTTGATGTTCTAGCAACTACTGAGTTGCATTTTTAAAGCAAAGAGCTTCAGTTATTGTAAGTTTACTTTCATTTAGACGTCTTTGGTAGAAAGACGGAATTGTATTACTATACTCAGATTTATAGCGTGCGTTTGATACACGGACTCTGTAGAGATCCGTAACCTATGGTAAAGTTTTTTATGCACCGGCCAAGTGCAGGTTTTGTATTGATTAAATCGCCGGCCTTGAATAAACTGGTTAGGTAACCCAGTGACCTAGAGCACGCCTGCTTCATTGTGAGACAAAACTACTATAGACGAGGACAGAGTACAATTTGTATTCGCTTTTCCTTTCATTGCTATTTTGCTTATGGAAATCAGTTTCCACTCTTGTATTTGATCACTTGTTTTATGGATCGGTTTTTGTTAGTTTAACGCTCTGTTGCGTGTATTGTCGTATGACAGGTACAGTTATGTAAGGTTTTCTATAGGATGGTGAAGTCTACCCTGTTATAGCAGGATGTTATGCTTTGTCCGGGGATGATCCCGTTGACCAGATGTTATTGGAAGGTAACTGTTGTACAGGCCTATCCCAGAGTTATTGAACGCGAGCTTAGCGCCACTGGTAACCCGTGTTATTGTGTGTCCGAGTTGTTATACTCGTTGATTATATTCCGACTGTTAAGTCGAGGCTTTTTGGTGGAGAATGATCTCAGTTGGAGACACTCCGTGCCCAGGCTATTGTCAATGTTATTCGCCATAAACCTACGATAAACCTATAAACCGACATCCTAATAATAAGACGCATAATTGTTGTAAAACAAGCCTAACTAACGATTCTTTCTATCTAACTTTGTTCTTTGCATTCTGGAACTGTTGACATAGCCGTGCAGTTGAAGATAATTTCCTTGTGAGGAAATGACTAGGACAGTTGACATTTTTGTAGCGACCTGAAGCATGTGCGAACCTAGAGTTCGTAGCTTGTGGAGCTCAGGCCATGCGATGTCAGACGTGGTCTCAACTGCGCATTCGTCACCGTAACTATACACATTAGATGACTATGGTTTACAAAGAGTAAACCAGGGTGTAGGCAGGAATCTCTATATATATAAGAATGAAAGTTTGTCTGTTTTTTCTGAATTTCTACGTACATTTGCGTTTTTTCCGCGTTTTAGACTGTTTTATGACGGATGGGCGCGAAAATGAAATTTTTGTCTGTCTCTCTGTCTGTCTGTTTGTTTGCCTGTGGACATTTTTGTGTCCTTGTAACTCGAGAACGGCTGAGTGGATCAACGTGAAATTTGGTACAGATATCCTTCAGAGGCAATACACCAATCATTGATGTAACTCTTCTCTGTACCTCTCATAAAAGGGGGCCTACCCCCTTAAAATACATGCTGAAATAGGCGTAGAAGGGCGAGACAAAGCTCATTTTCAGCCCCTCAATGTGAGAAACGAAACTCGGGGGCCCTAAAGGGCCCCCGAAAACCACATTTTAAGGCCCTAAAAACAATAGTTTTTGAGATATTCGCAGAAAATTAATTTCATTTAATACAATAATGAAAAGAAGCTAGCCGGTAACCATGGCAACAGAAATTCACAGGTTCATATATTGCTGTAATATAAGACGCAATACAATTCCATTTATTACATTACTGAGATAGTTTGCAAACGGCTAGAAGGTTATAACGGAACCAAACTAGGCTGTAAAATTCATCAATACATATAATGCGCTTAAGGGGGTCATGGGGTTCTCTAGAATTTTTTCACGCGATTTACACGTGCTGGTGTGCTACGGAAGATCTATTATATCCCTATCCCTATATTGTTATATTATTATTATAATTAATATTATTATTACACTACGGAAAGGAAGAGTCCAGAGGACTGGAAAAGGGAATAATTGTCCCGATCTTCAAGAAAGGTAGTAGAACAGAATGCAGACATTATCGGAAAATAAAACTGATGAGTCATTGTGCAAAGATGTTTCAGAAAGTTTTGGAAAGGAGAATTAGGACAAGGATAGAAGGAGGGATGAGGGAAGAACAACATGGCTTCAGAGCAGGAAGGTCTACAGTGGATTTGATTTTTACTGTAAGGCAGTTACAAGAACAGCACTGTGAGTATGGAACAGATCTACTGATGGCCTTCCTGTACACTGAGAAAGCATATGACAGTGTATGCAGAAACAAAGTATGGAAGTCCCTGGAGGATAGAGGAGTAGAAAAATGGACTATAAGGAGGATAAGGGAGATGTACAAGGGAAGCGTGAGCTGTGTGAAAGTGGGAGGAGAGAGATTGGACTGGGTGGATCAGAGAAACGGCCTGAAACAAGGAAGTGCACTGGCACCGTTACTTTTCATTGTGGTGATGGATGACATAATGACCCGAGTGGCACAAGTAATTGGGGAAGGAAAGATGAAAGCAATGGTGTTAGCGGATGACTTGATGATTTGGGGAAACAAGGAGGAGGAGGTACATGAACAGTTGGACGTGTGGGAAGGAATAATACAAGGATATGGGATGAAATTTAGCATAAATAAGAGTGAGAGGGTGATCACAACAAGGAAGAAGGAAAGAACCACAACGGGAATAACAATTGGTGGGGAACAGCTGAAGAAAGTGGAGAGTTTCAAGTATCTGGAAGAAACTATAGAGAAAAAATGAGCGGGGGAGACAGGCAGAAGCATTCCGGAGGAGTGTGAGAAGCATGTTATGGAGCAAGGATGTCCCTCAGAACAGAAAAAAGATCATATATCCGACGTATTATGCCCCTATCCTGACGTATGCCTCGGAGACCTGGGCTATGAAAGGAAGGGAGAAGAGCAAAATACAGGCCAGTGAGATGAGCTTCTTGAGAAGCAGTATTGGAGTTACAATGATGGACAGAATAAGAAATGAGAGGACCAGAGAATTAATAAAGGAGGAACCATTACGGGATGGTATAGAGAAATCTAGACTTAGATGGCATGGACATGTAAAACGAATGGAGGATAAGAGGATACCCAGGAGGATACACGAGACGAAGTGGGAAGGAAAGAGACCGAGAGGAAGACCGAGAGGAAGACCGAGAGACAGGTGGCTGAAAGGGATGGAAGAAAGCGTGAAGAAGAGAGGAAAAGACTGGACAGGGGTGGAAGCTGAGATATGATGGGAAGACAGAAGACGTTGGAGTGGCCTGTGTTCCAAACAGACCCGGCCAACGGCTGGAAACTGTGCAAGAGGATGATGATGATGATACTACGGCCTACAACGACGAGACAAAGCTCATTTTCAGCCCCTTGGTGTCAGAAAAAAAAAGAAACTCGGGGCCCCTAAACAGTCGTAAAGGGTCCCCGGAAACTACATTTTAATGCTCTAAAACCAAGAGTTTCTGAGATATTCCCAGAAAACTAATTTCATTTAATAAACTAATGTAGGAGAATGCAAGCCAGTAACCATGACAACAGTGTCTCAAAAAGGTACATCCAACTTTCCATCTATTTCTGCAAGAAGTAATGCCACTCCATTTATTAAATTTCTGTGAAAGTTTGCAAATGGCTATAAGGTTATCACGGAACCAACAAAAACTGTAAAATTCATCAATGCGCTTAAGGGGGTCAAGAGGTACCCTGAATTTTTTCACAAGACTTAAACGTGCGATGTGTCGTAAAGAAGGTCTATTATATCTTCAAACAGCAACATTATTTTCAAAAATTCCTGAATTGAAATAGTTTATTTTTTATTTTATTTTTTTGCTTTTAGGAATTTGGGCCTTTGGAGGCTAAAAAAACTGAATTTTCATGCACCAAAACCCTTTATAATTTATTAAAGAGGTCTTCCTCTGGATGCGCACTTGACACAACAGTGTGGGTCAGTTTTTATGTGACGTGAATTGCATTTCGTCTACGAGGTTTTCAATTTTATTTTCACGTCAGGAAGTACACGTTAGGTAAATTAGTTTCAGAGCATATTTCAACTAATCATTTATTTTTGTCGACAAACAGGTTACAAGCCCCTAATCATTGCAACAGTAGCTCAATTGATTACGTTTGGTTATTAATACCGACGACCGTTCGAAGAATGGGTACTTCTGCTAGTTTTTAATAAAACTACTGTGTCTATTTCGTTATTAATTTATGATGTCAAGTGTATTAAACCCTACATGTTACTTTATTGTGTGCTGTTAGCACATAGTTATTAAGCATAATTAAATTGTTGTTTTTCATGGCTGTACACTTAGCTTTTGGATGTAATTGTTTTCTTTTACGGACGTCATCGCCGTAAATTTAGTTAATTGATAGGACTTAGCTAGTTGAATTAATGTTAAATTTAAATGTCGAAATGGTACCATCCTAACCTAGATTTATTTTACTACCCTGTTAAATGTAAATTCAGATATTAGCTTGATCTTGTAACTTGAACTAGGGACTTGCGTCGTACCATATTCCTAGCGTTGCTGTTGTTGCTTTATCATTGTGAGTTAGATCTTTCGCGAGGGTTTTCAGTAACTTCTCAGGTAGGGGACCTGTTCTTTATCTTTGTTTATTTATTAATTTGCGGACTAGCCGATTATAACCCTCCGAACTAGGCTAGGGGCTTGTGAATTTTAATAAATTTTCACGGTGTTTTACATGAGTCTGGATGTTTATTTTCTCAGTCTAGTTTTAAGGTGAACCTTTCCTTAGGCGGTCTATGACCATCGTCACCATGTACCACGATCCCTGTGGACTACGGACTCTCGTGCCGCTTTAGCCTTTATGGAAGGTCACCTGATCCTCACGGTACTTTTTATTCGATTTATGTGTCGTTAGTTGAGTCATCGTGGTTGTTGACTCAACTAAACGGTCTCATAAAATGGCGCCCAACTCATGTGCCGACGTTAACGTGGTGACCCTCAGTACCATGTTATTTTTTTTTGAGGATCTTAATGTTGATTATTGGTAAATTGACAGGACTGGGACGAACTTAGAAAGTCGTACTGCAGATCAATTGACCGCATGGCATTCATGTTTGATAGAAGTCCATGGGGTGAGGCTTTAGTGTTGGATAAATGAAGGATAGGATTTTCTTTGATGATGCCTCATCCTAAGTAAATGTAATACTTTGCTTTGCTCACCGTTGTCTTTGTAAATGTAGAAGCACTTAGTTTGCATACTCCAGCTATACTCGTGATATTTATATAAATGAAGCAAGCTTTATACCACCAAGTAACTAATCATAGCTGTAAGTTCCAGTAGAAATTGATCCCTCACTTTCTCATATATTTCTTATCTATGGATGAGGAAACTATTCGTCGTGTGTTTGGAGAGATGTTGGCAGGTGTGAATGCCAATCTTCAACAGATTACTGCTGACTTAGGTCAGAATACTCAGGCTGTCAATACTGTAAGTGGTCATGTGGACCAGGTTAGACAGGACCTAGAAGTCAACACTCAGTCTATAAACAAGGTTAGACAGGAAGTCAACAATGTCAGTGGTCATGTGGACCAGGTTAGACAGGACTTAGAGATTAACACCCACTCTGTAAATAATGTTAGGGCTGATTTAACTCAAGTCAGGGCAGACATGGACACATATAGGATCGAAGCGAGAAATGATCTGACGGCAGGTTTAGCAGCTGTTAGGGTTGATGTCATACGACACCATCAGGAGGCTAACCAGCGCGTAGATTGCTTAACCGACCAGATGAATAGAGCTAGGGAGGAGGTGCAAAACCGATTGGAGGAGCACACAGCTCAAATTCAGACAACCTTGAATAAAGTCCAGATAGACATGAGAGCAGATCTGGAACATACCAGGGAAGAATTCGGGACTCGACTAGATCACGTCGAGGGATTTATCGGAAATGTGAAGAAGGACGTGGCAACCATGAACGTTGGTTTAATCTTGATGAGAGGAGCTGCCAATGCCGTTAATAACAACGTGAAGACTATCGTTGATGGCATGATGGAGATTAAAGAGGAACTTAACACCAACAGGAGAAACATTTCTGAATTGACGGAAACCGTAGCCAGTTTACGTGAGACAGTTGATGTTCATCATGAGGAACACAAAATTGACCTCATGTTATTGAGAGGTGACCTCAACGAACACGAAGCTACAGTCGAGGCTAAGGTAGCCGAGGTTAGAGACGATGTGGGTAAAATCCAAGAAAATATGTCCAGAGTTGAAGGAGATATCGATTCCTTACAAAAGAGATTTGAGGAAGTCGCGGTGACCGAGAGGTTAGACCTCAGTTATAACCTTAGGACGGCCATACGCGAGGTAGACACAAACCTCAAGGGAAAGGTTGACAGGATCGAGCTGCAATTGAACGACTTAGGCAACAAAGTCGCAGCCAGAACCATCCCAGGTCTTGAAGTAATAGAAAGACGCCTGGACAGACTCGAGACGACTCCAAGAGAGAGACACGTACACCCACAGATGGGAGAATCTCAGGAAACGCCTATATCTCAATCAGGAGGAATGATGCCTACCCATTTCCAACCCAGCGCGCCTATGGAATCGCAACCGTCACAATTCACTAATTTAGCGCAAGGTCAGACCTTGAACTTTGACGCTCACCCGTTTCAACCAGCATCTAATCGAATTAGTCATGAGACTAACACTCCAACGCAGAGTTACATGCAAAATACTTTCAGACCCGCGAATACGCAGGGAAATGTCACCATAATTCGTTCAAGAGAGGAGCAACCAGCTCGCTTCTCGGGAACTGGGAGCGGTGTTACTCCAGTGGAATTCCTAGCAAATGTCGAAAGCTACTTACGTGATACTATGGTAACTCCAGAGAGGGAACTAAGAGTTATAGAGCGACTGCTTGAGGGACAAGCCGGTACCTGGTTCAGAGCATTCCGATACTCATTTACAGGCTACCAAGACTTTAAGGAAGCGTTATTAAGAACATATTGGTCGAGCGACATCCAGCAGAGCATCCGAGCTGAGATGTACACTCGAAGGTACAGTTCCAATACACCTACTCGTTATGCGAATTACTTCGCAATACAGCTCGCGAAGCTCCGTTGTCTTCAGCCTCCGTTGTCCGAACAAGATTTGGTGAACACAATTGTTTGGCAGTACCCTGCGGATGTACAACGTGTGTTAATCGCTGCAGGGGCATCCACTTTCCAGCAGTGTGACCAGATACTGCGAAGGTTGGATGCTAACACAGAACAGTTTCCTACACACCGTCAGCAGAAGGCTGATAGGCGCGAGGATAGACATATGAATCTGACGACTGTTGATAAAGTGAGCCAGACGCCACAACAAACACAAACCACAGAGGATTCTGGGCGACGTGATAACAATTACAGTTATAACAGGAGAGAATGGAATAACACTCCGTATACTCGAAATCAACATGATGACCGGCGAAGTCATTGGGACCGGCGATTCGACCGAAGGACGGACGACAACCGACGTCATGAAAACAACCGCCGAGGGAATGAAGGAAGAAATCAGCAACACGGACGTATCCGTAGAGACTATCGATATAGTGGGGGTTACGACAGAAATCGAGACCCTAGATACCAGCCAGACAGGGATTGGAAAGGAAGAGCACGGGAGAGCCGTGAGTACCTCCAACAATTGAGAGAATTGCAGATCCAAGAAGAGGGAGAACGGAACCCTACTTCGAGGGAAAATAGACATTCGGCGCAGGAGACGGAGCAGAACCAGCCCAGTACTTCTCGCCATGACAGAAAAAAAAACTCCGAAAAATCAATAGATTCTTGTTTGGTTGAGCACCGAGTAACTGCCTCTATATTACTCTGGGAGCCAATCCAAGAAGACTTGTTGGACGAACGACGAACGACGAACCACAATTATGAATTAACACGTCTACCCAAGATTGTAGCCACCTTGAATGAAGTCAGTGTAGTCATACTCATCGATACTGGAGCGATGATTAGTGTAATTTCCGCCGATTGCCATGCCAGACTGAGAGCAAACTCTGAGGTGACGGAGTTGCCCATTTCAGCTGTAAGAGTCAGAGGTGTCATACCTGACCGCGTTGTAACGTGCAAAATCCAGATTTTGTGTACTGTGAAGATTTCGAGCCACGTGTACTTGCACGAATTTCTCGTAATGAAGGGCCTGCATCATGATGCCATTTTAGGCGCAGACTTCATTAGAAAATATGATGGAATCATTGACATGGGACGGAATACGGTAGAGTTCAAGCCGAACGAACCCATTCAGATGAGCCTAATTGAAGAAGAACCGGAATTCCTATCCGAAGTAGACGTAGTCGAAGCATTAAAGGGCAAGGAAATTGAGGCGACACTAGATGCCGACGAAGACGCAGAATCGTTATCAGCACCCACACATGAGGATCTTGAGGCAATACTGAACGAATACAGAGATATATTCGACACCACACCTGGTGAGATATTAGACTACGAGTATGATCTTGTATTACTGGACGATTCCCCATTCCAGAAAAGGATCTATCCGATTGCCGAGAAACATCTCGAAGAAGCTGCTAAGAAGATCCATGAGATGGAAGCAGCAGGTACAATCAAGAAATCACCGACTCCTTTCTTGAATCCCATAATACCTGTGGTTAAGGTAGATGGAAGCTTGAGACTTTGTCTTGATGCCAGAGCCTTGAATGAACGCCTAGCTCCTGAGCACGACAGACCGCCCAAGATTAGGGACATTCACAGGAAGTTCAAAGGAAAAAGGATATTTTCATCATTAGACTTGGTTCAGTCTTATTACCATATCAGATTATCTGAGCATACTCAGAAATATACTGGATTCTTGTTTGATCAGACTACTTATGTATTCCAAAAACTACCATTTGGATTGAAAAATGCCGGAGCCGCATTAATCAGAGCACTTGATGCCAAGCTGACTCATGAAGTGAAGCAGAAAGTAATATGTTATGTGGATGACATAATCATAGCTTCGGGAACAGAAGAAGAGCATTTAAAGACATTGCGCCTTGTTTTTGAGAGTCTCCGACAGGCAAATTTTAAGGTCAAGTTTGACAAGTGTCGATTTTTTTTCAGGAAGAAGTGAAATTCGTAGGACACATAATCAATGGAGAAGGATATAGACCGAATCCGGCAAAGATTAGAACTGTTGCTGCATTTCCAACACCAACCCGTGTGAAACACGTGAGACAATTCTTAGGAATTCTCCAATTCTTTGCTGCTCATTGTGAGAAGTATTCCGAAACTGTTGCACCACTGCAAGGATTATTGGAAAAGAACTGCAGGTGGAACTGGAATGATGAATGCGAGATAGCTTTCAGGAGAGCTAAACAGATGCTTGTGGACTCAATTCAGTTAGAATATCCAGATTACTCTCGGAACTTTATTCTAGAAACTGATGCATCTGCCATTGGTATAGGAGCCATTTTACTGCAGGAAGATGATGAGAAGAAACGTCATTACATCGCTTTCTTAAGCCGACGTTTAAGAGCACATGAATCTCACTACTTCACGACCGAGATAGAAGCACTTGCAATTGTTTACGCACTTGAATACTGGCAGAAACTTCTGTTAGGTCAGAGGATTATTGTGAGAACCGATCATCATGCGTTGACCTTCATCTTGAGAACAAGACTGGCAAGCGACAGGATCACACGTTGGACGCTGTTTCTCCAACAGTTCGATTTGGAAATAGTTTATCGACCAGGCAGAGAGAATGTGTTGGCCGACATCCTCAGCCGGAATCCTGAAGCTCCTGTTAATGCCATAGACATCGAGGGAGAATGCGAGGAACACCTTCGCCGATTTCGTCATTTACCTGAAGGACAGCGACGTGAGGAGGAACTCAGACATATTATCCGTTTCCTAGAACGAAGAATGGATCCACAGGATGATCATTATGCAAGGATTGCTGTTGTTGCAGATGATTATTTGATTTATCATCGTGTCTTATACAAGTTTGTAGACGAGGACCACACTCAACTGCGTGCAGTTATTCCTAGGAGATACCAAGAATCTGTTATTCTTATGGTACATTTATCCATTGGACATGGTGGAACAGACAAAACCATTGCAACTATCAAGGAGTCTTTCACATGGAAAGGGTTAGGAGCCACCGTTAGACAGTGTTTACGTGCTTGCGACGCATGCCAGCGGAACAAGTACACGTCACACTTGCTGAAGGAACAACCTAGACCAATACTACCAACTCAACCTAGATAGTTGTATGCACAGGACCTGTATGGCCCAATACCTAAGGCTCGTCGTGGGAATCGATACATCGATGTAACGGTGGATGTGTTCACGAAATATACGATGCTTCATCCGATTCAAACAGCTACTGCACATCAGATTATTCAGAGGATTAGACGTCAAGTGATGCCGGAGGCAGGAAAGCCACAATTCTTGTTGACTGATCACGGATCACAGTACACCTCAGCAGAATTTGCCAATGCCATGAATGAGCTTGAAATAGGTCATGTTTTATCATCTATTCGACATCCAGAGAGCAACCCAGCAGAATGCGTGATGTCTATTATCGCAAAATTCTGTCGATTATATTGTCAAGAAGAACACTGGCGATGGACTGAAGTCCTTGTTATTATGGCAAAATGTATTAATTCAACAGTACATGAGAGCACTGGTCAGATACCTATGGTCTTGCATTTGAACCAGATGCCGCTGAGACTATGGGATCGTGTGATTGTAAATCCACCTTGTTTACAACCATCACATGCCAGCAGACTTTTAGCTGCGAGAGAGACTATGGACAGACAAGCTGCCAAGCGCTTGAGAAGAACTAGACGCCAGTGGTTTAGAGAACCACTAGTAGAAGGAGACCTTATCCTTATAAGGAGACCCGGAATTTCTAGTCCTATAGACCGCACATATGGGAAATTTCTATCCTTGTATTATGGCCCTAGTCGTATCCGACAGCCTTTAAACAATGGAAGTTATGTGATAGAAGACATTAGGACAGGAGAGCGCATTGGGACCTTTAATGCAGCCAATCTAAAAAAAATATCACTCTTGAATGAATTTCAAAGCAAATAAAAATGTTATCCCAACATTTTATTTGAAACGACAGAGAGGCAGATGAACCCGCTGAGCTATGGTTCATGTGATATTTTTTTATGACAGAGCATTTATGATGGGATGTTGTACTTTTGAACACACCCAGGAAGCCACGTGAAGCTGAGAGATCACGCGATACTTTGAAGTAGCGGTGAATCGCACTTTTGACTTTGGTGTAAACTACTAATTACTATCTGAGGTCTTATTAATTATTTTTATCTTTCCTACGAGACTTAGAATATTCCATTTCGTCATGCTGCATTATTAAAACATTTTGGAGAATGTTTATTTTTACTTTAGGTAAGGTAATACCCTTGCAGATACGCAAAAAGGAACGTAAGTAGTCGCTCAACGTTTTCGTTTTGACGACCTACTTTCTAGAGACACCCAGTACCGAAGCACTGCGTCTTGAGAATCCGCCTTGTGTAGGCGTGGAATTACATTTGTCCTACGAGACGTAGAAGAATATCCGCTGTTTAGCGTTAAAAGTGATTATAAGGTGCCATCGAGCATGCAAATACTAATATTCACTGTCGATGGAGTCCAGTGAATTAAATAAGAAGCTTGGGAAATAATTATTGGCAAGTATAGTGTATTGCACAACATTGCTGTGACATCACATATTACCCACGCGTATGTGGAGGGCAGATGCCTAGTGGAAATATACAGGTAATAGTGTTACAATTATCCTGAATAAGTGTGATTATAATTGTATGAGATATTTAAATTGCCAAAGTGGAAATTTCATCTTTGAAACGTCGTATAATTCACGGATGCTGCGTGATACAAAAGTAGCGTCACTAGCACGTGCAGCATTACAAAATAGTGTTAGCTCACATGCTAATCCACATCTGCAAGATTAAGGCTGTGTCGTATTTTATAATTGAAGCCTATAATAGTCACGACGGACATTATAATTTTGGAAGTGAGAGGATGAATAATCACGCAACTTATTTCGCTACCCACATGATTGGACTTTTCTTCACCATGGTTGAAGCAGTCACCATGGGCTAATACCATCCCGGTATGGGGGGGTGACGTTTCTACAGGAACCAGCGTGATGGTGGAACTTCCAGAACGATGAACGAGAGGGAAGGAGCCAAAATGCCATTTCCAGGCATATCCACGAAGATGTCGACAGGGACAAATCGAACCCTGGTCTTTGGGGGAGTCCAGATGGGAATCCTGATGAGGAGGATACCGATCCAGAGAGCCAGAGAGGTTTTTGTACAACCCTTGTTGTGGAATAGAGAGCTGAGTGAGAGCTCCTCCATTTCGTGAGTTTTTGTCACACCCCTTCTTTGTTCTAGTTTCTGGTGGTATAGTAGTTTTAATGTAGTTTGTGAATCAACCACACTCAGTGTCAGCCATTTTTCTAGGTAGGGATGTAACTAGATTAGTTAGATGTCATTTATTTCAGTTTAGAGTGAGACACCCTTGGGGTCAGACATTTTGGTCAGCCCTGGTGCAGCTTGGTGAACGTCGTGGAACGTCAATGCCTACCTTTTTGCTGAACCTGATCGTAGTCATTTTGAGGCTATTTTGTTCAACCCTACTTGGGGTAATTTTCAAGTCTTTGCTGACTGTAGTTATGGCAATCAGATGCCTTGGTTATTAATTGACTGCATTCTTCGCAGCCATCCTTTGTTACACCCCTGACTGTCGTTAGAACGGTCGTATCATTTAGGTAGTCGACAGTAACTACCAGTTTGTAAATGCATCATATTTCATTTTGAATAAGCTCAGAAGCTATTCTTGGTCATGTTTGAACCTAACAACTAGAAGGAATGTTTCGTTGCCTAGCATCGAACGCGGTTCCCAACGTATCATTAAGCAGATCTAGTGTGTGAATTTGTGCCACATTTATCATATTTTTCTTGTGTCGTGTGAGACACGTTTTTATTTGATGTTCTAGCAACTACTGAGTTGCATTTTTAAAGCAAAGAGCTTCAGTTATTGTAAGTTTACTTTCATTTAGACGTCTTTGGTAGAAAGACGGAATTGTATTACTATACTCAGATTTATAGCGTGCGTTTGATACACGGACTCTGTAGAGATCCGTAACCTATGGTAAAGTTTTTTATGCACCGGCCAAGTGCAGGTTTTGTATTGATTAAATCGCCGGCCTTGAATAAACTGGTTAGGTAACCCAGTGACCTAGAGCACGCCTGCTTCATTGTGAGACAAAACTACTATAGACGAGGACAGAGTACAATTTGTATTCGCTTTTCCTTTCATTGCTATTTTGCTTATGGAAATCAGTTTCCACTCTTGTATTTGATCACTTGTTTTATGGATCGGTTTTTGTTAGTTTAACGCTCTGTTGCGTGTATTGTCGTATGACAGGTACAGTTATGTAAGGTTTTCTATAGGATGGTGAAGTCTACCCTGTTATAGCAGGATGTTATGCTTTGTCCGGGGATGATCCCGTTGACCAGATGTTATTGGAAGGTAACTGTTGTACAGGCCTATCCCAGAGTTATTGAACGCGAGCTTAGCGCCGCTGGTAACCCGTGTTATTGTGTGTCCGAGTTGTTATACTCGTTGATTATATTCCGACTGTTAAGTCGAGGCTTTTTGGTGGAGAATGATCTCAGTTGGAGACACTCCGTGCCCAGGCTATTGTCAATGTTATTCGCCATAAACCTACGATAAACCTATAAACCGACATCCTAATAATAAGACGCATAATTGTTGTAAAACAAGCCTAACTAACGATTCTTTCTATCTAACTTTGTTCTTTGCATTCTGGAACTGTTGACATAGCCGTGCAGTTGAAGATAATTTCCTTGTGAGGAAATGACTAGGACAGTTGACATTTTTGTAGCGACCTGAAGCATGTGCGAACCTAGAGTTCGTAGCTTGTGGAGCTCAGGCCATGCGATGTCAGACGTGGTCTCAACTGCGCATTCGTCACCGTAACTATACACATTAGATGACTATGGTTTACAAAGAGTAAACCAGGGTGTAGGCAGGAATCTCTATATATATAAGAATGAAAGTTTGTCTGTTTTTTCTGAATTTCTACGTACATTTGCGTTTTTTCCGCGTTTTAGACTGTTTTATGACGGATGGGCGCGAAAATGAAATTTTTGTCTGTCTCTCTGTCTGTCTGTTTGTTTGCCTGTGGACATTTTTGTGTCCTTGTAACTCGAGAACGGCTGAGTGGATCAACGTGAAATTTGGTACAGATATCCTTCAGAGGCAATACACCAATCATTGATGTAACTCTTCTCTGTACCTCTCATAAAAGGGGGCCTACCCCCTTAAAATACATGCTGAAATAGGCGTAGAAGGGCGAGACAAAGCTCATTTTCAGCCCCTCAATGTGAGAAACGAAACTCGGGGGCCCTAAAGGGCCCCCGAAAACCACATTTTAAGGCCCTAAAAACAATAGTTTTTGAGATATTCGCAGAAAATTAATTTCATTTAATACAATAATGAAAAGAAGCTAGCCGGTAACCATGGCAACAGAAATTCACAGGTTCATATATTGCTGTAATATAAGACGCAATACAATTCCATTTATTACATTACTGAGATAGTTTGCAAACGGCTAGAAGGTTATAACGGAACCAAACTAGGCTGTAAAATTCATCAATACATATAATGCGCTTAAGGGGGTCATGGGGTTCTCTAGAATTTTTTCACGCGATTTACACGTGCTGGTGTGCTACGGAAGATCTATTATATCCCTATCCCTATATTGTTATATTATTATTATAATTAATATTATTATTACACTACGGAAAGGAAGAGTCCAGAGGACTGGAAAAGGGAATAATTGTCCCGATCTTCAAGAAAGGTAGTAGAACAGAATGCAGACATTATCGGAAAATAAAACTGATGAGTCATTGTGCAAAGATGTTTCAGAAAGTTTTGGAAAGGAGAATTAGGACAAGGATAGAAGGAGGGATGAGGGAAGAACAACATGGCTTCAGAGCAGGAAGGTCCACAGTGGATTTGATTTTTACTGTAAGGCAGTTACAAGAACAGCACTGTGAGTATGGAACAGATCTACTGATGGCCTTCCTGTACACTGAGAAAGCATATGACAGTGTATGCAGAAACAAAGTATGGAAGTCCCTGGAGGATAGAGGAGTAGAAAAATGGACTATAAGGAGGATAAGGGAGATGTACAAGGGAAGCGTGAGCTGTGTGAAAGTGGGAGGAGAGAGATTGGACTGGGTGGATCAGAGAAACGGCCTGAAACAAGGAAGTGCACTGGCACCGTTACTTTTCATTGTGGTGATGGATGACATAATGACCCGAGTGGCACAAGTAATTGGGGAAGGAAAGATGAAAGCAATGGTGTTAGCGGATGACTTGATGATTTGGGGAAACAAGGAGGAGGAGGTACATGAACAGTTGGACGTGTGGGAAGGAATAATACAAGGATATGGGATGAAATTTAGCATAAATAAGAGTGAGAGGGTGATCACAACAAGGAAGAAGGAAAGAACCACA
Source organism: Meconema thalassinum (assembly GCA_946902985.2). Taxonomy (NCBI): domain Eukaryota; kingdom Metazoa; phylum Arthropoda; class Insecta; order Orthoptera; family Tettigoniidae; genus Meconema; species Meconema thalassinum. The sequence goes on along the minus strand of OX336400.1, from coordinate 81,797,938 downwards.
ACGGGAATAACAATTGGTGGGGAACAGCTGAAGAAAGTGGAGAGTTTCAAGTATCTGGAAGAAACTATAGAGAAAAAATGAGCGGGGGAGACAGGCAGAAGCATTCCGGAGGAGTGTGAGAAGCATGTTATGGAGCAAGGATGTCCCTCAGAACAGAAAAAAGATCATATATCCGACGTATTATGCCCCTATCCTGACGTATGCCTCGGAGACCTGGGCTATGAAAGGAAGGGAGAAGAGCAAAATACAGGCCAGTGAGATGAGCTTCTTGAGAAGCAGTATTGGAGTTACAATGATGGACAGAATAAGAAATGAGAGGACCAGAGAATTAATAAAGGAGGAACCATTACGGGATGGTATAGAGAAATCTAGACTTAGATGGCATGGACATGTAAAACGAATGGAGGATAAGAGGATACCCAGGAGGATACACGAGACGAAGTGGGAAGGAAAGAGACCGAGAGGAAGACCGAGAGGAAGACCGAGAGACAGGTGGCTGAAAGGGATGGAAGAAAGCGTGAAGAAGAGAGGAAAAGACTGGACAGGGGTGGAAGCTGAGATATGATGGGAAGACAGAAGACGTTGGAGTGGCCTGTGTTCCAAACAGACCCGGCCAACGGCTGGAAACTGTGCAAGAGGATGATGATGATGATACTACGGCCTACAACGACGAGACAAAGCTCATTTTCAGCCCCTTGGTGTCAGAAAAAAAAAGAAACTCGGGGCCCCTAAACAGTCGTAAAGGGTCCCCGGAAACTACATTTTAATGCTCTAAAACCAAGAGTTTCTGAGATATTCCCAGAAAACTAATTTCATTTAATAAACTAATGTAGGAGAATGCAAGCCAGTAACCATGACAACAGTGTCTCAAAAAGGTACATCCAACTTTCCATCTATTTCTGCAAGAAGTAATGCCACTCCATTTATTAAATTTCTGTGAAAGTTTGCAAATGGCTATAAGGTTATCACGGAACCAACAAAAACTGTAAAATTCATCAATGCGCTTAAGGGGGTCAAGAGGTACCCTGAATTTTTTCACAAGACTTAAACGTGCGATGTGTCGTAAAGAAGGTCTATTATATCTTCAAACAGCAACATTATTTTCAAAAATTCCTGAATTGAAATAGTTTATTTTTTATTTTATTTTTTTGCTTTTAGGAATTTGGGCCTTTGGAGGCTAAAAAAACTGAATTTTCATGCACCAAAACCCTTTATAATTTATTAAAGAGGTCTTCCTCTGGATGCGCACTTGACACAACAGTGTGGGTCAGTTTTTATGTGACGTGAATTGCATTTCGTCTACGAGGTTTTCAATTTTATTTTCACGTCAGGAAGTACACGTTAGGTAAATTAGTTTCAGAGCATATTTCAACTAATCATTTATTTTTGTCGACAAACAGGTTACAAGCCCCTAATCATTGCAACAGTAGCTCAATTGATTACGTTTGGTTATTAATACCGACGAACGTTCGAAGAATGGGTACTTCTGCTAGTTTTTAATAAAACTACTGTGTCTATTTCGTTATTAATTTATGATGTCAAGTGTATTAAACCCTACATGTTACTTTATTGTGTGCTGTTAGCACATAGTTATTAAGCATAATTAAATTGTTGTTTTTCATGGCTGTACACTTAGCTTTTGGATGTAATTGTTTTCTTTTACGGACGTCATCGCCGTAAATTTAGTTAATTGATAGGACTTAGCTAGTTGAATTAATGTTAAATTTAAATGTCGAAATGGTACCATCCTAACCTAGATTTATTTTGCTACCCTGTTAAATGTAAATTCAGATATTAGCTTGATCTTGTAACTTGAACTAGGGACTTGCGTCGTACCATATTCCTAGCGTTGCTGTTGTTGCTTTATCATTGTGAGTTAGATCTTTCGCGAGGGTTTTCAGTAACTTCTCAGGTAGGGGACCTGTTCTTTATCTTTGTTTATTTATTAATTTGCGGACTAGCCGATTATAACCCTCCGAACTAGGCTAGGGGCTTGTGAATTTTAATAAATTTTCACGGTGTTTTACATGAGTCTGGATGTTTATTTTCTCAGTCTAGTTTTAAGGTGAACCTTTCCTTAGGCGGTCTATGACCATCGTCACCATGTACCACGATCCCTGTGGACTACGGACTCTCGTGCCGCTTTAGCCTTTATGGAAGGTCACCTGATCCTCACGGTACTTTTTATTCGATTTATGTGTCGTTAGTTGAGTCATCGTGGTTGTTGACTCAACTAAACGGTCTCATAAAATGGCGCCCAACTCATGTGCCGACGTTAACGTGGTGACCCTCAGTACCATGTTATTTTTTTTTGAGGATCTTAATGTTGATTATTGGTAAATTGACAGGACTGGGACGAACTTAGAAAGTCGTACTGCAGATCAATTGACCGCATGGCATTCATGTTTGATAGAAGTCCATGGGGTGAGGCTTTAGTGTTGGATAAATGAAGGATAGGATTTTCTTTGATGATGCCTCATCCTAAGTAAATGTAATACTTTGCTTTGCTCACCGTTGTCTTTGTAAATGTAGAAGCACTTAGTTTGCATACTCCAGCTGTACTCGTGATATTTATATAAATGAAGCAAGCTTTATACCACCAAGTAACTAATCATAGCTGTAAGTTCCAGTAGAAATTGATCCCTCACTTTCTCATATATTTCTTATCTATGGATGAGGAAACTATTCGTCGTGTGTTTGGAGAGATGTTGGCAGGTGTGAATGCCAATCTTCAACAGATTACTGCTGACTTAGGTCAGAATACTCAGGCTGTCAATACTGTAAGTGGTCATGTGGACCAGGTTAGACAGGACCTAGAAGTCAACACTCAGTCTATAAACAAGGTTAGACAGGAAGTCAACAATGTCAGTGGTCATGTGGACCAGGTTAGACAGGACTTAGAGATTAACACCCACTCTGTAAATAATGTTAGGGCTGATTTAACTCAAGTCAGGGCAGACATGGACACATATAGGATCGAAGCGAGAAATGATCTGACGGCAGGTTTAGCAGCTGTTAGGGTTGATGTCATACGACACCATCAGGAGGCTAACCAGCGCGTAGATTGCTTAACCGACCAGATGAATAGAGCTAGGGAGGAGGTGCAAAACCGATTGGAGGAGCACACAGCTCAAATTCAGACAACCTTGAATAAAGTCCAGATAGACATGAGAGCAGATCTGGAACATACCAGGGAAGAATTCGGGACTCGACTAGATCACGTCGAGGGATTTATCGGAAATGTGAAGAAGGACGTGGCAACCATGAACGTTGGTTTAATCTTGATGAGAGGAGCTGCCAATGCCGTTAATAACAACGTGAAGACTATCGTTGATGGCATGATGGAGATTAAAGAGGAACTTAACACCAACAGGAGAAACATTTCTGAATTGACGGAAACCGTAGCCAGTTTACGTGAGACAGTTGATGTTCATCATGAGGAACACAAAATTGACCTCATGTTATTGAGAGGTGACCTCAACGAACACGAAGCTACAGTCGAGGCTAAGGTAGCCGAGGTTAGAGACGATGTGGGTAAAATCCAAGAAAATATGTCCAGAGTTGAAGGAGATATCGATTCCTTACAAAAGAGATTTGAGGAAGTCGCGGTGACCGAGAGGTTAGACCTCAGTTATAACCTTAGGACGGCCATACGCGAGGTAGACACAAACCTCAAGGGAAAGGTTGACAGGATCGAGCTGCAATTGAACGACTTAGGCAACAAAGTCGCAGCCAGAACCATCCCAGGTCTTGAAGTAATAGAAAGACGCCTGGACAGACTCGAGACGACTCCAAGAGAGAGACACGTACACCCACAGATGGGAGAATCTCAGGAAACGCCTATATCTCAATCAGGAGGAATGATGCCTACCCATTTCCAACCCAGCGCGCCTATGGAATCGCAACCGTCACAATTCACTAATTTAGCGCAAGGTCAGACCTTGAACTTTGACGCTCACCCGTTTCAACCAGCATCTAATCGAATTAGTCATGAGACTAACACTCCAACGCAGAGTTACATGCAAAATACTTTCAGACCCGCGAATACGCAGGGAAATGTCACCATAATTCGTTCAAGAGAGGAGCAACCAGCTCGCTTCTCGGGAACTGGGAGCGGTGTTACTCCAGTGGAATTCCTAGCAAATGTCGAAAGCTACTTACGTGATACTATGGTAACTCCAGAGAGGGAACTAAGAGTTATAGAGCGACTGCTTGAGGGACAAGCCGGTACCTGGTTCAGAGCATTCCGATACTCATTTACAGGCTACCAAGACTTTAAGGAAGCGTTATTAAGAACATATTGGTCGAGCGACATCCAGCAGAGCATCCGAGCTGAGATGTACACTCGAAGGTACAGTTCCAATACACCTACTCGTTATGCGAATTACTTCGCAATACAGCTCGCGAAGCTCCGTTGTCTTCAGCCTCCGTTGTCCGAACAAGATTTGGTGAACACAATTGTTTGGCAGTACCCTGCGGATGTACAACGTGTGTTAATCGCTGCAGGGGCATCCACTTTCCAGCAGTGTGACCAGATACTGCGAAGGTTGGATGCTAACACAGAACAGTTTCCTACACACCGTCAGCAGAAGGCTGATAGGCGCGAGGATAGACATATGAATCTGACGACTGTTGATAAAGTGAGCCAGACGCCACAACAAACACAAACCACAGAGGATTCTGGGCGACGTGATAACAATTACAGTTATAACAGGAGAGAATGGAATAACACTCCGTATACTCGAAATCAACATGATGACCGGCGAAGTCATTGGGACCGGCGATTCGACCGAAGGACGGACGACAACCGACGTCATGAAAACAACCGCCGAGGGAATGAAGGAAGAAATCAGCAACACGGACGTATCCGTAGAGACTATCGATATAGTGGGGGTTACGACAGAAATCGAGACCCTAGATACCAGCCAGACAGGGATTGGAAAGGAAGAGCACGGGAGAGCCGTGAGTACCTCCAACAATTGAGAGAATTGCAGATCCAAGAAGAGGGAGAACGGAACCCTACTTCGAGGGAAAATAGACATTCGGCGCAGGAGACGGAGCAGAACCAGCCCAGTACTTCTCGCCATGACAGAAAAAAAAACTCCGAAAAATCAATAGATTCTTGTTTGGTTGAGCACCGAGTAACTGCCTCTATATTACTCTGGGAGCCAATCCAAGAAGACTTGTTGGACGAACGACGAACGACGAACCACAATTATGAATTAACACGTCTACCCAAGATTGTAGCCACCTTGAATGAAGTCAGTGTAGTCATACTCATCGATACTGGAGCGATGATTAGTGTAATTTCCGCCGATTGCCATGCCAGACTGAGAGCAAACTCTGAGGTGACGGAGTTGCCCATTTCAGCTGTAAGAGTCAGAGGTGTCATACCTGACCGCGTTGTAACGTGCAAAATCCAGATTTTGTGTACTGTGAAGATTTCGAGCCACGTGTACTTGCACGAATTTCTCGTAATGAAGGGCCTGCATCATGATGCCATTTTAGGCGCAGACTTCATTAGAAAATATGATGGAATCATTGACATGGGACGGAATACGGTAGAGTTCAAGCCGAACGAACCCATTCAGATGAGCCTAATTGAAGAAGAACCGGAATTCCTATCCGAAGTAGACGTAGTCGAAGCATTAAAGGGCAAGGAAATTGAGGCGACACTAGATGCCGACGAAGACGCAGAATCGTTATCAGCACCCACACATGAGGATCTTGAGGCAATACTGAACGAATACAGAGATATATTCGACACCACACCTGGTGAGATATTAGACTACGAGTATGATCTTGTATTACTGGACGATTCCCCATTCCAGAAAAGGATCTATCCGATTGCCGAGAAACATCTCGAAGAAGCTGCTAAGAAGATCCATGAGATGGAAGCAGCAGGTACAATCAAGAAATCACCGACTCCTTTCTTGAATCCCATAATACCTGTGGTTAAGGTAGATGGAAGTTTGAGACTTTGTCTTGATGCCAGAGCCTTGAATGAACGCCTAGCTCCTGAGCACGACAGACCGCCCAAGATTAGGGACATTCACAGGAAGTTCAAAGGAAAAAGGATATTTTCATCATTAGACTTGGTTCAGTCTTATTACCATATCAGATTATCTGAGCATACTCAGAAATATACTGGATTCTTGTTTGATCAGACTACTTATGTATTCCAAAAACTACCATTTGGATTGAAAAATGCCGGAGCCGCATTAATCAGAGCACTTGATGCCAAGCTGACTCATGAAGTGAAGCAGAAAGTAATATGTTATGTGGATGACATAATCATAGCTTCGGGAACAGAAGAAGAGCATTTAAAGACATTGCGCCTTGTTTTTGAGAGTCTCCGACAGGCAAATTTTAAGGTCAAGTTTGACAAGTGTCGATTTTTTTTTCAGGAAGAAGTGAAATTCGTAGGACACATAATCAATGGAGAAGGATATAGACCGAATCCGGCAAAGATTAGAACTGTTGCTGCATTTCCAACACCAACCCGTGTGAAACACGTGAGACAATTCTTAGGAATTCTCCAATTCTTTGCTGCTCATTGTGAGAAGTATTCCGAAACTGTTGCACCACTGCAAGGATTATTGGAAAAGAACTGCAGGTGGAACTGGAATGATGAATGCGAGATAGCTTTCAGGAGAGCTAAACAGATGCTTGTGGACTCAATTCAGTTAGAATATCCAGATTACTCTCGGAACTTTATTCTAGAAACTGATGCATCTGCCATTGGTATAGGAGCCATTTTACTGCAGGAAGATGATGAGAAGAAACGTCATTACATCGCTTTCTTAAGCCGACGTTTAAGAGCACATGAATCTCACTACTTCACGACCGAGATAGAAGCACTTGCAATTGTTTACGCACTTGAATACTGGCAGAAACTTCTGTTAGGTCAGAGGATTATTGTGAGAACCGATCATCATGCGTTGACCTTCATCTTGAGAACAAGACTGGCAAGCGACAGGATCACACGTTGGACGCTGTTTCTCCAACAGTTCGATTTGGAAATAGTTTATCGACCAGGCAGAGAGAATGTGTTGGCCGACATCCTCAGCCGGAATCCTGAAGCTCCTGTTAATGCCATAGACATCGAGGGAGAATGCGAGGAACACCTTCGCCGATTTCGTCATTTACCTGAAGGACAGCGACGTGAGGAGGAACTCAGACATATTATCCGTTTCCTAGAACGAAGAATGGATCCACAGGATGATCATTATGCAAGGATTGCTGTTGTTGCAGATGATTATTTGATTTATCATCGTGTCTTATACAAGTTTGTAGACGAGGACCACACTCAACTGCGTGCAGTTATTCCTAGGAGATACCAAGAATCTGTTATTCTTATGGTACATTTATCCATTGGACATGGTGGAACAGACAAAACCATTGCAACTATCAAGGAGTCTTTCACATGGAAAGGGTTAGGAGCCACCGTTAGACAGTGTTTACGTGCTTGCGACGCATGCCAGCGGAACAAGTACACGTCACACTTGCTGAAGGAACAACCTAGACCAATACTACCAACTCAACCTAGATAGTTGTATGCACAGGACCTGTATGGCCCAATACCTAAGGCTCGTCGTGGGAATCGATACATCGATGTAACGGTGGATGTGTTCACGAAATATACGATGCTTCATCCGATTCAAACAGCTACTGCACATCAGATTATTCAGAGGATTAGACGTCAAGTGATGCCGGAGGCAGGAAAGCCACAATTCTTGTTGACTGATCACGGATCACAGTACACCTCAGCAGAATTTGCCAATGCCATGAATGAGCTTGAAATAGGTCATGTTTTATCATCTATTCGACATCCAGAGAGCAACCCAGCAGAATGCGTGATGTCTATTATCGCAAAATTCTGTCGATTATATTGTCAAGAAGAACACTGGCGATGGACTGAAGTCCTTGTTATTATGGCAAAATGTATTAATTCAACAGTACATGAGAGCACTGGTCAGATACCTATGGTCTTGCATTTGAACCAGATGCCGCTGAGACTATGGGATCGTGTGATTGTAAATCCACCTTGTTTACAACCATCACATGCCAGCAGACTTTTAGCTGCGAGAGAGACTATGGACAGACAAGCTGCCAAGCGCTTGAGAAGAACTAGACGCCAGTGGTTTAGAGAACCACTAGTAGAAGGAGACCTTATCCTTATAAGGAGACCCGGAATTTCTAGTCCTATAGACCGCACATATGGGAAATTTCTATCCTTGTATTATGGCCCTAGTCGTATCCGACAGCCTTTAAACAATGGAAGTTATGTGATAGAAGACATTAGGACAGGAGAGCGCATTGGGACCTTTAATGCAGCCAATCTAAAAAAAATATCACTCTTGAATGAATTTCAAAGCAAATAAAAATGTTATCCCAACATTTTATTTGAAACGACAGAGAGGCAGATGAACCCGCTGAGCTATGGTTCATGTGATATTTTTTTATGACAGAGCATTTATGATGGGATGTTGTACTTTTGAACACACCCAGGAAGCCACGTGAAGCTGAGAGATCACGCGATACTTTGAAGTAGCGGTGAATCGCACTTTTGACTTTGGTGTAAACTACTAATTACTATCTGAGGTCTTATTAATTATTTTTATCTTTCCTACGAGACTTAGAATATTCCATTTCGTCATGCTGCATTATTAAAACATTTTGGAGAATGTTTATTTTTACTTTAGGTAAGGTAATACCCTTGCAGATACGCAAAAAGGAACGTAAGTAGTCGCTCAACGTTTTCGTTTTGACGACCTACTTTCTAGAGACACCCAGTACCGAAGCACTGCGTCTTGAGAATCCGCCTTGTGTAGGCGTGGAATTACATTTGTCCTACGAGACGTAGAAGAATATCCGCTGTTTAGCGTTAAAAGTGATTATAAGGTGCCATCGAGCATGCAAATACTAATATTCACTGTCGATGGAGTCCAGTGAATTAAATAAGAAGCTTGGGAAATAATTATTGGCAAGTATAGTGTATTGCACAACATTGCTGTGACATCACATATTACCCACGCGTATGTGGAGGGCAGATGCCTAGTGGAAATATACAGGTAATAGTGTTACAATTATCCTGAATAAGTGTGATTATAATTGTATGAGATATTTAAATTGCCAAAGTGGAAATTTCATCTTTGAAACGTCGTATAATTCACGGATGCTGCGTGATACAAAAGTAGCGTCACTAGCACGTGCAGCATTACAAAATAGTGTTAGTTCACATGCTAATCCACATCTGCAAGATTAAGGCTGTGTCGTATTTTATAATTGAAGCCTATAATAGTCACGACGGACATTATAATTTTGGAAGTGAGAGGATGAATAATCACGCAACTTATTTCGCTACCCACATGATTGGACTTTTCTTCACCATGGTTGAAGCAGTCACCATGGGCTAATACCATCCCGGTATGGGGGGGTGACGTTTCTACAGGAACCAGCGTGATGGTGGAACTTCCAGAACGATGAACGAGAGGGAAGGAGCCAAAATGCCATTTCCAGGCATATCCACGAAGATGTCGACAGGGACAAATCGAACCCTGGTCTTTGGGGGAGTCCAGATGGGAATCCTGATGAGGAGGATACCGATCCAGAGAGCCAGAGAGGTTTTTGTACAACCCTTGTTGTGGAATAGAGAGCTGAGTGAGAGCTCCTCCATTTCGTGAGTTTTTGTCACACCCCTTCTTTGTTCTAGTTTCTGGTGGTATAGTAGTTTTAATGTAGTTTGTGAATCAACCACACTCAGTGTCAGCCATTTTTCTAGGTAGGGATGTAACTAGATTAGTTAGATGTCATTTATTTCAGTTTAGAGTGAGACACCCTTGGGGTCAGACATTTTGGTCAGCCCTGGTGCAGCTTGGTGAACGTCGTGGAACGTCAATGCCTACCTTTTTGCTGAACCTGATCGTAGTCATTTTGAGGCTATTTTGTTCAACCCTACTTGGGGTAATTTTCAAGTCTTTGCTGACTGTAGTTATGGCAATCAGATGCCTTGGTTATTAATTGACTGCATTCTTCGCAGCCATCCTTTGTTACACCCCTGACTGTCGTTAGAACGGTCGTATCATTTAGGTAGTCGACAGTAACTACCAGTTTGTAAATGCATCATATTTCATTTTGAATAAGCTCAGAAGCTATTCTTGGTCATGTTTGAACCTAACAACTAGAAGGAATGTTTCGTTGCCTAGCATCGAACGCGGTTCCCAACGTATCATTAAGCAGATCTAGTGTGTGAATTTGTGCCACATTTATCATATTTTTCTTGTGTCGTGTGAGACACGTTTTTATTTGATGTTCTAGCAACTACTGAGTTGCATTTTTAAAGCAAAGAGCTTCAGTTATTGTAAGTTTACTTTCATTTAGACGTCTTTGGTAGAAAGACGGAATTGTATTACTATACTCAGATTTATAGCGTGCGTTTGATACACGGACTCTGTAGAGATCCGTAACCTATGGTAAAGTTTTTTATGCACCGGCCAAGTGCAGGTTTTGTATTGATTAAATCGCCGGCCTTGAATAAACTGGTTAGGTAACCCAGTGACCTAGAGCACGCCTGCTTCATTGTGAGACAAAACTACTATAGACGAGGACAGAGTACAATTTGTATTCGCTTTTCCTTTCATTGCTATTTTGCTTATGGAAATCAGTTTCCACTCTTGTATTTGATCACTTGGTTTATGGATCGGTTTTTGTTAGTTTAACGCTCTGTTGCGTGTATTGTCGTATGACAGGTACAGTTATGTAAGGTTTTCTATAGGATGGTGAAGTCTACCCTGTTATAGCAGGATGTTATGCTTTGTCCGGGGATGATCCCGTTGACCAGATGTTATTGGAAGGTAACTGTTGTACAGGCCTATCCCAGAGTTATTGAACGCGAGCTTAGCGCCGCTGGTAACCCGTGTTATTGTGTGTCCGAGTTGTTATACTCGTTGATTATATTCCGACTGTTAAGTCGAGGCTTTTTGGTGGAGAATGATCTCAGTTGGAGACACTCCGTGCCCAGGCTATTGTCAATGTTATTCGCCATAAACCTACGATAAACCTATAAACCGACATCCTAATAATAAGACGCATAATTGTTGTAAAACAAGCCTAACTAACGATTCTTTCTATCTAACTTTGTTCTTTGCATTCTGGAACTGTTGACATAGCCGTGCAGTTGAAGATAATTTCCTTGTGAGGAAATGACTAGGACAGTTGACATTTTTGTAGCGACCTGAAGCATGTGCGAACCTAGAGTTCGTAGCTTGTGGAGCTCAGGCCATGCGATGTCAGACGTGGTCTCAACTGCGCATTCGTCACCGTAACTATACACATTAGATGACTATGGTTTACAAAGAGTAAACCAAGGTGTAGGCAGGAATTTTTAATAAAACTACTGTGTCTATTTCGTTATTAATTTATGATGTCAAGTGTATTAAACCCTTCATGTTACTTTATTGTGTGCTGTTAGCACATAGTTATTAAGCATAATTAAATTGTTGTTTTTCATGGCTGTACACTTAGCTTTTGGATGTAATTGTTTTCTTTTACGGACGTCATCGCCGTAAATTTAGTTAATTGATAGGACTTAGCTAGTTGAATTAATGTTAAATTTAAATGTCGAAATGGTACCATCCTAACCTAGATTTGTTTTGCTACCCTGTTAAATGTAAATTCAGATATTAGCTTGATCTTGTAACTTGAACTAGGGACTTGCGTCGTACCATATTCCTAGCGTTGCTGTTGTTGCTTTATCATTGTGAGTTAGATCTTTCGCGAGGGTTTTCAGTAACTTCTCAGGTAGGGGACCTGTTCTTTATCTTTGTTTATTTATTAATTTGCGGACTAGCCGATTATAACCCTCCGAACTAGGCTAGGGGCTTGTGAATTTTAATAAATTTTCACGGTGTTTTACATGAGTCTGGATGTTTATTTTCTCAGTCTAGTTTTAAGGTGAACCTTTCCTTAGGCGGTCTATGACCATCGTCACCATGTACCACGATCCCTGTGGACTACGGACTCTCGTGCCGCTTTAGCCTTTATGGAAGGTCACCTGATCCTCACGGTACTTTTTATTCGATTTATGTGTCGTTAGTTGAGTCATCGTGGTTGTTGACTCAACTAAACGGTCTCAATATAACTTCAAGAAAAGAAGAAACACCGAATGATATTGTTATATCATTATTGTACATTAACTATCGACGATCTAAGAAATACTAGTCGTTTGATAAGACCGAAGTCTTAATCCCTATGAACATTTTGTGTAGAGTGGAAAAACATTACGATATTGACAAACCTTTCTTATTATTTGTAAAGCTAAGAGCTTTGTTCATTTAATATGTTAGAGGAAATACCTTTTGATAGAAGATTATTCAAATCTTTGGTTAGGAATTCAAAGCTAGTTTATCCCGGTCAAGATTGAATTCTATCTGACACTATAAATAACATGTGTGTTATTTTATTCTATTTGTGTAACATCACGTCATTTTGTCGACATGATTTTACAACGATAAACAATTTAAAGCTTGACAAGTGAGGTGAAACAGGAGTATTATTTTAATTACATGTATTTGCGACAGACGAGTTAAAAGTTAATTATCTTGTTGCGGAGTAAACTTTAGGAGGTTAATCACGACTGTCTAATATCGTTCATTACAATTGGAAGTTTCGTTTGAAGAACTTACGCATGTATAATTGTAGTCCAGTAGTCATGTGCAATGATACTGAGGGTCATGCCATTATTTGAGAGAAGTTCCTACATAAGATATGTTAATAACAATTAATCCTTTTTGGTTATTGTTTAACATAGTAGATGATAATTGTTTATGCCATATACAGGGTCTTTCATATAAAATAAGAACGGCAGGCGGCAGTTTTGTTACTCGCTGCTGCGGTGGCCTTGGCCGAGCTTGAGGCGCGCCATGGGCCCCTGCTTTAAACGTGTGTACAATCATATATGAATATTACCTTATAAAAGATGCTGGAGGTGTCGTCCTTCCTGGGTTATACTGGCATTGTATCTAGTAATCACATTCTGGCTGACGCGAGTCAGTTCTGCCACTGTAATGTTTCTGATTTTTAATTTTATGCCTTTTATTGAGCACTGAGTCAGTAGTGTAAAACTTATTTACAATTATGTGAATCTGTGCTAGTGAATTTCATCAGGAAATTGCTGAACAAATGCATCACGTACCCGCCGAGCCAACTCGTACTTAAAATGAGTTTTACATACAAAAATACGATGTTGTAATGATAACTGTCTCATGTTAACATCTGAGGTTCAGACTGGCGACTGAAGCACGTTTATTGCATGGTCGAGTACATTATATACTATGCGCGCGCTTTCAATACTACAGAAGGGGGCCGTGGCACGCCACAAGCTCGGCCAAGGTCACTGCAGCAGCGGATAACAAAGCCGCCGCTCACCGTTCTTATTTTATATGAAAGACCCTGTATAATGTTATATGAGGATTTGTAGAGCTATGGAGTTCTCATGCGAGGGAATTCCGCATTTTAAGGAAGTCAAAGTATTGTTGTTCTTTGATTTTAAAAAAAGGCATGTATCATGATAAGAGCCGTTGTATACAAGTAGTCCAGTTTTTGTGAATTAACGATTTAGCTGTGTTAACAGGAGGGTTTCAGCGGAAATACAACTTGCGAAAGATTGTCTACTCATGTTTATAATACGATTATTAAATTTTATTAAACCCGAAGTTATGTAATTACGTACAGTTTACCTTAATTAGTCGACTGTATTATACCGACAGTGTAATGAAACCTATATAAGACGATGTGTAAACAGTATATCAAAACTACAGAACGTTAGAGAAGGATGGTTATGTAAAAAACCAGTGTATATATTTAGTTAAGAATTATATTGTAACCGAGAAGTTAGAATCTCGAAAGTGTCGCTTTAGCAACACTAGATAATGGATATTATTATAAACATATTACATGTAAATAATTTTGTGGAAATGATTTAATTAGTTAAATAATTTAGTAGGATTTATTAATCAATTGTTTTGGAATAGTGTGTGTTTATGAGCGGATGTTTTGGGAATGAATGATTGTTCATTGTTAAGAGAAAATGTGGAACCAAATTGGTCTAGAACAATTGTGGGGTGCGAATGAAAGCGTGTATAAAAATTTTTAGAATGATTGTTTAAGAAACAGAGTAGTTATGTGAACTTTTGTTAGATCTAAATGTTAATTTTTACGTATTTTTATAAATGCACACACGAGTAGTCTCTGTGGGCTAGCGAGAATGATTCACCGTTAGCATTGGAGAGCGATGACATAATATAAGCAGGTGTACTCTCACCGCCTTGTATTAATTGTATAAACCAGTTTCGAGTACGGCGTGGTGCCGGTATTTCATTGATGAAACAAAGTTAATGCACGTGCGTTCTACAAACGCAGGCTTGTGAATGAAACCATGTGTCTGGAATGCCATTAAGGGACTCCATTAAACGTTTTTATTTTTACGCAGTGTAGGCCTAAAACAAGCCAAGATTCTATGCTCATATTTCTAATACAGCATTGTAATAAGATGTAGAGTTGAAAGGAGGTGTGAATGATTGCGTGTTTTTAATTTTAATTTCTATTGTTAAATTCGTTTATTGTTATTTTGTTTATACTAGATTAGTTTACCCTATTGTTAATTTTATTCAGATTGTTTTCCATTGTTGTTGGAGTGTGATTCATTTTAAATATAAGGTGAAGAATGTTGTGGAATAATATAGGCGAAGCTGAATTCCCAGTCCCCGAGAGGTAAGTAAAGGTGAGTGCCCCGTGTAGTTGGTTGTTGATCCACAATATTCTTGTAACTGCTGTCTGTAAATCCCTAAAGGCCATGTTGGAAGCGATTTCTAATGTAGTATATGCCGGCGCAGTTAGAAATAGGCAATCCAGCGGGGGCAATGGATATTCCAACAGGATCCTTTCCGGATTATCGGGTACAGTACCTAAGAATTATGTGGTAACAAATCATTTATTAAAGTATTAACTAGACGGAAACATGTTCTAAATACTTTATAACTTAACTAATTATTGTGTCAATACGGATCCATCATGAATATCAATACTGTATTCCCAAATAACATAACTCTACCATAACTGTAATAAGATCACCAAGAGAAATAGTTCCAATACTGTGTAACATTATCTCTAGACCAGAAGGATATCTGTGGAACTACTCTATGATTAGATCCCTGAGTGACACTAAATTGTGAGGATGCTGATATCTGCGCTCCACCCCCTGTTCCAAACACTTACTGACTTAATTCCTATGTCCCCTCTCGGAGCAAAGGGCTGCAACAAAATTCCTCCACTGATTTCTTCTCCCAGCCAGCCTCTGCAGGTCTGTCCAGGATTTGCCAGTCGCTTTCCTCTCCATCTCAACACTTCTTCTCCAGGTATTTCTTGGCCTACCCCTTCCTCGGGTGCCCTAGGGGTTCCACTTATTTGCTTCTTTTTCAATGGCGTCCTGCTTTCTCAGACAATGGCCTATCCAACTCCATTTCCTACGTTTTATTTCTAGATGTATTGGCCTTTCGTTTGTTCTCTTCAGAAGTTCATTTGAAATGGTTTCTGGCCAATAGATGCGTAGAATCCTTCTGAGGCAACGGTTAGTGAAGACTCCTGGTCATCTGGGTTGTAACATTCCAAGTTTCACTTCCATACAGGACAACTGCTTTGACATCACTACGAAAGATTAGTAGTTTCGTCCTGGTCGAGATGTCGCGAGCTTTCCAAACCAGATATAATTGAACAAATGCAAAATTTGCTTTTTTTTGTTGCGGCTCTGCGCTAGCACCAGCGTCCTCTGCAATGATGCTACCAAGATATTGAACTAACTCACAGTTTCAATTTCTTCTCCATTTATTTTGCACTTGAGGTTTGTATTAATTATTAAGCTGTTTACTCGCATTTCTTTGGTCTTGTTACAAATTATCTTCAT
The DNA here is from genome assembly GCA_946902985.2 of Meconema thalassinum. Lineage (NCBI taxonomy): Eukaryota > Metazoa > Arthropoda > Insecta > Orthoptera > Tettigoniidae > Meconema > Meconema thalassinum. The sequence goes on along the minus strand of OX336400.1, from coordinate 81,781,977 downwards.
TCCTGCTCTTGCTGCCTCTTCTGTGATGCGCCTTAACTTTATTTCCATATCCGTAAAGTTCTGAGAGATTGCACAAACATCGACAGCAAAATCCAAGTCTTCTAGCTGTTGCATCAACTTCCATTGCAATCCAGTTCTTGTTCCAAATAGTCCCACACATTTCCTATGGAATTAAGATCGGGTGATTTAGTGGGCCAGTTGAGCAGAACTGCACCTTCAGTGTGTCGACCGGTAACGAAAAAGTAGCTAATTTTACAAGTGGGTAACGAAAAGTAGCTATTTTTTATGTCTGGATATTGGAGATAACGATCATTTAAACACAGATTGCGATGGAGCTAATAAGTTTCCCGCAAGCTACGCCGATTGCGTAATAAAGCTTTAGTTTCTCGTGCCCGACCTCAAGGAAAAGCATACCGTACTTAGGATACCTTGAGTGGTATAGATCGGTTCAACGTATATTTTCGGCATCAAGAAGAGTTTTTAGTTTTGTATGAAATATTTTCCTGACTATTCACGACTTCTTCCGAAACTCGATTGAACCTCTCATTTCCTTTATTGACTTCTAAATTTGGAGACTATCTCAAATTGAAGTCTAGAAATAACTCGAAATGATACAGTTTCGAAAAAAAAAAACATTCCCGAAATACATATATTTTTAAATGTCTCCGTCTCGTAAGTTTGCGACATCCAGAATTGTTTAATCGAAACTTTTCCTACGAACTTTGGTTCCATCAGATATAGCCTATAATTAACCGGTTATCTCGAAAACTCTCATAACTTGTATAGTTCGAATTCGAAAGAAAATATACTCTCTTGTGCAATCTTCTCAGAATAATTCGTAACATTCAATACCTACTTCGAACGTTCATCATTCAAAATCACATCCTCCCGGCTGACTGCACGACTTGCCTGCGGGAATGTCTTCAGACCGAGATCGACGCCAGTTGCGTAAAATCAGAAAACACGTGCCGGATCGTGAACCTGTGACCACAAGGACTGGGGGTTATCCCGTCAAAGTTGATTGGATGTCCATCACGAAACATCCCGAAGCCTACTAGCTACTTTTCCCATGATCGTATAGCCCTATTTAAAAGCGTACGGCGAACGAGAAATAAACTACATCAATTCACTTAAAAACGACATTGACCACATAGCATCACGATACTCATTTCTCCTCGTGATCCACCGCGAACTCCCAACCACAGCATAGGGACAGCGGAAATCACGGCACCCCACTTACGAGCGGCGCTGACCATACAACATGTCCATAAATGCCCGTGAATTTTATCCATGCCCAACCTCGAACTTGCCTCCGCCATTCTCCTAGGACAGATATACAGGCTGATAATCGTTGAACGGCTCCCAGGAAGCCACGTGTAAAATTGCATTGCACCTGGGCTAAATCTCGGCACCCTGGCATCGCCAAAAAAAAGAAGTTGCAACTTATAACATACTTTATAATTCGAAGAATTGAATGAGAAATGAAGGCTTTAAGCTATTAGGTCACATACATAGTGCAAGCCATGTTGGAGAGTTATGTCTGACCCCAGTGGGACTCGAACCTGCAAACTCCGGCTAGTTTCAGGCATTTTAATTCTTTACACAATTTTTGTATTACGTAGGTTGGTTGGTTCCTCACTTTAGGGGCTGCGACAACGTGGTCATGTAGCCCCGTGTACTTTGGGTGTGTGTAGAATCTGTCTGATAACCGGTGTTATTGTGATGACTGTATTAGTGTGTGTAACTGGTTTAATTCAAGTAAGGACTGCAGACATTGAATTTTTTCAAGTAGTTCCTACTTTTGCTGCCAAACACCACCGTCAACGACCACTAGTTCAGAACTTGGTTACCAGATGCCACCGCAATCGGCTCTTGACGACGAACGTTGGAACCTAAGAGCGTTAGTCAAATGTTTAACCTACAATTTAGCTTCACACAGGGTTAATTAGTGGAAGGTTCTTTAACATGCCATAAATCTATGACATGGGACCGCCGGCTTTATGTCCCCTCCGAAGGAAGGCATACCGAGGGATTTTTAACACTCGTTAAAAAAATCCGACGACTTCGGGCGGGTTTGAACCCGCGATCTTGGGCATAGAAACTCAGCATGCTACTAACTACGCCACTGAAGCCGCCTGTGCATTACGTAACCTTATAGCTTAAAGCATTAATTTATTATCATTATCACAGGGTAATGGATATTCAATTCTCGGAAACTACAGTTCACTCCAGTTTACTGCCGGTGCTCTAGATGCGCATCGGGATGCCATACAGTCAGGGAGCATCAAATTCTGGAGCATGCGTGTTGTTATAGGTACACTATAAATTGTCAGTCGTGCAGAGAGCTTGGTCGGGTCAGAATCGTGGATAAACCAGGAGCTGTGTACTCTGCTATACAGTAGCTATAGAGCATCCAGCGTTTAGAAAAGACTGTGGGTCTTATGGGCTTTTACCTTTAACGGACCCCCCCCCCCCCTACACTGGTTTTGTTACCTCACCTTTTATCATGAAGGAGCTCTGAACATATATATTTTACGTCATAATAGCTTCCTACAATTATCTGCCAATTGATTACCATTGTTATTGCATACAAGTATCGTTTATATTACGTCTTAGTTATTTAAAAATTTACGAGGTTTGCACGCTGGAAAGAAGAGCCACGTCCCGCGCTGCATGCTCGCCCGGAGTGGAGCACGTCCTCAGTTCTGCCAGCAACCAGGGGGACGACAGTTCATAGGGAGCGCGTGGGTCGGGGTAAGGCCCTGTACTGTTTGTTCTGCCAACCAATGAAGAATTAATTTTAGCACTAAGGTTCCGTAGTTGGCACTCATGAACGTTCACATCAAACCTAATGGCGGAAGCGGGAATAGTCTGTTTTGATTGATTTTCCTCGTGGTGTTGTTGGTTGTTTTGATTTGTTCAGTATTTTCATTGTTTATTTGAATTGAATTGAGAGTCAATCATGCCACTGCAAGGGAGGAAAAATTGCCAAGCGCCGGGATGTAAGAATTATAATGATAGTAAGAACAATACGGCAATTTTTATCTTCCTGGTGTTGACCATGTGAAAAACTAGTGGGCAATATGGACTACTCGCGAATAAAAATATATAGAGAATAAATGTGTGCATTTCATCTCTTGTTTGTTTCCTTAGCCATTCTCCTTTGCATTGCAATAAAATTTGTTTTAGGGCTACGGGGAGGGGTGGGTGGCAGCGGGCATACTAGGCAAAAAGTGAGGTTATGGCAATGTAGTGTGTGCATTTGGACAGTTTTCTTTATATTCATCGAATATCCCAACTATTCTGTAGAGTATGAGAGCATTTTTAATTAGCCTAGAGGTGAATTAAGCTCTAGAACGGCATAACTGTGTCTTTCGTGACAAATCCATTGCCAACATTGATATATATCAAAATGTATTCTTTTCCTATCTGGACGTATATTTCAGCACCTAGCGAAAGGCGCAGTTATGTTTGAGTTATATTCATCAATAATCAATAACTCGTCGCAGAACATACTGTTCATTTACGTGTAATAAAGGCTACATTCATATGGCTTTTTACTTTTTATGTTGCCAGACTTGGCAGTACAATCCATAGCCCCAGGCGGTGTTCTCTCTCGGAAATTCTATAACCAAAAGTGACAAATCTCTTATACTTACATGATCCTTGGCCAGCAACATAAGTTTTGAAGCACTATCTGTCATTGGTGTTACTGTTGTGTGTCTTATTTTCTGTTCGATCGAATCGAAATGGCTGGTGTTTCGGTGAAACGAAAACGAGGTGAGACGCTGAGAAGTAAGGAGAGGACAATAGTCGTAAACGTTTTCAATTATTTAAAGAGCAGAAATCCCGGTCAAAGTGTGAGTTGGGTCGCCGAAGAAACTGATGTTGCTACAGGTACATCCAGATCATTAGTGTTCAAACTGCGCAGTGAATCGGCTTGTGGCCCCCTAGTGACACCTAATAAGAAGCAGAGGAGAAGAGTGAAGAGAAAAGACAATAGACTTACGAAATTTAGTGATTTTGTTTAAAGTGCTATAAGGCGAAAGGTGCATGGTTTCTTTTTAAGAAATCAGCCACCGACATTATCATCTGTGTTAACGGCCGTGAATACAGACCCCGAGCTTCCGAATTTTAAAAGAAGCACGTTTCATGCCCTCCTAATAGATCTTGGTTTCGTTTACGAAAAGCGTGGTAACAAAGCTCTTATGTTGGAAAGAGACGATCTAGTTGCTTGGCGCCATAAGTATTTATATCAAATAAAGACATTTCGAGCAAAGAAGAGGAATATTGTATACACAGACGAAACCTGGGTAAACACGGGACATTGCATTGAAAGACACTGGCAAGACAGAACAGTTAAGTCATCAAGGCAGGCTTTTCTGGCTGGACTTTCCCCTGGCTTAAAGGCACCAACAGCGCGAGGGCCCCGCTTCGCTATTGTCCATACAGGTAACGAAGGCGGATTTGTGAACGACGCAAAGTTAGTATTCCTGTGTAAAAAGAATACCGCCGATGCGCACGCCGAAATGGATGGAGAATGTTACGAACATTATTTTAAACACCAGTTACTCCCCAACCTCCCGCCTAGGTCAGTAATTGTGCTTGACAATGCATCGTACCACAGTAGGAAGAAAGAGCGCATTCCGACAATGTCATGGAAACGGCAAAGAATGCGAGAATGGCTTACTTCCAAAGGTGTCCATTATGAAGACTACATGCTTAAGAAACATCTTATGGAACTTGTGACTTCCATCAAATGGAAATATGACGCCTATAAAATAGACGAAATGGCGAAAGAACTGGGACATGAAGTGCTTCGCCTACCTCCGTATCACTGTGAACTGAACCCCCTTGAACTCGTGTGGGCTCAAATTAAGCGTTATGTAGGAATGAATAACACAACATACAAAACGAAAGACGTAGATAAATTGATTCACGATTCTTTCGGAATTGTTTCAAATCAAAACTGGAGTAATTACGTAGACCATGTGAAAGAAATAGAAGTCAATATGTGGAGGGCAGATGAGCTGCAGGAAGACATTGAGCCCTTCATAATTCAGTTGGAAGATAGTTCAAGTGACACTTCTGATAATAATGACCGTGATAGCGACGTGGATATGGAAGGGATCGAGCCACTGGCGGCCGAGTGAAGGACTACATGGTACGCAGAACGACTGGAAAGCCCAAATTAAATATCATTTATTGTTTTATTATTTTTATTTTATTATTATTATTATTATTATTATTATTAGTTATATAACTACTGTCTTGTCTCTCGTAAGAATACTAATGGGGAGGATAGAATCTGTTATAAATTCCTATCGCGCGCAGGCTATTAACAACGAATGAACTCGTCATGTAGGATATGAAACAGCTCATTCATCAGATGATTTGTGCGAGGCATTATATTATGTCTTTATTCATGGAAAGTCCCGACGAGCACACTTTAAGGTTTGTATACTTGGCCATGGCCTTAATTAAGGTACAGTCCCAGCATTTCTCTGGAATTAAAATGGGAAACCACGGACATCCATCTTCAGAACTGCCGACAGTGGGGTTCAAACCCAGTATCTCCCGAATGCAAGCTCACAGCTGTGCGCCCCTAACCGCACGACTAACTCGCTACAATAATACAAATATTAATCAAAACAACAAGAATAAAATTGAAAGAAACTAAATTAAGCCTAACTAATAACAAAAGATGATCAACAGTACTGTATTGCTGACGTAAAAATAGTTAACATCGTCAGCATACATACGAGAAGGAAGGAAGAGTTGTGCTCTCGACATCTATCAATCAGTAATGCAAAATGAATGTCGTTATTGGTTCTGTTCGCTTATCCAATACGTTAACACCTGCAAAACTGCTCCTTCCAGGGCGTGTTATATTTCAGGGGTTGTGTTGTGTCGCTAACTTATGAAAGGGCAGTATTCGAAGCGCATATGACGTCAGCGCTACCTCTGCCTAGAGCTAGCAACACCGGTGCCTCTCGCTCCCATTGGCTGATAACCTGTGGCGCAGCTCGGATGTAGCAGGCGCATGCCAGCTGATATTTACAATGCATTCTTACGGGAAACACAGTCATATTTTGCTTCTCTTTTCCGCTCGTGGTATTCAATCACAATAATGGCAATATGCGCATTATAAAGAGAAAGGTATAAACAATATATTGCAGTGGTTTATAATGCGAAATAAACTTCATAAACACACACAAAAAATATGTTAGATTAACTACGCTACCGCACCTTAGTATCAGCTGAGCTTACAAGAAGCCTCACAAAACGCAATAAAAGACGTGCAAAGGATGGAAATACGAAATTTAGCAATAGCGTTAAGCTACATAATCATGCTTTAGCGATCCTGCGGTGCAGCCAAGTGCGTTACATTGCTCACTACGACCGCGATGGGAAGCTGCAGTAAGTCGGGAGTTCAGAGGTTCAAATCCCGGCGCTGACAACGGCTTTCCACACTCTCTCCAGTCAAATGTCGAGATAGTAGCCTACCTTGTTTCAAGTTCCGGAGCACTTACCCCATTTCCGTCCCTAATAATTACGGTCACACTCACATTACAACAGTCACCTTAAAAGCACTGATTACAAATTGGACAAGTACACGGAGCTGATGATCACGTTGTCCCAGTCCCAACAACATACATTATTAATGTAACATTGGTATGAAAATGATCAGTTTATAAACACTTACTTTTTATGCGACTTGAGTTTTAGATGACGAAACGACCCAGAGTTTGTTCTTTATTGCTGCATATTTCTCCAGTAATTTGATCTTGATATGCCTATTCAGGTGACGGATTCTGATAAAAGTCCTTGTCCTCACGTATAAACGAATTATCTTCTCATACACTTCCGGGAAAATTGATTTTATTAAGGTGGTCAGGTAGGTCATTATATATATGAAAATCCACAGCCTGCTTCCAGTCTCCGACCGGGTCAGGAATGGAATGAATGAAGCCCCCATCTAGCGGCGAGGATATGAACTGTGCCGGCTGCCGAGGCCTGACGCACTCCCCTGGGGCTCATTATATATATATATTTTTTTATTTTTTTGTTGTTGATATAGTTCGTCCATGAAAAGAACCGAACAAAACCTCAAATTCAATCATTTTATGGAGCCACTCATGTGTTGAACGAGTAAGCCCCCCCCCCCCCCTCCCCCTTTGAAATGATGGATATCCAATCATCCCTGCTCTCGTCTGTTACACACTAATTTTCCCCCTTCACACTTAAACTCTCATCAGTGAACCTACTCTTGAATGCCACATAACCGGCCAAGTACTTAACTGCATCTAGCGAAACGTCATCTTCACTGGAGAAGTATTACCGATGCAACTGGTAGCAAGTTTTAATTTTCAGCTTCTGCCGAGCACGTTAGATGACTCTCAATACCAAGATAAGTAGACTATAACTCAGATGCTCACAATATTACAAAGACATTTTTATCGGTCTAGCAATAAAGCGGGGACCGGCAAAATGCGTGCGTAGCCGGGTGACTAACAGCCGAGAGATTACATTAATGCAGCTGCTATATTTCTAGATAAAATAATTAATGTTATTGGTTGAACGTCCTTTTTAACTGCTGCTTTTAGAGAGGCCGGGGTGCCGGAATTTTGCCTCTAAGGGGATCATTATCGTGCCAGTAAATCTCTTAACACGGATCCCTCGCATTTGCTTACCCTCAAATGCCAGCCGACTGCACCACGATTCGATCCAGCAACCTTGGGCATAGCAGGCGAGAACGTTACCGCTGACCACGCAGCCAGCCTATATATTACAACACCGATAAGAAAGACCCTATAGTTTCGTAAGCGTGAGAGTCCTTTTGTAACTGTACCACAACTTCCTTCTAGGGTGTGCTTGATCCTCGAAAATGTTAAGAACTGAGAACTACGATATTTAACATATTTAAAAGATGTGCATTTGTATGATCTATGCATATTATGAGAGTCCAGAATACTCTCACGTTTCAAGTTATTTGCACGATACAATGCCAAAGAATGTGTGTCCAATGCAATTAGCTTATTAATTATTTAGCATTTTATTATATTCCTTATTTAAAACTACAGTACTTTTCAAGAAGTAGTAAATCAGTTGGGTGCAGCCCAAAATATTCATTTGAGGAGTTTGGACATCGTGGCCACTTAGCCCCGTGCACTTGGGGGTGTGTTAAATTTGTCTGGTAATCTGTGTTATTGTGGTGTCTTTGTGTAGTTGTAAATCAGATGAGGATTGAGAAGAAGGCAGCCGTGGCCTAAGTTAGGAACCAACCCGGCAGTGGCAACCCATGGAAAACCACTTCCAGGCCGGCTGAGGTGGGAATCGAACCCACATCTTCTCAGATTTGCCTCACGAGGCTGAGTGTACCCGGACAGCCACGAATACTAACCGCTACACTACGTGGTGGTCACACAGTAGTCTGACTTGGGACTCCGATAACCGTTTAGCTTTCGTTTCAATGTTGTTTACCTCACTGATTAATTTTCAACATTACCATTTTGGAGTTCTATTTATTAGTTTCACGTAAACGTGAATCTTGGGATTATGAGCCACAGGACCTGCTTTATTACGTGGAATCCGAACCACAGGACATGGCATTTCACTTCAAAAATCTCACATGCATTGACCGGGTTATTTTATCAGTCTCCTGACAGGAGGGTAGCAAGTTTAATGGTACAGACTGTAGTGATACGCCTTTTATAGGGTATTAGTTGACTGCAGAAGGGCATGCGAGGACTACCCCATGCATATTTCTCTTCAAAAGCGTCCTTTTTTTTTGTTGCTAGAGAGAGCTGAGAACTGTTTGTTATACATGGTCGCCACGACAGTACCCAACCGATGACGTCACGCAGCAGCCTATGCTCTGGTAAGCCGAAGCGCGGAGCCCGGAGTGGCTCCCCCTGGTCGCCATAAGGCGCCACAGTCCTTTCTCAACGCTGGATGCTCTAGAGCAGCGCCTGCTTAGGCCTGGTGCTAGACTCGCTTCAATGTGAGAGCTGTCAAGGATACCAGCAGAAATAAGTCTGGAAAGGGTTGGTTCCTCTGTTTAGGGGCTGCGACAACGCGGCCATGTAGCCCCGTGTACTTTAGGTGTGCGTAGAATCTGTCTGATAACCGGTGTTAATTGTGATGACTGTATTAGTGTGTGTTATCTTTATTCAATTCAAGTAAGGACTGCAGAAATTGAATTTTTTCAAGTAGTTCCTACTTTTGCCGCCACCGTCAACGACGACTACTAGTTCAGAACTTGGTTACCAGATGCCATCGTAGTCGGCTCCTGAGACGAACGTCGGAACCTAAGAGCGTTTTTCATATGTTTAACCTAATTTCTGGAAAGGGTAGGCGCACATTAAAGACAATAATTAACATGAAAAGAACGTTGCGGGAGGAAGTTTGCGCCGCGGTCGTAGACAACGCTGCAAAGGGACGCTAAAACAAAAGCCGGTAATCCAATATACAGTAATTCGTTTATTTTAAAATGTTGGTAGCTTGCTGAGCTTTTATTCCCAAGGTTGCGGGTTCAAACCCGGCTGAAGTCGTCGGGATTTTTTAAGAGCGTTAAAAATCCCTCAGTATGCCTTCCTTCAGAGGGGAATTAAAGTCAGCGGTCCCATGTCATAGATTTATGGCATGAAAAAGAACCTTCCTCTAACTACACTTGTGTGAAGCCAAAATTTGATAACGCTCTATTAGTTCCAACGTTCACCGCCAGGTGCTGACTGCGATGCCATCTAGTAGCCGAGTCCACAAGCTAGGTGTCGTGGACGGTAGCAAAAGTAGGACCTACTTGAAATTACAGTCTGCAGTCCTTACTTGAATTAAAACAGATAACACACACTATTACATCCATCACAATTAACACTGGTTATCAGACAGATTCTACACACACCTAAAGTACACGGAGCTAGATCACCGTGTTGTAACAGCCCGTAAACTCAAGAACCAACCAACCATATTTTAAAATAACATAAGTAGGTATTACGAAATTTGAAATGCTTTTCAGTTGGTAAACAGGATTGTACGCAATTATAACGGGTGTTATTCCCTATATCTGAAAACATTACATGATATTAATAATTCACTAATGTAATTGCACCCATTACAATCATGTTGACCGACTGAAGAGCATTTAAAATTGTGTTTACTGGAAGGCAATACAGTACGCCTATAATTACATTTATTTACAACTAGTAACCCGCCCGGTTGCTTGAACGGATACCCAGCGTAAGCTTAAAAGGCGAACGGACGGCAGGTCCCAGACGCAATTCAGAAAAGCCGAGGTGAACAGTGAAACTCCAAACACATATAGGCTACTCTTCTCTGAAGTCTTAACTCGACACCACTCGATAGTTTGATGCTGGCCGAATTTGGGTATGACTAGCTCGTAAACTCGCTCCGAAGCTAGTAATTTAAATGTCCACTGACTGAAGATTGTTGGATGAAATGAAAACGTAAAAACACTTACAGTGGGTGATTTACGAGAGATACTGAATGCTTTCGCGGACATTTTGTAGAACTTTTCATGCTGAACAATTCTTACACTTACAGTCGACTATATAGATATTTTAACGGTTTACCCAACGCAAGCTTAAAAGACGCACAAAGTTACATTGGTCTTCAGATCGACAATGAGTTGTGAACATCCTCATGTCTCCGTAGGCCTATTCATCCTCACTTTAAGTTCCAATACCAGACGCGAAGTCCCCGATTCTTTTTGACTTGTGGCAGTCTTGCACCGGGGGTGCGCTCTGATCGCTGTGAACTTAACATCAAGTTTACCGAAAGACAATTCTATCGAGAACATTCGCAATGTCGTTTTGCGGTAAAAATCGATTTTTACCGAAAATCGTTTTCGGCCATGGTTATTCGAGTAATCGGTTGCTGACGGTCGAAAATCGATTTCCGTTAAAAGTCGGTTAATAACGCCAGCATTAGTCATTATGTCAATGAAATAACAGGTGTTCCACTAGAATTCCACATTTCCTCAGACTTAATTTGGTAACTTTCTCAGGTGCGGTAACAATAATAGACCCTTCGCTACATATGTTAATCATCTAGGATTCGATTTCTAATTCTGAAGAGTACGGTATTTAGAGCTTGCTTTATTTGGAAACATTCATTATGAGGTTTATATTTTATTTGTTGAATACGAAACAGGACACATTAGTCAGCTGGTTGTTTCTTCAGAAGATTATAAGGTCCCGCCATTTTTGGTTAGCGCCCTTGTCTATTGAATCCCCAATTTAGAAACTCCCGAGCCAGGCGCGTATCTAGAGTTTGGCTTTGGGTGGGGGGGGGGGGGGTCATAGAATCGAAATTGTTAAGAAAAATGGTATCACAAAAACGCAATCACAAAATAAACAAACGTACAAAACCAGACCAATTTTTTTGCAAGCTACATGGATAGAAATTTGATGCGTTTAGCGCACCAAAAATATTCGTACAAATTGCAACGGCGTGTTTTGCGACTTTTACATCGAGCTTCGAGAAAAATATCAAGGTATGTTACAGTTTCGGCAAGTCGAATTGGTACCGACAAAGGGAGAAAGTCACAGCTTAAATTGCCAAACAAGCTTGCAGCTTGGACGTCGGCAAAATTTTTTGGTGTGAAAAAAAAAGCAATAAATTCCTATCCGAGCATTGCTGCACATTCATCGTGACATCACTATAAACATCGATTCGGTAATCACAAGGTTTGCTAAACAAAATAGACGAGTTGATTTTGTTATATAAATGAAAATGAAAATCCACAGCCTGCTTCCAGTCTCCGACCGGGTCAGGAATGGAATGAATGAAGCCCCTATCTAGCGGCGAGGATATGAACTGTGCCGGCTGCCGAGGCCTGACGCACTCCTCTGGGGCAATGATTAGATGAATGACAGACGAAATGAAATGATAGTGGAGAGTGTTGCTGGAATGAAATGTTGACAGGGAAAACCGGAGTACCCGGAGAAAAACCTGTCTGCCTCCGTTTTGTCCAGCACAGATCTCACATGGAGTGACCGGGATTTGAACCACGGACCCAGCGGTGAGAGGCTGGCGTGCTGCCGCCTAAGCCACGGAGGCTTCTGTTATATAAATAATCGTTTTTATGTAACAGGTATGAAGTTGCAAATATGTACAGTTGTAACAGTACATAATAATTGCAATAAGGATATTTTCAGTATTGAATAGAATGAAAAAAACTGTTTTTCAGTTAAAATTCGTTAAGTTTTATTTGTCTGGTTATTGTGTTTTCGTTTTTTGAGTTTGCAAAAAAATTGGTCTCCGTTTGGGGGGGGGGGGGTCATGACCCCCGTGACCCCCCCCCCCCCCTTGAATCCGCACCTGTCCCGAGCCGCCACTGCTTCCTGGATACATCACTGCTTCTAGGTGAAGCATTCAGACAATTATACTGGTATCGTATTGAGGAAGGCTGCGTAATGGCGAGTACGAGAATGAGCTTTAAGTAGAGACAATTTGTATGTGCTCATTCCTTTCCCACGCCACATGGCACATGCGACGATACCGCGGTACGCAAGGCTCTATAAGGAGAAGGTATTCTCACCCGCCATTTTGGTTCTTTCTCTGATGCAAACGGTTGATCAAACTTCTGTTCATAGATTAGTCATAATTCCGCTTGTCAGGCCATGTGAAGGAAGTTCTAATAAAATTGTGATCATACGGAATCACATGAATGCATGTTTTGTAACTGTGTTCTTTTCTGTATCAATATGCAAAGACGAACAAGTCGCTTCCATAATCCCGTATTAGCACAGTTAGCAGTGCGGCTCAGTGGCGGTTCTCCATTGTAGCGTTTGAATTGACGCGTCACCTGCTTTATTACAAAATAAGTATTGATTTAAAAATAAATATTTTGACATTTACTAGGATTTTTGAACATGATTTTTACTGCATTAGATGTTACCAATTAAGGCGTGAACATCAAACTTCAAACGACACGGCGCGGCGCGGTGGCGAATCTACTGCCGCGTTGCTAACTAGCCTGATGCGACAGGAATGTGCTGGCAAGAACGTCCCTACCTTGGTGATTGAGTAAGGCCGGAGAGAGAACGGAAGTCAGCGGTTAGTTAGTTATTGTTGTTTTAAGGGGCGTAACTACGAGGTCATCTGCCCCTCTTAAAACGGGTTAAAGTATACAAATATGGAATGGAATTTAAAAGGCTAATGGACTTCTCCACCTACAATCAGCTAAAAGTAATGAATGGTTTCTTCAGTCACAACAAATTAGTCATACTTAAAAAAATGGTCGAAAACCCAAAAATAACAAGCAAAATTGGTCCAAAAAAAGTGTAACAGTTCTCGTCCCCCCCCCCCCCCCTTTCTCTTCTGATTACTCAAGATGTGATAATAATAATAATATCAGCGTGTCAAAATAATTAATCACATGACATTACCATACCAAAAATTAATAATAAAAAAACACATGAAAGGGCTAATTTAATTACTCACTAGGTCAGCTGAGTTCACAGCAAATAAAACCTAGGAGTGAATGTTCCAAATTTTCGTGGCATTCAAGAACACCCCGATTTGAATTAGGAGAAAAGATCAGGCGGGACGAAGCATGTGTCAAGACCAGCTTGTTGAATGGAAAGCTGGGCGTACTCAGAAAGGCCGATAATTCTAATCTTGCCACACATGGTGAAGGGAAGAGAAACAATCTTCCTACTGACTGCAGTCAAATAAAAACAACATCTCAATAACAAAATATAATGAAAATCAAAAGATACAATTAAATCATGATTAAATTACAACTAAAACCCTAAACCGCTTAACTTAGGCTTATATTTAAGGGTAATGCAAGTTACGGATAATACAGTGAATAAAATAAAGTCAGACATTGCCCAGTTGGCAAAATTACTTTTCCCCATCATACGATTAATAGAATTACAGAATTGAGGGTAGTTTCATCCGCAAGGATACAAGGAAAATAAACAACATGAAACTTAGGCCTGGTGCCGTTTCACAACAAATTGCATAAAGCAACCAAAACGTTCCTTAGCGAACGAAAGGGTCCGAGAAGCTTCAGAGTCCAGCATTGACTGTCTTTTGAAGCCTATCTGACCAAAATTAAAACCCACGAGGTTCCCATCCAGCTAACCGGAAATAGGCCAATAATAACCCACCCTGCAGTAATTACATAAAATGGTACCACCAAATTGTACCAACCCTTCCAAAATATTACATACTAAAATAATAATGTCAGTCCGCTTAAAATATGGTCCACCGTCACGTGGCCTTAACGACTTAGCAAAAGACACAGTTTAATGTTCCATCGAACGGTTGCCCCTTCTAACTAATTGAGTTCATACCACCTGGTGTAATTCGGCCCTCCGGAGGAGCTGGCTTCAGTTCCCCCGGAGGCGATCGCTTTTAAGTCCTTCCGTCACCAACCTTCCTCTCGAACTGTCTTCCCTGTCACAGATCGCACCCTTGTATATCAGCGTACCCCCCACCACAACCCTCCAGTAATGCCAACTGCGACTAGAGGCACAACCGGCCAAAACAAAGCCAGAGTTCAAGGCCAGAGTCCAAGGTTTTGAGCGGGTACTATTGAATATCAGCCCATACAGGTTACTGCGTAGAAACCTTCTAGGAGTCGAGGCGTTACACAATGTCCTTTGTAAGATTGTTCTCAGAACAGGGCTTGGCGAATGTAGCTGACAGTAAATGTTCGCTTTTCAAAAGTTCACGGATCAAAGCTTGACTTATCCCTCTTTTCCATTTACGATAAACCTTTAGGTGACAGCACACGCAAGGGCACAAATCCTGGCAGAAAGGGCTAGGCGATCCCATTTCACCAGTAGCCAGGCGCCAGCTTGGCGAAAGAAATTCTCAGAAGAGGCCCGGTGTAGGCTCTCATGATAATCCGGCCAGACCTGGAGCTCCTGCTGCGTCTCGAAGATAAGATGAACATGTACCGATTTGCAAAATTGGTACATCCTCCTCCTCCAAAGGAAGACGATGGGGAGATGATGAACAGGGTGATGGTGTCCAGCTGGTCTCTTGGCAGCTGAAGAGGCTACTCCAATCTCCGCCAGCGGACCTTGAAGTAGATCTCCTCGGGTAGAATGATGCCATGGGACCTAGATGGTATCTCTAAACTAGGCCCAGATTGGTAGTACACGTCCCACATAGTGACCACTGAAACACACATCAGAACAGCAGCGTATGGTCCAAATACAGTTTCCTTAGAGGGAACAATCGTTCCAGGCCAGTCAACCAGCCCAAAACAGCTGAAGTTATCCCAGGAAGGATAAAAAAAATCACACGAAGCATTAGTGTGCCATCGAAGTTCACTTAAGAGTCTTTCAAGTTACAAGGGCTACTTGATGCTTCAAACAAGGTTCTGCGCAAAGAGATAGTGTCCAGGGCATAATTAAAGGTCCACTGAAGTATGAAAAACACACGAAAGGGGCAACCAACTATACGATATGACTGACGTTAACAAGCTTAATTGAAAGTTCACCACAATACTTAGCAAAATAACTAAATCAACTTATATCAATCAATTTTTGACTAAAACATCCAGAAACCATAATATTTACAAAATTTCAGATATTTTCCCACCGAAATTCCCTGAAATTTTTATGGGCAACACCATCAAAATAGAAATAAAGCAAGAGGGAACTCACTGGTACCCTTCCAAAACAGTTAAACATACTCAAAAGTGAATTTACATTTACTTTGATGGCCTCACGCAGTACCGTAGGAAAACAGAACACATTTAGGAAACACCAAAGCATTTTAAAACAAACACAACATACCATAATCAAACCATATGGATCGTCTCAGGTATGTGACACATATAAAAACATAATGAATATCGAAAGCCACTGTCTCATTTCACCAGTCGCTGCCCCTAACCGTCCACGGTGGCCATCCGACGAACGACAGAAAACAGCAACTACCTTCCACAAGAACAATAACCAAATGGGGAGACCACGCTAAACAATAGACACCACGATCCAACCAATTCACATACAAGCACCTAACCAAATTTCACCAAATAACTTCATCGCTACTCGCCAACGCATCCTAACAGTCTACAAACTCCCAAGAGTTCCTGTAGGATGACCAACCGAACTCAGGACACTAAGGTGATCACACCTATCCTGAGAACCAACTTACAAAAGTTACACCAAATGTTCAAAATTAAAACATCTCCTCAAAATTAAGATGCCATCTTCTAGGCACCGAACCTAACCAATATCAAACCAACAACAACTACGAGCCCGGTGCAGAGGCTACACTAATTCTACACCCAAAGCACATAGCTCAGCAGAATTAGACACAAATTCAAGTTGGTACCAACCAATTTTCAAGACATACCTAAACGAACGTGGCTCCACCATTAAAAAAAAACACAAATTACTTATAACGTTTACTCCCACACAGACAACAAACCACTTCCATGGTCCCATACACAGATCTACCTCACTACAACGAACACCCATAGGTGTCATGTGACACATTTCTACAAGCACAAGGTGATTAATATCCTCAAAATTTCAGATTCTCTAACCTAGCGGTCCTCGACATGCCACAGCATGCTCAAAATACAAAATTACAGGATCACAGATGTGATGGCATGATAATTTTTTAAAATGCACGGGGCGGTTACTGTCCCCCAAATTCACATGTTCTCCACTTTTAACATCTCGCACACACTGCATCATGTTCCACACACAGAATTACAAGGTAACTGAGCTGACAAAAATGATAAATTTTCAAAATGCACGGGGTGGTTAATAGTCCCCAAAGAAAATGCACCTTACACAGAACGATAGTTAGCTCACCAACTAATAGATACCTCAATTTTCTCCAGAACAGGTACGACATCTCCAGTGCAACACTATCTCGATGCATAGAACAACTGACTAACGCTATAGCCTGGCTACCAGCTCGAAGCTGATGCTAATCGAACTTAATTTTTTCCGTTTCACACCCAAGTATACGGGGATACATGAACTATGATTCCAACCACAATCACATGAACGTTGTGACAATACCAGCAAGTCAGCAGTCTAACAGTATATACCGCAGATTACAAGTAACCTACTGACTAACCTAACCAGATACATTTTCAACCGACAAGAGATTGCAATTCGAAGATTTTCCAGATCACTGATACAATTTCTAAAGCCCTCACGTCAGCAGCTGAACAACACAGTGAAATGAGCATCACTCTGAAGCATTACACCTTATTTCCACATAAAATCGAAATTTCACTACCAACCTAACAAAATTATCACTAAATTATCCAAAAAATTTACTCAAAAATATCAACCACGAATACGATGAACAAAACTCAGCTAACAGAAGCAGATCACAGCCTTTCTTGAGGATTACTAAAAATGACATAAGAGATTTGACTTCAGCGGAACAACTAGACCATCTCCCATCGCTCTGAACTCCATATCATCGCATTCACAGGAAATAGAACATCATAATTTCACCCTTTACACATCTCGAGTTTCCCGTTCACTAGCAGGTTTACAATTCGATATATGAGTCCTAAAAACACGTTTCCTAGACAGATCCTCTAATAACACTGTTACTTCAGAAGGAAAGGACAGAATCTCATAGGGGCCCTCATATTTTGGCTGCAGTTTACCTGATACCTGACGACCTGGGACCTTAGCCCAGAAGTTTTTTGCATACACAAAATCTCCGACAGAATATCCACCCTGTTTCCGGCCCAAATTATATCTCTCAGCCAGCTTATCATGCGAGATCTTTATAGCAGCTTTGGCCTCCTTCCAGATTTCTCTGACACGATCAGGAGAGGGTTGGTCAGGAAGCAGATCATGAAGTGACCACAGATTCGTTAGAGGGGAATTTGGGACGAACGCATACATAAGTGAGAACGGCGTTTTCCCATGGGATTCATGCTCAGCAGTATTGAAAGCGTAGGGTAACCAATGTAATGACGAATCCCACTTGGCATGATTGTCACGATGATATGCGATAAGTGCAGCTCTCAAATTTCGGTTAACTCTCTCTGCCAAACTAGAGTTGGGGTAATAGGGTGTCGTGGTGACATGGGAAACGGCATAATCAAAACAAAATTTTCTAAACTGATGAGAAACAAAGGCCTTGGCATTATCTGACACCAAGTATTGACTAGGACCAAAGGAAGAGAAAACAGACTTTAAACATCTTATGACAGTAGCAGAGTCACAATTTCTAGTGGGAAAAATCCATGAAAAGCGAGAGAAACCATCGACACAAACAAAAGCAAAACGGTTACCCAGTTTAGACCTCGGCAGGGGTCCAACGAAATCCACATACAAACGTTCCATGGGCCTAGACGCAGATTCAGAAGCTAACTTACCAACCTTACCACTGACGGTAGGCTTACTCACTTTACAATCATGACACCCCAGCACGAACTTTCTCACATCCTTATCGAGACCCTTCCAAACGAAAGACTGCCTTATTTTCTGTCGAGTTTTGAAAATTCCTAGGTGGCCTCCAGCGGGTGACTCGTGAAAATACATTAGCATGCCATTTATCAGCTGAGTAGGCAAAACAACCTTAGGCTTTCTATCACGCCTAGTTACACAACATAAACCGGGTGAGTTAGCCGAGGTCGTTGCGGCATGACTGTTGGCAGTCGCTCACATCCGGGAGGCGAGGAGGTTCGAATCCCCCCGCCGGCAACCTTGAAGATGGTCTTCTGTGGTTTCCCATCTTCCTTCCAGGCAAATGCCGGGGTTGGTCCTTAACTATAGGCCACAGCCGCTACCTTCCAACTCCTCGACCCTCCCTTCCAACTTTCCTCCCCAACGGTACTTGTAGCTCACCCATTGGGTGTCCGTCACGAAGCAGCTACAAAACTGGCGAGCCGAACATGTCCTCGGACACTCCCGGCACTAAAAGCCATACGCTAAAAAAAAAAAAAAAAAAAAAAAAAACACAACATAATACACCAGACTTTAAAATATAAGGCTTTATCTCTTCTCCAGAAACTAATCGAGCAATTAAATCACACAAGACGGGATCTTCCTTCTGATGGTTAGCAATGTCTCCAAACAATAACGGTGAATTTACTAACATGTGTTGAGCTGAATTAGCCCCAACAACAACAGGTTCCTCTAAAGAGGGAGTTTCACACCTGTCAGGAATTTCTCCATAGAGACGCTTAAGTGACACAGCACAAATATTTTCATGATTTTCCTCGGGAACGAGACTCTAACATTTATTAGGAACTTCTTCATACATGCGGCTAAGGGAGTCGGCTATGACATTTTCACAACCCTTTATATGACGAACGGTGAACTGAAATGATGAAATACGGGTTGCCCACCTGGCGATTCGCCCAGTGGTTCGAGGTCTAGCCAGGACCCAGCTCAGGGCCTGGTTATCGGTTTCAAGTTCGAAAGGAACATGTTCGACATACATTCGGAATTTCTCCAGTGCAAACATCACCGCGAGCCCCTCAAGCTCATACACGGAATAATTTACTTCAGCAGGGGACAGAGTTCGAGAAGCAAAACCAATAGGTCGTCTACCTAACTCACTTTCTTGTAACAACACAGCAGCTACCGCACCGAGCGACGCATCAGTCTGGATTATAAACTTCTTACTGAAATCAGGGACAGCGAGGACAGGAGCGCTACACAGTGCCTCCTTCAAATCGTCAAAAGCTGCTTGCTGCGACGGACCCCACTCAAATTTCACGTCAGACCTTCGCAGATGATTAAGTGGCAACGCCCGCTGTGCAAAATTGGGTATAAATTTGCGCAGAAAGCCAACCATTCCCACGAATCGGGCTACTCCTTTCACATTTTTAGGGGGTGCAAAATCTCTAATTCCTTGGGTTCGGGAGTCATCGACCGAAACACCTTCAGCAGAAACAACATGTCCAAGAAAAGCAATTTTAGGTTTAGCAAGGGACACTTTAGACAACTTTACGGTTAGACCAGCTGATTTCAACCTCTCAAATACTTCACGAAGATGGCGCACGTGGTCTTCGAACGTCTCGCTATAAACAACAACATCGTCCAGGTAGTGATACAAATAATCAAATTTGATGCCAGAAAACACGTGATCAAGAAGCCTACTAAGCACAGCGCCCCCTGTAGAGATGCCAAAAGGTAATCTGCAATACTCATAGAGATTCCAATCGGTGGCGAACGCAGTCAGATGCTTAGATTCTTCAGCTAACGGAATTTGGAAATATGCCTGCGTCAGGTCAATGAGGCTATAATAGGAGGCGTTTTTGAACCAGGAAAAACAGCTATGTAAATCAGGAAGAGAGATGGATTCTAAAACAATCTTTTTGTTTAACCTACGATAATCTACGACCGGCCGAAAACCACCATTTGGCTTAGGTACTAAGAACACAGGTGAGGAATATGCTGATGTGGAGGGTCGAATCACTCCATCTAGTAACATCTGATCGATTAATTTCTTTAATTCCAACATTTTGGGTGGACTCAAACGGTAGGGAGGATGTCTGACGGGTATAGTATCCGTTACTTCAATTTTATACTCCAGGATCTTAGTCATTCCTAATTCGTCAGTGAACACCTCGGGAAAATACCCACACAAATCCCGAATCTCTTTAGCTTGAGCGTCAGATAAATTACTTAAATCCAAGGATTCAACCCCGGTGGACAAGACGGGTTCAGCATCACAGTTGGCAACATGAGCACTCGTGCTAGGGACAGCAGTAGAAAAGAATTTAAATTTTACCTCTGAACAAAACCTGAACCAGAATGATTCGTGTTGCATATCTAGCAGTAAGCCAGTATGAGCAAAAAATTTTAGCGCCCAGAATAATAGGACATGACAAATTCTTAATAACCCAAAGGGAAAATTTCCAACAAAATTTATGAATCCGAACCTTAAACTTCACAGAACCAAGAACGTCCAATTGAGCACCATTGGCAGAAACCAACTTAACATCTACATTCGACAGGTTACTGAATTTACAAATGAGTTTCATAGACAAATACCAATTCTCGCTAACCAATGAAGCGGCACTTCCTGAGTCTAACAAAGATATTACACATGCGTCATTAATTGCAATTTCAACCATAGGAGAGGGTAGAACTACATCAGAAACCTTAGAACAGACACCATTTGCTCCGATAACTTTGGCATCATCCCTCGTCACCTTATTTCCCAATGCACATCGCTGATCCTTGGCAAGGGGATTTCAGGATGCTTGTCTCGGAATAGTCAATTTCTTTTTACCGGACAGTTCCATGCTATGTGGCCCTGCTGCCCACAGTTGAAGCACGTCACAGGACGATTACTACTACCCCTAGGCGAATTATGGGAAGGACGACCGGCCCCAGGTGGTGGTCGAACCGAGGGAGGTCGAACAAACGGAACAGGGTTAATGAAAGGAGGGGGCATGCTAGTTGCATACCTTATGATATCAACCGAACGCACGGATTCGGCTTGAATAGCGGCTTCACGTAGTTCCCTAATCGTACTCGGATTAGTTCCAACACATAGGCAATTCCGAAATTCCGGCGTAGCACCGGCCAAAATAAGCCTTACCACTTCTGCCTCTGGCATATCTACTCTAAAGACTTTTACGAACCTGGATATGTCCACAATGTATGAATTTAACGCCTCGTTAATACCCTGTGCTCGGTACAGGTAACGTCCCTTCACAGTATCGAGCGACCTGATGGGCACGAATACTCGCAACACCTCGGACATAAAATTCTCCACACTCCAACCTTCACACATAGCACTAGTCACATAGGCCCCCAACGTATCAGACACATGGGAAGATATTAATTGAAAGACCACTTGGTCGCTGACACCGAATTGGATAGCACACTCATGAATATCGACCAATATTCTCAAAAAATCAACAACGCCTTCAACCGTGTCCATACTTTTACCCGATAACTTTGAAACAAAACCCAAAATGGGGTGACTGACAGAACCAAAGCTGGCCTTGGAAAAAACAGAATAATTAGAATGCTCATCATTGGACACGTTACGACTTGGCATTTCGGCACTAGGATTTCCTTGCACATAATTTTGGTTTCCGGAACAAGATGAAGAAACGAGGTTACGCCCTGAATTTGAAACACTCCCCTGAGAGTCTCGATAAACAGAATTTAAATCCCTAACCGGTTCGGAAGGAGAATTTTGTGTCACTGTAGGCCCCTGATGACCTGAGTTACCCGGCACTTTAAATGATGAAACAGACCCGGAATTATCTCTAGAATTTATTTCTCGAGCACCGACACTAACAGGATTACAACTAGATGAGGGGATATTTAAGACAGACTGGGGTTCGATTACCGACCTCCTTACACGAGGCGAGCCGACAACAGCAGAGAAGGAGTTACAAGTTACACAGTTACAACTACAAGTACAATTTTCACGTCCGGGGAGGCTGAAGGTTACGTTGCTGGTATTATTTGGCACAGAACTCATCACAGCATTAGGGTTAATGGTATTCGAAACTGGTATCACCGTATCAGGACCTAACGGTGCCTGGTCGAACCCAGAATTTGTTGTCACAGTTTCATGATTAAAAGTACGGTTACCGACAATAGGAAAAATCTCTCGACTCTCACAGCTGTTGGGCAGGCGCGCTATTCCATTGCCACGGAGCGCGGCAGGTTCAGCGACAGGATTACCAACTTGGCCAGTGGCATTTTCAGCCAGACTGGCGCCTAGATTTGTCGAGACATTACGGCTACATGCAGGAGTCGAATTCAATAAATCCCCACTTCCCCTAACACGATTAACAGTGTCCAAAGTCTGAGCACATTCCACTAAATTAACTTCAGCCTCTAATAGACCTTTCAAATCGGCGATGGGACGTTCTTCATCAGATTGTAACAAATCCACACATCGGAGATATAGGTAATCAATTCTACCTTTCAATTTGGTGAGATCAACAGGGCTGCATTCTACTTCACTGAAACAATACTTAATTACATTACAAATTTCCCTAATTGCATCACATAACCTTGACTCACCGAGTTTGAATTCAGCAGTCGACAGCTTTGGAAGGGTTGCTGCAAAATTCACGGCATACTCTAGACTTTGGCGCGCTAGTTCTGCGTCCCTGGGCACTTCAAGGTTACGTAACAGCAATTCGTAGGTTACCTCTTCATCCGATAAGTATTTCACGATGATTTTGCGGGAAGCCATCGTACATAAATTTCATGTAACAGAACACAAATTAATCATTACACAGAGTTTAAACCAATCCTACCTATGTGGAGAAAAGATTAATAAGGAGGAGCCAATCTACATTAATTAAGTTACTGAATTTAATTTTAATAATTAAGTTACTGAATTTAATTTTAATTAATTACTGCAATCAGTCAGCAGGAAAGATTATTTGCTAATGGCAAGATCACAGAGCAAACCATGCTCATTGCTACCACTGTAACAGTTCTCGTCGTCCCCCCTTTCTCTTCTGATTACTCAAGATGTGATAATAATAATAATATCAGCGTGTCAAAATAATTAATCGCATGACATTACCATACCAAAAATTAATAATAAAAAAAACACATGAAAGGGCTAATTTAATTACTCACTAGGTCAGCTGAGTTCACAGCAAATAAAACCTAGGAGTGAATGTTCCAAATTTTCGTGGCATTCAAGAACACCCCGATTTGAATTAGGAGAAAAGATCAGGCGGGACGAAGCATGTGTCAAGACCAGCTTGTTGAATGGAAAGCTGGGCGTACTCAGAAAGGCCGATAATTCTAATCTTGCCACACATGGTGAAGGGAAGAGAAACAATCTTCCTACTGACTGCAGTCAAATAAAAACAACATCTCAATAACAAAATATAATGAAAATCAAAAGATACAATTAAATCATGATTAAATTACAACTAAAACCCTAAACCGCTTAACTTAGGCTTATATTTAAGGGTAATGCAAGTTACGGATAATACAGTGAATAAAATAAAGTCAGACATTGCCCAGTTGGCAAAATTACTTTTCCCCATCATACGATTAATAGAATTACAGAATTGAGGGTAGTTTCATCCGCAAGGATACAAGGAAAATAAACAACATGAAACTTAGGCCTGGTGCCGTTTCACAACAAATTGCATAAAGCAACCAAAACGTTCCTTAGCGAACGAAAGGGTCCGAGAAGCTTCAGAGTCCAGCATTGACTGTCTTTTGAAGCCTATCTGACCAAAATTAAAACCCACGAGGTTCCCATCCAGCTAACCGGAAATAGGCCAATAATAACCCACCCTGCAGTAATTACATAAAAAGGTACCACCAAATTGTACCAACCCTTCCAAAATATTACATACTAAAATAATAATGTCAGTCCGCTTAAAATATGGTCCACCGTCACGTGGCCTTAACGACTTAGCAAAAGACACAGTTTAATGTTCCATCGAACGGTTGCCCCTTCTAACTAATTGAGTTCATACCACCTGGTGTAATTCGGCCCTCCGGAGGAGCTGGCTTCAGTTCCCCCGGAGGCGATCGCTTTTAAGTCCTTCCGTCACCAACCTTCCTCTCGAACTGTCTTCCCTGTCACAGATCGCACCCTTGTATATCAGCGTACCCCCCACCACAACCCTCAAGTAATGCCAACTGCGACTAGAGGCACAACCGGCCAAAACAAAGCCAGAGTTCAAGGCCAGAGTCCAAGGTTTTGAGCGGGTACTATTGAATATCAGCCCATACAGGTTACTGCGCAGAAACCTTCTAGGAGTCGAGGCGTTACACAATGTCCTTTGTAAGATTGTTCTCAGAACAGGGCTTGGCGAATGTAGCTGACAGTAAATGTTCGCTTTTCAAAAGTTCACGGATCAAAGCTTGACTTATCCCTCTTTTCCATTTACGATAAACCTTTAGGTGACAGCACACGCAAGGGAACAAATCCTGGCAGAAAGGGCTAGGCGATCCCATTTCACCAGTAGCCAGGCGCCAGCTTGGCGAAAGAAATTCTCAGAAGAGGCCCGGTGTAGGCTCTCATGATAATCCGGCCAGACCTGGAGCTCCTGCTGCGTCTCGAAGATAAGATGAACATGTACCGATTTGCAAAATTGGTACAAAAAGCTCAAAAAGTCTAAAAAATCAAAATTAGTGAAACCCAGCTCAAAAGAATATTGGGTGTGTGCAACTACTATTAGCGACGATATTTGAGCGTGACAACATATTCTCGGACTGATTTGTTTAAACTGTCGCTCTTCCGAAATTTCAGCTTCGTATATTTTTAGCCTACTTTTCACATTTCCAAAAATGAGGAAAAAGTAGACTTATGAGATCGATCTGGGCAAATGGGTGTGTGTCTCCCCCCTATCAACTCCTAAACGGCTGCAGCTATTGAGACAACATTTGGTATGATTAAAGATCTATACCTGAATATCTCAAAGCCGTATTTGAAAATGATATCAGTGCTACCAACTGCTGAAAAATCGCAATTGAAATTTGAGCTCCATGTTAGATATCTTGGAAGGTATGCATGGGAGCTATTTCAAAATTGGTACACGTATAGATAATAATATTTCAGTTTAATTTCCAGGAGGCCATATATGACAGAGTTGCCAATATGATTCTAAGCAAGCTGATAGTTCCAATTTTTAAATGCATATAACTTCTACAATATCAATTGGAATTCAACCAAACTTCGTATGTACTAGGCCTATGTGTTCGTGAACATATATGACTGAGCGTATTCTTAAGAGCCACAAGGGCTGCCAACTGTTAATGAATGCTCTCAATTTCTTTGATCAAAATACCAATATATCAGAAAGTATGCAAGCCTACAGCTTTAAACAATGCACACGTGTAGTACCTAATATTCTATATTAATTTGGAGTAACTAATATACGTCAGTGCTACCAACATGATTCTAAGCCGGCTGATAGGTCCAATTTTAAATACATGTAACTTCTATACTATCATTTGGATTTCAACCAAATTTCGTGTGTGTTATGTGTACCATAACAGATATGACTATGCGTCTTCTTAAGAGCAACCAGGGCTGACAACTGTTAATAAATGCTGTCTGTATTTTTGTTACCCTAATATCAATATATCAGAAAGTATGCAAGCCAATAGCTCTAAACTTTGCACACGTATAGTACTGCGCCCGAATTCACCAATCAGTACCTATATCCGCTGCACTGTAAAGGATTGCAGACACGTAGCTACCCAGCTCACAAACTTACCATTGTCTGCTAAGTAAAAATTGGGAATTCCAGGAACACACAGGGTAGATCTATAAAAGAAAATAGTACTACCAGCGTAGGTACAAATTTCAAATAGCAAATCGAGAAACTCCAATCTCGAGGGGTGATAAGGTCTGTCTATAGTGAGCGCCTGTATCTTACCTAGCAGTACTATTTTCGGCGATGACAAAATGAAAACGATGTCAGCTAAGATAAAAATTGGCTAATTCGCTAAAGAGCGCCAGCCGTTAATTGAGCTAAGAAAATACACACATATCCTGACTGCATATCTATCATTAGTGTCTACTTGACACTGCAAGAAATAAAAACTCAAAATAAACTAAAAAAAAGTGGCACTAATACAACATGTCCTGAAAATAAAGATTGGAGAATTCGGTACTCCACTGAAATATGAAAGAATTATGAAACGGCGTGATTTCAAACATTACCCTATATTATACATTGCGTTTCATATTTGAACCGTAGTTCCACATCTAAATATGTAAGATCACAATTTACTCAGTATTAAATATATATCCATATGTACAATGATTCGTGATTCGCACAAATATTCACTTAACTGCGTTGAAGTGATTTAATTACCTATAATATAAACGAGTCTTTACAACTCAAACTTCCGTAACAAACACCGTAACTCTGTCGGTTGAAAGTATAAATACTAGTCTGAATCAAGAGAACATAGGTGACAAACATCTAAGTTCAGCACTGCTCTTACTTTGTCTTCTCCCATTTGATCATTAAATCTCGAAAAATTCCTGAAATTCTTTGCTCGGCTTACATTTTCTTTGATAAACGTGAATATTCGAAGTGCATGGCATTTGACCGTCATTCCACACTCCTATTCCAAAATTATACAACAATCGCATTATTTCTTAAACACCCTGTACAGAACTTGCCTCGAATACAATTAAACAATGTCACATTCGCTGTCATCAAAACTAGGAAACGTGACTCCTCAGTCTCCTTCCGTGAAAATACGTAACTCATTTACGTCTACGATTCCTTTCTTGCACGGTATTCCAAATCTAAACTCCCATTTCAGTGCATTTTCTCAATCAATGCAAAGAAAATTAGTAACTTTATTAAATATCCACGACCATTGTGAATATTGTTCAAGAAACAAACTTTAACAATCTCCTCTATCCTTATGCAAAATTTCATCGTGCCTATAACTTCAATTCTGTAATTACTTTCTGTACAGTTACTTTTATATCACCCTGTGATTTAACTTTCTTAACTCCTTTTCACGTATTTAAATTCAGTTATTACATTATTGCAACTTTCAAAGAATTGTCAGCAAGAATTCATATTGAACAAATGATATAAGCGTGTCCTCCTTGTTTGTGAAGATACTTAAGCCTTAACTATCTTCGTGGAATATTTGTTTAACAAATTTATCTAGGCTTTTTAATGCTCTAAATGTTTTATTGGACATATATATAAAGGTTCTTGAAATACCTTTGTTACTAGGAAATATGGTTTATTACGTTACAGCATAGTTCTACATATCTATCTGTTTCATTACAGTGAATTTGGTATTCATTGATTTAATTATCTATCAAGTATTTGGACTATCTTTTACCAGATTTTGTGTCGTGTAACAATCCATTTTTGTTCACAGTTGGTTTAAAATAAATTTCTGACACTCGAATCAACATCTTGAGTTGTCGAAATATTTGACACTTCGTGACATAGCTTTTTGAATATACGGTACTTAAATTGTTCAATATACGTTCCATCGCTGCGCATAAAACAGATTTATTTAATTTAACGCAAGTATCTATAATTCTAAACGATTTTACATTGAAATGATTTAACGTTAACACCTGCAATACGCAAATAAAATTTCGTCCAAATGACGGAAATTTTCAATGAAAATGACTCCTAAGAAAATACTGAAATACTGAATTAAAATCTACACAATTTTAAATACACTGACAAAATTATACGACTGGTCAATTAGGATAAACACAGAACATGACTACAATTCTACTAAATATAAATCAATCTCTTCTCTACCTTGAGATGGAGACGGTCTCTGATATATCATGTCTCGTCTGGCAAGCCAAATGTGTGTGTGAGCGCAACGCCCACAGCTGTGCGAACCGGTTGTGACGGGGCCTGCTGGACAGCTCTCACAGTGGGACAAGGTCGGTGACATAACTGGGTTAGCGACCTCTCCGTGTAACAGCAAGTCTCTTCCTCACTCCTTCGCTCGTCTCCCGCAAGTTGTCCGGATCTTCTGACGATAGCCCTTCACTGCGCCGACATCGCTTCTCAAGGTTGAATTTCGATTGTTCTATAAGAGTCTTTGAGAGTATTCTGGATGTATATGAACTCGTGTTAAGAAGTATAGATTTGTTCTGCATTTCTGCGCATCGCGTAGATGTTCAACTGCGCCGTGCATGTTGTGGAATTCTGGATTCAACTCTTCATTTCAGTAGTTTCTACTTCCCTATAATGTGCATCTTAGCACGTAGTCATAATCAGTTTAATGATTACATCTGTACAACTTCCCCGTTGCCAATTCATGAACTGCATTCTGTATAATTCCCAAGTATGAGCTGAATTGTAGGAATAATGAAGCTCTTTTCCTGGAGTGAATCGTTTGCATCTATCTGCGTGAGATATATAATAGCTTCGTACTGAAATACCGAAGTAACAAGCTGTGTTTCAAAATCACTGGTCTATATGCTGTGCTGGTCTTAGTTAGAATGTCCCTGCTCCGCAAGTCACAGCCTTCTGACTTCACACTCCTCCTCTCCACTTTCGTGATGCGTGGCACTGTTCTAGAAACTACTTGTTTCTACACTCGCGGTCTTGTCTCGTCTCGATATGAATTTGGAATGAACTGCTCGTCCTTGCCCTCCGAGTACGGCAAGTTCCTCGCTTTTCCTCCCCTCTTGCGGTGTGACGTAGCTCCATAAACTTCCCCTCACTCCGTGTGTCATCAACCATGATCACTTCTCCCCTTGCACGACGTTTCTCTCACTTCTCGTGGTGTGACGCATTCTTACAATGTAGGCCTCCCTACATTCAGATAATAAATACACAACCTTATTTAAATAGTCCCTTCTTGCCTTCCGTAATTGTTCAATTATTAATGATGCATAGTATTACGCTCTATTTCAACTTAGGTTTTCCAGTCTCACAAATTTTTGAGGAATAAAAGATTTTAATTCGTTCTTTTATTTTTCCTGGGTCCCGGTTCATATCCCGTCTGGATCTTTAGTATTGGCCTTAAATAAATTCGGGCGCAGTACCTGGCATTCTAGATTAATTTGGAGTAACTAATATACGTCAGTGCTGCCAACATGATTCTAAGCCTGCTGATAGGTCCAATTTTAAAATGCATGTAACTTCTATACTAACTAATGGATTTCCTTCAAAATGGGCACAACAATAGACCATATTATTTCAGATCATTTCTGACCAACACGTGCATGACATTGTTGCCAATATGATTTTAGGCGCACTGTTAGATCCTACGTTTAACTTCATGTAACGCCCACGCTATCCATTGGACTTCAACCAAATGTTGTATTCTGTACCTTAAGAGATGGAACTGAGAATATATTAAGTCACAAGGGCTGTCAACTGTAGTCGTGCTCTATTAGGCTACATTATGCCAGGTATACTGTATTTCGAACTGATTAGAAATGTCGATATTACCAACTTAATTTTTTCATTATTCTAGATAGATCCATTTAGATTAATCATTGGCATTAATCTTCAATTTTAAGAAAAGTAGGCTCTTTAGTTCGTCACGGAACTTCTTGTTTAATTATGCATTTTGCGGAACGGAAAGTTCACAGGCGAAATGAAGAAAAGCCGAGTTGCACTTCCAGGGAAACTCCAAACACAACCACTCAACACGACTCGTCAGTTTGCTGCTGGCTGTATCTGGGGTAATATGTTCACCAGCTAGCTAGGCCGTAACTGGGGTGATAGGCTCGCCCCTAGCTAGCTTGTAAACTGTCACCTCAGGAATTGAATGGAGATTGTTGGAAGGAATGAAAACGGAAAAACACTTGTAGTGGTAGATGTATTGAAGATAGAGATATGCTCTCGCGGAATTTTTTGTAGAACTTTTCATGCTGACCAATTCTTACACTGATAGTATATAGATATTTTTAACGGTTTTCCCTCCGTAAGCTTAAAAAGCGCATGGTTATTTTCGACTTTTTAACTGAAATTGTTATTGCTCGGCTTCCTTTGATCAAAACAAATGACTTTGCACCGAAACCTTCCTCGAGATATCTTTTACAGAATGGTGAAAACCGCATCAAAATCCATCCAGAGGTTCACCCGTGACATCCAAAAACGACAGTAGCGACACTCGAGTGCAGCCACAGAAGAGAAAGAGAGAGCGTTGCAGCAGAAGAGAGATAAACGATATCATCACCTTTCACTGTAAGGTAACCCTTTTTCTCGAACGTCACTGTCTTTCAACAATTTATTTGACGTCGTCACGTCGAAATTCAGAAAATAAATATTTTTTTAAAAGTATTATCAAAAATCAAACAAAATTATTCAAAAACAGTCTCCATTCTGCTAGTCTATAGAGTGAAATAAAAGACAAGGATAGTCAGACTATACTTTATATCATTTTAAATCAGGGGCGTATTTTTAGGGCTACCGGCGGTAGCCCAAGAAACTTACATTAAAAATAAATAACACTTTATTACAGTTTCAACAAAGCATTCAAACAATCATGACTTTCATGCAAATTCTTCTTTATCGAAAGAAATAATGGTTAGTGGGTAGTCAACTCGGCAACGCAGTAGAAACCGACCAAGAAAGCGGCAGCCTTAAATTACGCTGGTCTCCCCATTTCCCCGCACCCACCCTTGTTCCGTGCAGGCACAGCGCTCATAGCGAGCGAGTTGCCGCTACAGCCAGCGGTTTCTTTCAAGTTAAAAGCGCTTAAAGCAACAAATAGCCTACAATAAATATACATTATCGCGCATAGATGTGAATATGTTTTAGAAGTTGTAGTATTTTCGATGTGTGATTTATTTCAGTGTGTGTTTGCTGAATAATCTTTATGTAGTGTTTTGTTTCAACTGTGCCAGTTGTGATTTTGTAAGAAGATTATGGAACGAACACATGTGGGAGCTTTAAATGCCAATGACTGTATAATAGATAGTTAGTTAGAAGTTCCTTTCAGCCGTCGTCCATACAGTGAGAAAGTTCATATTATACATATGACAAGGCCTACACCTGAACTGCAATTGTGTGCCAATGTATACACGTCATTTCAGATAATCTACATAAACTAGGTGGAATAGGTTATCTGGCAGTTATAAACTGTCTAAATTGTATTGCTGGCCGTGTTTGTTATTTAGTCGTGAAGTTAATGTATGGTCAAAGGAAGGGTTTTCAAATATGAACTCTTTTCGCACGGCAGTTCAAAAGAATGTTTTTTGTAATATTAAGCTCAGTGGTAGACCAAATCTTCAGACCAGTATACGCCACTGTTTTAAATGCTAGCAGCCGAATACCAAGAAGGCAGTGCACGAACAGAGTTTCAAGATTCTATTTTGTTTCTTCAGTGCCTACTTGATTGTTCTCGCACTGCCTTCTTGGTACTCGGCTGCTACATCGTACTATGACGTCACACACCTTAGTGCATTCTCGGTACATTTCGTCCTGTCACCGTAACGTAACGCCAGACCCCAGATAAAGTCGACATAATCATTTAAAATGATAAAAACTCCTCTCGGCACGCCGGAAGGCGGAGGTAGATTTCAACGGACAAACTTGGGGATAGGCGAAAATAGGCAGAATATGCAGGTTTTCGTAGAAGGATTAGACTTCATTTATTGCGAGAAAGTATTTTATAATTGGAGCTTAATTAACTTTGTTTTTCGTCATTTTATGCATATTTTAAACATTTTATTGTCTTATGGGGACGGTTACCTTCTTGTCATTTGGGGTCCATTTTTATACTTGTGGTCACACTGTCCTTATGCAAGGTTTCGACACTGATGTGTAACTATGTAACGGTCTGTTACATCTTCACGCAAAATTATATTTCCCGCAGAGATTTTGGTTGGTTCCTCAGTTTAGGGGCTGCGACAACTCGGTCATGTAACCCCGTGTACTTTGGGTGAGTGTAGATTCTGTCTGATAAACGGTGTGAATTGTGATGGCTGTATTAGTCTGTAATTCAGACGGTCAATTTCAAGCTGTAGTTCCTAATGTTGCTAGGAGATACTACCGTCAACGACACCTAGATGTGAACTTGGCTACTAGATGCCACCGCAACCAGCAACTCGCAACGAACGTTGGAAGTTTCCCTCCAAAGGAAAGCATACTGAGGGATTTTTAGCGCTCTTAGAAAATCCGACGACTTCGGCCGGCTTTGAACTCGCGACCTTGGGCATAGGAGTTCAGCATGCTACCAGTTACGTCACCGAAGCCGCTTCACACTTAGTCAGATGGAAATCTGAATGTGATCTCGTGCAAGTGCGTTGTCATGGCAACGTCTGATGGCTCATCCCTCATCAATTTAGTAGTGTTGCCATGGCAACCTCTGATAGCTCTTGGCATTTTCTTATAATTCCGAAATCATTTTTCTCATCCCTTGGCGTAATGATGGGTCATATAAAAATTCTTTCAGACAAAAGTTTTAGGTAATTATTAGGGGAATATTGTCCATTTCGTACGGTTTTGATATTGTGCCTATTAAGAGAGATATGATTAATGTTTCCCGAAAAACCCACTTTTTCCCACCTCTTTGGTCAATGGTTGGTGCTATAAAAAAACTCTTCAAACATAAATGTTTGGGCTTTATTCGACACATAGTATGAACTTTGAACGGATTCGATATTTGACATATTAAGAGAGTTATAGTAATATTTCACTTTTTCGAAAAAAAAGCCCCCCATTTCCACCCCCTTCGACCGATTTAGCCCAGTAACGAACTCGACCGAGAGTTTATAGGTTTACATATTCGGTAAAAATTTCAAAGTGATTGGTGCAAAATTACGGCAGTTATCGTGTCCACAAGAAACTGATATACATATATACATAAATTATATATAAACTTTTGAACTGACGGTGGTTTTGGGGTCTGGGGGATGTGAAACGCGAAGATATGTCGAAATTTTCCGGAAGTCGAAACATGGTACCCATTGCAATAGTTAGCTTTCTAATGAAATCTACCTAAAAGGTGATGTAAGTGGTATTTATTAGCAGTTTCTAGATTCGTAGTCGTCGCCGATGCGAAGCGCTACTTGGCCCTTGTTGCATCTGTCCTGATACCCTTATTCTTCGAGGGGGCAGACCCATTTCTTATCATGGTATCTCCTGCCTTCTGCTCGAGAATTCCTTTATTCCTAAATAAAAAGAGCACTTTGAGGGGGGTTTGCGCCCAACTCGCTCTACCCTGTATCCGCCACTGCACAGACATACAAATATATCTAGGATTTAAACTGAATTATTAAGGTTATTTCTACAAAACATACCTTAGTGTTAGTGCCAGTTTCATTTCCACTGAAATTGGCGTTACGTTTCTGTTATAAACCTGCGATTTCAGTTCTTCTACATCTTGTATTTCTTGGTATAGATCATAGGCCTAGAACTCATTGTTGGTCAATCGAAAGTACTGTTTGAATCTAATTTCGTCATCAATTAAATGGTTATTTATAAGAATTTTAAACACTCCCCTCATTTTCACGCGTTTTAAATATGTCACTTGCACTTTTTCGATCCTTCACTAACTGCAGTAGTAACTCTTCCTCCTCCTCCATTTCTTACTCCTCCTCTTCCAAGTGTAATAAAATAGAAAGTCTAGATTCCACGTCCATATTGACCTCACCATATCAGTCCTAGTAGCCAATACAAATGAGAACCGTTCCGCTCTCCGCCAGAGGACAAGTCCGCGTTTATAGGAAAACACAATTCAGCTATAGCTGATGACTCCGCTCTCCGCTTCCGCGCCTAGGAAAACCCAGCTTAACCCGTTTCAGCCTAGCGTGCCATATATGGCACGCTGCAATTTTGGGACGATTATCACTTGGAATTAAGAGAATTTTATTTTTCTGTTGTTGGTTGCACTTACTTGTTGCATATACTGTGTGACTCAACTGTCATTACCTATCAGCTGCGTGCTTTGTTGAAGCATTGAATTATTGAAGTGAGAAGTGCGCGCCTTGATGAAAAGTAATGAATTCACAAAATTGGTATGCAATTATTTATAAACAATATAAATTATTCTGCGGAACTTTCTTTTCATGATCCGTACTGTGAAGTCCAACGTTTCAGTACATTATGATGCTTTGTCTGATTGTTCACAATTGACTGAGCTATTTACAAACATATATAGCCGTACCATATATGGCACACTAGGCAGATCAGTCATTTTACTTTTCGATAGGTTTAGTTTGGCTGTACATGGACACTAGAGGAGTAATAAGATGGAAATGAAGGATATTTGGTACAGAGGTAGCACTATCAAAGGGCTCCTCAGTATTATGTTTTATATTGACGCCATCTTTACCAAAACGTAATGGCGGCCATCCAAATGGTCAAACTTAAAATTAAATTATGACCAAACTAATCATCGGATCTTTACCAAATTTGGTAAAAGCATACCTACGTATGGGACGCGTCTTGTACGGTACTGTACAAATAAGAATAATTATTGTGATAAAATTTAGTCCAGTTGGCTCATTCGAAGAAAGAAGAAGATGTGGAAACTACGGCCACTTACAGACGCACTAAAAGTGAAACTTACTTCCAATTTTTATCCAGAGCAAAACCGGCCTCATGACGAATGCATGGTATTATACTATGGCAGACGGCTGTAAACAATTCCTAAAAGACTAGCATGTTAGATTAGGGTACAAGGTATGGTTTTGAGTAGTACTCAAGGGCACCTTGTAAATTGTGAAGTGTACCTAGAGAAAAATCCTTGTAAAAATCAACAATACGTGAAGGTTTCCGGTAAAGCTGCGGCGCCCTTGATTCAAATTGCAGACGAGTTTTCAGAGAAAGGGAAGTCCCTTGGATTCAGGTTCTATTTTGACAATATATTCACCTCTGCTGGGTTACAAACTCGCTTACGAGACCGAGGATATGGTGGTATAGGACCAATCCACTACAATCGCATCCCCCAAAACAGTGTAGTGATCCCGTCGAAGCAAATGGTTAGGAATGAACATAGGGGTACTATGAGCATAGGAGTAGCCATCATACGATGGCAGGACAAATCTTCTGTCGCTATTGCTTCGACAAAGTGTGTTGTTCAGTTTCTGGCGCGTTTCGGTACTCTAAACAGGGAAGAAAAAGAGAATAGTTGTCCCTTGGCCATGTGCGTTTGGAAAAAATAAGCAGCATATGGGTGGAACTGACCAAATGGACGAAAACATTGGGATGTATAGAAACATCCCAGAGAATAAGTGGCGGTGGCATACATTTACGTGGTTGACAGATGTGTCCATTGACAATGCTTGGCTCCTCTACCAGAAAACGGAGGTTGCTCTGCGTCAGCTACAATTTAGAAGACATATTGTTCACTACTACCTGACATCGAACCCAACAATACCCAGAGGACCAGGTCATCCTAGGAACTCCCCAGGGTCTATCTGCATAATAACATAATACATCAGTTATGGTAAAAAGCCTCCGTGGCTTAGGCGGCAGCACGTCGGCCTCTCACCGCTGGGTCCGTGGTTCAAATCCCGGTCACTCCATGTGAGATCTGTGCTGGACAAAACGGAGGCAGACAGGTTTTTCTCCGGGTACTCCGGTTTTCCCTGTCAACATTTCATTCCAGCAACACTCTCCACTGTCATTTCATTTCATCTGTCATTCATTTAATCATTGCCCCAGAGGAGTGCGTCAGGCCTCGGCAGCCGGCACAGTCCATATCCTCGCCGCTAGATGGGGGCTTCATTCATTCCATTCCTGACCCGGTCGGAGACTGGAAGCAGGCTGTGGATATTCATTTATTCATCAGTTATGGTGGGATAAACCATTTGGTGGCCATGGTTCTTGATAAGAAACAGAAACACTGTGTTGCTGAAAACTGACAAGGTCGTCCCCACACCATGTTCATCAAATATGCAATAGGTCTGTGTATAGTGATTATTGTACCATATCATACCAAATAAGGCAGTGGAGGCAAACAAACTAGAAAGAAAAAACAGTGCTGTAATTTATTTCACATAGATAATTAAATTGTACAATCTGCCTAGCGTGCCATATATGGCACGTGCTGTATTATCCATGTTACACTCTGTTTTAAACAAATTTAATTAAGATACTGTAGAAATACTCTATAAACAGCTTTTTGTACTAATCTTAATTCGTTTATGTCAAAAAAATAATTCAGGCAGAAACGGGTTAATTTAAAGAGGCAGGGTATGAGTAGCTCCACCACTTATGATCAGGGGCGGATCTAGGGGAGGGCGAGGAGGGCGACCACCCAGGGCCCCGCGCCATGGATTTTTAAATTTAATTAATTAATTAATTATTTAATTATACTTTTCAAACTAATGTATAATCATATTCCTTTTTACAGTGCACCTTTGACCTCCCATGACCGATTAGAAAGTTTAGATTTCAGTGAAATAATAGAAGACTCCAGCCGGGAAATAAGTCGCAAAATAATATTTTAATATTTCATAGTTTACATAATCTTCTTCAAGGGGACTTAAAGGGTTCTTTCATATTATAAAAGAAAAATGTACTGTAGTGTATTCAAAATATTGTAACTATTTTTAATTTTTTATTATTATTACCAAACTATTTTCATTTGATTTGATATTTTTAAAATTTCCTATTATTGTGGGCCCCACCTTATCATATCGCCCAGGGCCTCGCAAGGCCTGGATCCGCCACTGCTTATGATGCACCCTCAAGAGCTCACAGCTGGTGGGTTCGGGAGTTGGTGATCCTCAGGGATCACCCTCAAGGGCTCACGGCTGTTGAGTTCGGGGTTTTGCTAACCCAACGGATTCCTGACCTGGGTCCGTTTTTCCCCTTTTCCACTGACTTTCGGGCGGACCCTCTCCTCCTTCCCTTTCCTATCAGCCTTTCATGGCTCTTCTTCTTCCCAAGTCCTTCAATCCTCATTCTTCATGGGCATTTCTTTTCCCTGTTTTTTATTTCCCTTATTCATCTATTGTTTTCCATTTCTTCTTCTAGTAACTCACCGTATATAAGTCAGTAGTTACTTTTAGGTTTAGAATTTAGGTTGGTTTTACTAGTCTATTATTTATTTAGCGTATGGCTTTTAGTGCCGGGAGTGTCCGAGGACATGTTAAAGTCGCAGAGGCTGTAGCTGCTTCAATGCGGACACCCATGGGGTGAGCTACAACTTCCGTTCAATTTCAAGTAGTTCCAACCTTCGCTACCAGATGTCACTGACACCTAGTGGTGAACGTTGGAACGTTGATCGAGCGTTTTAACTAAATTTAACCTACAATTTAGATTCACACAAGTTTAATTAGTGGAACGTTCATTTAAATGCCATAAATCTATGACATGGGGCCGCCGGCTTTACTTTCCCTCCGAAGGAAGGCATACTGAAGGATTTTAACGCTTTTAAGAAATCCGATGACTTCGGCCGGGTTTGAACCCACGATCTTGGGCATATAAGCTCAGCATGCTACCGACTACGCCACCGAAGTAGCATTAGTTGCATTAATTCCCATTTGTCGCTATTACCCATCTCATTAGGGACCTAGATGTTAGGCCACTTATTACAGCGACGATTATCATCATCATCATCATCTTTCATCCCCCATTTTTTGCCTATTTTCATTTTTGAAAAAATAGGCTTATAAGATCACCTCTTTTCCGTGTGTCTGTCTGTGTGTGTGTGAGGATTTTTGTGTGTCCCCCCCCCCCCCCTCCTAGTAACATCTAAACGGCTGGAGCGATTTCAATGAAACTTGGTAAGTTCATAGCACTATTCCAGACGACTCCGACCGTGCCCTTCAAATTGTGTTACGTCTCACCAATCCAACATGGCGGCTGTGCGAATTTCTTCACCAGCATTCAATATCTCCGAAACTATTACCGATATCACCCTGGAAGTTTGTAAGGTGATAAAGGAAACTTCTGTAAGTTCACCTATGTGACTTTTGAAAACCTGGTAACTACAAAACCAACATGGTGGCCAAGCGAAGTTGCGACTTTTAAATAGACATTACTCGCGATTTAACCAACCAAACGCAATGAAACTTGGTACAGTATATGTGTATACACATTGTAATGCACCGAAATCTAACTTCGTTCAATTGTTTACATAACCTCAAGATGGCGGCTGTGCGAAATATTTCACCGGCATTCTATATCTCTGAAACTATTAGCGGTATCACCATGAAATTTTGTACGGAGACAAAGGGCACTACTGGAAGTTCATCTATGAGACTTTCATAAACCGGTTAACTACAAAACGAACATGGCAGCCAAGCGAAGTTGAAAGTTTTAAATATACTTTTCTCGCGATTTTATGATCCAAACGCAATGATACTTGGTACAACAAATGTTTATACACATTGTAAAGCACTGGTATCTAATTTAGTTCAATTGTTTACGTAACCTCAAAATGGCGGCTGTGCGAATTTCGAAAATTAATGTTTTATTTCTGGTGTTCTAATCATGCGATCGAAGTCAACATTTGCATAATGAACGTACACAATAATCGTCATCTAATAGTACATAACTCTGTGGCCTACATATATTAAAATCCAACATGGCGACCATCCGAAATATTTAGACGGTTCTCAATATCTATTAATCTACTGCAGCAATCAAACTGAAATGTTGTATGTTGATAGAGGATATAAGCATAAGTTCACCTATGGGACGTTCAATAACCTGGTGAGCCCAAAACCAACATGGCAGCGACGCTAAATTTAAATATTCAAATGGACGTTTCTTGCGTCTTAACCATCCGAGCGCAGTGAAACTTGATACGGTATATGCTTATACAAATTTTAATCGACTGGCATCTAATTCATTTAAATTATTTTCATAGCCACGAGATGGCGGCTGAGCGAAATTTTAAAATCCCGCTTTTATTTCTTGTGTCCTAATCATGCGATTGAAGATTGAATAAAACACCTACACAATAATCTTCATGTAATAGTACATCAATCTAAGGCTTATGATATAAAAATCCAACATGGTGACCATCCAAAATATTTAGACGGTTCTCAATATCTACGAATCTATTGCAGCAATCAAACTGACAATTTGTATGTTGATAGAGGCAATTAACATAAGTAGGATATATGAAAATAGGCTGTATAGTTCTTCACGGAACTACTTGTTACACATGACCCCACCATCTGAGCCAGCTTATAGGAACAACTTTATCTCTTCACTAGCAACCCCCACTGGCCGAGGTGAACAGCGAAACTCCAAACACATACTGTATACTCTTCTCTGAAGTCTTAAATCGACACAACTCGACCGTTTGAAGCTGGCTGAAGCTGGGGCAAACTCGCCCCGAAGCTAGTAATTTAAATGAAAACGTAAAAATACCTACAGTGGGCGATGTATTCCAGATAGAGATATGCTGTCCCGGACTTTTTTTGTAGAACTTTTCATGCTGAACAATTCTTACACTCATAGTATATAGATACTAGCAACCCAACCTGGCTTCGCCCGGGAACAGTTATGAATGCATTACGTGATAAGCGCCTTTTCTACGATGTCAATGAACTACGACCTATAACCGTTTTACGTTTCGGAATGATGGGTTAAAATCACTGACTGGACTATTAATTAGGCTACACGTATTATCATGGAGATGCATGTGCAACGAATTCTAGTCAGATGTAATTTAAGAATTGCGAAGTGCATGAAACACAAATCATCCTTCCGTCCAATCTTAACTTGACTGAGTATTTTCCGTAACGAAAAGTTCACAGGCGAAATGAAGAAAAGCCGAGTTGAACTTCCAGGGGAACTCCAAACACAACCACTCTTCTCCGAACTCTTAACTCAACACGACTCAACAGCTTGCTGCTGGCTGTATCTGGGGTAATAGGCTCGCCCACTAGCTAGGCTGTAACTGGGGTTATAGGCTCGCCCCTAGCTAGCTCATAAACTGTCGCATCAGTAATTGAATGGAGATTGTTGGAAGAAATGAAGACGTAAAAACTCTTCTAGTGGGCGATGTATTGAAGATAGAGATATGCTCTCGCGGACTCTTTTGTAGAACTTTTCGAGCTGAACAATTCTTACACTCATAGTATATAGATATTTTTAACGGTTTGTCCAGCGTAAGCTTTAAAAGGGCACGGACGCCAGGTTTTTTTTCGACTTTTTCACTGAAATCGTTACTGCTTGGCTTCCTTTGATCAT
This sequence comes from Meconema thalassinum, assembly GCA_946902985.2. NCBI lineage: Eukaryota > Metazoa > Arthropoda > Insecta > Orthoptera > Tettigoniidae > Meconema > Meconema thalassinum. The sequence continues at coordinate 81,741,464 of OX336400.1, read as the reverse complement.
AAATGAATTATTTTCTACAGGATCCTTCCTCGAGATATCCTTTACAGAATTATAAAAACCGCATCAAAATCCATCCAGTGGTTCTCGAGATTACCCGTTACATCCAAGGATCGGGGACTTAGTTTTATACTATGTAGAGATTACGAGTACCTTCCTGCCATTTCTCCCATCTAATTGCTCCCAGCAATCATTCGTGATACTCTGATATCAGTTACCTCTAGCTAATGAATCAGATATCCTGAATCTACCCAGTTCTCACTTCCATACAGCAAGGTCGGTCTAAATTCTGAGCGCTGCACAGTGGGTCAAAATTGAAATCTAGAAGGACAAAATTATTTATTTTCATAATTAAAAAATTAAAATGTATTACTTCTACAGCTTTCTCATATAATTGCCGCTCACTATTCTGGGATACAAACGCATCTTAGTGTAAATCTGTCACCACTGTTCGAGCAGTCTGAATTGGAGGGTGAATGTAAGTGGCTGTGGTTTGGTCGTGTTTGTGGTTAGTGTGATGCTTTAAGATGGAACATGCAGCTGAAGGTATGATCTTTGTAACGTGTTTCAGTTATTAATGGGCGTAATTGTTACGTAATTTTAGCTATATTTGCATCATATAACATTTAACTTTTTTTTAAATTATATTTTCACTTAGAATTTTAGTATGTCGCGTCACTCTGCGTCACTTTCTACTTAATGTTAAAATGTAGATAAAGTCTTGTAGTTTACGCCTGTTATAAGATTTGTTGCACCTTTTTGCAACTTACTTAGTTATTTTACGTTTTAGAAGATGCCGCGCAACCAGTTCTCACACGTTTACAACTGTTTGAAGCACTGCGTTCGACGATTATGTCAAAAGTGGAACTTTGTGACTTTGTTAAAAGTAAATTAAGGGTAGAAAATTGTTCTGAACAGATAACTGAATGCACTATCCACTCCTAGTCATGGATAATCTCTTGCATGTGTAGACGTAGCTTAAAAAAGGTCTTAACAGATGTTTATTATGAAGTAAACAAATTATATACATTGCTTTCACTCTAAATTCATGATTAAAACTTAAAGATAATTTTGTCCCCCTAGATTTCGATTTTGACCCACTGTGCGCTGTAGGGAGAGTATCGTCGCTTCTTTCTTGCAGAATACTGTAGGCCACAACTGAAAATTCACTGCATAGTCTTTTCTACAACTTGACTCTATTTCCTTCTCCATACTGCCATCACGAGAGAATACAACGCCAAAGAACCGTATTTAATATGGCCCACCTACTCCAATTTAGTTCCTCCTACTTAGCATTCTATTTTCTTGAGATGTTTCTCTTCACCATCTTTGATATGCTGATTTTTAGCCTATTTTCATTTATGACAAAATAGGCTTATGAGATCACCTTTTGTCCGTGTGTGTGCATGTGTGATTCGTGTGTGTGTGTGTTTGTGTGTCCCTAATAAAATCTAAACGGCTGGAGCGATTTCAATGAAACTTGGTAAGTTCATAGTACTATTCCAGACGACCCCGACCGTGACCTTCAAATTGTGTTACGTCTCACCAATCCAACATGGCGGCTGTGCGAAATATTTCACCAGCATTCAATATCTCCGAAACTATTACCGATATCACCCTGCAATTTTGTACGGTGATAAAGGGAACTACTAGAATTTTACCTATGTGACCATTGGAAACCTGGTAACTACAAAACCAACATGGCGGCCAAGCGAACTTGCGACTTTTAAATAGACGTTTCTCGCGATTTAACCAACCAAACACAATGAAACTTGGTACAGTATATGTTTATGCACATTGTAATGCACCGACATCTAATTTCTTTCAATTGTTTACATAACCTCAAGATGGCGGCTGTGCGAAATATTTCATCGGCATTCTATACCTCTGAAACTAATACCGGTATCACTCTGAAATTTTGTACGGAGATAAAGGGCACTACTGGAAGTTCATCTATTAGACTTTCAAAAATCGGTTAACTACAAAAGGAACATGGCGGCCAAGCGAATATGAAAGTTTTAAATAGACTTTTCTCGCGATTTAATCATTCATTTCATTTCCGTGTCCGGACAACATTTCCAAAAAATTGCAGCTGCGATGGCCTTGTTACTTCCTCTAAAAACATCTCCCATTGTGCATGGGTTCTCCAGGAGGGGGCAGGTAAGTAGGTGGCTTGGGTCTTGTACAGCTCCACATTCACAAGAGGTGTCTGCGTCTGCTGGAAGGATCCCCCATTTCTGCAGGTTGGTCATGCATCGAGGGACACCCACTCTTAATCGGTTGAGGGACCTCCACACAGGATAAGGTAAGTCGGCGCCAGGAGCCAGTTCTTCCTTTGGTGTCATGTTTGTGGGCAGTGAGCTCCTCCATCTGTTAAGACGAGTTGTCTCTGGTGTTCTCTCCAGTGGCGTAGTCCTAGCAAGGAAACTATTGCGGGATCTGAGGCGGGACCTTGCTGCCTGGTGACCATATAGTGGATGTCGATGGTCATTCTCCTGCTTTGTTCTCTCGGCGTCCGCAGCAGTGGCCCTTCGGATGTTGGGTGGGGCTATTCCAACAATAGGGTAGAGTTTGTGCACTGGTGTTGATTTCAGGCATCCCGAGATTATCCTTGCAGTGTCGTTGACAGCAATATCAACCTGCTTAGCATGTGCTGAAGCGTTCCACACAGGAGCGGCATACTCAGCGGCTGACACACACAGTGCAAGTCCGGAAGTCCTCAGGATGTGCGGGCTGGCTCCCCAGGTGCTGCCGATCAGCTTCTTGACTATGCCATTGCGAGCACTGACCTTCTGTTTCATGTTCAGACATTGCTGTCTGTAGGTTAGAGCACGGTCTAGTGTGACACCTAGGTAAACTAGTGTTAGCAATGTTTCAGTCGCTCACCTCGCCATGTAATGTCCAGCTGTCACCGTGCTTCCCTGTTTCGTAGATGGAACGCACACACTTGTGTCTTATTAGGGTTCGGCTTCAGATAGATGGCATCATAGTATTTGGAGAGTTCGTCCATTGCTAAAGTCAGCTTTCCTTCCACTTTTTCAAAGGATGAGCCGTGAGCAGCCACTGCTGTGTCGTCGGCATAGATGAAGAGCCTAGTACTTGCTGGAATTGACTGATCATTTGTGTAGATATTGTACAGCGCTGGAGCCAGCACGCTACCCTGAGGGAGACCGTTCTTCTGGGTTCGCCATCTACTCCTTTTCCCCTGTAGCGAGACTTGGAATCTTCTGTTCTGAAGGAAGATGCTGATTAGGGATGTCAGTTGGTGGTCCTTGGTAAGGTCATACACTTTCTTTGACAGCTTCCTATGATTCACAGTGTCGTATGCAGCTGTTAAGTCAATGAAGGCGACTCCCGTTATCTGACCGCGCTCAAAACCATCCTCGATATTTTGGGTGAGATTCAAGATCTGGCTACAACATGATTTGCCAGCACGAAGACCTGCTTCTTGTGGAATGAACTTCTCTTCGAGGATAATACTGATTCGGTTAAGTACCAGGCGTTCCAGTATCTTGAAGATATGGCATAACAGGGATACAGGTCGAAAATTTTTCGGGTCGTTTGGTTCTTCCCCAGGCTTGAGTAGTGCAATGTCTCGAGATTTCCTCCACATTTTAGGGATATGTAGCTTGGCGATTTAATGATCCAAACGCAATGAAACTTGGTACAGCAAATATTTTTACACATTGTAATGCGCTGGTATCTAATTTAGGGCAATTGTTTACATAACCTCAAGATGGCGGCTGTGCGAATTTCAAAATTAAGTTTTTATTTCTTGTGTCGTTATCATGCGATCGAAGTGAAAGTTTGAATAATGAACCTACGCAATAATGTTCCTTTAATGGTACATAACTCTAAGACGTACATATATAAAAATCCAACATGGCGACCATCCGCAATATTTAGTCTGTTCTCAATATCTACGAATCTATAACAGCAATCAAACTGAAATTTTGTATGTTGATAGTGGCAATTAATATAAGTAGGATATATGAAAATAGGCTTTAGTTCTTCACGGAACTACTTGTTATACCATATTCTCTACATTTCGAACCAGCCAGCCAGCTTATCTGTGCCGGTCCCAAACCCGGGTGAATGGCTGGTGGGATGAGTCTAATTGAATGCACCAATGTTGAGTAGGTGTAACCGATCAATACTGAGAAATGCTCGAAATGGTAGGCTTGCCTACTTACGTAACCAGCAAATCCAACTCCTTTAAGGGAGATGGGTGAGGGCGAATATCCGGCGTCCTAAAGCGGGATATTCTTTGCTAAGGTATGGTAACCCTGACAGAAGAGCCCCTGGTCCTCACGTTTGGGGGTTGCCCATGGGGCTAACGACCCCATTTCATAAAAACTTCAATAGTTTCGGAACTCAATGGTAATGGACGGATTGATCAACGACGACAACTTATAGTAGGTATGGAAACGGTATTCGTAAACGGAACCATGTACCTTATGTCATTGCTGCATGGAATACGTAGCACTTGAAAATATCACGAATAATGTGGTAATTAACAACCCAGGATGGAGTACAGTGAAGGCCGGTAATAAGTTTGCAGTGTTGCACAACGACCAGATTAATTCAAGAAAAACAATTAATACCGTAATCATAATTTTAGTAAAAGAAGCTGTACGTTTCATTTTATATGTATAGGAATTTATAATTATGTTCTTTAATAATTAAGGAATTCTTTTAGTAAGTTACTGTGAACTGTCGGAAAAAAGCGAAGCGCACCAACTGTCTGGGAGCGCTCGTCCGTTTGGTCGTTGCCAGGCCCAAGCACCGACCAGATCACAATAGTGAAGGGTATGGCAGAGATGCTAGACCGAGTAAGTCCTATCCCAACAGTTAACTCGGCTGGTCGTAGCCCGCTGATTGCAACAAGGGAGCCAAGGCGCGCACGGAGACATCTGTGATGCTCCGTCAACTGCCGATACTACGTCTTGCAATGTAATTTGTGCGTTCTTTCTCGCCCTCGTGTATACAACTTACGTTGTTTTGTTCTCGTCAAGGTTTTCATGTAGACGAACTTATAATCTATTTAATCCGATGGCAATGTGATGTTCTCTGAAATGCGGCATTCGTGATACAAATAATAATATTGATACCGTATGGCCTCGGATGCCGAATGCTAGCTTTGTTATTTGACACCCAGAGGGCAGCTTGCATGTCGAATTTTGTGGTTCCTTGAAGCAATATGAAAGTCAAGGAGGTTAGATGTCTAAGCTCCTTGACACTATAGCGCTTTCTAGTAGAGAAATGAGGAACTTTGTGTTCGCGGAAAATCCCGAGATTAATTTTGCCATTATGAACACGGCCTACGGAATTCAAATAGGTTCTTTATCATGCCAACATCGTATGACATGCGTGTCGTGATTTTTACCGCCTTTCAAAAATCACTTACCACGGCCAGGAGTGAACCTGCAAGCTTGGGGTTAGTAATCTGACACGATAACCACTCACCCACCGTGGCATTCGTGATGAATGAGGTACATCCGTTTTACCGCGCAATTGTGTACAGTTTTCTCTGATATCAAGCAGTTTTTTACCCTAACCCCCATCCCCCCTTAATGAAAATAGTGCAACACGCAGAACAATTATCCACCAGCCGCCACTGGTGGAGGAGGACCTGAGGAAGATGGAGAAGGAAGGCAATGGACCGAGAAGAGTGGGCTACTACTGTGCGAGAGGCGAAGGCTCGTTACGAGCCGAGTAGTAAGTAAGTATTCTCTACATTATGTTCAAGTTCCAACATGTTGGCTTGTAAGCTTACGACCTATCTTTAATCTGCACAAAATGACGGATTCCCCCTGGGCCCGGAAAGAGTTCCTTCACCAGGGGCGTTTATACGATTTCTTTTCGGGGGAGGGGAGGGGGGGGGACGACTATCCTGGAAAATTGTGAGTATTCTCAGGGGATTGTCACCGCAAAATACCCACAAAAATCAAGCAATATCTTAGAGCAAACAACTTTGTGTAATTATTTTAGATAAAAGTTAATTGTAAAATTCTAAGTTTATATATCCTACAATTAGTGGCAATACAAAAAAAAGTTGTAAAATACAACACAACACAAAATAAAGTTTTATACTCAATACATTTTCTATTATGGCCTATGGAGTATAAATATTTGTCAATTTATTAACCAGAAAGGTAAAGTTTTTTTTTTTTTTACAAATTGATAATTTATTTCTCAAAAGTACCGTACTGTGGAATTCTCAGTTTTGCCTCAGAAGGCTGAGTGTACCCCGTTCCAGCCCTCGGAGCAGAATTAAAATTTCATGGCAGAGCCGGGAATCGGATTCTGACCTCCGGGTTGGCAGCCAAGAATTCTAGCCACTATACCACGAGGTAGTCTAATATCAATCTTAATATTGTTTATAACTTAGCCAATAAGTTAATATTAGGGTACAAGCAAACTTTTATTGTTCTTTTTTCGGGGAGGGGAGGGGGGGGGGGGCTGGAGTCCTACAGCTCCCTTCCATTATATACGCCCCTGTCCGTCACACACGAGTACCGGTATTTCCTTTATCGCTCTCAGTTTACTGGGTCTTGATCAGCTATACCTCATCCACGGAATCTCTGAAGTAGGTTAGCGCATGACGTCTCACGGAGGAAGTGAGAAGAGAATGCGATGGCTGGAGTTTGGCAGCCCAGCCATTGCAAGAGTTGGTTGGCCAAGGTCGCGCCACCCTCCTGCGCTAATTATTCAGTGGCATCGCCCCTCATTGGGCCAGTCAGCCGAGTACTCCTGTGAGCAGGCCCGGACTTAGAGATCCAGGACCCCTAGGAACTTGACATTTTGGGCCCCCACCATCTCGAAGCTATTTTGGAAATTTAGCAAATTAAATGCACTAGTACAGAACATATAATTTTTAATCGACTTTAATAAACATCAGAGTAATACAGTCTTTGTTACTGTAGTTACGTTATTCTATAAACTTTATAGAATCATACGACGAACTTTCTTCTGTGCAAAAGAATGAATGACGTCATCATAGTCAATTGACTGCACATTACAGAGAGTGAATTGAGCATTTCTCGCCCCAACGCACGGAGCCTATAGAATGGACTGCCTGCGCGTGGCCTGGCAATGCTAAGCGGGCTGTAAGTTTTGGCAAAATGTAGTAAAAATATTTATTAGAATATTATTTTCGATAAAGCTTTTTGATAAGGCAACCCAGGCTTTTAAGGTTATGTAGAGATTCCTCCACCGGGGCCCCTAGGCTGGCTGGGCCCCTAGGCCGGGGCCTTGTAGGCCTAGGCAGAAATCCAGCACTGCCTGTGAGCTGACTATGTGTTTTCACACTGGCACTTCGCAGATTGCATGGACGGAGTATAGCTACTGTTTCGCAGATTGCCATGGCAGATGCCCTAACTGTCATGCCCCTTAACACAAGTGGTCCCATATAATGGCTTGGTGTCCACGGGACCTACTTGTGTACGGTCCTTTCTATCTACTGTGCCCTTCCAGCAAGATATATGCAAATCACAGTATGCCAGCAATGCTCAAATCGGGATTTTCGGGGTTATGGTATGTTCTCCCACTCTGTGACTTACACATTTTGGATTAAATATAGGATACACTTCCAAAATACAAACAAATTCAACTCCTATTTTAACACATTTAATTAACCAAAATTATGGCGCTACAAACAAATAAAACAAATAAACTATTGACCAAATCCTTCTAAACTTGTTCAAAGTGAACAAGGAAGATATAAAAATTAAACAAACATTATATTAAAATAAATGGTTTCCTTCAAACCAACCAACTCATAATTATTTTCACTTCCATAAAGTATCTATCTTAAAGTCCAATATAATCACGAGCTCCAATGGCTCGATACTTTCCAATAATGACGGTGTCCTTCTTTCACACACCTCAATAACTATTGTATGAGTTTCTTCTCATCAAACAAATATATAATCATATTTAAAGTACATATTACTTCTCTACTTAAATGTTTGGGCATTCAACAATGTTCTCCACGTTACCATCTCTCTCAAGTTTCACAAATTCATTACAGTGATCGGGAAAATACTTGTGTACTCCAGAGTTACCGAAGATTACTTGACAAAGTCAAAAACTATTATTACTCCCGGAATCTAGTTATCTTCATTGAACTCATGGAATCCTACATCCATACAGCATTACATTAGGGATTTTTATTTATTTATTTGTCTTATAAGACCATTATCACATAAGAAAGCTACGATCTGAACTGGCAAGCGGTACTTTCCTCTACAAGGACCTCGGTTCAAATCCCGGGTCATTAACAACTTTTAAACACTCACGGCGTATTATCACTTCTCTCAGACGGTCCTTTCCCGACCTAGCACACTTACAATAACAAGGGTTGGACCGTAATCACTTGGGCGAGATTTATGGCTAAGAGGGGAGCCTCCAGCCTTGCCTACGCGTGGCAGCTATACTCAATGCTTTTAAAACAGATCTTTCTTTTCTTCAGTTCTCTGGGAAGACCTGGCGTTTCTTTCATTTACTTTCAACAACATTATTAGGTTCATAAACCACTTTCGTAACCTTGGCATTTATTAATTATGAAGTGTCATCATTGATTGGTAAGAGTAATTCACATACAACGACGAATACTTAGGGGCTTCAACAACTAGACGAGCCTGGGTTCGACTCTCTTAACATGCCTCGGGAACCATTCCCATACCAGAGGACTTATATAAATGCGACTTAGGGTCGGCCGTGGCCTATATTACCTGCGCTCATAATACCGTACATTTGCTCCCTATTCTAATACAACATAACACACATAGCCTCGTGATCTACGTCACTATTTGAGGACTTTATCATGGCTCAATTACCGCAATCAACTATCCCTCATAAGTAATTTACCAAGTACATTTAAATTCTACGCATTCCTAGCGTGACAATTTACTTTAATGCGCTACATTGCGCTATACATTATTTTAAGGCCTAGCGTCTTCCAAAGAACTGATAAATTCCACATTAACAATTGATCCATATCTCAAATTTTATATTAATCCTTTCCCTTGACAATAATCGCTATATTTTAAGAACCTGCATTAACACCATGTCTTATACTTTTATTAAGGCCCAAACGCTCTTACTTTCGTATCATTCAATTTAATCTTTATTTATATTTCTTTTCATTATTATTATTATTATTATTTATTACGCTTGCTTTTGTAACCTTTGTCAAATACACTGACATTTTATTTCATACATTTCCTCTACAGGATTTATTCATTTCACATAATTATTTATAATTTCTCAAATTTTATTTGTTCCGACCGCGCTCTTATTCTGTTATTTGTTATTCAGAAACATCCCTCTACCTCAAACTCCGGTGGATTGTACACAAACACTTTCCCAACACAAAATATAATGAAAATCTTTACTCACATGTTATAGGTCGGTCCCTGACCTTCCTTTTCTTGCGATGTTTCATTTTTGCCCACTATTTTGTAATTACACCATCTTGTACAAATTCATTTCATGTACTGACATATCTTGACACACATTTAACTCGTATATATTTAACACTGATAACATTTTAAAATACACTGATGTATTCGTTTATAATACACGATAAAAACACTGAAAATATTACTTTTTAACGCAAATTTTTATATATTTACACTTCACAGATTCTAATCACTAAGGCTGCTATTACGCCTTTCACACGTGATTTCTTGACCTCCCGTCTCCAAGGGTGAAATTTAGTAAATGTCGGCTTCCTATCTTGCCAGAATGTGAAAGTCTCGAACCATCTACTTCCTCCCTGGAATAGTACTCCTTCAAATCCCGTTTCCTGTCGATCTGCTCTCATTATTAACTCGAACGGCTCCTTTCTAGACCCTATTTGTTGGTCTAGCGAAAGTCTATTTTGTTCACGGTTCCCCAGATAATCTATCGGTGACCTCTTGATTTCTAGCCACTAATACTCCTCGTAACTTAGTGCTTTTTAATAGTTCGTCTGCTTCCTTGAAACAATGTCTAGAATCTCCTTCTCCTTTCCGCTTATTCGGTACTCGAATTCCTATCTTTCCAGAATACTTTGCGAACCTTGTTCTGTCCATCCCTACTCGGGTTCTTTAAAGTTGATAGAATATTTATCTCGCTGTTACGTTACTTCAATACGTTATGATACTTTTGGTCGTTTAATTTAAGACCTATCGCCCTGGGCTCTAAGTTCGCAGCCTGCTTTGACTGTAATTACTGAACTTTTCACTGTAAACTTTATATTGTCGGAACTAAATCCTGTAACTAGGATTTTCCTAATTCTCCACACGGCGATACTGTAATAATACGTCTTGGCTACTCCTTTCGGATGCTCGTTGGTTATCGATACCACGACGCTCTTGGCTGTCGGATAATGTCTATACGATGAGATACAGCGTTTCCCCTCAAGGAATACTTGTAGACTGTCTTCGGTGTGATGTAGCACTATGACGCCCCCTGGGCTATCGGAAACTGCATTTACTGCTTATACTTGTTGTACGGTATGACCTCCCCTGAGGTTCATACGTTTGAATACTGCGTGGTGTAGCTTCACGTCCCCTGGACGGAATAATATTGCCTTCGATGTGATACAGCGTGACGCCCCCCTCGGGCTGTCGGAAAACTGCATGTTTGGTCTGGCTTGGCCTGGACTTTTATACTATTTAGTCAAAAAAAGATAAAATCCTAGTCCTTTTCGTGACCAACTTTTGAAATAATTGTCGCACAATTATAAAAATTATATCTCCAGAAAGCTCGTCTTCCAAACGTAAAATGACCTCACTGCGCATGAAAATCGATCGTGCATTTCTGAGATATTAAATAATTTTTAGTCTTCAGCTGTGTGGGTGTTGCTGTTGATTTGTATTTCCCCACTCCTCGGGCCTCGGTAAATCCCCTATGACGTATGGCTACGTTTGCACTTCTTTCCTGGACAATTATTAAAAGCTTTTTCTCCACACAAAAATCTCTCTTCTAAAATCATTCACAACGCTGTATTTATTTACTTACTTTTATTCTTCCAAATGGGTTAAATCTAATTATTCTTCTTCTGGCACAGTTGCGCTGTTGCCGTTTTAATGCAAGGTAAGGGCGATTTCCGAAACGTGTTTCTCTCTCATACGGCTGGAACTTTCCACTCAGTCTATTTATACTCGTGACTGGCTCTTTATCAATGAGTCAGGCATGATCTCATTTCCTGGCCACCTGGGTCCAGCTTCTTACCCAACGTTATGCTAGCATCCTTGCATGAAATCTTTCTATGTTCCTCTAAAGACTGTATATTTCCTTCCTTCCTTTTACAAAAATACATGGATTCGACCCCCTTGAGCCAATGGTACATGGGTTCACTACATCCCTTTGCCAACTCTTGTTCTTTTCTGATCACGATGGAATTAGGGTATGTGAGACCTAGGGAGTCTTTCATTGTCCTATCTTACTTGACTTTCCTGATGACCCTCTTCTTCGTTTCTTCCTATTTTTCACTTGATCTCGTGCCTATTGTTATAGGCACTAAAAGAGTCAGGGTGTGAGTACCCCTACCACTTAAAGTGCACCCTCAGGAGCTCACAGCTGGTGCGTTCGGGAGTTGGTGATCCTGAAGGATTCCTGAACTGGGTCCGGGTTTCTCCCGTAACTTTGGAGTTGACTCTCTGCCCTTTCCCTGTTCATCCTTCCAGGTCACTCGGTCCTCGTTCTTCGGGGGTTGAGGGTATTCTTTTTCCCTGTGTTTTGTTTTCCTTCTAGTGTGTAAGTCAAAAGTTACGTTTACTTATCCCCATTTCGTAGTGGCTTGTCTGTCACCGCGGAGGCCTGGGTTCGATTCCCGGCTCAGCCAAGAAATTAAATCTGGCCTGTTTGTCTTTGCCCGGTGAAATCTAGCTGCGCCTTCCAACGTGCCGAGAGGAATTTCTTTTTCATTTCATAATTTCCACTATCACTCATTAATGTCAGATGACTTATATGTATTGGCCCCCTTAGAACAACAACGATTACCCCCACCACAAATTACTCGCTGTTCAGCTCATTAAAGCAACAACAACGAGGACAGTTGTAGAAAGTCCGGAGATCGTAGGTTGGAATCCCAGCTCAGATTGCGGCTATCCTGGGGTGGTTTTGACACATTTCCTCCAGGAAAATGCAGGGATAGTACCTTACTTCAAGTCCCGGGGCTAGACCTCATCCCACCTTGTGGAGTAGCAGCTAGCGTTCTTGGCTGTCACCCCGGAGTGGTTCGATCCCCAGCTCTACCAAGAAATTTAATTTTGGTCTGAGGACTGGAACGGTGTACACTCTGCCTCGTGAGGTAAAACTGGGAAGAGATGGGTTGGATTTCCACCTCAGCCATCCTAAAATTGGTTTCCCCATTTCCACTCCAGTCAAATGCTGGGATGGTACCTAACTTAAGGCCACGGCCGCCTCCTTCCCAGTCGTCGCTTGAATTACAAATACACACACTACTACTACAGACACAGGTTATCACACAAATTCTACACACACCCAAATATACGAGGCTAAATGACCACGATGCCCAAGCCCCTCAAATGAAACAACAATAACACCGACCTCATCTCTATCCCTAATACTGTTACACACACACTATACTACTATAGTCATCACATAATAATAATAATAATAATAATAATATCGTATGGCCTCGGGTGCCGGGTGCAAGCTTTGTAATTTGACACCCAGAGGGTAGCTTGCATGTCGAATTTCGTTGTTCCTTGAATCACTATGAAAGTCAAGGAGGTTAGATATCTAAGCTCCTTGAACACTATAGCGCTTTCTAGTAGAGAAATGAGGAACTTTGTGTTGGCGGAAACTCCCGAGATTAATTTTGCCATTATGAACACGGCCTACTGAATTCAAATGGGTTCTTTGACATGCCAACATCGTATGACATGCGTGTCGTATTTTTGCCGCCTTTCAAAAATCACTTACAATGGCCAGGAGCGAACCTGCAAGCTTGGATTTAGTAGACCGACACGCTATCCACTCACCCACCGTTATCAGAGAAGTTCAACACACATCTAACTACACGGGGTTAATGACCAAGATGTGCCAAGCCCCTAAAATTAATTAACATCAGCCACCTTTTTTCTGAAAGGAGCTAGGAACCAAAATGTCGGACGGGAATACTTTATCTTCATAGAGCTCTAGCGGAACGAGCTCTCTGTATAATAGCTGGAATTGTAAACACTCATTGAACGGGTGAGTTATTATGAACTCGCAGAGATAAGCGCGCCGTTATTGAACATGACGGTCAGCATATTAATGTGTGTTACTTATCTAGATGAACTCTGCTAAAAGACAGACCCAGTTTGCAGAAGATATAAGATGGTGAAACTGTTAAGAGCTTGCTGCTGGGGACGTTATAGTCTTAAGACAGGATCTATCATCTGTGGTACTGTGTGCGCGGTAAGTACATTTCTCAATTGTTGTGGATTCATTTCGGAGCCCCTTGAACTACGGTGTGTGTAGAATCTGTCTGATAACCTGTGTCATTGTGATGCCTATACTTATTAATAGAATCTCTTTTCAGTCGGTCAACACGAGCGTACCCTATTAGATTGTGTGGGAAGTAACAATTGATTTAATAACCTAGTGCCTGAAATAAATACACGAATTATTTATATACTTAATAAAACATTTCTCACACAATTGGGGGGTTTAATTGGATGACTAGTTTCGTTCGTCAAGAAAACATAATCAGATCTGGTTCGGACCTAAGTTAAGCCTAAGTGAACAGGACCTGATGATGTTCGCTGGACGAACGAAACTGGACATTCAATTAAACCCCCCATTTGTGTGAGAAGTTTGTTAATTAGAATAGACTATAAATAAGTCATGTATTTATATCAGGCATGTAGGTAATTCAATTGACTGCTCCTCCCCGTCCAATTCTATTAATCTGTTAATTGATTACTTAGACAACACTACAAAATGGTTTCTAATAGTTCAATAGTGTGTGTATTTATGATTGGGATTTATTTAGGTAGGATGCGGCCGTGGCCTTAAGTTAGGAACCATCCCGGGATTCACCTGGAGTAGAGTGGGAAAATCCCATGGTAAACCACTTCTAGGGTAACTGAGTGTAGGCAGGGGCGGATCTAGAGGAGGGCGACCGCCCAGGGCCCCGCGGTCGAGGGGGCCCCGCGCTATGGACTTTTTTAAATTTATTTAAATAATTAATTAATTATACTTTTCAAACTAATTTACGATTCATATTCCTTTTTTCAGTGCAGCTATGACCTACCGTGACCGTTTAGCAAGTTGAGGTTTCAGTGAAATAACATAAGACTTCAGGCGAGAAAAAAGTCGCAAAGTAATATTTTAATATTTCATAGTTGACATAATCTTCTTCAAGGGGACTTAAAGGTTTCTTTCATATTGTTAAAAAAATGTACTGTAGTGTATTGATTTCTATGGACACATCTACCGGATGAATCCTGCCCGATTAACCAAGAATATCTTTGACTTCTTTTCCAAAAAGAAAATCAAACCTAATTGGTTTACGGAAGTAGAAAAGGACCTGCGAGAGCTTCAGATTACTGAAATCATGTTGATGAATGGTACAGCCAAAACCGTGACCAAAGTCAACACCAAGAAGTTCCAAGCCAGAGCCGTCTCCAGAAAACCGATGCAGATATCACAAGAGGAAAGAAAGAGGAGATCAGAGTGAATGAAGAAGTATTGGGAGAAAAGGAGAGCACAAGCATCTAAGAAGTGATTGATCTGACCTACCCCAAAGTGGGTGATTCGAAAAGAAGAAGAAGAAGAAATTATTGTAACTATTCTTTATTTTATTATTAGGGGTATTATTATTATTATTACCACCAAACTATTTTCCATTTTATTTGATATTTTTTATTTCCTATTGTTGTGAGCCCCACCTTATCATATCGCCCAGGGCCCCGCAAGGCCTGTATCCGCCACTGAGTGTAGGCTACCCCGTTCCAACTCTCAGGCCAGAATTAAACGGCGAATGCTAGTCACTACACCAGGAGGTAGAATATGTCTTATTATTATTATTTTCCAACGTCATACCCAACTAAGGAGCGCGATTGAAGCCATCTTACTGACAATAATGAATTTCCTTCCTTCTCCTCCCAAAAACTCTTCATTCTCTCACTATGATCTTTCATCCTTTCCGAATGGCTGCGTGGCTCAGCGGTATCATTCTCGCTTGCTGGGCCCAAGGTTGCAGGTTTGTATCCTGGCGCAGTCAGTTGGCATTTGAGGGTGCGCAAATGCGAGAGAGCCGTGTCAGTAGATTTACTGGCACGTTAAAGATTTCCTTCGGGGAAAAATTCCGGTACCCCGGCGTCTCTAAAAGCTGCAGTTGTTAAAAGGGACGTAAAACCAATAGTTAACAATATTATTATTACTAGGATTCGGAAGTTTAAGACCTAAAAAAGTACAAAATATGCAAGCAAATATGCCCTAAAAACTAGCTAAATATGACTTAAATACTATAAAATATGACTTAAATAACTATGAAATATGACATGAATTTTTGGGATAGGTTATCACTAACATACAGTAAATGCTAAACGACGTCCGTAGAGGAGAGCCTTCTTGGAATCAGGTCTCCTAAACCTGCTATCTGCCTGTTCCGGGAAAAGAAAGAAAAATATTCTATTCTATTCGGAAATCCTGTGTTTGAAACTCGACGCAGATAACACGTACCTTGTTAACGACGCCTCAATTTAAACAAAAATGCTGAAATTATAACCAAATATGACCTTATATCACTAAAATATGAACAAATATGACCAAAACAATAAAAATGGCCGAAATATGCATTTATAGGCAACATCAAATTGCGTTAAACGTGGTCACGGACCCGTCATTCAAACTTATTTTTTAGATTTCGGGTAAAATGAGCTCGGGAAAAAAGATGACTTTTCCTTAACATCCGAACCTTAATTATTACTAGGGCTAGGATTTTTAGGTGCTAACAATCGGGAAAATATTTATTTTTTATGTATTAAAAATACCTGAAATATGTGACAAAAAAGTGAAAATATTTAATTATAATTTAGTTTATTAATGACAATATAAACAATATGCAGTACTCACGAATGCAATTTATGCTATGCCTCACTGACTGCTGAAGAAATACAATGCACAACGAGATACATATTCAGGTTGTCCATCACAAATGACTGACGATTATCGCGAAACACTTCTTCTGAAGGCGCGAAACTGTGGCAATGTGTTTCTTACCCTCGAGGTGTGTTGTAACTTGAGATTGCTGTTCAGCCTTGATTGCTTTCCCACATGTTTGGAAGAACAGAACGCCCCCATCAGATGTAAAATTATCTTTAAATTCTGCAACAGACGATATCTTGTAGTTGCTCTAACTTTAGGAACCGTAGAACTGCCTTACAGTGGCGGCCGACAGACTCTTAGGCCGGGAGGGCGATCACAGTATTTTTCCCCGCACCTCTTCATAAATTGATAGAGGACAAAAAGAGTAAAATCGAGTTACTTTTATATGCAATGAAAATATCGCGTTTTTATCATTTAGTATTACAACTATGATTTCATATGGTAACAACACTGAGAACCTGATGTGAAAATTACATATAAACGAAAACGCAAAACGTGAATCCCAGGGAGCTTGTGTTTTGGGTCTTTTTCTTTATCATAGCATTATCCTTGTGAGCTCAAAACTTGACAAATCCCAGTTTGCATGAATACACGAATTAAACAGCGATTTATCCAGTACATAATAACATAGAATACCGTATACAATATTATTCTTTTAATAACTCCAAACTCAAGCCTAAAGCGTTGGCTGTTAAAATGTGGACATTGGATTATCACTTGAATTCGGCATAGAACAAGAGTTTTTTTCTTTTAATATTCAAATTTGGAAATATACTTTAATATGCAAATTTGGAAATATACATGTGCCAGTAACAATCAATGCCAGTGTTCGAGCTGACAGATGAATTTTAGGAAAATGTACCTCCCGAGTCACATTATGTTTCATTTTCATTCATAACTAAACTGTTGAACTGCTTTTTACTCTGATAGATCACTTAACTTTCTAGCAGAGAGTGAATTTAACTGCAAATTAAAAACGGGAATAATAATAATAATAATAATAATAATAATAACGTGGCAGGAGTTTAAGCGTAACATTTATTACACATTGACAGAGTTTGAGAATTCTTGCCCAACTCTTTACTTTTACAGTTTTTAGTTTGAATACGGTTATGAATGCAATGACGTAAAACATACTGGTTATGTCAGGAAATAAAAGAAAATCTTGCAACAATGTTTTTCCATAGGATATATCATTGTTGGCAATACACAAACTATGAAAGATAAGAAAATTACCAGGACAGGAGAATGTTCAAGTAAATCATCATCATCATCGGCTTTAACTCGAATCCGAGTATAAATCTTCTTCCTTCAGTCCAGCTTGTGGATGTGTTTACGGTGACTAAAGAGTCCAATCCTGGCATGGAACAAGCGACCACACAAGTCGCATAGTATTGCTGGAGGAGGACGTGGTTGGGCTGCTCGAAGTTTCCTAGCTTGACGCTTGGCCTCTTCATGTATGCGTCGATCCCTTTCAAACGTCTTTACAGTATCCGAGATGGTACGGCGCCAAGTTGAGCGGTTTTCAGCCAGCATGTCCCAGGTTTGTGAATCAAGACCTGTCAATTTCAGGGTCTGCTTAAATTGGTCCTTGTAGCGCCTCTTAGGACCACCATGAGGTCTGGTGCCATAGCATAACTCACCATATAGCATTTGACGAGGTAATCTCACATCATCCATCCGATGGACATGACCAATCCATCTAAATTGGTGACCTATTATGGATGATTCTATGCTGTTGATTTGAGCCTTTTCCAGAACAGCAATATTGGTAATGCGGTCTTCCCATTTAATCCTCAGGATTGATCGAAGTTTTTGTAGGTGGAAACGCTCAAGCTTCCTAAGATCACGTCGGTAAAGGGTCCACGTTTCACAGCCATACAACAATGTAGAAATGACTACTGCTTTGTACACCATAAGCTTTGTACTCATGGATAGATCTTTATTCATGAAGACCCGGTGCGCTAATCGTCCATATGCTGCATGGGCTGCGCCAATTCTCTTATCCACATCCTGCTCACAGGTACAGCTCACAGAAATGGTACTGCCCAGGTACGAGAAGTGGTCAACCTGTTCTAATGGCAAATTTGAAATGGAGATATTGAACTGAGGAAGAGGTGTGCCTGGTGAAGGTTGTGCCAAGACTTTAGTCTTATTGACATTTATGGTAAGACCAAAGCGATCACATGCACTTTTGTAACAGTTAACTGACTCTTGCAGCTCTTCTGGTGTGAGAGTTGGTGACGCAGCATCATCTGCATACAACATGTTAGTAACCTACCTTAATTGGCTCTCTTGAAGATGAAGTCCATTCGCCGCTCTTTTTGCTCAGCAAAGTGGTTTATTACAAGCTCATTGAAGTCATTTGTGACCAATAGGTTCTTCTCAATAGAGCACATAGCTAAAGCGCACAGACGGTCTTCTTTCATTGTATTCCTACTGAATGAAAATCCACAGCCTGCTTCCAGTCTCCGACCGGGTCAGGAATGGAATGAATGAAGCCCCCAACTAGCGGCGAGGATATGGACTGTGCCGGCTGCCGAGGCCTGACGCACTCCTCTGGGGCAATGATTAAATGAATGACAGATGAAATGAAATGATAGTGGAGAGTGTTGCTGGAATGAAATTTTGACAGGGAAAACCGGAGTACCCGGAGAAAAACCTGTCTGCCTCCGTTTTGTCCAGCACAGATCTCACATGGAGTGACCGGGATTTGAACCACGGACCCAGCGGTGAGAGGCCGGCGTGCTGCCGCCTAAGCCACGGAGGCTTGGTATTGTATTCCTACTAAAAGTTTTTATTCTTTTCAAAGTTGAAAAGCACCTTTCACTCTCTGATGTTGTCATGGGAATTGTGCATATAATTCGCAAGAGTTTTACTGTCTCAGGTAACACTGTCGCAAGATTGTTTTCACAAATGCAGGAAAGAAATGTTAAGGCACCAGATGCATTTTCAAACTCATTTCTGCTGTATAAAACTATTAATTCCTGCCTGAGTTCAAGTGGATTTAAAGTGATTAACTTAGCGACCATTTTACATTCAGAGTCAGGAAACGACACTCTAAATTTTGAAAATAAGCTGGGCTGGAATAGCTTCGCTGCTGATAAATGCTCATTAAAACCGAAACGATCGGCAATCCCAGTTAAAATTACGTCGCACACCTCTTTTGCCACGACCCATTTGCTGCTGTCAAATCGAGCACGCTTTTCACTAGTGCCCGGGTTTGAACAACACACGCTATGCTCTGCACCCCACTGATCGAGAGAATTTCTAATATTCTGAATCGAGGACTTGAAGGTAGACACGTTCTTCAGAGCCTTTACACTGTCAATTTCCCTGTGCTGAAGTTCATTGAATAAAATATCAGCATGTGGCATAATTTTACTAAAAAGTTCGAGCCAAAAGAGAAAGTCCTGATCTTTTAAAATGTTTCTCACACCTGTTGCTTTTCTGGTTGTCGAATAGTCATTACTGTCATCGTCCACAATCTTCTCTAGACACTCAATAAGTTCATTTTTGTAAATGAAGACAGTTCGTACGCATCGTGCCCTAAAATTCCATCTAGTGGCGGCATTTTTCGGGATCCGTTTCTTGACGATTTCATCTATAGAGCATCCAGCGTTTAGAAAAGACTGTGGGTCTTATGGGCTTTTACTTTTAACGGAAACCCCCCCCCCCCCCTACACTGGTTTTGTTACCTCACCTTTTATCATGAAGGAACTCTGAACATTTATATTTTTCGTCATAATAGCTTCCTGCAATGATCTGCCAATTGATTACCTTTGTTATTGCATACAAGTATCGTTTATATTACGTCTAAGTAATTTAAACATTTTCGAGGTTGGCACGCAGGAAAGAAGAGCCTCGTCCAGTGCTGCATGCTCGCCCGAAGTGGAGCACGTGCTCAGTTTCGCCGGCAACATAAGTTCTGAAGCACTATCCGTCAATGGTTTATTGTTGTGTGTCTGTTTTATTTTCTGTTCGATCGAATCAGGGCTGCCGACAGTTGGGTTCGAACTCACTATCTCCCGAATGCAAGCTCACAGCTGCGCGCCCCTAACCGCATGACTAACTCACTACAATATTACAAATATTAATCTAAACAAAACAAGAATAGAATTGAAAGATACGAAATTATAGCCTAACTAATAACAAAAAAGTGATGATCAACAGTATTGCTGACGTAAAAATTGTTAACATCGTCAGCATACAGTACATCCGAGAAGAAAGGAATGGTTGTGCTCTCGACATCTGTCAATCAGTAATGCGTCAAATCACCACGAAATGAATGTCGTTATTGGTTCTCTTCGCGTACGGTATCCTTATCATTGGTCCAATCCGTTAACACCTGCAAAACAGCTCGTTCCTGTGTGTGTTCTACTTCAGGTAGCTGCTGGGGTTGTGTTGTCTCGCTAACTTATGAAAGGACAGTACTCGAAGCGGGGGAACATAACGTATGACGTCAGCGCTACCTCTGCCTAGAGCTAGCAACACTGTCGCCATAAGGCTCCACAGTCTTTTCTAAACGCTGGATGCTCTATAGTACGGCTGTCCGTTTGGAAGATTTGGAAAAAAATGAGGAAAATCCCTCTAAATTACTAAAAAATATTTTTACCTGCTTATTTTGGATTGCACAACGCTCGATGATCAAGTTCAATTGGTGAGCATAACAATGAACAAAGTGCGCATTTTTGTACACGACCTTCATTCTTGCCTGTACACCCATGTGTTGCCCGCTCATAACACTCGAACCATCATAACTCTGAGCTATTACTTTTTCAGGGAACGTATTCACCTTCAATTTCTCTAGTTCGGCAAATAAAGCTTGACTAATTCCATCTGCAGTATGATCTCTGGGCAGCACGAAGCTAACGAACCTTTCGTTAATTTTGCCATCCAGCTCATATCGCACAATAAAAACAAGCTGAGACAATGTAGCACAGTCAGTGGTTTCGTCAGCCTCGATCGCTAAATATTCTGTCCGAGATATTTCGTCACTGATCAACTGAAGGCACACAGAATAGATTGAATCGAGAAGCTCGTTCTGTATGGTTTTAGAAAGTCCCAGAAAAACACGACTATTTGTTTTTTCTATGTGCTCTTTCAAGGTAGAGTCTAACTCGGCCATTAAACTAACCAACCCACGAAATATTCCAGGATTGTCGGATGAATCGGTTTCATCGTGTCCTCGCAGTGCGAGCTCAAATTTTCCACAAAACTTAATGCAGTCGATCAGTTTACTGAGTATGTAACGGTTTTTAGAGACGTCCTCATTGAACTGCTTAATTTTCAGTCTATACGCACTGTCTAACTGACATCTGATGTCTACCTTACCCAGCATCGCAAACTCAATGCTATTGTTTATATGCTTTTCACTAGATTTATGTTTCTTAACTTTATCATTCAAGTGTTTTAAGTCCGTAACACCAGCTGATGTCCACACAGGATCGCCAGAATTCATAGCCAAGCATGTGAAGCAAAAGAACGCGTTTCTTATCTCACATCCGCACAGCCAGTCTGCATGATTGTACAATGTGCGATTGAATTTTCTGGTATAACCAGCTTTGCTTTTGCAAGGGTTCTGAACCTGTGAAATGACTAAATCAGGTTTCGGAGGTCCTAGCCTTTTTAGTTCTAATTTACTCTCAAAAGAAAGTTTTCCGCGATTTAAAATAGCGTCCACAGAATTCATTTTGAAATGAAGAAATACTTAATCACGCTGAGTTTCAACTCTAGAGCACAGCCGTAACAAGAATTAAAAATAATTACGGTGCCGTATTATTATTATTATTATTATTATTATTACGGTATTATTTTTTTTATTTTATTTTTATTATTAAGCACCGATAGAGAAATCACAGAGTATCACTTTCGCCACAAGCACTTCCAAACCACAGTCGCACCGGTAATTTTAAATAAAGACACTACGTACAAATAATAATGACTTACCAACACCGAGATTGCAACTGCTGAATATTACCACCGCTTTAAGACTTTCCAGCACGAAAGCGAAATAGCTCACTGGTGCCAACCTTCACTAACCGCAGGATGCTAACGAGAGGTCCGTGTTGCTTCATCCTTGCAATTTGAATCGAGATCCCTGGTCTCAGATGCTGCAATTTAATATAATTATATTTTTTTTTGTGTTCAAAGATAAAGATAATGATACTACATCATAGATTATTGTTATTTAATTTTAATTTTTATTATATTCAACCATGGAGATTTCTTTTATTCATCCATCTACTTTATTTGCTAATGGGGTCATTCCCCGGCTGGGCGCATGCAGTAGAGGGGTGTGAGAGGAAATGCTGCTCCTGTTCACTGTTGTCAAATCTGTGTCACAGCGGGTTGGGATCAGGCGACAGTGCTTGTCTAATGGAAGTTCAGCGTGCGGAAGCTAACAGCTGAATGATAATAATGACACATCTGACAACCCTGAACGACCTACTTCTTATTGGCTTCTGATGCTAGTCACAAGTTTTCTTACTAACCAATAGTAGTAGATACTGTTGCATGACGTCTAGAGTAGCGAGGGGAGATGACGTATTTACCGGTGCTACAGAGCCTGGCTTCAAGACAACTGCCCTCACACCGCGCCCAGGGGGGTGCCAATGCGGGTGGTCCTCTGCCTAGCCGCTCTTGGGTCACGTGAAGCCGTGACGTAGTTAGTATGGCAAGTGTCGTGGTAGATACAAGCTAGCCACAGTGAATGTCAGTAGCCGTAGCGAAACAAGTGCTTTATTTCTTGTGTGTGACCTTTGTCTTGTTCCTAGTTTCATTTACATGTTTTATAGGTGGTATATTGTGTATTGAATGTACTCCCCTTCAGTATGTACAATCGTCTGTGCGCTAGTTGAAGCAGAATAAACTCATGTACGTTCCCTTACAATGGAATGTGCTATTGCCAAATGCCGGAACTATTAGAGGAAATCAAAAGACAACATTGATATTGTGTATAATTGCTTCCCAAAAGATACAATTCTTGTGAAAGCTTGGCTGGCAAAATGTAAACGAGGGGATAAAGTAAATATATCCTAGTCAAAGCAAAAGTTTGCTCCGTCCATTTTACGAGCGATGTTTACTATTGTAATTTAGAGTATGGATTATTGGGCCTGCCACTAAGGAATAAAAGACGTCTCACGACGGATGCTGTGCCATCTTTTCATCTTTCCTTCGCCAGTGTTCAAGAGCCCTACTCGGACATTAAGAACAGCCCTGATAATTAGAATGACGGGTCTCCACCGCTCTTTCAGATAAGAATAAAAATGAAGATTAGCATGCAAATCTTTTCAACTCCTGAGCGTGTAGTGTAGGTCGTTATTTCTCAAGTCAGTATACAGTATACATATTATTCTACGAGTTCTGAAATCAGTGGCGTAGCAAAACAACGTAATTCAGATGAGGATTGGGAAGGAGGCGGCCGTGGCCTTAATTAATTTGGGAACCATCCTGGCATTCGCCTGGAGTAGAAGTGGGGAAACCACGGAAGACCACTTCCGGGATGGCTGAGGTGGAAATCGAACCCTCCTCTTCTCAGTTTTGCCTTACGAGGCGCAGTGTACCCCGTTCCAGCCGCCAGACCAGAATTTAATTTCTTGGCAGAGCCGGGAATCGAACCCGGGCCTCCACGGTGACAGCCAAGAGTGCTAGCCATTTCGCGAAGAGACGGTTCAAAATAATAGGGGTTCCCGTGTAGGTTGAAATTATATAAATTAATACCTGCTTTTCCAACAACAACAACAACAAAGTGAATTATTAGCAGTCAAATGAACCCAGAATTTTGGTTTCATTGACCAATTCGGCAATAGCAACAAAATATAAGGGTGGATGACCTCGATGTTCCACTTTTTAAAACAATCACCACGACCAACAACAAAATAAATATAAATGAGCTGCAATTCAATTGGAGGGATCGTAGCACATGTTTGAGGTATTCTTTAGTTTAGAATCAATCAATGCTTTTTACGTAGGTTAGACAAGTGTAACAACATCTCTCACTTTACTGGTCATTAATTTTTTAAAGTACCTGAGTCGTAATCTATTAAAATACCAAATGTGATATAACTGTGAAAGAAGAATGATAAAACAATAAAGGATAAGAAAATTAAAGGACAGGAGGAAAAGAAATGCCCTCAACCCTCGAACAATGAGGATTGAGGGACTTGGAAGGAAGGAGAGCCATGAAAGGCAGATATGAAAGGAAAAGAGGGGAGGGCCCGCCCCAAGGTAAGACGAAAAAGGGGACAAAACGGACCCAGCTCAGGAATCCCTCGGGGTCGCCAACTCCCAAACTCACCAGTTGTGAGCCCTTGAGGGTGTAGCATTATCCAGGGTGCACCAGAAGTGGTGGGGCTACATACACCCTGCCCCCTGGAGGGCCTTGAGCAGTAGGCAGGAGGTTACATGAAAAGAAAAAGAAGGCTGACCCCTCGATTAATGAGGTTATCAGGAAAGATGCGACAAGGGCCAATTAAGGCGGGAAAGTGAAAGACTCCCTAGGTTTCGGATACCCTAATACCGTCGGGGTCGAAAGGGTGCATGAGTTGACCAAGAGAGGTCGACAGGAAAGAAGACGGAGAGGAGCCCGGCACAAGTAAACGGAAGCAATGCCGGACTCAGCAGGAGTCCCGTGGTCGCCAACCCATGAACATTTTGAGACAATTTTTCAATATTTTCGCGGAAATGAATTGAAAAGGGGTCAACGAATAATGCATACGCTTGCATTAGTATTGCAACAGAAGTTCCCGTGCACTAATGAGAATGCTATTCGGCTGTATGTAATAACGAGGACATTATTAGAATGCGCTTCCTCAATGCCCTTAAGTCTCTCAGAGAGGCTGAAAGAAGGTCAGCAAGCAAACGCCTGAAATGGGCGAAATCAGCCTTGTAGAATCCCTGTGTTGGTGATGCCATGTACTTGTGATATTGTATTATATTGTATATGAATTTCCTTGTACTGTGTGATTGTCATGTGATATATAAATAATTAAAATAACCTCACGGAAATCTCTCATTCCATATACTGTTCCCTTCACTCACTAACTCCCAACCGCTGCTTGACATATTAGCTACGTCACAGCTGCCAGCCAATTGCCGCGCGCTCCCCGACTTGGCCCAACCTTAGTATTTAAGTAACCTTGCACCGCGCCCACAGATTACCCCTCTGGCAGCCAGAAATCGCACCAGTCTCCATACTCCCGCACGTCTCAACCCCCCTCGCCCGAGCACAATCTTAGGGCGGAAGGCCAAGAGTCCGTAACTCCATACTGACCAGTGTGCTGTGGTGTGCTGCGCGCTGACAAAGCGTGATACCACCAACACAGTCTTCCTGATTGATAGAGCTACATGTAATTTTCTTAGCATTATTAGAATTCAATTTTTGACTTAAAATATCAAGAGAAAATGTAAATTCCTTTTCGTTCTCTAGGAAGGACACCGTCCTGGAGTCCTTATGGGCCAGCCGCTACTGCTGCCTTACACATCACAGTGCCAGAAATGAACTGCATGTGAGTGACACTGGTTCCTGGTAGCTGGGGAGGGGGAAGTCTAGCACGTGGTGCAATATGGCTATGGACGATGAAATCCCCGGCTTCCACAGTGAGTGAGACGGGCCGACAAGATAAGAACAAGAAGTTCCGTGACGAACTAAAGAGCCTACTTTTCTTAAAATTTAAGATTCATGCCAATGATTAATCGATATGGATCTATCTAGAATAATGACAAAATTAAGTTGGTAATATCGAAATTTCTAATTAGTTCGAAATACTGTATACCTGGCATAATGTAGCCTAATAGAGCACTACAGTTGGCAGCCCTGGTGACTGAATATATTCTTAGTTCCATCTCTTAAGGTACAGAATACAAAATTTGGTTGGAGTCCAATGAATAGCATGGACGTTACATGCATTAAACATTGGATCTAACAGTGCGCGTAAAAGCATGTTGGCAACAGTGTCATGCATGTATTGGTCAGAAATAATCTGAAATAATATGATCTATTGTTGTGCCAATTTTGAATGAAATCCATTAGTTAGTATAGAAGTTACATGCATTTTAAAATTGGACCTATCAGCAGGCTTAGAATCATGTTGGCAGCACTGACGTATATTAGTTACTCCAAAGTAATCTACAATGCCAGGTACTATACGTGTGCAAAGTTTAGAGCTATTGGCTTGCATTCTTTCTGATATATTGATATTAGGGTAACAAAAATAGAGACAGCATTTATTAACAGTTGGCAGCCCTGGTTGCTCTTAAGAATACGCATAGTCATACGCATACACATAGCACATACGAAATTTGGTTGAAATCCAAATGATAGTATGGAAGTTACATGTATTTAAAATTTGACCTCTCAGCAGGCTTAGAATCATGTTGGTAGCACTGACGTATATAAGTTACTCCAAATTAATATAGAATGTCATGTACTATACGTGTGCATAGTTTAAAGCTGTCGGCTTGCATACTTTCTCATATATATTGGTATTTGGATATAAGAAATTAAGAGCATTTTTTAACAGTTGGCAGCACTGGTGGTTCATAAGAATACGTTCAGTCATATCTGGTTATGTACACATACAACATACGAAATTTGGTTGAATTCCAATTGATAGTGTAGAAGTTATATGCATTTAAATATTGGACCTATCAGTAGGCTTATTATCATTTTGGCAACACTGCCATGTATGGCCTTCTGGAAATTAAATTGCAATATTATTATCTATATGTGTGCCGATTTTGAAATTGCTCCCATTCATACCTTCCAAGATATCCAACATGGAGCTCAAATTTCAATTGCGATTTTTCAGCAGTTGGTAGCACTGACATCATTTTCAAATATGGCCGTGAGATATTCAGGTATAGATCTTTACTACTACCAAATTTTATTTCGATTGCTCCAGCCGTTTAGGAGTTGATAGGGGGGGGGGGACACACACACACAGACAGACAGAAGGACAGACAGACAGACAGACACACACACATTTTCCCGGATCGATCTCATAAGACTACTTTTTCCTCATTTTTGCAAAATGTGAAAAGTAGGCTAAAAACACAGCTGCAAGCTGACAGACGATCTGCATGAAGATTAGATAGCTCACAGGTTCTTCCCCGTTAAAGTAACACAGAACAAAAATGCAATGAACTGAAAGATTTTAAAAATGCAAATATTATGTCTTTTTATGTGCTAATAAGTGAAAAGCAGGAATTAATGTATTTACATACAAAATGCATAAAATATGTATTAATATAAAAACATATTTATTTACCTAAAAATCCGAGCCCTAATTATTACTTTCTTCTTCTGCCCATGCAGAGGAGGTTCTCGTCTGTGGTTTGTAGCAATCTGATGTTTGTAACCGACTACAATTTTCAATTATTATTACAGTGGAACGTGGCTAATTCGAACTTCTATGATTCGAAATCGTCTTTAATTCGAATTTTTCTCTTGGTCCCTAGCATTTTATATACAATCAATGCTAGAAAGTCGTGGTTAATTCGAATTATATTTTGGACAATTCGAAGTTTTTACGTGTAAAAAGCCGATCGGAAGCCAAACAGTTGGGTCAGGAATTCCCGAAAAACGACGTTGTATCATTGGCATGCGGCCCCTACTCGATTATTTTGCCTACGTGACTCCGAAAAACAAGATCGTGACGATGCATCTGGCGATGAACTCGTGGAGGGAGTTCCCGGAAAAACTGTTCCGAGTGCAGCCCAAGCCACAAACCACATCACCGAACTTAGGATTTTTTTTGAAAGTAGGAATGGCGTAAGTAGGCCTAATTCAGTTTCCCGTTTCTTAAATTTGTTAGATTCTTTTGTGATGGCCGAGAGACTTAATTGTAGGATAGAGGTAAAAACCTCAAACTTTTTTGAAAAACAGTAGATTTCTCTAAGACTTAACTAGATTGCTGGATTACTACTGTCGTTAAAGAAGTGAATAGTATATTTTAGTTTCATTTTATCATTTGAAACTTTTGAGGTTATTCACGATACAGTCATTGAGACATTATACAGTACCGTTGTCTGTTAATCAGCTTTGTTGAACGTAAATCATTATGTAAACGTAATACATAGTATATAAGCACTTTACTTGTTAAAAACTATGTAATATTATGTTAAATAAAGGTTCTTGGGTGAAAACCTGAAATTTGTATATTTTCTCTAAGGAGGGGAAATAAAGCCGGCGGGTCCATGTCACAGATTTATGGCATGTAAAAGAACCTTCCACTAACTACAATTTTGTGTGAAGCTAAATTTGTAGATTAGATTTGATTAACGCTGTATTAAGTTCCAACTTTCAAAGACAGGTGCCGGTTGCGGTGGCATCTAGTAGCCAAGTCTGCAGCTAAGTGTCCTTGACGGTAGCATTTGGTAGCAAAAGTAGGAACTACAGTACTTGAAATGGATCGTCTGCAGTCCTTACCTGAATTACAGATAACACACACACTAATACAGTCATCACAATTAGCACCGGTTATCAGACAGATTCTACACACACCCAAAGTACACGGGGCTACATGACCGCGTTGTCGCAGCTCCTAAACTGAGGGACAACCAACCGATGTTTGTAACCAACGTTCGGAAGCTGAGCCTGTCCCATACAATTTCGTCTTACGTTGATCAGTTACAGTAACAAAACAAAATTTAAAAAAAATCAATAGTTATTATTAAGATATGTAAATTTTAAAAAAGATCGAAAAAACATATTTTTGCATGCACTCTTGTATAGAAATACAATCTGTATATTTATTTATTTATTTATTTATTTATTTATTTGCGCACAACAGGATTTTCATCCCAATTACAGTGGCATAAAGATTACACAGTATGTATCTTAAAACTTCTACTAACTTAAACTAAACAGTAATAATATTTTTAAAAAACTAATTAAAATTACACAGTATGTTATCTTGCAACTTATACTAACTTAAACTAAACAGAAACTAAATAAAACTAATTAAAATAACTAGGTGTACAATTAAAACAGTATGGTACAAATAATACATGTTTAATGCAAGGTTGGTTAGGTAGAATGACACAGTGGTACGAATTCATGATTTACAATTTGCAAGGTTTGAGTCATTATTTCTGGAGAGTAGTTAGGAATTCCATCAAAAATACTGTCAAGGAAGTACTAAAATCTATGGCATTATTTCTTTGAGCAACAGTGTTGAAAATATAACATAGCCTGTTCAGCGGTGAATTTTTGTGGCCAGATGTCCTGGTTCTTTTAATTTCAAATGTGATATTGTTCCTAGAATTGATGCGTGGTACATGGAAATTTAAGAGAAAGAGGAATTCGGAATCATCAATTGAATTGTTTATAATTTTGAAAAGGAATTTCATAGCATCTATTTTTCTTCGTATTTCTAAACTGTCCACATCAAAATTTATTAGCAGTTCCTGGTATGGTATCAAGTGAGGATAGTTGGCTGTTCTTTTAAAATGTAGATATTTTAGGAATTTCTTTTGTGTGTTTTCAATCATTGAGGTATATGTCTTGCATCTAGGACTCCATATAATGCTAGCATATTCTAGTTTCGGTCTGACTAGTGTGTTGTACAGGTGGATACACGTACTTATGTTTTTGAATGGTTTTGTATTCCTGATAACAAATCCAAGTGTCTTGTTTGAGTCAGCTATCATTTTCCGTATATGGGGGATAAACGTTAGCTCTCTATCTAGCAACACACCGAGATCTTTGTTTTCATGAACTGATTTCAGGACACCGCAACCTAACTTGTAATTAAAAATGATAGGGTTTATATTCCGGGTGAACGACATTGAGATACATTTTTCTACGTTTAATCCTAATAAATTTTCTGTAGTCCATTCCATAATATTGTGCAGGTCATTTTGAAGCAAGTCGCAGTCGGTAGATACAGATATTTTTCTATACACCTTGAAGTCATCAGCATACAATAGACAATTAGAATGCTTTATTCTTTGAGGTAGATCGTTTATGAATATCAGAAAAACTAGAGGTCCAAGGTTCGATCCCTGAACTATTCCCGAATTAGCTTCAAATTCTTGAGAATTCTTTCTATGAAATGACACATATTGCTTCCTGTCATTAAGGTAAGAGCTGAAGAGGCATATAAGTAAATCAGAAAATCCCAAGATTTTGAGTTTTTTCAGGAGAACATCGTGGTTAATTTTGTCGAATGCCTTCTGAAAGTCTGTGAATACAACATCCATTTGTCCTCCTGCGTCTAATGTTCTGGACACTGATTCAGTAAAGTTGACCATATTTGTGATAGTCGAACGTCGGGCGAGGAAACCATGCTGTTTTTCTGATATTAATGGTCTGACAAAAATAGAAATTCTTTGGTACAAAATGAATTCAAAAATCTTTGCTACCGCAGACAATATACATATCGGACGATAGTTACTAATTAGCATTGGATTTCCAGATTTTAAGATTGGACATACTCGACTTTTTTTTCCAATTAGATGGAAATGTGGCGGTTTTAATAATTAAGTTATATATGAAAAGGGGAGGGTGCTTAAGAACATCTGCACAGCCCTTAATTACATATGGCGGGATATGATCTGGTCCAGCTGAGGATTTAGGCTTCAGTTTTCTTATAGCTACTTCCACCTCACGTAAGGTGACTTTGTCAATGTGCAGAGTGTCGGTAGTGATAGATGTATCGCTAGGCATGCAGTATTGGGCTTTATTAGGTGAGTAAACCGATTTGAAATACGACGCAAAAACTTCAGCTATGTCTTGATCATTATCGTATGTTTTACTGTCGTGGCGAAATGTATCACAACTATTATTATTCTTCCTTTTATTTTTGACATACGCCCAGAAGGATTTTGTATTTTCAGTGATATTCTGTTCAATAGATTCAATGTGCCTTTGATATGCTGATTTAATTGCAGTTTTTATTTCGGATCGTATTGTTTTAAACTGACTGTTGAAGTAGTCCGACAATCTTCTTCGCTTCCTATAAAATTCCTTCTCATGTAATTTCTTAATTATGGCATCTGTAAACCATATAGGATATTTTCTTTTGTTCTGAAATTTTATTTGAGGGACCGATTCGTTAATTACCCCGTATAGGTTCGAGTAAAAGCAGTCTACTGCAATATCGACATTAGTGCATTTGTATAAACGGTCCCAATTCGAGTCCCTTAGACCCGTGAATAGATTTTCAAAGTTTGCGTTTTTAAAACTGTATGATGTTTGATAATCACTTTTGCATTTTTTATGTGTAGAAGTGGCCTGCATTTCTATATTCAGAGCGGGGTGGTGGACATCCTCAGGCAGTAGGGGTTCAGTGTTTCGTTTACATTTTACATTAGTTATATTCTTACTGGCTAAAACTAAGTCTAACGTTTTACCGTGGCTGTTTTGGACTGAATTATATGAGATCATATTACATAGATTTATAAAAATGTTTAATTCTCGACTTTGCTGAGTTGTGTTTAAATCATTATTGTTACCACTTATTGTTGGTATATTGAAATCCCCAACAATTAGTACATGATTGTCATGAGCCTCGTAGTGTGATTCTGGCCATTGGAATACTTCTGAATACACTTCCAGCTTTGAGGTCGGAGGTATGTACACGTTAACAATAAACCATGTCTTTCCTTGAAAGTTTAATTTTAGAAGTAAGCCTTCGTAAGTGCTTGAAACCGGCTCTACCTGCAGTACAGATATTCCTTCTCTGACAGCTATTAGCACACCCCCTCCCCTCCCGGTGTTACCACGACCGCGGTCCGCACGGTATACTCTGTACTTCTCATTACAGACCTCGGCACCATAAACACTCGAATCTAGCCATGTTTCACTAAGAGCTATAACTAGGAAGTCATTGACTAAAATTTTTGTGTTCAGTTTGTCCAATTTGGTGTTCAGACCACGCACATTCTGATAGTAAATAGGAAATATAGAAGTAGACAACATATTTACAGTTTAGCTAAGTCTTCTACACTATTAATAATTATTGCATCAGAACCTTGATTCTTACGCATTTTAATGATGCCATTTCTTACCCAAATGAATGCGTAGCCTTTTTCATTGCGTGTGTTTCGTGCCTGGGCCAGGAGCTTCCTTCTCTGGGGGGACAAGCTTTCGTTTATGTACACTGTGTTGTCACCAGGAAGATTTGCATGTCTAGTAGAGAGGTTCCTCTTGATTCTCCGTCTCTCCATGAAGTGTTCCTTGTCGGTTCTCCTCACGATTTTCACTATGATTCCCCTGTGCGTTTGGTTCGGGGATTTTGGAAGGCGGTGACAGGCATCTATCATTTCTGGACTTACTTGTAAATCCAGAGCCTGTCCGATTTTCTTCACAGTGTCCTGGACGGATTTATTTGGTATATCTGGAACTCTATGTATTTCGATAGTGTTCCTTCGTGAATATTGCTCCACGTCTCCAACACGGTTTTCTAACACCTTGACTTTTTCCTTTAGACTGCAATTTTCTTGTGTTAGTTTGTCAATCTGATTGGTACATTTAATTAAGTCTTTCTGCTGGTTTGCAATTAATAGTGCTGTGTCGTCCAATTTTTTGTGGCAGAGTTCCAGAGAATTCCCTAAATCAGTTTCTCGCACTTTCTGTTCTTCCTTCATTTTTTGTACTTCCTCTGTCAGTTTTTGTAGAAGGGAGAATATGCTGTCCAGTGATGGGGTGGTTTTATTAATAGGGCCTGATTTCCGTATACTTTTGTTATTCACACAGTTCACGCAGTTCCACTCTGTAAACCTATTAAAATTGGTAACACATTTCTTATGGTACCATTTTTCACAAGTTATACACTGTACCTTGAGAGCCTTCCCTAGCGCTTCCGTGCATTCTTCACAAGCGCTCATAGTAAAGCTTGGTGACGCACTCCTTCGTTTTCAATAAACACGGGATGACTCGTTAAGGAAGTAGTTGTCAGTAGATTCACTAGTATCAGTTACTAAAGAGTTTTACACTTGACAATCTCACACTAGATACACATGGATATCCCACTAGAAACACTCGTAATTACACAAATTGATGGAGCTGGTCACGTCTGCACTATTCACTCAGTCGCCATCTCGCCGTGGAATATGTTGTATGTCGTGACTGTGAGCCTCCCAGGTTCAGAACCCAGGACTACGGTTCGGAAGAACATTATTTAAGGGTAATAGGATTATCATTATTACTATGTGGTAATGAGCAATGTAAGGAAGGCATGTTATTGTTCTCAGGGAACGAGAACTGTGCATAACAGGATGTGTACACAGGTCTGTAACTGCCACTAGCCTAGACAGCAGCACGTACTGGAGTGCTGAGATGGAATTGACCACAGATTACCTTACTAGGAATTGACACTTGACGTTACAGACAGCTAGGAACGGGGCTCCAAGTAGCGTAGAAAGCCGAAGTTATACGATTGACTTCGCGTCACCACATGGTAGCTTTACGATCGGTTACGCAGTGAGAAGCTTATATCTTCTCTGTTTCAAAATAAACCATGTGATTGTGCCAGAGCTTATCAATATTTACGACAATTTACTAAATGTTAAATACTGTAGTGTAATATTCAACATTTCATATTCTCAGAATTCATTACATTGAAGTACCTCCATTTTCTATTTCCTGCTTGTCGGCCAGTTGGTCTAGTGGTATGATTATTGCTTTGAGTGCGAGAGGTCCCAGATTCACATTCCGGACATGCCCCACATTTATACTTTTATTTTATCTCTTGAAAAAGATTCAACAAGTGCATAAGAGAACCTTAGGAACGTTTTTTTTTTCGTTCGAGACTTGTACTTACTGTGTATCAGTAATATAAATACATAGTTTGAGATCAAACACATTTTTTTTTTTAGTCGTTTACCCTCCAGGTTGGCTTTTCCCTCGGACTCTGCGGGGGATCCCACCATTACCGCCACCAGAGCAGTGTCCCGGAGCTTGAAACACCTGGACGAGGGATAAAACTGGGGAGGTGGGACCAGCACCTCGCTCAGGTGACCTCACATGCAAAGCGAACAGGGGCCTCATGAGGGATGGGAAGGGAGGGGAAGATTGGGAGGGATAGGCAAGGAAGAGGCAAGGAGGGTGGTCCCACCTCCCCAGTTGTATCCCCCAACCAGGTGTTTCAAGCTCCAGGACACTGCCCTGGTGGCGGTTATGGTGGGATCCCTCGCTGAGTCCAAGGGAAGGTAGCGGCTTTGGTGGCGTAGTTGGTACATGCTGTGCTTCTATGCCCAAGATCGCGGGTTCAAACCTGGCCGAAGCCGTCAGATTTTTTAAGAGCGTTAAAATCCCTCAGTATGTCTTCCTTCAGAGGGGAAGTAAAGCCGGCGGTGCCATGTCATAGATTTATGGCATGTTAAAGAATCTAGTTGGATATAATGGCATCCAAGATGGCGAACAGGGCTCTTCGCTCTTAGCTTTTGACAGACAGGCATCGCTTGAACGTGTGTTAGAATTCAGTCTCGTGGAGACATGCTAGATTTCAAGTAACAGTAAGGACTTAGTAGCGCCAAATCAGACCTGTGTAGACTTCCATCAGTATACAGGGTCATTCATATAAAATAAGAACGCCAAGCGGCAGCTTTGTTCTCCGCTGTTGCGGTGACCTTCGCCGAGCAGGTGGCGCGCCACGGCCCCCTGCTTTAAGCGTGTGTACAATCCAGATATGCTACAGATGCAGCGGCCTTGCTAGCGTGTGTACAATGCTGAAATCTAACTTTAGTTAGTTAGTTATTGTTGATGAAACCGAAACCCCTACTTGTGCTAATTTTGTGAGTGATTTATTCGGAGACCGTTCAAGATTCTCGCCAATGTCATCTAGCTCATCCTCTGTTAAAACTGTTCGTGTGCGGGCATGTTTTTTATTGAGCACCGAGCCAGTAGTGTCAAACTTATTTGCAATTACGTGAATCTGTGCTAGTGAAGGTGGCGCTTCATCAGGAAATTGCTGAACAAATGCTTCACGTACCCGCCGAGCCGACTCGTACTTAAAATACGTTTTACATAAAAAAAATACGATGTTGCAATGATAACTGTCTCACCATGTTAGCACTTGAGGTTTAGACTGGCGACTGAACACCTGCACGCTTATTGCAAGGTCAAGTTTGATAATGTCAATCTGTTATTTTTATACAGTCAATCGGAACTTGTACTATTCGCGCGCTTTCAATACTACAGCAGGGGGCCGTGGCGCGCCACCTGCTCGGCGAAGGTCACCGCAGCGGCGGAGAACAAAGCCGCCGCTTGGCGTTCTTATTTTATATGAATGACCCTGTATCCATATAACTGTATATACAGGGTCTTTCATATAAAATAAAAACGGCAAGCGGCAGTTTTGTTCTCCGCCGCTGCGGTGGCCTTTGCAGAGCTTGTGGCGCGCCATGGCCCCCTGCTGTTCTATTGAAAGCGCGCGCATAGTACATATATGAGGGCTGTTTTTTTTTTTTTTTTTCGATGTATAAAAATAACAGATTGACATACCAAACTCATTTTACTACTAAATGTTTGCTTGTTTTATTCGTATGTCTCAACATAATCGCCAAAACGATTGAAGCATTTGTCGTATCGTTACACCAGCTTTCCAATGCCCTCGGCAAAATATTCTGCCGCCACTGAGGTGGGTACGTCTGGAGAGTCTCCTGAAGTTTTTCCTTTTTGACGAGGCGTTGCCGCCCAACCATACCTTCAATTCTCGAAAAAGGTGAAAATCATTCAGTGCTGGTTTGGACTAAACGGTAGATGGTCCAAAACTTCACACTTGAATTCTTTGTAAAAGTCTATCGTAACGTTGGTACAGTGTGGTATGTACTATGCGCGCGCTTTCAATAGAACAGCAGGGGGCCATGGCGCGCCACAAGCTCGGTCAAGGCCACCGTAGCAGCGAATAACAAAACTGCCGCTTGCCGTTCTTATGAAAGACCCTGTATTGTACATACCACTACTGCTATATTGTAATAAACAGCAGCAAGTAGGCCTACAGGGGAAGTATCATCTTTTATTCCGGGAAGTTCCGGGACTAGCTTACAAACTCAAATTCCCAAAACTAGTAATCCGCTCGGCTAGAAGGACCTGCCAGAACTTCTCATAGGACAGGTATTTATTTATTTTTATATTTTATTTTTTTATTTATTTATTTATTTTTATAGAGAGGATGTCCTAGAGGGCAAGGCCCTATAGTAAGACCATAGCGTTTAGAAGAGAAAGTGACGCGACTTGTGGAGTTTGTATGGTCCAGCCGCTAGGTGGCTCTAGCGTCGGCTAGCGCTGAGTGAGGACGGTATCAATACAAGCAGTTGAATGTTACTTTTCAGTACTTGAATGTTATCAGCTTACACTACGTTGTATTAGACATGATGATCCAAATATAAAATTGTCCGCATTGAGTATATAAAACGCTGACGTCCGTTGTGTTGATTATGAAATATCATATTGCGTCATAGGTTCATATAATAAGGAAATAAAACATTCCGACGGGGGTCAAAATGTAACTGAATGTGTGAAAATCGTAAAGCTACAGACCATTCACTACTGCACAAATAAAGGAAATATAATATAATACAGTATAATGACTAAACTCACCCATATAAATTATAACTCTCAGTTGTCCGAAGCTTTGGACAGCTTACGCGATGATTTTCCAGACTTAGAAGTTGACTGCTCTTTCCTAATTTCTTTCGTACGAAAGAAAAAGCGCACTTCATGAAATGAAAAACGAGTTTTCCAATAAGGTCCAGTTTATGTTCCATTCACCATAAAAAAATCACGGCCCTAAAACAATCTCATCAATGCTGTCCTAACACTCATAAAATATATCAACCCACAAATTTGAAAGGGAAGATAATTCCATTTCAACGACTACTTCGACCTGTAAAAGAATGTTGAAGACACTGTCAGACGGTTGAGTTAGGTAACTAAGGGCATTTATTGTGCCAAAGTCCTTTATATTAGTGAAAGTTGCAGCTGTTGTGTCCGATGGCCTTTTCACTTTGAAGGGTTGTTGCACACTTCACACAGCAGATCCCTTTCCTTAGTTGCTTGACAATATACCCGGCTAGATAGTGTGGGACTGCACCAGGCTTCAAACTCCATCTCATTCTCGCCATTTCGACTGTCTTTCCTTCTATAATGAAAGTGTCCGTTTTTATAAGGAAATTATCGGAGCAATGTTTGTCACATAGCCTGCATATGACTTACTTGAGAATTTAATGTATTTCCTCGGAATGGCCTTAGCCCATTTAAATAAATAATCTTCGGCTTTTGGAGGTCTAAAAAAGTGCCTACCTGTTGCAGATGACTTGTCGTATCCAGGGCCGGATTTACCGTAAGGCAAAATAGGCACGTGCCTAGGGGCGCCGCAGTCCAAGGGGCGCCCCTTCGGTTAGGCAACCGGCAATGATCTTTACTGGAGGCGCCCTTTTGTACGGCTTTAAATGTGCTAAGTTAGGGTTATAGCAGTATATATGCTAAAATAAATATTGAGAAATGAGCAGAGACATTTAGAAATAATATCGTGTCTTTGTCGCATTCCCTTCCAATTCGCTCTTCGTTATGCCGGTCGACGCCCTTTCGTCCCGACAAGTGTGAGAGGGACGGGGAGGCGGGCGCGCGCTGTTGTTGCGGTAGCTGGGTTTGCTTGCATTGTAGTAGCATCGAAGTGCCCCGCGCCCCACCCCCGTTGCCTGTGCTGTGTGCGAGTTCGATCTTGCGTTGTGTTTGTTGTGTTGTGATGTGATCTGCAAGTAAATGTTTTAAACTATGGGCAGCAAAAAGGTTGTCTGGTTACCAAAACCGTGTCCGCAAAGGTGAAGAGGATAAGAAAGCCGAGTTTACACTATCAAAATGTCGGAAAATAAATGAGATGTTTAGTGCGCGTGTGAATCCTACGCCTCCAACGACAAATTCGGATAACAATAACAATTCGTGCTCTGCGGTTCACGACATTGACTGCGATGGAGTTCAGCAACTTGAGGTAAGCTACCTTACACGAATTACTTTACGCAAAGTAGGCCTTTCCCAATAGGCGATTCCTTGATACACTGTTGCACAAAGTGACATACGTAAAAACTCAGACTGGCCTCGAAACCGTACCGTGCCTGCAGAGTATATTAAAAGTTGTTCTTTTTAAATTTACTATGTTTGAAGTGCTCTAATTAATACGGAATTTTCCTTTTCAGCTCCAACAAGCCAAAATTGATGAAAAAAAGTATGAACATTCTAGGCCTACATTTAATTCAAAGACACCTTAGGGGGAGAAAGCAACAAAAATTTAAATTTGTCTGAGCGGACAAACAAAATGTTACGGCCAATGGTGAACCGAAAGAAAGGTTTCTAGGTTTTATGGCGAGCATCGGGCTCAAGTCAGAGCACTTTTTGATGCAGTAAAGGCTAAGTTGGAAGATCTGGATTTGAAAGTGGATGATATTCGAGGCCAATCTTACGATAACGCAAGTAATATGTCCGGCGAATATTCCGGGTTGCAAGCTTGAATAGCGGCCTTGAATCCCTTAGCTCTCTATGCACCATGCTCACCCCATTCACTGAATTTGGTTGGAACTCATGCCGCTGAATCTTGTTCAGAATTTGTAAGGTATTTTTTAACAGCTCAAGAGCTGTACAACTTTTTTACCGCTTCGACCTACCGATAGAAAATTTTAAAGAACATTATTGCGCGCGTACTAAAAAGCCCGTCAGTGACTCCCTGGTCGGCACGATATGACGCTTGTCAAGCTCTGAGGGAAGGCTGGTGTGGCGTCATGGCAGCTCTTGAGAGTATTCACGAAGACAGAAATCAAAAGGCAAACACTCGAAGTGAAGCCAAAGGCATCTTAAGCAATATCCTACAATTATAAACTGCTTTCCTAGTTGTTTTTTGGAGTACCATTCTAAAAAGATTTAATACTGTCAGCCAGAAGCTCCAAAAATTTAGCACTAATTTGAGCACTGTGGTAGAATGTTACGCTTCGTTAGCGGAATTTGTGCAAAGTTTGAGATAATTTCGATGTCTGTGAGAAAGAAGCCGAAGAATTAAGCGGTATTGCTCAATATTCCTACGACCTAAAGAGAAGACCGGAACGAATGACTAGGAATGATGAGACAAAGCAAGGAGAATATGTACCGTCAGAGGGCTCAGAAAATTTTCGCGTCAATGTATTTTATGTAATTCTGGATGTACTAAGTGCTGAGCTTAAGAGGCGAAGTGAGGCTTACAAATTCCTCCATAAGAGATTTTATTTTCTAGAAAACCTGTTAGACCTAGGTGGACCAATGATTAAAAAATTCGCTGACGATCTCTCAGAAATGTATGCGGATGACTTAGAAAGTGCACTGGCTGACGAGTGCTTGCACTTAAAGAAACATTTAAACATTGAAGATTTTAAAGGTAAGTCAGCCTCTGAGCTCAGCACTTTCCTTCATGAAAAATATATACACGATATGTACCCGAACGTAAACATTGCTTTTGCGGATACTTCTCACCATTCCAGTGACCAATTGTTCTGGAGAAAGATCATTTTCGGTACTGAATCGCGTCAAGAACTATTTGCGGTCAGTCACTAAAGAAGAAAGGTTAAACTCTATTGCACTCCTTGCGATTGAAAAAGATATGACGATAAACTTGAACTGCGGCGCCATAATTAATGAATTTGCTGAAAAGAAGGCAAGAAGGAAACTTTTGAAGTAGTTCTCGTTGTGCTTGAGGCAGGCCCCGTTATGTCTTCATTCATGTTTTTAATCTGCACTTTAATTTCTCTAAAAGATATTGCAGGAAGATATCCAGTTGGCCTGATTTGTATTTTAGAGGCGCTTTGTTCAATTTAAAATGTCGTTCGTACTACTGCTCTTCATGCGTTTTAAAATTAGTGTGTGTTGTACTATTTTTAAATATATTTCGTGCTACCGCAGTTCATTCTGTTACAGCATAAATTAGCCTATGTTTTTATTTTTGAAGCTACTCTTAATTTTTGTTGTATGAATTAAGGCTAGACATTATTTTTGGAAAGGGTATTCATAAAGTGTTTTGGTTGCATAAAAGTTAAACTGTTTCATGTAGTTTTACTCCAAGCTGTTTTTTTTAAATTGAATTGGCTATGTTTTCCCTGCGTAAAAATTCAAGCATTAACTTATGCTGTCAGCCATATATTTGTTTATTCCTTTTTTCCGAAACTTACCTCATGTGAGTGGCTATGCCTTATCATAAAAATCGGGAGGGGTGGGGGGTGCTCAAGTGAGGAGGGGCGCTCAATGGAGAGGTGCCTATAGCGAAACTTTGGGTAAATCCGGCCCTGGTCGTATCCAGATCGGCACCCGGGAACAAAACAACACGGCATATTCACTTACACAGTTTTGTTTGACGAATCTTACCAGGTTATAATTCACTCGACAGCACAAACGTAAAGAAATAAGTGTAAAGGCTTACAAATACTAAACACACCAGTGTCATAACGTATGTATTATTTCACTATCGCTTCTTGATCGCATACACTTTTCAACACCAAGAAATAAGGACTAAACACGGCAGCATTTCCATGTTTTCAAACTCGCGAGCGCTTAGAAAGTGTCTCCAGCCAGCCACAACCAACCGCTGCGCAGTCTACCGGCGGGCGCAGCAACTACCCATACTAAAGATACGGCAAACTCGGGAGTCGGCACAATTTCTCTTCTAAACGCTATGGTAAGACTATACATTGTTATATACTGTAATATTGTATGACATACATATATTGAACCCATGTACCATTGGTTCAAGGGGTCGAATCCATGTTTTATTGGTGAAAGAAAAGAGGAAAGATACAGTCTTCAGTGGAACATAGAAAGATTTTATACAAGAGGACTGGTTTAATGTTGTGCAATAGTAAGAGACCAGGTGGCCAGGAAATGATATCACGCGTGACGCACCGATAAGGAGCGATCATGGCTATAATTAGAACGAGAGGAACTTTCCGTTCGGAGTGAGCGAGAGAAGGTTTCGGAAATTGAGCTTACGTTGCAGTAAAATGGCATCCTCGCAGTTGTGCAAGAAGAAGAATAATTAGATTTAAGCCATTTGCGAGCATAAAAGTAATAAAAGAAATACATCATCGTGAATCATTTCGGAATAGAGATTTTTGTGTGGGAAAAGATGTTTTAATAATTGCCCAGGAAAGAAGCGCAAATGCAGCATTACGTAATTAAAAGTTCCCCGAGACCCGAGGAGATGGGGATTAAAAATCAACTGTAACACCCACGTATCTGAAGACCAAATTTTATTTAATATCTCAGAATTGTACGATCGATTTTTATGTGCAAAGAAGTCAGTTTACATTTAGAAAACGAGCTTTCCAGATATATAATTTTCAATAGTGTGCGACTATTGCTTCAAAAGTTAGCTATGAAAAAGACGAGGACTTTATCTTTTTGTAGCCAAAAAGTATAAAAGTCCTGGCAGAGCCAGACCAATCATTCAGTCTACCATAGGT
Source organism: Meconema thalassinum (assembly GCA_946902985.2). Classification (NCBI taxonomy): domain Eukaryota; kingdom Metazoa; phylum Arthropoda; class Insecta; order Orthoptera; family Tettigoniidae; genus Meconema; species Meconema thalassinum. The sequence continues at coordinate 81,699,929 of OX336400.1, read as the reverse complement.
GCCTGAGGGCACGGTGCTGTTTCGCAAATGCAGTTTTAGTCCGTCCAGGGGGCGTGACGCTACATCACATCGCAAATGCAGTCTACGAACACTCCGTGAGCGGAGGTGCTGCATCAAAGATATTCAGTTCCGTGAGCGCCGAGACGCTGCACGAGGAAGCATCAAGTATTATCATAGTATCGCCGTGTGAAGACTTAGGAAAATCCTAGTACAGGATTTAGTTCAGCAAGCGTCAGTCTTCATAGTGAAAAGTTCAGTATTACAGTCAAGTTAGGCTGCGAACTTAAAGAACAGGCGATAGGTCTTCAAATAACAGTTCAGTTAAACGACTGAAAGTATCGTAACGTTTTGAAGTACCAAAGATCGTGAAACAAACATTTCCAGTAAAGTTAAGGAACCCGATCAGGGTCGGACGAAATAAATAACGCCTAGTGTATCGATAAGATAGGGACTAGAGCGAAGAAAATAAGAAGGGAAAAGTTAATCCAAGACGTTGTCTAACAGGAGACAAACAAACAATAAAAGCATTAAGATACGAAACTAAGGAATAGCAGTAAATGCTAGAGAATCATAGGTCTCCGATAAAGTATTCAAGGTGCCGTGAACAAGATAGACTTTATCTAGACAAATTAAATAGTGTCTAGAAAGAAACGACTTCGAGCAAGTAAAGATAGAAGCCGAATAGTCAGGAAACCAGATTTGAAGAATAGCCGTTCCAGGGAGGGGTAGATTGATCGAGACTTTCAACTTCTTGCCAGATAGGGAGCCGATATCTAAGAGTTTTACCCTTGGAAACGGGAAGAAAAAATCACGGTGTAAGGCAAAATCAAAGCCGCAGTGATTAAAAGCAGTGTAATGTAAATATAGAAAATTTGTGTTAGTGTAATAATTTTTAGTGAATTTATTTGTGTATGATAAGAGAATACAGAATTGTGTTCAAAATGTTACCAGTGTATAAGGTAAATAATGTGTCTGTGTATCAAGAAATGTCATTGTGTGAAATGGGATTAATCAAGATGGCTTAAACACATTAAGTGGGCGAAAATGAAACATCGCTGGAAAATACGGTCGGTGACCGTGACCTCATGTGAGTAACCATTTCATGATATTATGTGTTGGGGAATATTTGTGTACAATCCACCTGAGAACGAAAAAATAGGGATGTTTTGAATAACAAATAACAGAATAATAGCGCGATCTGAACGATTCGAAATGAGAAAGTATAAAATAATTCTGTGGAATAAATAAATCCCTTAGGGGAAATGTATGAAATAAAATATCAGTGTAGTTGATAAATGATTTAAATATGTGAAAGCAAGCGTAATAATAATAATAATAATAACAATGATATAAATGAATAAAGATTATGATGAATTATATGAAAGTTGTAGCTTTTGAGCTCCTTTAAAAGAATAAATACATGTTGTGAACACATGTTCTTAAGATAAAGCGATTATTGTTACGGGAGAGGATTAATATAAAATTGAGAAGTAGATCAAATGTGTATTGTTGAATTTATCAGTTCTTTGAAGGCAATTTGGCGATAGAGGATAAGCGTAATGTATCGCATTGAAGTAAATTTGTCACGCTAGGAATGCGTTGAACCTAAATATACTTGGTAAAATTAATTATGAGGGGCAGTTGGTCGTGGTAATTGTGCTATAGTAAGTCCTCCAAATAGTGATGTGATCACGAGGCCGTTGTGTGTGTTGTATTATAAAAGGGTGCGAAATATTTATTGTATTATGAGCGCAGGTTCAAGGAAACGGCCGCCCTAAGTCGCAATTGTATAAGTCCTCCAGTATGGGATATGGTTCCCGAGGCAGTTGAAAGAGTCGAACCTAGATTCGTCTATCGTTGAAGCCCCTAAATATTTGTTGTTGTATTGAATTACTCTTACCCACCAATGAGGATACTTCATAATTAATAACTGCCAAGGTTACGAGAAGGGTCTAATGAACCTAAATAAGTTGTTAAAATAAGTGAATGAAAAGCCTTGTTTGTTCATAGAACAGCATTTAAGAAAAAGCTGTATGAAAGCGGAGGGTAGCTCGCCTCTTGCGAGTCTGACCGTAATGTTCCTGCTCCCCAACAATAAATCACGCTAAGTGGCCAGGCCAGACCCCTCGCCATTGATAGTGCGGTAGGTGTGGTAGCCGTCTGTTTGGAAGTTATAATACACAGAGTGTTTAGAGTTGGTTTTAACGACCCGGTCTTCGAACCGAGGTTCTTGTAGATGAAAATTACCGCTTGCAAGTTCAGATCGTTGCTTTCTATTGATATGATGGTCTTTTAAGACAAATAATGATAAATCCCTAATGTAATGTTATATAATGTAGTGATTCACGAGTTTAGTGGAGACAATTAGATTTCGGGAGTGATCTTAATTTTTGACGTGTTCAAGTAGTCTTCTCTAGCTCGGGAGTGCGCAAATGTTTTCCCAATCACTGTAGTGAATTGTTGATTTGAGAGAAGTGGTAACATGAGAACATTGTGAAAGCCCAAAGTTTAAGTAATTGAGTAAAAGTACTCTAATAAGAATTATATATTGTTTTAATTATAAAATACTCATATAATAGGAAGTGATGTGTTGTAAAAGGATAACACAGTTTATATTGAAAAGTATCGAGCCTATTGGAGCTCTTGATTGTGTTGAATTTTAAAAGGACACTTTATGGAAGTGAAAAGAAATATAAGTTTGTTGGTTTATGAAAACCCTTTATTATGATTTAACCTTTGTGTTATTATGTATTCCTTGTTCACTCTGAACAAGTTAGAATTGGGCCAGTATTTTATTTGTTTAATTTGTTGTAGCGCCATATATTTGGTTAATTAAATGTTTTATAGTAGGAGTTGATTTTGTTTATTTATTTTGGAAGTGTATCCTCTATTTAATCCAAAATGTGTAAGTCACAGAGTGGGAGAACATACCATAACCCCGAAAATCCCGATTTGAGCATTGCTGGCATACTGTGATTTGCATATTTCATACTAAAAGGGCACAATATATATATTATTATATATAATAAGGAATATAAAATATCATTTAACATACCAGAAGAAAGTTACAAAATATTTTAAATGACAGTACTATTCAATGTTTTATTAAGTTTATAAATTAGGAAATATCAGAGTGTAGTTGTGAAGAATTGTTTGCAGGCTTTTTTAAATTTTAAGACAGGATTTAGGCCTATTGCTTTTATATGTGCTGGGAGAGCATTATAATCCTTTATAGCCTGGGTAAATATGCTTTTGGTGCCATATTTAGAGGTGTAGACCCTGGGAATTGCAAGGTTCTTGGAATTTCTGGTGTTATACTCATAGTTTTGTCCTTGTAGAGGAAACTTTATTGTGCCTTTATACTAAAGTTCTCCACTTTTATGTATGAACAGAGAACCAGATACTTTTATACAGGTTTCTAGAAGGGGGATTCCTGAGATTAGAACTAAGTCTGCTGTAGGGGTGTGTAAGGGAAGGGAATATACTGCTTTAATTGCCCTTTTCTGGAGTGTACTTACTTGATTTAATAATGTGGTAGTGCATCTTCCCCAAATACTGCACATATATGTTATATGGTTATGTACTAGACTGTAATACAGTGTTTTTAATATATGAGATGGGAGAACATGTTGTAGTTTGTATATTGCTCCTATTGCAGGAATAATTTTTTGCTTAACTTTGTATATCTGTTCTTGCCAGCTCAGATGTTCATCAAAATTCAGGCCGAGATATTTTATTGATGAGACCCTATCAATTACTGTATTATGTAGTGTTACAGGAATCATACAGGTAGGTCACGACATGTAAATAATAATGAATATGTCTCACAGATAATCTGTACTGAATTTGCCGTCTGATTCGTGAGACATATCACATTAATGTAATATCAATAGTATTTAATAAATAAATTAAATTAAAATTAATTATTATTCCCGTTTTTATGGAATTCTACATAATTCAAATTCCAGAAGCTGACTAACAGCTGGCCATTTTGTGGATGTACGGTATATGAATTTCAATTGTTTCTCTATACAGTATGGCGGGGTAGTTCGATGTCCTAGAAAGTATTTCTATGTCTTCAAAATAGGAATAGCAGCAGCGGTTATTAGTCCTAATGTTTGGCTATTCTGGATAAGAATAACAGCACAGATAACGTGATTTCTGTCCCAAGGAAGTTCTGATTGATCAATCTGCTGGAGTCTGCAATGTCGCCGGCCATGAAAACTTAAGCGGCCCATAGACGGTCAATATTATTGCGCAATATTTCGGGTTGTGCAATATAATTGACCGTGAGTAGACGATATTGAAAGGTTCTGCAATATATTGCGTGATTTTCAAAAAGCTGAAAATATATTGTGCAAACGGGAAAATATTATGCCGTCTGTTGGCAGTATTGCGCAATGTTCCGCCAGTTGGTATCCGTAAGTGGCCGAGTTCGCGTCGTCATGGTGGACAAGAATGCAGAAAAAAAAAATAGAATTTGTTGAAGTGTATCCTGGCCTTCCGGCTCTTTGGGGTGTGAATTGCAACGATTACAGTAATCGTGCCAAGAAGGAGGAGCAGTATGATGTGCTCTTAGAAAAATACCGCGAACAATACCCAGACGCGGACAAACAACATGTGGTAAAAATATATATATTTACGTACCAACTTCCGCAAAGAATTGAAACGTATTCGCGATGCTGAGAGAAGTGGTGCCGGTGCGGAGTATGTTGTACCTGTGCTATGGTATTCCGAGGAAATGAAGTTCCTTGCAGGTCAAGAAACACCTACTTCTTCCATCAGCACGATGGACATAACTCAGGAGACGAAACATCAAACTCTGGCGGAGACTGATTTTGCCGTTGTGAGGAGGTTGCACAATATACTGCCATTGAGGTTGTACGTCTGTGCTCGAGTTTGCGCAAAAGTTTGCACAACCTTCAATATTGCCTTCACACGATTCAAGTTATTGCGCGCACAAAATTATTGCACAATATTATTGAACGTCTAGGGGTAACCGTCAAAATATTGTGCAATATATATTGTACAATAATATTGACCATCTATGAAATTACAAGTTGTCAGCGATGTGGCGCCGGATGTGTCGCTGTCAACACAGTACATTTATAAGTTTACTAGCTGTTACCCACGGCTTCGCTCGCAATAACATTTGGAATCCCGTTATAACATTAGTTAAATAGATAGATAAGCATGGGTCCTAGTGGAAAATAATTATATCACTTGAAACCAAAAATGCATGGGACGAAAAAAAAACATCAAAATATCATGTTGGTTTCGGACCCTAAAAGACGTGAAAAATATAATAAAAGTATTTAGTAGTGTATTTGTAACAGTTCAGATACCACCGCCACCGCCACCGCTGGAATACTAAAATGGCAATATCTCGCGAACCAATCAGGCTAGAGACTTGTACGAGGTGTCAAATTACTCAGGCGAACACTCCCTTTCCATTGGACAACATATCTCCACCCCAAAATAAAACCTACCCTACTAGGGGGTGAAATTGTAATTTTTTAGAGAATCTCTCTTTCCAATTGCAACATGTGAGAGTTTGAATGCTAATATGGAATGAAACGTTGTTCTACATAAAGTGCATGTGTTCGGTGGAAAGCCAATATGAATTAACATGCATGTTTTTTGTTTTTGTTTTTTACGCATGCCCACTCATGGCTTTTGAAGAGGGTGGGGGGAGCGGATCTCTGTGGACGGGTCCTTGTTGACAGGTCATTGATGACAACTCCTTGTGGACAAGTCCTTGCGGACGAGTCCTTGTGGACAGGTCCTTGTGGATGAGTCCTTGTTGACAGGTCCTTGTGGACGAGTCCTTGTGGATGAGTCCTTGTTGGTGAGTCCCTTTGGACTTATCCCTTTAGACCGGTCCCTTTGGATTGGTCCCTATGGACTGGCCCAGGGTCCCTAATGCTATGATGAAATTAAACGTTGTTCTACATGAAACGCATGTGAAGAGCCGATTGCTACTATGAATTAACATGTTTGTTTTTTATTTTTACGCATGCGCACTTGTTTGTTTTTTTGTAAGCGGGCGGGCTTTTTGAATAATGATTTATAGATGAGTTATTTAAAAAAAAAATACCAAAAGATCCAAAACTAATATCTCATGAATAAATAAGGCTAGGGACCTGTATGAGAGGTCGTTGGACTTGAGGTGACATTTTGTTTTTGAATATATTATTTATTTATGTCAAAAGGACCTAACTGCACTTTTGTTAATATCTCGCTAACTAATAATCAGAGAGGGTCAAGTGTGGTGTCATAGGACTCAGGACGGTCAACCCTTTTCCATGACCAACGAATTTAACCAAAAGATCTAAGGTCATTAGATTTTTAATATCTCATGAATCAATAAGGCTAGAGACCTGTATGAGAGGTCGTTGGACTTGAGGTGACATTTTGTTTTTGAATATATTATTTATTTATGTCAAAAGGGCCTAACTACACTTTTGTTGATATGTCGCTAACTAATAATCAGAGAGGGTCAAGTGAGGTGTCATAGGACTCAGGATGGTCAACCCTTTTCCATGATCAACGAATTTACCCAAAAGATTCAAAACAGCAAGGTCATTGACCTATGATTTTATAAACTAATAATCAGAGAGGCTCAAGTGAGGTGTCATGGGACTCAGGATGGTCAACCCTTTTCCATGACCAACGAATTTACCCAAAAGATTCAAAAAACAGCAAGGTCATTGACCTAATATTTTATAAACTAATAATCGAATATCTACATGTGAGGTGTTATTGGACTTAGAATGGTCAACCCTTTCCCATGGCCAATGAATTTACCCAAAATACCCAATACATCAAGGTCATCGACCTGAGATTTTATAAACTAATAATCGGATACGAACATGTGAGATGTTTGCCATGTGTGTGATGAAACATAGCTAGGTAGAGAAAGAATTAGTGTAGGCTACATATATGGTGATTGACAAGTCTTTTACCATTGAAACATGTTTTTCAGATCAAACTGCAGTATAGAGAGAGTTTAGGTTGTAGGTATGGGTTAATAAATGACGAACGGTGTACACACAAACTCTGATTTATCGATTCAAGAATTAAGAGTAGACTATCTTTAATTGATTGGTTAAAGAGGATAGCTATAAAAACACAAAAATGCTCAGTGGTTACCGGGGCAAAATGGTCGCTACACACAACAAGCTTTAAATACTTGAGGCTAATAATCTATACACACACACTCGCTTGTTCTAAACTAAACTGTGTTGCTGTCAGTGCTCAGACAGTAGGCTGATGACAAAAAATGCATTGCTAACAGAAATATAATCATTTCCGGTTGTATAATGTTACCAGCTATCCATTTTGTGTTGCAGTGTTAAGCACTTTTAGCTCTTGTACTGGTGGTCTTAAGGGACACTGGGACTGAGTTTTAATCATATTTTATTAAAAAATTCAAATTTTCTATTTTGACATATTATTGTACCCCTGACCATAACGGATCAATTAGCGGTATCATTTTCCACATTCCACCATTTTTTGAGGCACGGCGAGACGTTTAAATGCCGGCCACACTGCCATTTAAACGCCCCTTTCCCTTGGTACATTATACTGTACACGCATTTATGCATTTTTATCGGAGTAGTTTGAATGCGGATTTGTAATTCCCTCTGGACTACTGGATCTGCATTGTGCTACTATCTACCGATGAATATTGACACTATTTACTACGTATGCCTAATAAATACTTCAAATGTTTGAAAATAAATAAAAAATATATCTCAAACGGTCGACATGATGAAATTTTGCATTTATATAGTATTTTCTAATTTCATGAGAGTTTCTAGTCGCTTATAAAATGACAGTAGATGCACAATTTATCTTTATTTGATATTTGTGTTGACTTTAGGAGTGTACGCATGGTCTACCTCTGTTTATAAACAAGTTATTGGACGCTAGGCTAGTGCTTTTTCGAAATTTATTGTGTTTGTGAAGTTATTAGGGGGCGGGGGGGACACACACGTCACACAAGACCAAGGTAACAAAGGTGAAGAAGGAGGATGCAAAACAGAAGAAGGAAGGTGTTACTAATGCTGCAGGAAAGTTCTAATGGGCAAGTTGAGTGGAATTATTAAAATATATGCATGTTTTTTGAAAAATGCAGTTTTCTCAGTTTCACATATTCTGATGTTTAAAATCTAGTACGCGTTACAGATGTCATGAAATTTTCTTGTAAATTAACATGCATGTTCTTTAGTACTTTATCCACAAACGTGTGCATTACTTTTTTGATTGGAGTTCTGGTTTGCCTGTAAAAAAAATTAAACCTTCAAATTTCAAGAATTTTACAAAAAATAAACTTCATTGGGGAAAAAATTTATAACTTCATAGTTAACAATGCAATATTAAATTCGATGCACTATTTTATTTGTATAGGAATAAGGTACGAGGAAAATAAAAATAAATTGTGCTATTTACATTAGTTTGACGCGCTTGACATTTTGAATATTTGAATAATTTGCATATAAATATTGGAAAATAATTAATTTCTATGCAGCTAATGACGCTGCATTGATGAAATTTGGCACATATATTTATAATACCGCATACAACGAGCAAACAAAATATAAAGATTGTAACTTAATATTTATAGAAATTAGAAAACTCAGTCCCGGTGTCCCTTAACTCAATTTCCAGGTCTGATGCCTAGAACGAGTCAAACTAAGAAACAAGGGCAAGGTGGTGTAGTGGTTAAGCTGTTAGCCTTTTCACCAGGGTTCGATTTCAGGTTAATATGCATGTCATAAACATATTAAACAAAACAAAACAGAGATAACGTTCAAAACTGATTACATTTGTGTCTTTCCAAATTATTACTTGGATTTCAAATACAAAGGTGAACTGGGTTTGATATACATTAAGGCTGTCTATCACACACTAGACTGTAAGAAAGCCAAAAGAGCAAAAGCGTAGGTAGAGCAGTGGTAAAATTGCTATATGTAGAGAACTACCTAGCGGTTTTATGAACTGGCAAAGCTATATATCGCATAAACAGTGTAGGATACAATCCAGCAATCAAATTTGTATCTTGTGGAACAGAAAAAATGCACTTTTACCTTGATGGATAGCAAATGAGTGCAGATGAATGACCTATGCAATAGCCTACCATAGGGTTATAACCACGAGGTGGAGGTGTGACTTCTATATTTTATTGTTTAGAGACATGGCTTTTTTGTAACCAGTAGATTTAGTATTTTGTAAATATTCATTTTTGTAATTGTAAAAATAGTGGAAACATTTTTTTGTAATAGTAAATGTTAAATGTATAACTAAAAGTTATTTGGGATAAGTGTGCATGTCAAGGATAAATAGCGTGGTTGTATTTGTTTTTCAAAGACAGGTATGGTTGTGTGAATGTATGACTATAGATAGAATGATAGAGAGAGAGAGAGAAAGTGTGTGTGTGTGTGTGTGTGTGTGTGGGTAGCATTGATTGTTCAACCAAAGCAAACACGGCAAGATAGGATGGTGGGGTAATTAATGTATATAGCAAATGGTAAATAGTATACTGTAGTTTTTTTTAACACTTGTGTTTCTTTTAAATGCAGCGGTAGATAGGTGTTATTTTGTAAAACAGTCTTACCTACAGTAGTAGTATTATTATTATTAGTAGTAGTAGTAGTAGTAGTAGTCCTATACGTTTTTGGAAACAAACAGAAAGAGAATGCACTATTGCCATGGCCAAGCACTTCCATTAAAATAATTTCAAGAAAATTTTAATCAGCAAATGTGTGTTTTACAAAACTAAACATTCAGCATGGACTAAATCATAAACGTGTCGTCTGTGATATGGAAAAAATAGGAAATCCATGTTTCCATATCAACACAATTTAAAAACTTAAAACTGACCTTTAAAAAATGTAAATGGGAAATTGACAAATGTGTAAACAACAACAAAATGGAAAATTCTTGTTTCCGTATCATGAAATCCAAAAACTTTAAACTGACATTTTCAAATCGTGTACATGGAAAATTGACCAATGGCAATGTGTGAAATGTGAAAATGAAAAACAAATGAACAAATGGCTATCATTATTTAAAAAAATAAAAAAACCGTCGTGTTCTATCGTTAAAGTGTGAATCAAACCACATCTACTTATTTGAATCACCCGAGACTGAGTAGACCTGTTTTAGTTCTAATATACTTTTAAAATTTTATGTTAAAGCTCGAATTGAACTCAAGAGCTTTAGAGTGCCAGCTAACTATTATAACCGTTACGTCACAAAGACAACTTTACACTACTCTTAATGAACAATAATAATAAAAAGAATAATAAATATTGATTTTTTTTAAGAATGAACATGGTGACACTGTTTCTGTTGCACTGTCTGCTAGCTACTAGCCACCAGCTGGGGTCTTAGAAAACGATACAGTTGACATTTTTGCAATGAGATGTGACATGTTTCAAAGTATAGTATTATGGGTTGCTGTTGAGTAAAAACTAATCCTGTACAAGGAAGCAAGGGTTCGAACCCCTTACCTAACATTACTATTGCCTGAACATGGCTTGACGACACTGTATTATTATGATACTCGGTACACAAACCATAGATAGAGTGTATTGTTTAAGATCACTTTCATTCTGAACATAGGTGGAGATTGTTGATGGTTAACAATGACATTAATATAGTAGGACGTGGGTATAGCAATTAAGAAAAAACAGACAATACCCATACAATATTTTTATTAATTTAATATAAGTACTTGTACAATAGTTACATTCAAAATACATTTCTTTTTTCTCTATTACTATTTAGTCCTTTTTGATTCTCTTGCCTATGAAGGGTAGATAACCTTGTAGTTCAGCCCCTTAAAACAACAACAACAACAACACAACCTTTTTGCATAGTTTGTGATGTTGATAACTCTTGAGATGTGGAAGATGGATTAAACATAACTTTTACAGCAGGGGTTAAATATTGCTCAATAAACACTGCACTATTTTGAGTAGCAACATTTTTTTCTTGTACTAGCTTTTTAGCATTGTCATGATTAATTGTTGACACCAACAGTGTTTCATTAGGTGCACCACATAGATGATCACTCACACTTAAAACCTTACCATTTCTACTTTTTAGATTGCCTCGACATCTTTTTGACCTCTCTTTTGAGCATCGCCAAAATATTATTCCTTTTACATTTTGACGATTATAGTTATAAGAGTAGCCTTTATAGAGTACACGTTGTTTACCTTCGTTAGTTGTAGTAAGTTCCATAGTAGCAACTAACCTGTTAGTATGATTTGCTCACTACAAAGGTTATAACTGTTCTGATAATAAAATCATTTAGCTTTGGCTTTTATATTTAATATGTACAGTTTGAAGTGATAGCAAAAGTGAGAGCAAAATGGTAGCATAGTGGTAGAAAATATAACATGTATTGTTAAGAAATAGTTTAAGCGGTTATGTGGATCCATTACATAATAATTTTAGCACGACGAAGCTCATTTTCTATATCCAATAGTTCTTCCTCATATTCAGTATAACCAGCCTGTTTATTGACATGCAGTTGCTGAAGCCGCCGGATTAGCTTACTTGGATTGTTCCAGTAGACAAATTTAACAAATGATTTTTTAGGTGTAAACAAAGCATTGCCACTATCATTATTATCTTCATCATCAACATCATCATCATCATAACCATTATCATTATCATCATCATCATCATCATCATCATGATCATTATAATCCTCATCACTATTACTGTATAGTACTTTTTGATCCTTTTGCAATACCACATTTTGCACAGTTTGTGTTGCCTTTGATAATGTTGGGAGTTTTTCAGACATTGACAACTGTCCTAACACGACTTTCTGAGGAGATGATACATGCTTCTTAACAAACAATGCACTATCTTGAGCTGCAATATCTTTTTCTGGGACAAGTGTTTTAGCATTTTGAAGAGTTTTTTTAAACAGCAACGATGTTTTATCTGGTACACTACATTGATGATCACTCACACTTAAGACATCACTATTTTTACTTTTCAGCTCACCTCGACACTGTTTTGAACGATGTTTTGAACAACGCCAAATAACAGTTCCATTTTTATTGGTTCGTTTTACAATATATGTATATCCTTTATAGAATGCGTATGGCATACCATTGCTATTTGTTGATTGTGTTTATTGAGCAATATTTAACCCCTGCTGTAAAAGTTATGTTTAATCCATCTTCCACATCTCAAGAGTTATCAACATCACAAACTATGCAAAAAGGTTGTGTTGTTGTTGTTGTTTTAAGGGGCTGAACTACAAGGTTATCTACCCTTCATATGCAAGAGAATCAAAAAGGACTAAATAGTAATAGAGAAAAAAGAAATGTATTTTGAATGTAACTATTGTACAAGTACTTATATTAAATTAATAAAAATATTGTATGGGTATTGTCTGTTTTTTCTTAATTGCTATACCCACGTCCTACTATATTAATGTCATTGTTAACCATCAACAATCTCCACCTATGTTCAGAATGAAAGTGATCTTAAACAATACACTCTATCTATGGTTTGTGTACCGAGTATCATAATAATACAGTGTCGTCAAGCCATGTTCAGGCAATAGTAATGTTAGGTAAGGGGTTCGAACCCTTGCTTCCTTGTACAGGATTAGTTTTTACTCAACAGCAACCCATAATACTATACTTTGAAACATGTCACATCTCATTGCAAAAATGTCAACTGTATCGTTTTCTAAGACCCCAGCTGGTGGCTAGTAGCTAGCAGACAGTGCAACAGAAACAGTGTCACCATGTTCATTCTAAAAAAAAAACAATATTTATTATTCTTTTTATTATTATTGTTCATTAAGAGTAGTGTAAAGTTGTCTTTGTGACGTAACGGTTATAATAATTAGCTGGCACTCTAAAGCTCTTGAGTTCAATTCGAGCTTTAACATAAAATTTTAAAAGTATATTAGAACTAAAACAGGTCTACTCAGTCTCGGGTGATTCAAATAAGTAGATGTGGTTTGATTCACACTTTAACGATAGAACACGACGGTTTTTTTTTATTTTTTTAAATAATGATAGCCATTTGTTCATTTGTTTTTCATTTTCACATTTCACACATTGCCATTTGTCAATTTTCCATGTACACGATTTGAAAATGTCAGTTTAAAGTTTTTGGATTTCATGATACGGAAACAAGAATTTTCCATTTTGTTGTTGTTTACACATTTGTCAATTTCCCATTTACATTTTTTAAAGGTCAGTTTTAAGTTTTTAAATTGTGTTGATATGGAAACATGGATTTCCTATTTTTTCCATATCACAGACGACACGTTTATGATTTAGTCCATGCTGAAAGTTCAGTTTTGTAAAACACACATTTGCTGATTAAAATTTTCTTGAAATTATTTTAATGGGAGTGCTTGGCCAAGGCAATAGTGCATTCTCTTTCTGTTTGTTTCCAAAAACGTATAGGACTACTACTACTACTACTACTACTAATACTACTACTGTAGGTAAGACTGTTTTACAAAATAACACCTATCTACCGCTGCATTTAAAAGAAACACAAGTGTTAAAAAAAACTACAGTATACTATTTACCATTTGCTATATACATTAATTACCCCACCATCCTACCTTGCCGTGTTTGCTTTGGTTGAACAATCAATGCTACCCACACACACACACACACACACACACACACACTTTCTCTCTCTCTCTCTCTCTCTCTCTCTCTCTATCATTCTATCTATAGTCATACATTCACACAACCATACCTGTCTTTGAAAAACAAATACAACCACGCTATTTATCCTTGACATGCACACTTATACCAAATAACTTTTAGTTATACATTTAACATTTACTATTACAAAAAAATGTTTCCACTATTTTTACAATTACAAAAATGAATATTTACAAAATACTAAATCTACTGGTTACCAAAAAGCCATGTCTCTAAACAATAAAATATAGAAGTCACACCTCCACCTCGTGGTTATAACCCTATGGTAGGCTATTGCATAGGTCATTCATCTGCACTCATTTGCTATCCATCAAGTTAAAAGTGCATTTTTTCTGTTCCACAAGATACAAATTTGATTGCTGGATTGTATCCTACACTGTTTATGCGATATATAGCTTTGCCAGTTCATAAAACCGCTAGGTAGTTCTCTACATATAGCAATTTTACCACTGCTCTACCTACGCTTTTGCTCTTTTGGCTTTCTTACAGTCTAGTGTGTGATAGACAGCATTAATGTATATCAAACCCAGTTCACCTTTGTATTTGTAATCCAAGTAATAATTTGGAAAGACACAACTGTAATCAGTTTTGAACGTTATCTCTGTTTTGTTTTGTTTAATATGTTTATGACATGCATATTAACCTGAAATCGAACCCTGGTTGAAAGGCTAACAGCTTAACCACTACACCACCTTGCCCTTGTTTCATAGTTTGACTCGTTTTAGGCATCAGACCTGGAAATTGAGTTAAGACCACCAGTACAAGAGCTAAAAGTGCTTAACACTGCAACACAAAATGGATAGCTGGTAACATTATACAACCGGAAATGATTATATTTCTGTTAGCAATGCATTTTTTGTCATCAGCCTACTGTCTGAGCACTGACAGCAACACAGTTTAGTTTAGAACAAGCGAGTGTGTGTGTATAGATTATTAGCCTCAAGTATTTAAAGCTTGTTGTGTGTAGCGACCATTTTGCCCCGGTAACCACTGAGCATTTTTGTGTTTTAGCTATCCTCTTTAACCAATCAATTAAAGATAGTCTACTCTTAATTCTTGAATCGATAAATCAGAGTTTGTGTGTACACCGTTCGTCATTTATTAACCCATACCTACAACCTATACTCTCTCTATACTGCAGTTTGATCTGAAAAACAAGTTTCAATGGTAAAAGACTTGTCAATCACCATACATGTAGCCTACACTAATTCTTTCTCTACCTAGCTATGTTTCATCACACACATGGCAAACATCTCACATGTTCGTATCCGATTATTAGTTTATAAAATCTCAGGTCGATGACCTTGATGTATTGGGTATTTTGGGTAAATTCATTGGCCATGGGAAAGGGTTGACCATTCTAAGTCCAATAACACCTCACATGTAGATATTCGATTATTAGTTTATAAAATATTAGGTCAATGACCTTGCTGTTTTTTGAATCTTTTGGGTAAATTCGTTGGTCATGGAAAAGGGTTGACCATCCTGAGTCCCATGACACCTCACTTGAGCCTCTCTGATTATTAGTTTATAAAATCATAGGTCAATGACCTTGCTGTTTTGAATCTTTTGGGTAAATTCGTTGATCATGGAAAAGGGTTGACCATCCTGAGTCCTATGACACCTCACTTGACCCTCTCTGATTATTAGTTAGCGACATATCAACAAAAGTGTAGTTAGGCCCTTTTGACATAAATAAATAATATATTCAAAAACAAAATGTCACCTCAAGTCCAACGACCTCTCATACAGGTCTCTAGCCTTATTGATTCATGAGATATTAAAAATCTAATGACCTTAGATCTTTTGGTTAAATTCGTTGGTCATGGAAAAGGGTTGACCGTCCTGAGTCCTATGACACCACACTTGACCCTCTCTGATTATTAGTTAGCGAGATATTAACAAAAGTGCAGTTAGGTCCTTTTGACATAAATAAATAATATATTCAAAAACAAAATGTCACCTCAAGTCCAACGACCTCTCATACAGGTCCCTAGCCTTATTTATTCATGAGATATTAGTTTTGGATCTTTTGGTATTTTTTTTTAAATAACTCATCTATAAATCATTATTCAAAAAGCCCGCCCGCTTACAAAAAAACAAACAAGTGCGCATGCGTAAAAATAAAAAACAAACATGTTAATTCATAGTAGCAATCGGCTCTTCACATGCGTTTCATGTAGAACAACGTTTAATTTCATCATAGCATTAGGGACCCTGGGCCAGTCCATAGGGACCAATCCAAAGGGACCGGTCTAAAGGGATAAGTCCAAAGGGACTCACCAACAAGGACTCATCCACAAGGACTCGTCCACAAGGACCTGTCAACAAGGACTCATCCACAAGGACCTGTCCACAAGGACTCGTCCGCAAGGACTTGTCCACAAGGACTTGTCATCAATGACCTGTCAACAAGGACCCGTCCACAGAGATCCGCTCCCCCCACCCTCTTCAAAAGCCATGAGTGGGCATGCGTAAAAAACAAAAACAAAAAACATGCATGTTAATTCATATTGGCTTTCCACCGAACACATGCACTTTATGTAGAACAACGTTTCATTCCATATTAGCATTCAAACTCTCACATGTTGCAATTGGAAAGAGAGATTCTCTAAAAAATTACAATTTCACCCCCTAGTAGGGTAGGTTTTATTTTGGGGTGGAGATATGTTGTCCAATGGAAAGGGAGTGTTCGCCTGAGTAATTTGACACCTCGTACAAGTCTCTAGCCTGATTGGTTCGCGAGATATTGCCATTTTAGTATTCCAGCGGTGGCGGTGGCGGTGGTATCTGAACTGTTACAAATACACTACTGTATTTAATTATTTTTTTTATTGAAATTTCATTCGAATCAATTTTTATGTCATTCCTGGGACTTTGAAAATTCCGGCCAAAAAGTACAAAATCATTAATAACTCCCTAAGTATTCGTCGTATGATGAAATAGCAAGAGACAAAAAAGGTAATGTGTTATTGTCTACAACATAGGCCATGTAAAAACGGTGAAACACCTATTTACTAATTTTTATGCTGATTTTTTCCCGCTGAGTTTCGAACTCCTCGCTTATGTCGTATAAGAGATACACGCTCCGTTAGGAATCCTTCAACCCCCACTTTTCACCCCCTTCACCTCATAATATACACCACATCGAAAAACCCTCAGACACATGTATTCTTATTTTTAATGATGAGTTAATATGCCGAGTATCACATCCCCCAATGGAACCAATCGGGAGATATTGCTATTCAATGTTTCTTTCAATTTTCTTTTTTCAGAATTTCATCCCTCCCCATGAACCCCTAAAATTTGATTTATGAAAAAAAAAAAAACTGTCGAACAGCTATTTACTTATTTTTAAGCAGTTTTTTCCCCCTGAGTTTGATGTGTGAGTGAGTCAGTCAATCAGTTAGGACACTTTCTTTCCTGTTTTCTTTTCGCCCAGAATTTCACCCCTCCCCATGGGCTGCTTAAATTGGATGTATGAATAAACGCTCAAACTCCTATTTACTTATTTTTATGCTGATTTTTTCCGCTGAGTTCCAAACTCCTCGCCTATGTCGTTTAAGAGATACACGCTCCGTTAGGAATCCTTCAACCTCCACTTTTCACCCCTTTCACCTCATAATATACACCACATCGAAAAACCCTCAGACGCGTGTCTTCTTATTTTTTATGATGAGTTTATATGCCGAGTATCACATCCCCCAATGAAACCAATCAGGAGATATTGCTATTCAATGAAATGCAGGTCTACCCCCTTAACACTCCTTTAGAACCTGAATATCCAAAAATCCTTTCTTAGTGGGCGTTTGAGGAAGCTGCATACCAAATTTCATTCCAACCCGTTCGGAGGTTTCTGAGATTTCGTGATGAATGAATGAGTCAGTCAGTCAGTCAGTCAGTGAGTGGTATTTGAGCTTTATATAGTAGATTAGAAGATGGTTGGTTGGTTCCTTAGTTTAGGGGCTGTAACAACGCGGTCATGTAGCCCCGTGTACTTTGGGTGTGTGTAGAATCTGTCTGATAACCGGTGTTAATTGTGGTGGCTGTATTAGTGTTTGTTTTCAATTCAAGTAAGGACTGCAGACATTGAATTTCTTCAAGTAGTTCATACTTTTACCGCCAAACGCCACCGTCAACGACTACTAGTTCAGGACTTGGTTACCAGATGCCACCGCAGTCGGTTCCTGGCGACGAACGTAGGAACCTTCGAGTGTTTGTCAAATGTTTAACCTATAATTTAGCTTCACACAGGTGTAATTAGTGGAAGGTTCTTTAACATGCCATAAATCTATGACATAGAACCGCCGGCTTTACATCCCCTCCGAAGGAAGGCATACTGAGGGATTTTTAACACTTTTAAAAAATCCGACGTCTTCTGCCGGGTTTGAACCCGCGATCTTGGGCATAGAGGCTCAGCACGCTACAAACTACGCCACCGAATCCGCTTTGTTTGAAGATAATTTACTAGAAAGCACTTATTTGATACTTCAATTATTTTGAAATAATTTAATTTCCTGTTGGTATTTTTTTTTTTTTTTTGGGGGGGGGGGGGGGTAAATTAACTTTGTAACAGATCTGAATACGATAGTATTGGAATATTTTAAGAGCGTCTCAAAAATACAACATAGTTTCAATTACTCGCAACTTTAGTTTTAATAGTTTCTTCCGACAACTTGTTAAGATTGATGATGATACCGCAATGCACAGTGGGTCAAAATCGAAATCTAGGGGGACCAAATTATTTTTACGTTTTAATCATGAATTTAGAGTAAAAGCAACGTATATAATTTGTTTACTTCATAATAAACATCAGTTAAGACATTTTTTAAGCTACGTATACACATGCAAGAAATTGTCTATGACTAGGAGTTGGATAGAGCATTCAGTTATCTCTTCAAAACAATTTTCTACCACTAATTTACTTTTAACAAAGTCACAAAGTTCCACTTTTGACATAATTGTTGAACCCAGTGCTTCAAACAGTTCTAAACGTGTGACAACTGGTTGCGCGGCATATTCTAAAACGTAAAATAACTAAGTAAGTTGCAAAACATCTTATAACAGGTGTAAACTACAAGACTTTATCTACATTTTAACATTAAGTAGAAAGTGACGCAGAGTGACGCCACATACTAAAAATCTAAGTGAAAATATAATTTTAAAAATAATAGTTAAATATTATATAATGCAAATACAGCCAAAATTACGTAACAATTACGCCCATTAATAACTGAAACACGTTATAAAGATAATACCTTCAGCTGCATGTTCCATCTTAAAGCATCACACTAACCACAAACACGACCAAACCACAGCCACTTACATTCACCCTCCAATTCAGACCGCTCGAACAGTGGTGACAGATTTACACTAAGAAGCGTTTATATCCCAGAATAGTGAGCGGCAATTGTATGAGAATGCTGTAGAAGTAATAAATTTTGATTTTTAATCATCAAAGTAAATAATTTTGTCCTCCTAGATTTCGATTTTGACCCACTGTGCACTGGGGGTCGAAATTACTGTCTACCAAAGTACTGTATTATGTGCACTCGAGTTTGAAGGTTGTTTGTGACGTAACCAAGAGACCTACATAAAATCCAATAACATCATCATTTTCGTCGTTCTATTTTACGAGGCGCGCCATGACGCGAAATGGGCTCCATCTCGGCAACGCTGTACAGCTTTCCCCGGAGCGGCTAGCTGGTGAACCATGTCTTATTTCCCCGTACAAATATAAACCGATATAAAATAAGTGAATTAATTTACGTATTTCACAGTCATACAGCATACTTTTTTGACGTATAAGGATTTCAACGCGACCAAGAACTACATTTTCCAACCATCCTGTAACAACTTTGTTTCTTGGACAGACAAAATTTTGAAATGAATAAACCCGTTACACAACATTCCAATTATATTGTGTTAAAATTTGGATTCGATCTGATGACGGGTTTTTGAGATAATAATTCTTAAAGGTGACGCATGTTTGAAACACGCTTAAAAATGTGCCCTTTTTGTGTTCCAACTGCGATAAAAAAATATTAAAATATAAATTAAAATGTCCAAACCAACATGAACTAACGTAAAATAGAACGGCGAAAACGATGATGTTATTGGATTTTGTGTAGGTCTATTAGTTACTTCACAAACAACCTTCAAACTCGAGTGCACATAATACTTTGGTCGACAGTAGTCCTGTTATAATTTAAAAAAAAAAACACGTATAACCCACCCGGCTCGTCCGGTATCTTTACCGGTTTACCCAGCGTAAGCTTAAAAGGCGCACGGACGGCAGGTCCCAGACGCAATTCAGAAAAGCCGAAGTGAACAGCGAAACTCCAAACACTTAATATACTCTTCTATGAAGTCTTAACTCGACACGACTAGACAGATTGATGCTGGGGTGATAGGCTCGTTCGCTAGCTCGTAAACTCGCTCCAAAGCTAGTAATTTAAATTTCCATAGAATGGAGATTGTTGGAAGAAACGAAAACGTAAAAATACTAGTGGGGGATGTATTAGAGATATAGATATGCCGTCGTGGACTTTTTTTATATAAAACATTTCATGCTGAACAATTCATAAACTCATAGTAGCCTATATAAATATGTTTAACGGTTTACCCAGCATAAGCTTAAAAGACGCACGAATGGCAGGTTTTTCTTCGAATTGATTCACTGGAATCGTTTCTGCTCGGCTTCCTTTGGTCATAAATGAATGTTTTTCTACAGAAACCTTCCTCGAGAAATCCTTTACAGAATGGTGAAAACCGCATCAAATCCATTCGGTTCTCGAGATTACCCGTTAGATCCAAGAATCGGGGATTTATTTTATACTATGTAGAGATATTTATTGACTATTGGTGGTTTTATTTAACACCATTCAGATTTCAAACCGATTTCTTTCAGATATGGTTAATTTCAGTTAGTAAGTTAATTAGTTATTGTTGTTTTAAGAGGCAGAACAGTGAGGTCATCTGCCCCATGCTTAATTTCTTGATACAGTCGAACTTATATATCTCGAATGTTCCATGTCTCGAACTTCTATATCTCGAACTTCTCGAAGCAATTTTAATTTCCCAGCGAAGTTCTACACAATTTATATGTCATGTTTTTTTTCTATAATTCGAAGTTCTAATACTCGAATATCACATATGCTATTTTGTTCCCCAGACAAAAAATACGTGTCTTTAACTCGAAGTTGTAGTGAATTACGTTCTTTAGGTTGTTATTGTTGTTGTTGTTGTTGTTGTTGTTTGAGTCTTCAGTCTTTTGACTGGTTTGATGCAGCAATCCAAGCCTCCCTGTCCTGAGCTAAATGTTTCATCTCTACATAGCTACCACAACCTACATCTGAGGCAATCGGTTTAACATATTCTAGCCTTGGCCTACCCCTACAGTTCTTGTCCTCGACCCTTCCTTCCACAACTAATTTTGCTATAGTATAGTCTACCTGCATGAGTAGACCTAGTGACAACAACAGCATGGCGTAGCAACAGTTGACTATTTATGTATTTATGATAATAATTTATTAGAACAGCCAATGGCCATACAAAAATAAAATTAAAATGCACAATATGCATAAGTGATTGCGTTACTCCGTTCTTAGCCTTGTCAGTGAGATGTTCCTTTTTTGACAGTCTAAAGCATGATATCGACCACACTTCTGCCCACACCATTCACATGAACAATCCGTACCGGGTTCATGGAATTTCTTTGTAGAACACACTTTGTGATTTATAAACCGCACTCGTTCTAGGTTCCGTATTGACCATGTTTACAAGATGTATAACACAATTTAACTCGCCAAATAAATACTTTACTTTACTAAAAAATACTATAGGTACATGTTACGGAAACTTGATATGTTTCCTTCTTCAGCCCATATGTTGGTGTGAAACATCATATGACATCGAAATCCTAACCAAAAATAAAAATACAGTTCGTACCTTTTCTCTTGTTCTTCATTTGTTGAGCCAGTGTCATTAGACACATTAATGTCAACCATGGAATAAGCACTTATTTGAAGTGATGAATGAGTTACGTGAAACGTTAAATATTTATTCCTTGTAAGGATGATTGGGTGTGGTGTCAAGAAATTTTGATCAAGTCAGGATATATGTAGGAATTAATCTATTACGGCGGGGGTTGAGGAGGCAGTTTTCTTTTTTTGTTATTTAAATGATCTGCTAATGTATCAAATAATACGTTAGTCTCAAAGTTAATCTCGTTCAGATTATTGCATTCATTAGATCTCTGATAAGTGTTGATATGAATATTTTCCAAAACATTCATATAGCTGCCTTTCGATGCGTAATGCAAAATTTTGACATCATTATTTATGTCCGTGAACTTACGTCCCGTTTCTTCCATATGTACCGCCATGGCTGAGAACTTCCTGTGCTTTATGGCCGAAACATGCTCAGCATAACGAGTGCGTATGCTCCTACCTGTTTGTCCCGCGTAGTTTGACTTGCAAAAATTACATCTGAGCTCATAAATTCCCGATTTTAAATGTTTATCAATACTGTTAACTTTATTTGTGTTAAAAAATTTGTTGAAGTTTGAATTATTTGTTTTAAAGGCGATGCTCATGTTGTGTTTCTTGAGGATATTGGTTACTGTGTACACACTTCGATCCACGTAGGTGAAGGTGGCAAAAGTCTTCTTAGATGTGTCCTCTCTAAGTAATTTAGTTAAGGGTCTATTTTTCAACTTGTAAATCAATCTGCTGACATAATTGTGGTTATAACCATTGAGTTTAGCTATTTGATATATAATATCAATTTCTTGCTTCTGTTCATGATCAGAAGAAGGGATACGTAACGCTCTATTAATAAGGCTTATGAATGTTGCATTCTTATGGCCGCCTGGATGGTTAGAATCCTGCCGTATAACTGTACTCGTTTGCGTTGGTTGTTTTGGAAAATATTCATATCAACACTTATCAGAGATCTAATGAATGCAATAATCTGAACGCGATTAACTTTGAGACTAACGTATTATTTGATACATTAGCAGATCATTTAAATAACAAAAAAAGAAAACTGCCTCCTCAACCCCCGCCGTAATAGATTAATTCCTACATATATCCTGACTTGATCAAAATTTCTTGACACCACACCCAATCATCCTTACAAGGAATAAATATTTAACATTTCACGTAACTCATTCATCACTTCAAATAATAAGTGCTTATTCCATGGTGGAATGTCTAATGACACAGGCTCAACAAATGAAGAACAAGAGAAAAGGTACGAACTGTATTTTTATTTTTGGTTAGGATTTCGATGTCATATGATGTTTCACACCAACATATGGGCTGAAGAAGGAAACATATCAAGTTTCAGAAACATGTACCTATAGTATTTTTAGTAAAGTAAAGTATTGATTTGGCGAGTTAAATTGTGTTATACATCTTGTACACTTTGTGATGAAAGCCATGCACTGCGTATCTAGTGATGGCGTGTCTTAATTCGAAGCCGTATCCTGACCATTTGCTTGATGTCATAGCATCAGTCATGTAGAATTCGCTCCATATTTATTGTTTTCTGTCTCTTAGATACTGTAACAATTCTCTGTAGCTGTCTGTAGAGGGGAGCATCAGCTGGTACCTCAGGTCCTCGAGGAAAAAGGGCTCTCTCGCCATCTCGTATACCAGTCTTGATAGCGTAAACTTGGAGACCCCTAGATCTCTTTTCAGGAAACTTGCCTTAACCTTTTCAATGCAATTTAGATCTCTTTTGTTCAGATGTTCCCAAATTATTTCAAGTCCATATGTTACTACCGGGGTTACTTTTAGCCTGAATAACTTCATTGCTGTTTTTAAGGATATCTGGTTGATTTGTGCAATATCACTTATTGCTATTGTGGCCGCTGAGGCTCATTCTTTTATATGTGCGGAGAAAACGTTTCTGCGGGTCTGGAAAGTCATCCCCAGGTATTTGAACTTATTTACTATGTTTAGTTTTCTGCTGTTGCACATGATCCCTTCATGTGCTGATAACCTTCCTCCTCTCCTGAAGATCATTGTGACAGTTTTATCCTCATTTAGGTTCAGGTCATTTTGTTTTGACCATACTGTTAGTCCGTTGAACGCTTCCTGAAGGCTGTCTTAGTGTTGTGATACTAGTACCATGTCGTCTGCGTACATGTAGATTTTTACACGGTCCTTACTGATTGCTTGGACGACATCATGAGTTGCCACATTAAATAGCAGAGGGCTAATCGGGTCTCCTTACAGTAGGCCTACACCTATTGTCTGTAGGATGGGACTTGATGTTATAACAAATCTTAACATAGTTTATGATAATAGAACCCTATTTTTTCATGTATTCCTATAACTCGAAATAATTTTTACTAGCATTACCCGTCGCGGCTTCGCCCGCGAATATTCTAGTTGTAAAGAATACACTTAGCAAAATCTCAATCATGAATGCTATGACTGATTTATCCTGGGTATGAATAATCAGACTTTATCAATTCAGCTACTAGTGCAGTGGTTAGGAGTTTGTCATTCTTTTATAGGTATATCAGAGCAAGTTAGTTTTCTGGGAATATCACAGACACTGTTAATTTAAGGGCCTTTAAATGTGTTTTTCGGAGACCCTTTTATAGTCGGGTGAAAAAGACCTTCGTACCACACTCACACGTGAAAATTGCGTGAAAAAATTCTGGAGTGCCCCTTGACCCCCTTAAGCTCATTATACTGTATGTATTGATGAATTTTACAGCTTAATTTGGTTCAGTGATAACCTTATAACCGTCTGGAAACTTTCACAGTAATGTAATAATTGGAATTGCATTGCGTTTTACAGAAATAGATGGACCTGTGAGATTCTGTTACCATGGTTACCGTGTTGCATTCCTTCATTATTTCATTGTAAATATACATGTTTTAAGGTATTTATTTAATTGTGAGGCATTTAAAGAGTAAGTGAGTGCGTTTCGCTTACGCATTGGGATATGCTGAACCTGTACGTACCCCATATGTGTAGGTTGGTGTTAATGGGACCTTATTTTCAGTACAAAACTGGAATGGGACCTTAGCAGAACAACATAACTTTTATTTCCGAAAGCACATCGATATATGGAAGTTCGACTGTGTATATTTTTGGCGTGCCATGCATAACATCTTAATTTTGTCTGAGAAGTACAAATTAACCCCATTGGTACCAGCCTCCCATGATAATCCAGTTTATTCTCTTTCAGTTGGTATCACTGGTTGGTTTTATCCTGACCTGGCACGCCGCAGATTCTGGAGATTTGAATGATGGAGAACAGGAATTTTTCAGTGAGTGTCTTGAGCTTAATTCAATTTGATTCCCCGCTAGAGATCACAAACATTCCACAATCGAGGATCCATTTTAATGGTTTACAGTGGAAATGTGTTTCTCCCCGAGACTCACAACTAGCGGCTTCGGTGGCGTGGTTGGTAGCATGCTGAGCTTCTATGCCCAAGACCGCGGGTTCAAATCCGGCCGAAGTCGTCGGATTTTTTAAGAGCGTTAAAAATCCCTCAGTATGCCTTCCTTCGGAGGGGAAGTAAAGCCGGTGGGCCCATGTCATAGATTTATGGCAAGTTAAAGAACCTTCCACTAATTACACCTGTGTGAAGCTAAATTGTATAGGTTAAGAATGTAAACAACTCTCTTAGGTTCCTACGTTCGTTGCCAAGAGCCGACTGCGGTGGCGTCTGGTAGCTAAGTTCTGAACTAGTAGTCGTTTATGGTGGCGTTTGGCAGCAAAAATAGGAACTATTTGAAAAAAATCAAAAAATCTGCAGTCCTTACTTGAATTAAAAAACAGATAACACACACAAATACAGTCATCACAATTAACACCGGTTATCAGACAGATTCTATACACACCCAAAGTACACGGGGCTACATGACCACGTTGTCGCAGCCCCTAAACTTAAGAACCAACCAGACTCACAACTACTGGGCAACGGTTTGGCGAACACAGGGCCCTAAGTGGGCCGGGAATTGCTTCCTCTTAATTGTGCTTGTATATTTCTTGTTGTTCTCCATTGGCCAACACTTGTTATTTTCCAACCCCGACGATATTGGTAAGAGGAAGAAGAAGAAGAAAAGAAGAAGTTGAAGAGGAAGAAGAGAATAAAGAAGGAAATAATAACAATAATAATAAGAAGAAGAAAATAATAATAAGGCGCCATCTTACTCTTCGTGTTATTCTTATTCTCTCCTTCTTCTTGAATAGTCCGTAACAATCTCTATATATAAAAATAAATGTTACGTGATAGTTTGTGTGTGGGTGTGTGTGTGTCCTTTATGAGTTCATATACCGTTCATCCGATTGCGATGAAAATTTAGTACACATCAGGGAAGGTTTCTGACTTAGTAAATCCATTTCACAATAGGTAGCGTACGAGTAGGTTCAACACATAAGTGACGTTGTATGCGTTCATATACCATTCATCCAATTGCGATGAAACTTTGGTTAGTTGTTGTGCACGCTCCCACGAATGTTTATGAATTAGTAAATTCATTTTACAATAGTTTAGAGGCAGTTAACGGAAAAAGAAAACAAGAAGTTCCGTGACGAACTAAAGAGCCTATTTTCATAAAATTTAAGATTCATGCCAATGATTAATCTATATGGACCTATCTAGAATAATGACGAAATTAAGTTGGTAATATCGAAATTACTAATTAGTTCGAAATATACCTGACATAATGTTGCCTAAGAGAGCACTACAGTTGGCAGCCCTGGTGACTGAATATATTCTTAGTTCGATCTCTTAAGGTACAGAATACAACATTTGTTTGAAGTCCAATGGATAGCATGGACGTTACATGCAGTTAGACATTGGCTCTATCAGCCGTCGTAATATCATGTTGGCAACAATGTCATGCATGCGTTGGTCAGAAATAATCTGAATTATTATGATCTATTGTTGTGCCAATTTTTGGATGAAACCCATTAGTTAGTATAGAAGTTACATGTATTTTAAAATTGGACCTATCAGTAGGCGTAGAATCGTGTTGACAGTATTGACGTATATTAAATACTCCAAATTAACCTAGAATGACAGGTACTACACGTGTGCATAGTTTAAAGCTGTCGGCTTGCATACTTTCTGATATATTGGTATTTAGATAAAATAATAGAGAGAGCATTTATTAACAGTCGGCAGCCCTGGTGGCTCTTAAGAATACGCTCAGTCATATCTGTTTATGTACACATAGTACATACGAAATTTTGTTGAAATCCAATTGATAGTGTAGACGTTATAGGCATCTAAATATTGGACCTATCAACAGGCGTTAGAATTATTTTGGCACAACTGTCATCTATGACGTCCTGGAAATTAAACTGACATATTATTATCTATATGCATGCCAATTTTGGAATAGCTCTCATGCATACCTTCCAAAATATCCAACATGGAGCTCAAATTTCAATTACGATTTTTCAGCAGTTGGTAGCACTGACATCATTTTCATATATAGCCTTGAGATATTCAGGTATAGATCTTTACGCATACCAAATTTGGTTTCGATTGCTGCAGCCGTTTAGGAGTTGATAGGCACGGAGACACACACACACACAGTCAGACAGACATTTGCCCGGATCGATCCATAAGTCTACTTTTTCCTCATTTTTGCAAAATGTGAAAAGTAGGCTAGTAATGAAAATAATAATCGCATGACGTCAGTTACCGTGGCGTATATCTTTTTGAGTTGGGTCCATTGAGGCGATCTGCTCTCCAAATTCGACGTTCTGTTTAACTCCTCCATCTACGGTAAAATATAAACAAGAAGTTCCGTGACGAACTAAAGAGCCTACTTTTCTTAAAATTTAAGATTCATGCCAATGATTAATCTATATGGATCTATCTAGAATAATGACTAAATTAAGTTGGTAATATCGAAATTTCTAATTAGTTCGAAATACTGTATACCTGGCATAATGTAGCCTAATAGAGAACTACAGTTGGCAGCCCTGGTGACTGAATATATTCTTAGTTCCATCTCTTAAGGTACAGAATACAAAATTTAGTTGAAGTCCAATGGATAGCATGGACGTTACATGCAGTTAAACATTGGATCTAACAGCGCGCGTAAAATCATGTTGGCAAAAATGACATACATGTATTGGTCAGAAATAATCTGAAATAATATGATCTATTGTTGTGTCAATTTTGAATGAAATCCATTAGTTAGTATATAAGTTACATATATTTTAAAATTGGACATATCAGCAGGCTTAGAATCATGTTGGCAGCACTGACGTATATTAGTTACTCCAAATTAATCTAGAATGCCAGGTACTATACGTGTGCAAAGTTTAGAGCTATTGGCTTGCATGCTTTCTGATATATTGATATCAGGGTAACAAAAATAGAGACAGTATTTATTGACAGTTGGCAGTCCTGGTTACTCTTAAGAATCGGCATATACATATCTGTTATGGTACACATAGCACACACGAAATTTGGTTGAAATCCAAATGATAGTATAGAAGTTGAAAATCCACAGCCTGCTTCCAGTCTCCGACCGGGTCAGGAATGGAATTAAGACCCTACCTAGCGGCGATGATATGAACTGTGCCGGCTGCCGAGGCCTGACGCACTCCTCTGGGGCAATGATTAAATGAATGACAGATGAAATGAAATGATAGTGGAGAGTGTTGCTGGAATTAAATTTTGACAGGGAAAACCGGAGTACCCGGAGAAAAACCTGTCTGCCTCCGTTTTGTCCAGCACAGATCTCACATGGAGTGACCGGGATTTGAACCACGGACGCAGCGGTGAGAGGCCGGCGTGCTGCCACCTAAGCCACGGAGGCTTAGTATAGAAGTTACATGTATTTAAAGTTGGACCTCTCAGCAGGCTTAGAATCATGTTGGTAGCACTGACGTATGTAAGTTACTCCAAATTAATATAGAATGTGAGGTACTATACGTGTGCATAGATGAAAGCTGTCGGCTTGCGTACTTTCTGATATATTGGTATTTGGATAAAATAAATTGAGAGCATTTATTAACAGTTGGCAGCCCTGGTGGATCTTAAGAATACGTTCAAGTCATATCTGTTTATGTACACATAGCACATACGAAATTTGGTTGAAATCCAATTGATAGTGTAGAAGTTATATGCATTTAAAATTTGGACCTATCAGCAGGCTTATATTCATTTTGGCAACACTGCGATGTATGGCCTCCTGGAAATTAAACTGCAATTCTATTATCTATACGTGTGCCAATTTTGAATTAGCTCCTAGTCATATCTTCCAAGATATCCAACATGGAGCTCAAATTTCAATTGCGATTTTTCAGTAGTTGGTAGCACTGACATCATTTTCAAATATGGCCGTGAGATATTCAGGTATACATCTTTACTCCTACCAAATTTTGTTTCGATTGCTGCAGCCGTTTAGGAGTTGATAGGGGGACACACACACACACACACACACACAGCCAGCCAGCCAGACAGACAGACAGAAGGACAGACAGAAGGGCAGACAGACAGACACACATTTGCCCGATCTCATAAGTCTACTTTTTCCTCATTTTTGCAAAATGTGAAAAGTAGGCTAAAAATATCTGAACTCTACTGGGAGACCTATGGCTGATATTTAATTAATACTGTGTCGTTGTTTGAGTCTTTAGTCTTTTGACTGGTTTGATGCAGCTTTCCGTGCCTCCCTGCCCTGAGATAATTGTTTCACATCTACATAGCTACCACATCAATTATCAGTTGGCAGTCAAAGTGAAAGGTCGTGTTTTTCCCGAGCTCTCGGGTGTGCTGAAATGGGTTGTTCTCTGGAGTCTTATCGCGCGAGGGTCGGGCTGTGGTATGCGAGGGGTAGTCGGGATTTCCGGTGTTTGTGTCTGCGTACGGGGCCTAGCAACTTGTGGTTCATAGCGCTAGTGATAGCTGCATTGCTAGTTATTGGTGGAGTGGAAGTGAATCCAGGGCCTGTTACTCCAAATGTGAATCAGGTAAATGATCCAGTGGCAGCTTTAAAGTGTTCGACGTGCAGTAAAACATTGAAGAATGGTGTTGAGTGTGGACTATGTGAGAAATGGTTTTACTTCGGCTGTATTAAGGTCGAGAAGGAGGATTGTGATGTCGGAAATTGGTTTTGTAAAGTATGTGATACGCCGGACTGTTTGAGGGTGCAAATCAAAGCAAGGGATCAAATAATACAGGAACTTAGAGCAAAGCTTCGTGAATCAGAAGAAACGGTGAAGGATGTGATTGAACGGCTTTCTACTGGGATCAGTGTGGAAGAGGGCGTGCAGGAGCAAACTGAGGATGACGTTATCATAATGGGTGATTCTATGATACGATGGAGTGCGAATATCTCGAGGAAATCAGGTGCGAAAATGCGGTGTTATCCGGGAATTAAAATTGACCAGCTTGCCCATCAAGTAGAAGAAGCAAATGTAGAGGACTGTGACAAAGTTAAAGTGTTGTTGCTCCATGTTGGGACGAACGATTTGAAGAAGAGGGCTCCAGCTGATTACATCATGGGGGAGCTCTACGAACTAGGCAGAAAAGCTAAAAGCAAGTTTAGAAATGCAAAAATTATAATGAGTGGCATTGTTCGGCGGGGAGATGTTCCGGTAAGGCGAGTTAAGACTGTAAATGACCGCATGGACTGGGTATGTGCACAACTGGGATTAGTGTACGTAGAAGCTGACTGCTGGATTGGTGGCCGTGACTTCGTCCGAGACGGGCTGCATCTAAATCGACGGGGCGCTTTCAACCTAGGGAGCCTACATGACAGGGTCATCGGATCGTGCCGGCTTTTGTGAGGAGGAGCAGGTCCAGAGGTTGCCAGCCGATGGGAACAGAAGGAGCTATTTCGAGATATTTGCTGCGGAGGTAAGACTCTAAGATTACTGCAGGTTAATTGTCAGAGTTTAGGAAATAAATTAATTGAATTTTGGAATCTTGTAGAGACGTATTCTCCGGACATTGCCATTGCAACTGAATCTTGGTTATATGAGGACATAAATAGTAGCGAAATAATTCAAGGGACCTACGAAATGTACAGAAGGGATCGGGGGAAGCGAGGTGGTGGGCTATTTATTTGTGTGCGCAAAAATATAGCTAGTTTCTTAAAGTGGGCTGATATGGATCATGAAATGTTATGTGTACAAATTTCGGATAAAGGGAATAAATTCCCTCTTCAGGTGATAGGGGCGTATAGAGCACCGAAAGATAACTTTTCTCTCCTCGAAACACTGTATGATAAAACTTGTACGGGTAATGCTATGAAAAAGAGCATAATAATTGCAGGAGATTTAAACCTCCCCAAAGTAGACTGGTCTGGTGAGTCAACTAGCTGTGGTCAAGCTCAGAGCGCTGCAAATAAATTCTTAAGGGAGGGGGGATTTTCCCAAGTAGTTGACTTCCCAACTAGAGACAATAATACCTTAGATGTTTATCTTGTAAGGCCTGTAGAGCTGTATATTAACTGTCTGAAAGTACCAGGAATTAGTGACCATTCTGGGGTTGATTTAAATATTAGATATGGTGACATTACAAAATTAGACTCTGATGTAGCAAAAAAAGATCATATTCCAGTATCGCAGGGCGGATCAGGGCAAGTTTCAGGGGTATTTGAATGAGCTATTTGTAGGATGGGCTTCGGAAGGAAATCACATTAATATCCTGTGGACTAACTTTTTTTAAATTTTAAATAGCGCTGTTGATAAATTTGTCCCATTTAAATTTCTGAAACAAAACCCAGATCCTGAGTATTACACACGAGAAATTAGGAGTCTAAAACGGAAAATTAGGAAATTATACAATAAAAGACATGATAGTGACAAGTATATGTTGAAATTTAAGTCCTTATCAAGAGAGCTCGTCTTAAAAACGAGGGCTGCTCATGACAGTTTACTTGGTTCGGGAGGTGATGGGTGGAAAAAAATGTACAGTTATGTTAGGAGAAGAAAGGGAAATTCAAATAATTTGTCGATGATAATGTCCGGTGACGGTAAATTAATTACTGAGAAACAGGCCATTGCTAATGAATTAAATGTCTTTTACGGTAGTGTGTTCAATAAATCCAATAGCTGTGTGTTGGACCTTAACGACGAATCAGGGGCTCCCCTGTTCCAAATAAACCAGTCAGCAATTGTAAAGCTAATACGAAAACTACGTTTCAATGTATCAAAGGGTCCTGATAATATTGTTAGTGAAGTACTTAAACTAGGAGGTAGGGCCGTGGCACGATATTTGCAGGTGATGTTTAATGTGTCCATAAACAATGCGCAAATCCTAGATGACTGGAAAAGAGCTACGGTAGTCCCAATATTTAAGGGAGGGAGCAGACTTGAATTGGACAACTACAGGCCGGTTAGCCTTACGTCCATCGTTTGTAAACAGAAGGAGCATCTCATTTGCGACTACTTGAGGGAACAGTGGGAAAGATTATCATGGTTTAATGATAGGCAACATGGATTTCGGAAAGGTTACTAATGCGAGAGTCAGATGCTATCACTTTTTCAAGACATTAGCGAATCGTTAGACCATGGAGTTTCAGTCGACGCCGTAGTTATAGATTTTACAAAGGCATTTGATGTCGTGTCGCATGACATGCTACTCCATAAATTAGCTTCGACGAAGATTGATAGAAGAGTAATTTTATGGATCCAAGAATTTTTGACGGGTCGTTCCCAGAAAGTGAAAGTCGAAGGCATATTCTCGGATGAAATTACCGTAACGTCGGGTATTCCTCAGGGCAGCGTAATCGGAACTTTGTTATTTTTGGCGTTTATAAATGACTTACCAAATGGGATTCGCGGTGACTGTCGATTGTTTGCGAATGATTGTGTAATATATCGAAAGATACATGACTCACAAGACAACGCAGTGCTTCAAGAGGACCTGAACCTGGTCTATAAGTGGGCGATTGTAAATAAAATGAAAATAAACACAAGAAAATGTAGTCTCTTTAAAATAGGGAAAGTGCGAAGGCAGGATTTTCAATATAACATTGGCTCGGAAATACTTGTAGATGAAGATTCTTGCAAATAATTGGGCGTTCACGTAAGGAATGATATGAAATGGAGTAGTAATGTAGGATGTGTAGTTTCTAAAGCTTACAAATCCCTGCACTTTGTAATGAGGGCATTAAAAGGAAGTAGTACCTCTGCTAAAGAATTAGGCTATTTGTCACTTGTAAGACCTATTCTGGAATATGCCTCGGCGGTTTGGGATCCATATCAACTAGGGCTCATCAATGAGTTGGAAATGGTACAAGTACAAAAAAAGGCCGCTAGATTTGTGCTCAGTGACTTTAATCCCAGGAGCAGTGTGAGCCGTATGTTAAAGAAACTTGGGTGGGAATCACTGGAGGCTAGGAGGATGAAATCTAGACTCTGCGCTTTTTTAAACACGTATACAAATCAACCAGCATGAGGTGAGCTTAGCAAACGATTGGGAAAGCCCACTTACATGGGCAGGAACGATCATCCTTTCAAAGTTAAGGGCCGACCACAGCGAACAAATTATGGTAAATATTCTTTTGTAAACCGTGCCATTGATAACTGGAACTCTCTACCTGCCGCAGTCTTAGAGCCTTTTCCCAAACATATAGGTGTGTTTAAGAAAAGACTGACTATTTGTGTAAATACTCCAGTTTAATTGTTATTGAATTGTTATGTATAATTATTTATTTGTTATGTATATCCAATTTGCCACCGGGGGACACACCCCCCATTGCAAATGAATGAATGAACATCCTACATCGGAGGCAATCGGTTGAACATATTCTAACCTTGACCTACCCCTACAGTTCTTGTCCTCCACAACTACTTTTGCTATTCCAGGGTGTCGGCATGTATCTTATCAACCTTTCTTTTCCCTTCATTAGCAGTCGCCAGAAACTCTCCTCTCTCAATCGTGTTAACACCTCTTCATTTGTTACTCTATCTACCCATCTGATCTTCATCATTCTTCTGTAACACCACATTTCAAATGCTTCTATTCTCTTTTCTTCTGCGCCAACAGTCCAAGTTTCACTTCTCCAGAGTACCACACTCCAGATGAAGGTTTTCAAAAATAACTTTCTAATATCAACAGATTTCTTTTCTGTAGAAATTCTTTCCCTGCCTGAGCAAACCAACTTTTGAAATCCTCTTTGGTTTGTAAGTAGGACTAGCTGCGTGGCTCAGCGGTAACGTTCTCGCCTGTTGGGCCCAAGGTTGCAGGTTCGTATCGTGGCGCAGTCAGCTCTCATTTGAGAGTGCGCAAATGCGAGGGAGCCGTGTCAGGTTTACTGGCACGTTAAAGATCCCCTTCGGGTCAAAATTCTGGCACCCTGGTGTCTCTAAAAGCCAGAGTAGTTAAAAGGGATGTAAAACAAATAAAATAACATCATTATTATTCTTTCTAAGTAGCAGATGTCTCCTACTTCCTTTAGCTTTTCACCTGCCGATTTGGCGTCAATAAGAATTTGTGATTTCATAAACACGATATTTCACAAATACTGATGTGCTGCTGTAAGCGTACGTTTCGAGAAGTTGTTGCGGGTGACGCGATTAGCTGAATAATTAATATACTTTGAGAACGTGTGAGCATTTATTCATTATTTTACACTGTAAAGAAGAGGCAGATGACCTCGTAGTTCCGCCACTTAAAACAATAACTAACACTGTAAAGATGCCAAAACGTTGTGTAGTGTTGTTGGTTGCATTAAGAGATATTGTAAAACACATAGGCCTAATGTTCGACATAGTTTTCCTTCACGAGCCCACGAAATGGATATGAAAAGACTGTGGATATTCACAGTAAATCGCAAGCAGTAAGTTTAAATTGTGTATTTGAGATTTGATTAGACTGTCTCGAACTAGGTCTGTTAGTGTTTAAAGTTAACCTAGACTTTCAGGAAACGTTTAAGCTCACGGAAACTATAGGTTATCGCGTTGGAAAAACAAGTTAACCTATCGGTGAAAGAATGCTTGCGTACTTACGCCGAACTGCTCTACATCCCGAATTTCAAAGCTCACCTGTTTGGCCCACTTGCAAAACTTTTTGATATTTGGATAATTTTTCTAGGAATCTCGAGGTTATCGGCTTCCCTGGTAGGCCTACCTAGTTTTAAGTTTCTAGGATACCTGGAAGGATTTCATTAATTCATGTCTATTTTCATTTCTGTCCTTATTAGTCTATACATCAGGGCCATCCAGTCATTGCGCTCGGGGAGCACAGGGAAGTCAGACTAGGCCTCCTTCCGCTAGCACCACTACACTGTGGCAGCCAAGGAGTAAGGAGTATATCTCCGTGGTGACAGCGAGGACATATGAGACAGACGGGCGATGTTCGGACTGCGCTGACTAGTACAGTCGTGCGGCCGATGACTTTTGTGGAATCGTTGACATCATATTGATGGCGCTGTTTTGCCATTAAAAGTATACCGCATACACAAACCGAATGGCACTCCGATGTATGGAATGTTTAGGAAACGAACACGCGTGTTAAGTAAAGAATATTGTGATTTATTCCAAACTGAAATGTGAACATATTAGACAGGAAAATTCAACAACATTTTTCCAATATGAACAGATAGTACAGGCCTTGAGTGACTTTTGCTCCTCGTTTTTACGAGCTGTTTTGGAGGAAACAATCTTCTCCAAATTGGGTGCAATATTTCTGGACACAGCTATTCATGAACCAGGTAACGCTCAGTCACAGAATCAGGGTGATAAATGACCTATCGTCAAATCACAAGCCAACGATTATTACACTTGCGACCCCCCCCCCCCCCCCCCCCCTGAAGTCATCGAAACAGGAACCAGGCTTATACGCAACTATAAAGCTGCCAACTGGAACCTGTTCAAGGCCATACTAGACCAAGAACTAGATGGCAAAGATGACATTCCACTAACCACTAATCAGGAGCTAGACACTGCTGTGGAAACCCTGGTTTCAGCCATCCAAGTCGCCTTGGACACAAGTGTTCCCCTTGTAAACACCCGCGAGCGGAAACTGGAAATACCACCCCGCATCCGGGCACTAATAAGGGAAAGGAATGTTGAAATCCAGAACGCTCTACATGAACACAGGTGCAGCTCTTGGGGTAATCTTATATCAAAATTTGGTACCAACCCCACAGAAAATGCACCATCAGTGTGGCCCCTCGCGAGACACTTCACCCGCGAAACCCATCAGGTGCCGACCCTTGAAACTCCGACAGGACCGGCCTATTCGACACGGGACAAACTGGAGGCCCTAGCGAACAGCGCTGTATGGATGGCCCTGTTATACATCATTACACCGCGACGTTACTTCCTTAATATCTTAGAAATTTTCCTCATCACTCTCTCAGGGTTTGATGTTAAATGTTAGTTTCTTCTTCTCCTTCTTTAGGGGCAGATGACCTCGTACTTCCACCCCGTAAAAAAAGTAACTTTTCCTTTTTCTTTCGGATGGGCCTACTGGAAACCACACTTCTTCAACTGTTGGGTTTTGAGTTTTGCCCAATACTGACGCATCTTTTCCCGGTGTTTTTTATTTTTTTCCTTCGACCTCGGGAGGGAGGGTGCCTTTCTTTAGCGGTTTATCCTGAAAAACATGGACAACTTTAAGAATAAGTAATGTCTCACATTTTTCTGTCTAGTAGCGTAAGTCTGTTAGTTCCAGTTCTTGGATGTCTTTCTCAGCTTCAGTCAGCCAAATGGTACGGACCTTCTTGTTTTGCCAGAAGGTGAACAGGCGGTTGGTCAGTCTGTTCGGAGGCAATCTTGCCACATGTCCATAGAAAGCTACCCTTCTTTTCCTTGCATAGTCAGAAAGCCCCTCTATTTGTACGTACAGCTCTGAGCTGTGTTGTCTCCGCTATTCCCGATTTTCTAGTAGCCTACGGCCTACTGGTACTAAGATTTTTCTGAGAATTATTCTCTCTCTGACCTCCAATTTACCCTTCAAGACTCTTTTATTCATTAAAAGACACTCAATGGCTTCCGGTCGGATGACTCTAGTATAGTGCTTCGATTTAAGATTGCTTGATAGGCACCTCTTGCTGATGTACTGAGTCAGTCTATGGGCCAATTCCAGTCTATTAAATATAGTGGAGAACGCTACCTTTTCTGACAGGTTGGGTTCTATCATCGCCGTCTAAAATTCTCAAGCCGAGTCATAAGGTTTCGCAACACCGCCCATCTGTCATTTGGGAGGCCTAGCGCAAGTACAGGGTAATTGCTAACACTGCGTAAACACATAGATTTTGACGCCAAATGTTTCCGAAAATACAACAGAACATAACGACCGCTCAATCTACACACAAATATCACGCATAAAGGATACATATTAACATGCTATGTACTGTCCGCTCAATCTACACACAAATATCACACATAAAGGATACATATTAACATGCTATGTACTGTCTGCTCAATCTACACACAAATATCACACATAAAGGATACATATTAACATGCTATGTACTGTCCGCTCAATCTACACACAAATATCACACATAAAGGATACATATTAACATGCTATGGACTGTCCGCTCAATCTACACACAAATATCACACATAAAGGATACATATTAACATGCTATGGACTGTCCGCTCAATCTACACACAAATGTCACACATAAAGGATACATATTAACATGCTATGGACTGTCCGCTCAATCTACACACAAATGTCACACATAAAGGATACACATTAACATGCTATGGACTGTCCGCTCAATCTACACACAAATATCACACATAAAGGATACATATTAACATGCTATGGACTGTCTGCTCAATCTACACACAAATATCACACATAAAGGATACATATTAACATGCTATGTACTGTCCGCTCAATCTACACACAAATATCACACATAAAGGATACATATTAACATGCTATGTACTGTCCGCTCAATCTACACACAAATATCACACATAAAGGATACATATTAACATGCTATGGACTGTCCGCTCAATCTACACACAAATATCACACATAAAGGATACATATTAACATGCTATGTACTGTCCGCTCAATCTACACACAAATATCACACATAAAGGATACATATTAACATGCTATGGACTGTCCGCTCAATCTACACACAAATATCACACATAAAGGATACATATTAACATGCTATGGACTGTCCGCTCAATCTACACACAAATATCACACATAAAGAATACATATTAACATGCTATGGACTGTCCGCTCAGTCTACACACAAATATCACACATAAAGGATACATATTAACATGCTATGTACTGTCCGCTCAATCTACACACAAATATCACACATAAAGGATACATATTAACATGCTATGTACTGTCTGCTCAATCTACACACAAATATCACACATAAAGGATACATATTAACATGCTATGCACTGTCCGCTCAATCTACACACAAATATCACACATAAAGGATACATATTAACATGCTATGTACTGTCCGCTCAATCTACACACAAATATCACACATAAAGGATACATATTAACATGCTATGGACTGTCCGCTCAATCTACACACAAATATCACACATAAAGGATACATATTAACATGCTATGTACTGTCCGCTCAATCTACACACAAATATCACACATAAAGGATACATATTAACATGCTATGGACTGTCCGCTCAATCTACACACAAATGTCACACATAAAGGATACACATTAACATGCTATGTACTGTCCGCTCAATCTACACACAAATATCACACATAAAGGATACATATTAACATGCTATGTACTGTCCGCTCAATCTACACACAAATATCACACATAAAGGATACACATTAACATGCTATGGACTGTCCGCTCAATCTACACACAAATATCACACATAAAGGATACATATTAACATGCTATGTACTGTCCGCTCAATCTACACACAAATATCACACATAAAGGATACATATTATCATGCTATGTATTTTCGATTCCCGATAAGGTAATAATAAAAGGCTGTACTGTAACTCAATGTCCCAATGTCGGAAGTTTCCTTTTATTGCTCCTATGCTCACTGCCATCATTGACGCGCTCAGAAAAATATTTAAGACCATTCTTACGAACTTCGAGACTGCATTTGATAGTGAATTCTTCACTTGTTGTCCACAGATGCACTCACCATAGTCACAACAGGCCTCCAAGCTTGATGTTGACAGTCTAGCAATAATGCTCCGCTGGTCACTTAATTTAAAAAATAGGTAGCTTAGCTTTCTAATGAAATCTACTTACAGGCACTTGCCAACTAAGTACAGTTCATAATGTACTGGAATATAGAGGCCACATGAAGATATATACCAACACTAAATTACTAGGCACTGGAAGTCCATCTCGTTGTAGTGATCAAAACGTAGTGATATAACCAGTTATTTTAATAGTGCTGCCATAATTTGACTTACAGTCAGTCACACAACACTTCCTAGGCATCTGAAATAGTTTCATGAAATATTAGTGAAGAATTTGTTGGTTAAATTCATTAGTAGGTATTAGTTACACATGCAACTTAATACGGGAAATACTCACTCCTACAACTTTCAGCATGCCTGATTTACCACGAGGAATTTACACGGGTATTGAAATAGTTAGTACGAACTGCTTTTAGATGCTGTCATATCAAAATAAACAACATTTATGAATAAAACTTAGCATGTGGTCTTAGGTGTTCATAGAACTTACGGACTCTACTAAACGTTGCCAATTCTACCTACAGCATGGCTTGAGAATTATAAGCAGCGATGGTTCTATCCATTCACCTAGATACTTAAATTTATCTGTTTTATTAATCTTACCCTGTTCTAGTGATATATCTTTGGTAGCCTCTTTGATGTTAATTTAGATATTCAGGAAACGTTTGAACATTGTGTAACGTGTTTTTCGAGGGTTTTTTATGCCACTGGCATAAGTCAGTAGGAAGCCAGTCTATACATTTTATTTACGCGGCAAATTGTTCAGCCAAGATAATTTTTCATGTTAATTTATTATTATTATTAATTTATTATAATTATTATTAAGATATTTCCGGAGCATTTTATAAAAATTATAAGCATACAGATAGGTTTTCTATGTCTTAGAAAACGCTATCAAGCAAATTATTACGAACGACAATATCATAGAAAATTATGTGATTACGGAATTTTACGGAGTTTTCGTCAGTTAGGATATATCGAGAGACGTGAGTCACTGGGTATTCAAATACAAGCTGATTCCTGTCGAGAAGTATTACGCAAGCGGTGTTGCAGCGTCAAGAAAAGGCGAATTGTTGGACCGGAAAACGACCTCTCCCTCCCGCGGACTGTAATGAGGCAGAGGAGGGGAGTATAGCACATGGGGTGCAGCCAATCAGTGGAGACGACGTAAGCTAGATGTCGGCTGGAGAGTGGGGGAGCCGACAGGTGCATATATCGTTCGACGCGCCGTGAAACAAGGACTATCTGTATAGAACTTCCCGAGTATGGTTCACGCGGGAGTCGCTCCGATGTTCCGTGGATTGGAGGACTAACTTTTGTAAAACTTAACCAGTGTGGTTGTACGTGTGTTTGGGTCCGATGTACGGATCATAGAATTATCTAATCTACCAGAATATCATCAAATAACGAAGAAGATGGCGACGTCCAGGAGACTGTGGGAAGCACACAGCATCATCCAGTACGAGGGAAATGCTTTAGCAATTTCCAGTGGTAAGCGCAAATGACGCAGAAATACGCAATCTCTCATTTTTCTTTGTTTCATATTTCAGTAACTTCATAGCTTGGGAATAAGAGTAAAATCAATAATTTATCAGACTCCGTTTTCACGTAATTTTCTATCGGTAATATTCAAATCACAACGCTCCAATTTAAATTTTATACTTATTATTATTATTATTAATTTTGCTATACTTGTTTTATATAATAAATTATTTTCTTTTACAATGCAATCTTTGCTTTCAGTAGGTAGCATTAGATATAGACCAATTCCTTCTCCTGATACAATTGTTTGTTGGGTTAATGATCAAATCATACCACGATCTGAGTGTATAGAGTCTTGAAGGTGTTCTGCCTGAGCTAGACGTTGTTAAATACAAATTTAGATTTCAACATTGCATTGAGGTCTTGGCGCCCATTAAAACAACATAGCTTAGGCAAAGGTAAACAGTTACATTTATCTCCCAACAGTTAGGGGCAGTCAAACCGATACACTTGTCGCTCAAAGTGTGGGCTAGCAAAACTGCCACATTTGTACGCTCAACGTGGAGCAAAGTAAATACCGTTTCACTTGTCATCCCAGCCTAAGCGAAACTGCCACAATTGGAGAACTAATCTATTGTTAAAGAAAACAAGTTAACGTAACCTATGGGTGAACTTACACCGTTCTTCTCATAAGCCGCCATCATAGACTGGTTGGTTCCTCAGTTCAGGGGCTGCGACAACTTGGTCATGTAGCCCCGTGTACTTTAAGTGTGTGTAGAATCTGTCTGATAACAGGTGTTAATTGTGATGGCTGTATTAGTATGTGTTACCTGTTTTTAATTCAAGGACTGCAGACATTCAATTTTTAAGTATTTCCTACTTTTACTTCCAAACGCCACCATCAACGACAACTAGTTCTGAACTTGGTTACTAGATGCTACCGCAGTCGGCTCCTGGCGACGAACGTTGGAACTTATGAGCGTTAGTCAAATCTAACCTATAATTTAGCTTCACACATGTGTAATTACATGACATAAATCTATGACATGGGACCGCCGGCTTTACTTCCCCTCCAAAGGAAGGCATACCGAGGGATTTTAACGCTCTTAAAAAATCCGACGACTTCGGCCGGGTTTGAACCCACGATCTTGGGCATAGAAGCTACCAACTATGCCACCGAAGCCGCTTCATCACAGACTCCCCCGGTCCTAAAACATATCTACAGTATGTTAAAATGTTTACAGAGACTATGTCGATAGTGTGGTGTATCTGCGTCACTTTGCATTGGACTACTTTACTCAATTATTTGACCCACCATAATCATGGCACAGTGGGATTTTCGAATGTCACGTAAAATGCCACATAAAAAGGAAGTTCCGTGGCTCATGATCGCTAAATGAGTTGTCTTCTCACCCGCAGGTCTGAGGAACTTGTATATAGCACTATCCTGTGTCTATGCCTTGATGACGGTGTGCAGTGCCCTGCTGATAATAGGAGCGAAGAAGGTTCGTATTCCACCTTAAGTTCACCTATGACTGATTTTTTAGCCTACTTTTCACATTTTGTAAAATTGAGGAAAAAGTAGACTTATGAGATCGATCCAGGAAAATGTGTGTCTGTCTGTCTGTCTCTGTCTATATCTGAATATCTCAAGGCCATATTTGAAAATGACGTCAGTTCTACCAACTGCTGAAAAATCCCAATTGAAATTTCAGCTCCATGTTGGATATCTTGGAAGGTATGCATGGGAGCTATTCCAAAATGGGCACACATACTGTATAGATATTTCAGTTTAATTTCCAGGAGGCCATACATGGTAGTGTTGCCAACATGATTCTAAGCCTGCTGATAGGTCCAATTTTTAAATGCATGTAACTTTTACACTATCAATTGGATTTTAACCAAATTTCGTATTACTATGTGTACAATAACAGATATGACTTTGCATATATTCTTAAGAGCCGCCAGAGCTGCCAACTGATAATAAATGCTGTCTTTTTTTAAATCCTAATACCAATATATCAGAAAGTATGCAAACCAAGATCTCGAAACTTAGCACACGTATAGCACATGACCTTTTACATTAATTTGGAGTACCTAGTATATGTCAGTGCTGCCAACATGATTCTGAGCTTGTTGATAGGTCCAAATTTTTAATGCATTTAACTTATATACTAACAAATGGATTTCATCCAAATTTCATATGTGATTTGTGTACCATAACTGATATGAATATGCGTATTCTTAAGAGCCAACAGGGCTGCCAACTGAAAATAAAAGATGTCTCTATTTTTATCCTGATCTCTATAAATCAGGAAATATGCAAGCCAACAGCTCTAAACTTTGCATACGTATAGTACCTAACATTCTAAATTAATTTGGAGCAACTAATATACATCAGTGCTGCCAACATGATTAAAGCCTGCTGATAAGGCCAATTTTTAAACACATGTAACTTCTATACTAACAAGTGTATTTCATCCACAATTGGCACAATAATAGATCATAATATTTTAGATTAATTCTTAAATTGTAAGAAAAGTAGGCTCTTTAGTTCGTCACCATATAGACGAGTTGCATACGACTGTTTATGTTCGACGATAATTATAACTATTTTATGTTCGAACATCAATATTTATCAATATCTGTCGAGATTTCGCCAATTTTATGTACTGAACAGAGCGCATGGGACGCAGAGAATACCTTGGCCATGGCCTCCTGGCATACCCCACTTTGACACTAGGCATGCAGTGAAATTTAAAATAGGAAAGCCTTGGAAGTCAACTCAGGTGCGATGCTATCCTTACCTAATTGGTCACACAACTGTTTCTTGAACTCTGATTGGTGGGAGAAACTGTATCATAATGAAAACTTGTACTATAATGAGCCTCATTATAGTACAGTTTTCTGACATATAATATTTACATTTCGCCAGGGTCGAACATAAAGTACATTACGTATATGCTTCCTAGCTCAGTTAAGAGTTTAAATACCCGTCACCACGAAACTTACTGTACGCCACTTATCTTCTGGCTTGTACTGTGCGTAGTAGTATATTACTGCTGAACAAAAGAAGCAACAGAACAAGAGAATAGCGGAGGAAACATGTCCCGAGGAGAGGAAGAACAACAACTCTGAGGGCCTTTGAATGTTAATTTTTATACTCAATTCTCCATTGCTGATTTCTTTGTTTTTTCCTATCAAATGCTTCTGATGAAACTTTGTATCCAAATTCTTAAATATACCATAGGTTGATAAAAATTGTCATGGATTTTACTATAATGTAAGTGGAATATTACATTAGTTTGCTTTTAAATAGGTTATTCAGTGTAGGAAATTATTCATATAATTTAAACAAGTAGTTCCGTGACGAACTAAAGAGCTGACTTTTCTTAAAATTAAAGAGACCATATATCAGCAGTTGACATACCTGCTGACTCTGAATATATTGTTAGTTCCATCTCATTAAGTTACAAAATGCACATACAAATTTTGGTTGAGGTCCAATAGATAGTATGCACGTTACATGTATTTAAACATTGAATTGATTAGCATGTGTAAAATCATGTTGGCAATACTGCCATATATGGGATGCTTAAACCTAATTGAAATATTAGGCTATGATCTATATACTCGTGTGTGCCAATTTTGAAAGAAATTAATTTACATGTTATTAAACATTAAACCTATCAGCACGTGTAGAATCATGTTGGCAGCACTGCATGGAGCCTAGGCTCTCTGCTGACACATTCAGCTATTGACCTTCCGCTTGGCGCATGCGCAATTGACTTCTCTACCCACAGAGACTTGTGCCTGTTTCAAACGAGACTCGCTGGCTGCTCATTGCCGTGCTGAGAAGCTGGTGTCAATCCTACCGTGGCTACAGAGAATAATACCGAAAACTAGAGATTTAATTTGCCTATGATAAATGGGAAAATGTAAATGTGCATATTCCCTGTGAATGAAAAGCTCAAAGATTCCCCTCCAGCTTCACCGCTGAAATTCACTGAATACATACCTTAATCTCAAGATTGAAAACTATCTTAGTTAAGACTTACCTTGTTTCTCATATTTCTCTCATACCTCTTTTCTGTATTTTCAGGAGAATGAATCATACGTGTTCTACTTCTGGATATTGTCCGGTATTCTGTTCACCATCTGCTCTATGTTGTACGTATGCACGTATGCTAAAATCTTCACTGGTACCAAGCCTCGCTTCTTGAGGGCTCTCTGGTCGACCCTCCTAGGAGGGGGAAGTGTGGGTATGTACAATTGATATTGTCTAGTTCAGATATTCTCTATTTTTGAGACTGGGAGCACTACCCTCGGGCCATACCAAGCACCATTATATTGAATGTAATCTTGATTAGGCCTAATATACAGGGTCTTTAT
Organism: Meconema thalassinum; assembly: GCA_946902985.2. Taxonomy (NCBI): domain Eukaryota; kingdom Metazoa; phylum Arthropoda; class Insecta; order Orthoptera; family Tettigoniidae; genus Meconema; species Meconema thalassinum. The sequence goes on along the minus strand of OX336400.1, from coordinate 81,655,171 downwards.
ATTTGCTTGGCAAGGACATTCTCGCTCACGCGCTCCGCCAGTGATGGCTCAAATGCCAGCGACCGCACACTCATATGTAAGGCAGAACACGGTGCTTAAAATCAGTATCATGCATTTTTACTCACCATGTTTAAAAGTTGATGCTGAAAATGTTCTCCATTTGCTGCCAAACATAATTGGCATCGGTTAATTTAGCTTCAGTAAGGAAATGAAATGAAAATCCACAGCCTGCTTCCAGTCTCCGACCGGGTCAGGAATGGAATGAATGAAGGAAATAAAGACGTCTATTTTTATTGTTTACTAAACCTGTACGTTTGAATCTCTTAGCCAGTTGTTTTATTGTCCGATTTATAGGAATGGGTCTACCTGGAAATTTCACTCGAAACTTTTGTCTTGTTCTAGTGCACAATTTCCTGCACTTTGTGTACATATTGTGCAGATATACACGTTCACATAACGAATATTTCACATAAGGCATTACAGCACTATGCACAATCACAATAAAACACTATACAATACGATATACAGTATGCAGTAGCCTTATAAAACACCCAATTAGCTCGGAGCTCACACGTCTACGGCAGCAAGAGCGTGGGAATGCGGCCGGAGTCTGCGCGCGCCAACCTGTAACAGCCGGCGAAGGTCGAGAGGAATGCCTTGCCAAGCAATAATAAAGACGCTGTACCATGAGGTATCAAGATCAGAAATGAGGTACACAGAGCAACAGCTGGCATCAGGGTTTCTGTTACCAACTTTCTGGGGAAACGCAGACATCAGTGGTATGGCCATGTAATGAGGAAGGATAGCTCTAGAACAGCTAAGAAGTACTTCAACCTGGATGTCAGAGGGAAGAGACCAGGAGGAAGACCAAGGAGACGATGGATAGAGACAGGTCGATCAGAGGTGGAGAAGAATGGTTTTAACTGGGACGATATCCAAGAACAAATGGTGTACCAAGATCGGGCAAGATGGAGAGCGCTTGTTTACCACACCCGGGAAAAAGGAGATGGAAAATGATGATGATGATGATACCATGAGGGGCAAGCCAAACATACAGGGTACAGCCTATCTGTGATGATGGAGGAAGGCAAATGGATCCATTTGAGATAAGGACCCATCATCCGAAAATGATCGAGTCAACAGTTATTAATAGTCACAGTGGTTCAATGTCAGTCCTCAATTCTGGTTCTTAAAAGACGCCGGGGTGGCGGAATTTCGTCCCACAAGCGTTCTTTAACTTGCCGGAAGCCAACGACATGGGGTTGGCACGTGTGAACACTACACCACTACGACCGGCAGTCAAAAGTTAAACCAAAAATCAGTCTGTTACATCCAACAGTGGAATACATGTACTGTACTGTGATATGCTACGATTGAAGGGTAGACACTCCCGACGAGCAGAAGAGGCTAGGAGGATAACTCAACTACTCCACTGCGTACTGACTGGAGCGGAGTACGATGTCTGTACTGTAGGCTTCAGTCTGTGTTGACTTGTTAAAGTGGCACGATGCTATGCCTGCATTGACGCAGGGGGACGCCATTTTGAACAGTTGTTGTAAATGTAGCAGCTTGTGATACGTGTGCAGGTAAACGGTGTTAAATGAGTAGCATTTTGCTTATAACTTGTGACTCGATCGTTTCCGTACTACGGTTGCTTGCGGCTTCAGTGGCGTAGTTGGTAGCATGCTGAGCTTCTATGCCCAAGATCGTCGGATTTTTTAAGAGCATTACAAATCTCTCAGTATGCCTTCCTTCAGAGGGGAAGTAAATCCCAAGGTCCCATGTCTTAGATTTATGTCAGAACCTTCCACTAACTTCAATTGTGTGAAGCAAAATTTATAGGTTACTAGCAGAAGTACCCGTTCTTCGAACGGTGTTCGTTGTTAACACCAGACATTATCAATTGAGCTACTGTTGCAATGGTTAGCAGTTTGTCATTCCTTCAAGTTTATCAGAACGAAGTTAGTTTACTGGGAATATCACACACACACTGTTTATTTAAGGCCCTTAAAATGTAGTTTTTGGAGACCCTTTATAGATTCCCGAATTTTGGGTCTCACATTGAGAAGCGCAACATATGCTTTGGTCGTCCTTCTAGGATAATTTTTATATTTCGCCTATTTTAGCATATATTGAGAAGTTTTTCTCTATATCCACCCTTCTCATGTATGAAAAGTACGGTGAAGAGTTTTATAAATGATTGGTGTATTGACTCTGATACAGTGGCGGATCCAGAGGTTCACCTCGGAGGGGGCACTCTAAGATTTCAGAGTAGCAAGAGAAAATATGTAATAAAATTACTAAATTTGTATTTAATCTACACACACTACACATAACATTCAACCACCAGATTTTATAATTATACAAGAAATTCATTATATTAAAATAGTTTATTGGTTTCAGTTTCAATAACACAAGTCATTGTCATTATGTAAAAAAAAAAACTAATTTTACAAAATATGTACATTTCCACATTTTAATGCACATTACACAGTCAAATATGTATTAAAACATATGCAATCATAGTGACTATCTGAAGACAATATACAAGTCTACTTCACAAATGTTACAAAATATATACATAGTACCAACATTGTCAGTTACTGACACAACTAGTCTCATAAATAGGCCTAAAAATACCGGCCACGGCCAGTCAAATAGTCAAGTAGTATAGGAAGGCGCTCCATGGCACAAAGGATTATGAAATATATTTCTACTTCTACCTGTCCTAAACATTAAAAAAATGTATGTTGATGTAGCGATTATATGATAACAAACATTGACCACATTCATGAATGCAGGCAATACAGCAAAGATTTTACTTGCAGTGCAGTTTGCAGAAACAATCATTTTTATCGGCAATATCAATATGGCAGACAACTGGTTTTTCAGGGGGGGGGGGCACTTGCCCCTGGTGCCCCCCTCTGGATCCGCCACTGCTCTGATACCTAATTTTACGATGCACCAAGCATCCGAACACGAGGTATAAGCGTACATAAAGATACACAGAAAGACAAACAGACAATTCTATTGTCTACAACATATTACCCAGATATCCAAATATGGGTATATCTACCACACAGTATCAAATAAAATCATCCTTACGATGAACGTGTATGTCGACAAAAAAAAAAGTTAAAATGTGCTCTCAGACTAAATTCACCTAACGTGTACTTCCTGACGTGAAATACATTTGAAAGCCTTGTAGACGAAACACAATACACGTCACATAAAAACTGACCCTCTATGTTGTGCTAGGTGCCCATACACAGGAAGACCCCTTTCATAAATTATAAAGGCTTGTGGTGCATGAAAATTCAGGTTCTTTAGCCTCAAATTGCCCAAATTCCTAAAAGCCGCAAAAAATGCTGGTTCAATTCAGGAAATTTTGACAATAATGTTGCTGTTTGGAGATATAATAGACCTTCTGTACTATATGTCGAACGTGAAAATTGCATGAAAAAATTCTAGGTTACCCCTTCACCCCCTTAATTGCATTGATGAATTATACGGTCTACGTTAGTTCCGTGATAACCTTATAGCCATTTGCAAACTTTCACAGAAATGTAATAAATGGAGTGACATTGCTTCTTACAGAAATAGAAGGAAAGTTGTATGCCACCCCTTGAGATAATGTTCTCATGGTTACCGATTTGCATTCCTTCATTAGTTTGTTAAATTAAATTAAATTAGTTTTCTGGGAATATTTCAGAAACTGTTGGATTTAGAGCCTTATAATGTGGTTTTCGAGGACCCTTTAGGGCCCCCGAGTTTTGTTGCTGGCACCGAGGGGATTTATCTCGTCGTTGTACACCATAATATAATACTAATAATAATATAATATAGGGAGAAATTATAACACCTATTTTTTATATTTTTAATTCAGCCGATGGCCATGTACTTTTCTTTTCAGGACGGGTCAGGGAAGGGATATTATCAGAGAAAGAAGCATTCACATCACGCATGAGCAAAATGGAAATGGCCTACCATTTAACTAAGGACATCTATAAGAAAAGGTCAATATACTTCAACGCAAAACTAAAACATTACTGCAGTGTCATCCGTCCGGAGGTCTTGCATGCTTCTGAATGCCTCACGATGAAAAAAAAGGATTGGTCGAGAAACTGGAGGCCAAAGAAAGGAAAATTTTGAGAAAGATATTGGGTTCCATCAAAGACAATGGGGAATACAGAAGACGGCATAACCATGACCTATATACTCATGTGGAGAAGATAAGCAACGTCATCCGGAAGAGAAGGTTACCATTTTTTGGCCATGTGAAACGAATGAGCCCAGCGAGACTGACCAACCGCAACATAACTTACTTTCAGGAGAGGAAAACAAAATGGGCCTGGTTCATTGAACTGGATAAAGATCTGAAAGAAGTGGGGATTATACCAACAGATATTCAGGAGCGCGCCCCACTCAAAGGGAAACTTCAAGCTTGTAAAGGTTTCCAAGAAAAAACGAAGCTGAAAACGGGAAAGATTTGGACCCAGGAACGGAAGGAAATCCACCGAGAACGAATGCGGGCGTACAGGGCAAACATCAAAGCCAGTAGGAGACGGTTGGAATGACGCGGTCCATAGATGGCCTATACGAAATGAATGAATGAATAATATGGGGATAGGAATATAATAGACCTGCCGTACCACACCCGCAGGTGTAAATCGCGTGAAAAAATTCTAGAGTACCCCTTGATCCCCTTAAGCGCATTATACGTATTGATGAATTTTACGGCTTAATTTGGTTCTGTGATAACCTTCTAGCCGTTTGCAAACTTTCACACTAATGTAATTAATGGAATTGCATTGCGTCTTACAGCAATAGATGGACCTCTGAGAATCCGTTGGCATGGTTACTGGCTTGCATTCGTTCATTAGTTTATTAAATTAAATTAGTTTTCTGGGAATATCTCAAAAACGATTGGTCTTCGGTCCTTAAAATGTGGTTTTCGGGGACCCGAGTTTTGTCTCTCACATTGAGGGGCTGAAAATGAGTTTTGTCTCGTCCTTCTACGCCTATTTCAGCATGTATTTTAAGGGGGTAGGCCCCCTTTTATGAGAGGTACGGAGAAGAGTTACATCAATGATTAGTGTCGTGCCTCTGATGGATATCTGTACCAAATTTTACGTTGATACACCCAGCTGTTCTCGAGTTATAAGGGAACAAATTTGTCCACAGACAAACAGACAGACAGACAAAAAAAATATTTTCGCGTGCATCCATCATAAAACAGTCTGAAACGCGTAAACAACTCAAATTTCCGTAGAAATTCAGAGAAAAACACACACATTTTCATTTTTCTATGTAGAGAGATCTACTGCACCGCTCGGCGTTGACCGTGTTTTATTGCACAGATTTTGGTTTTACTCACTAACCGTTGGAGATATACGAAAAGTGATAAGGACCTTTCGGATAGAAAATTAAATGTTAAAGCTCATGTATACCATCAAAAGTTTGCTATTCCTTAGCGTTCTCTTTTTATTTTGAAACCAAAGGGTGTAGTGACGTCACAAATGTCGGTTTTACTCGCTAACTGTTGGAGATACACGAAAAGCGATGAGGACCTTTCGGATAGGAAATTAAATTTCAAAGCGCGTATGTGCCATCAAAAGTTTGCTCTTTCCTACCGTTCTCTTTTTATTTGATATGGAAATATGAAATTTTGAAACCAAAGGGTCTAGTGACGTCACTAAAATGGTCACCATTTTTTAATAGTGCAAAATTTCGAAATCAAAAGTATCCTATATGTAAACCTGGTAAATCAGCTACATCCATGCAAAATTTCATTTAAATCGGACCAGTGGTTCTTGCGTTATTGAGTAACAGACAGACACACACCATCTCATTTTTATATATTAGTATGATATTTGATAACTAGCAACCCGACCCGGCTTCGCCCGGGAACAGTTATGAATGCATCACATGATAAGCAATTTTTTTTCTAATGTCAATGAACAACGACCAATATCATTTCATTTCATTTCTTTATTGCCACATAACATGTATATACAAAGAAAACTGATATGTTTCATTACATTGATGGCTCGTCAGCTGAATAATACGGTAGTATACAAAATAAATAATACAATAAATAAGAATTTAAAGAAAGAAAACAATATTTACAATTATCACATAAAACAGAATGACATACTCATCTGGACATTTTACAATCATCATAAAACAAAACAAAAATCATCTTCATATGTCAGAATCATTAACAAATTCCTCAACGCTGTAATAGCATTTACCAATCAGAAATTTTTGAAGGGATTTCTTCACCAGCATAATGGACATGTTACTGAATTTCCTCCCGATTTTGTTGAAGACCTTCATTCCTACATAATGTGGAGTTTTCTTAAACAGTTTTAGTCTATGACAAGGCAGTTTGAAATTTGATTTATGTCTTGAATCATAATTATGGGAAAAGTGATTGTTTTGAAACAACAAGGGGTTTTTGAAAACAAGTAAAGTAATTTCAAATATATATAAAGAAGGGACAGTCATAATGTTCAGCTTTTTAAATAGTTCTTTACAAGATACTCTTCGATTTACATTACACATTGCTCTGACTATCTTTTTCTGGATAGTAAATATTCTTGCCATATCTGAATCCCCACCCCAGAATATAATCCCATATCTAATAACAGACAAGAAATATGCAGGGTACACTGTTATCATGACCCTTATATCGGTAGCTCCTGCCAGGATAGATACTGCATATACAAAGCTATTTAATCTTTTAACAAGGCCGTCAATGTGACTCGACCAACATAGATTCTTATTTAATGTCATGCCAAGAAAATTAACATTATTCTTATTTGCAAGATCAGTGCTATCGAGACTAAGTTCAATTTCCTTTTGTGAGGAATGTTTGCTGCTAAACAGCATTATTTCTGTTTTAAGCATGTTTAATTGCAAGTAATTTTCTCTACACCAAGAGCCTAGATCTTCAAGTGTTTCCTGCAAAATATTTTCAATGTTAAAATTTCTTTCGCAGGATGCAATTACAGAGGTATCGTCTGCAAACTGTACAACATTCTGTTTGATGGTTCGACGCAAATCATTCACATACAAAAGAAATAAGATTGGCCCCAGTATTGAACCCTGTGGTACGCCTTTGGTCACCCTTTCCCATTTAGAATAATATCTAATAACAGACAAGAAATATGCAGGGTACACTGTTATCATGACCCTTATATCGGTAGCTCCTGCCGGGATAGATACTGCATATACAAAGCTATTTAATCTTTTAACAAGGCCCATTGGATAATAATAATGTTCGTTGCTTTCTATCGTACAGATAGGAAGCGAACCAATCTTGAGTTTTACCATTTATCCCATAAATATCTAATTTTTCAAGTAACAGTGAGTGGTTTACTGTGTTAAATGCTTTAATCAGGTCACAAAATATCCCAGCAGCACACTGAGAGTCATCTAGCAATTTGCTTATGGAAGAAATACATTCATTTATTGCATGATGTGTACTAAGATCCTTCCGAAAGCCAAACTGAGTATTTAAAATAATATTTTCTTTGTAAATATATGTAAGAATTTGTTCCTTAACTACCTCTTCAAATATTTTTGAGAATATAGTTAGTATAGAAACTGGTCTGAAATTACCCATATCATCCCTTTTCCCCTTTTTAAAGAGTGGCCTAACCTCCACATATTTAAGACTATCAGGAAAACTCCCTGTTAAAAGTGACTGATTAATAATCATTGATAATGGCTGTGCTATCTCATTTACTGATAGTTTTACTAACCAAACTGGGATTTCATCCCAACCAACACTTTTTTTATCTTTTAATGACAAAATTATTTTTTAAATTTCATTTTCAGCAACAGTTCTAAATTCCATCTTACTTGAAATGTTAGAAAACATCCTTTCATTTACATTGCCATTACTACTTGTGATTTCTGTCCCGACATTCACAAAGAACTTGTTAAATAATTCCGACATATAAAGAGGGTCATTTATAACTTTGCCTTCTACGGGGATTTTCATAATTTCAGTTTTGTTATTCTGTACACCAAGTTCAGATTTTACTACAGACCACAATGCTCTGTTTTTATTGTTAGATTTCATTATGAAGTTGTTATTTGCTTTGATTTTTGCAGCCTTTACCACTTTATTAAATATTTTCTTGTACTGCTTCACATATTCTAAAAATTCTGTTTTTTTTATTAACTTTTTATTTATTTATTTATTTATTTATTTATTTACATAGGTCCCAATGAGCCTGAGCTCGTGTTAGGGACAATCAAGTAACATAGTTACAGCATGGCATATATATAATTTTGGTAACATTATTGTTTAGTTTAATAGTAGCCTAACTTATATTAGATTGCTAGTGACTAACTTTACAGAGATAATTCGGTATGATACATTGCATTGCTTAAGGCTATTGTACATGGGCTATTCATTCCTTAATAGGAAGTCTTTTGTTTTCCTCTTAAATGTTTTTATAGAGAAACTTTCCCTTATGCCTAATGGTAGCGAGTTGTATTCTTTTATTATAGAGGACATAATTCCTTTAGTTCCAAATTTAATGGATTGGGAATGGCTGGTGAATATTTGATTTACTCCTCTTGTTGCATAATGATGAATGTCATTTGCATGGGTAAAATGGATGTGTGTGTGTATCAATTTGTTTTCAAATTTGTATACAAATACTGTTGCTGACTTAGCTATTTGTTTTTGCAGTGGCATAATTTTAGTTCTTGAGTATAATTCATTTGAGGGTGTGAGCCAAGGAAATCCAAAGATAGATTTTATAGCACGTTTCTGGAGTATCTCAAGTTCTTTTATCAGCTCCTTCTTACAATATCCCCATATGAAATTCATGTACATTAGATGTGAATGTATCAGAGCAAAGTATATATTTTTCAATTGTTGGCTAGTAAGACAGCTATATCTTAATCTGAAAATAATACCAATTAAAGGGCTGATTTTATGTTTTACATTTTCTACATGATTTTCCCAGGTTAGTGTACTATCTAGTGTGATACCTAAGTATGTTGCCGATTTAACCCTTTCTATTTCTTTGTTGGCTATGTTGACTATGTTTGTGGTCTCAATCTTGTATGATGGTTTATGGAAGAATAAATATTTTGTTTTAGTGATATTGATAACCATTTTGTGTGCTCTCAACCAATCCACCAGCTTATTGAGATCATAATTAATATTTAGCATAATTTCCTGTTCAGATGTTCCCAGATCGAGTATAAAAATATCATCTGCAAATAGTTTAAGCTTGCCTTTCAATTCTAATAATACTATATCATTAATATAGGCCAAGAAAAGAATTGGTCCTAAGACAGAACCTTGAGGTACTCCTGTGTCAATTCTCATTTGAGATCCTTTTACATTATCGATTGCAACATATTGTTTTCTGTTAGTGAGGTAGTTCTTGAACCAATCATGTGCCACTCCTCTGATGCCTGCAAATTCTAGTTTATTAAGGAGAATCTTATGGTTAACCAGATCGAAGGCTATTTGAAGGTCAATTAGTACACCAGCAGCTAGTTTGTTTTCATTTAATGCCTTTTCTACATCAGTTACTACTTCAAATATAGCACTATCAGCTCCTCTATTTGGAATAAACCCATATTGGCAGTTTGCAAAGTAATCATTTTTCATGAAGAAATTCATAAGTCTTCGTTTAACAACGCTTTCTAGAACCTTGCTGATGGCAGATATAATATTAATGGGTCTGTAATTTGATGGGTGGGTTTTGTCTCCTCTTTTGTAGATCGGGACCACCCTAGAGACTTTACAGGCATCGGGGAATATACCAGTCATCAGTGAAAGATTTATTATTTTGACAAGATATGGTGTAAGGCCCTCAAGACACAATTGTAGCATGACATTAGTAGTGTTGTCCTCACTTATATTGTTTTTGTGTTTTAGGGAGTTTATAATTGATTGTATTTCATTAGCATCAGTAGGTAATATAAAGATTGTCTTAGTGCTAGTAGTATTTTTATAGCTTGTAATGTCCGAGGTAGAACCGTTTCCTTGATTTTCCCATATACTGTTAGCAATATTGACATAATATTTATTAATTTCATCACATATATTTTCCTTTTTTTCGACATTTGTGCCGTCGACTATAAGTTTGACAATTTCATTTTTCCCCTTCTTTGGCCTATTTAACATCTCATTAACAACACTCCACACTTCCCTCTGATTATTTGCATTTTGAATTTTTTGGTCGAAGTAGTTTCTTTGTAGGTTTCTCTTAAGTTTTGTAACTTGGTTGCTAATAATTTTATATTCTTCTAAAATTTCTGCAGATGGATTTTTAACTTTGGTTTATGTATATATCTTATCTTTTCTGTGTATTAGTGCTAGAAGATCTTGTGTGATCCAGGGTTTTATTGGTGGGGCACTTGGCTCCTTATTCGTATATTTCATAGTACAGGCTTCTATTCCTTTATTAATAAAATCACAGAATTTATTGTAGTAGTCATTGATGTTGTAACGTGTTTTTCGAGGGGTTTTTATGCAACTGGCATAAGTCAGTAGGAAGCCATTCTATATTTATTTACGCGGCAAATTGTTCAGCCAAGAGAATTTTTCATGTTAATTTATTATTATTATTAATTTATTATAATTATTATTAAGATATTTTCGGAGCATTTTATAAAAATTATAAGCATACAGATAGGTTTTCTATGTCTTAGAAAACGCTATCAAGCAAATTATTACGAACGACAATATCATAGAAAATTATCTGATTACGGAAATTTACGGAGTTTCGTCAGTTAGGGTATATCGAGAGACGTGACTCACTGGGAATTCAAGTACACGCTGAATCTTGTCGGGAAGCATGACGCAATCTTGGGTCGCATCGTCAATAAGAGGCGAATATATGGAACGGAATTCGACTTCTCCCTCTCGCGCGCCGAGTGTAATGAACCAGAGGAGGGGAAGTAGCGGCGTGCTCAGCCAATCAGTGGAGACAACGTAAGCTGGAAGACGGTACCATGGTGGGGGAGCCAACGTGTGTATATATCGTTCGACGCGCCGTGAAACGAGAACAATCTGTGTAGTTCTTGCCGAGTGTGGTTATACGCGGGAGTCGCTCCGATGTTCCGTGGAGTGGAGGACTAACTTTTGTAAAACTTAACCAGTGTGGTTTTACGAGTGTTTGGGTCCGATGTACGGACCATACAATTATCTATTCTACCAGAATATCATCAAATATTTCGACGGAGATGACGACGTCCAGGAGACTGTGGGAAGCACACAGCATCATCAAGTACGAGGGAAATGCTTTGGCAATTTCCCGTGGTAAGCGCAAATGACACAGAAATACGCAATCTCTCATTTCTCTTTGTTTTACATTTCATATTTCAGTAACTTCATAGCTTGGAAATAAGAGTAAAATCAATTTATCAGACTCCGTTTTCACGTAATTTTCTATCGGTAATATTAAAATCGCAACGCTCCAATTTAAATTTTAAACTTATTATTATTATTAATTTTGCTATACTTGTTTTATATAATAAATTCATTTCTTTTACAATGCAATCTTTGCTTTCAGTAGGTAGCATTAGATATAGACCAATTCCTTCTCCTGATACAATTGTTTGTTGGGTTAATGATCACATCATACCACGATCTGAGTGAATAGATTCTTGAAGGTGTTCTACCAGAGCTAGACGTTGTTAAATACAAATTTAGATTTCAGCATTGCATTGAGGTCTTGGCACCCATTAAAACAACATAGCTTAGGCAAAGGTAAACAATTACATTTATCACCCAACAGTTAGGGGCTAGCAAAACGTTTCATTTGTCGCCGACAACTTGGGGCTGAAAACCTAATAACATTTGTGGAAGGAGAAGGGTATATATTTCTGTGCCTGTATTTTGGGGGTTATTTGTTTTTATCAGTATATATCATTATGGGGGATGAGAAAGAAAGACAGATGAGGTTACGTAGTGGTCATCAACTGGAGAGTGATGATACGAGCAGTATGTCAAGTGATGGTAGTACCGGGGTAGCGGAGGTAAATCCCGATACTGAAACAGGGAGTGTAGGCGGCCAACCAGAAATAAAAACTTTATTTCTCGAGTTCATGTATCAGAACAAAGTTAGTAGTGATGCCTTAAATGCAAAATTAGAACAGAATAATGCAAAATTAGAACAAAACAGTAGGGAAAATAAAGAAAGTACAGAAGCCTTAAATGCAAAATTAGAACAGAATAATGCAAAATTAGAACAAAACAGTAGGGAAAATAAAGAAAGTACAGAAGCTTTAAATAAAAAATTAGAACAGAATAATGCAAAATTAGATAAGAACAACAAGGAAATTAGTGTGAAAATGGAGCAGATTAGAGGAGAAATCAGAGGAGTAATGGAAGAGAAGGTTAAAGAGATCATTGCAGATGTAGACAAGAAATTAGGAAAAGTACAGGAGGAGTTAGAAATTAGAATCAGTACACAGGCTGAAAATTTAAAAGAACTAGTGCAACTGGAAACACAGCAGGTCAAAAAGCAATTGGGGGGAGAAATTGACAAAATTCAGGTAGCAACTAAAGAGGTTAGGGAACAGCTGGGGGGTAGAATTGAGAAAGTCCACTCGCAAATAGTTGCAGAAGTAAATGATTTAAGAGAGAGTAATAGAGAGAGCATTTGCAAGATTGAGGAGAAACAAGCAAAGCTATATGATAAAGTAGAAGAATCAGAAGGAAACATTAAATTAACAGCAAACAGTATTGAGAGGAAGGCTGAGGAGAAAATAGCAGAATTAGAATTAAAATTAAAAGCTAGGATCAGGCAAGAAAATAGTCAGAATAGGCCAGTTTTTGTGAATAGCACACACAGGGAGGTAGAACTGGGTAAGTTCAGCAATCGACAGGGGTGCCCAATGGAGTTCATGAACACTATAGAAAATAAATTCGGGGAGAGGTTGGAAAATGGTAGTATTGAGTGGTGCCAAGTAGTTGAAATTTTAGAACAAGTGTTTGTGGGGGAAACGAGGAATTGGTTTGCTGTTTACAGAGACAAGTTTACTGATATTAATGATTTTAAAATGAAATTCTGTGAAAAGTTCTGGAATGAGGTTATTCAGTCGCAGCATCGTGAGGGAGTAGTGTGTGGGAAATATAACCCTAAAGGAAGCTCCACCATGACCGAATACTTTTTAGGGCAGGTATTAGTGTGTAAATATCTGGATGGCTTGAAGGAGGAAAGTGATGTGGTAAGGTTGCTACTTAGGCACTTTCCCTATAGGATCAAGGAGGCTGCTTGTATCCAGAATGTAAAGACTATATCACAAGTAGAAAATTTGTTAAGCACATTTGATGCACTAGGGAGAGGGGATTATGAGGACAATTTCAATCGGAACCAGGGTAATAATAATAATAGACCTAATGAAGCCAGGCATCAAGAAGTTCAAGGAAACGGTGGCGAAGGGGCCAACGCTCAAAATAGAAATAATAATAATCAGCTAAATCAGAACAGAGGAAATGGCTATGGTAACCAGTCTCAAGGGAGGAACAATGATTTCAGGGGAAATCAAGGGAGGAACAATGATTACAGGGGAAATCAAGGGAGAAACAATGATTTCAGGGGAAATCAAGGGAGAAATTATAATGACAATAATTACAACCAGAATAGGGGTCAAGGAAGAGGACAGCCTAGTGGTAGTAATATACAGCCAAACAATGACAACACAGACCAGAACAACCAGACCAGTTTAGTAGTTAGTAGTACTACGGCCAGCTGTAGCGGTTCTTTAAACGCGAACCAGGCTGCGAAGTAAGGTCAGAATCTCAGTCTGTAGCATGCCCTGTCCATACAATTATACAGGAACCCTATGACCTAAATGTAAGAAATGAATTATTACATGAACTAAATGATGAAGGTATTATTCAGGAAGTGGTTAGTAAGAGCCCCATAGTTAAATTTAACGTGTCCGAGGCGTACACAGATGTTTTAATTGATAGTGGTTGTATGAAGAGTTGCATAAGTAGTGCATTTTATGATAAAATGAAAGGAACTGGAGTAAATTTTGAGGAGATGCCAATTAAAAGCACTTTTGTTATCACAGCTGTTGGGAAGAGGTCTAAAGTAATTTCTAAGCAAGTTTTAGTAGACATTATAATTAATAATCATGTAGAGAAGCAGATTTGCCTTGTAATTCCAAATTTAGTATTCAGTGTTATCTTGGGTTCAGAGTGGTTAAGTAGAGTGTCTGGTAACTTATGTTATGATGTAGGGAGTTTGAAATTTAAATGGGGAGATTCTGAAGTAGAAGTAGCGTTCAATGACCAAATTCAGAGAAGTAGTATTGTAGGTGTGATTTGTACTTTAAATGAGATATCGCCAGCCGTAGAGCGGGGTTCTCCATGTTTTGTGGGCAGTGTGATTACGAACGGAAGTCTAGAGGACTCGTTACGTGATGCTGCATTTCAGGGAGATATAGAGGTGGAACAATGTGTTCAGCTGTATGATGTGTTATGGTGTAATAGGAGAGTGTTTGAGGATCGCATTGGTATGGCCAATTGCTATACACATTCATTGAACGTTATTGATAGGTCAGTATTCACAGGACATAGATATCCTGTACCTTTCGCTTATCAGAGTGCAGTTGAGGCACAAATTAATCAGATGCTTGAAGATGGGATTATTGAGCACTCTAACAGTCCATATGTTAATTCTTTGATCACGGTACCCAAGACCGACGGCACTGTTCGTATTTGTTTAGACGCTCGTTTGGTTAACAGTAGAATTAGTTCAGATCAGCTGAAATCTATGTCAATAGAGGAATTAATGCAAACATTTGAGGGGAAGAAGTATTTCACTTGTGTAGATTTGAGTTCCAGTTTTTGGCAAGTGCCACTTATGTACGAAGATAGACCATTTACAGCTTTTAGTCATAAATATAATCTTTATCAATTTTGTAGAACACCTTATGGGTTAAAGAGTAGTTCAGCAGCTTTAATTAGGGCTTTAAACATCACATTAGGGGATGACACAGGAGAGTTTGTAACCATTTACATAGATGATATGGTAATTAGTTCACGCAGTTTTGAGGAGCATCTACGTCATTTAGATATAGTTTTTCAGAAGTTAGATCAGGCAGGGTTCACTTTGAAGCTGTCTAAGTCGTCATTCTGTCAGTCAGAAGTGACATTTTTAGGTCATAGAGTGTCGAGTAGAGGTGTAACACCAGAAGAAAGTAGGGTTAATAAGATACTTCACGCAGAGGTGCCACAGAATGTTAAACAGTTAAAAACTTACTTGGGAATTTGCAACTTTTTCAGGAGGTTCGTTCTTAAATACTCAGGGTTGGTAGAACCATTCAGGGAATTGCTTAAAAGTGGGACTCGGTGGAGATGGGAGTCCAAGCATGAACAGGCTTTTAGAGTGCTGAAGGTAGGATTTGAGAAAGCTGTAGTGCTGAAATATCCGTTAAAAGATAAGGAATATGTGGTTATGACAGATGCCTCACATATAGGCATTGCTGGAGTATTATGTCAGAAAGATGATGAGGGTAATTTGTGCATTGTATCTTTAGCCTCGCGAGGACTGACAGCAGCAGAGAAAAGATACACGATTACTGAGTTAGAGCTTTTAGGTATTGTTTTCAGTTTAGGGAAATTTAGAATGTATTTAGTAGGGGGGAAATTTGAGATCCATACAGATCACCATGCACTACTGTATATGAGGACTTGTAAACTCAGTTCTAACAGAGTTAGTAGGTGGATTCTTGCTCTGCAGGAATACGAATTCACAGTAAAATATATTAAAGGTAAAGATAACATTCTTGCAGACATGCTATCAAGGGACACTAATTTATGTAGGGATTATCCTGTGGTTAAAGCAGAGGACGGTATTTTAATATGTGCATGTGTGGACAGTAGCAACAGGGCATCGTTACAGACACTGAGAAAAATGCTAGTGGAGCAACGTGATGACGCTAAGTTAAAGGAGCCACTGGCTAGGTTGGAAATAGGTGAAGAAGAGTATGTGAAAGTAGGACGGTTCACGTACAAGATGCAGGATGGGCTTCTTGCAAGGAAATGTAGGAATAATCGGTGGGCAATATGTGTTCCTGCCACTTTGCGGGAGGAGCTAATTTGGTTCATTCATAGGGAATTAGGACACTTTGGTGCTGCCAAGGTCTTCTATGAAATTGGTCGTGACTTCATTTGGAGTAAAATGGGAAGGGACGTTAGGAGGATTTTAGCTAAGTGTGACACCTGTCAAAGGAGTAAATATCCAGTTAAATATTTAGTGGGGGAGAGATCTGCAGTTCTCACCAGTAGTCCCGGCGAACTACTGTGTGTGGATTTATTTGGCCCGATCGTTAAAGGACAGTACGGCTACGAGTACATTTTTATAGTTATTGACGCTTTTAGTAAGTATGTCAAGCTATATCCGCTAAGGAAAGCCACGGGACTAGCGTGTAGCCGTCTGATCATTAATAAGTATGTACCTGAGTTTGGCTTTCCTCTCAGGATACTATCTGACAGTGGACCACAGTTTACTGCAAAGAAATGGAGAACCAGTATGCAGGAAGCTGGTATAACACACGTTCATTCCTCTGTAAGGTACCCTCAGGGTAATTCTGCAGAGCGTCCATTAAGGGAAGTGGCTCGTCTTTTTCGGACTCTAGTGCATGACAAGCATGCGGCCTGGGTTGGACATCTTCCCAAGGTCGAGACTTGGCTGAATTCTGTCCAGCATGAGAGCACGAAATTGACGCCATACGAAGTTCACTTCGGAAAAAGACCACAAAATGAACTAGCGAGGGTGTTGGCATTAAATGAGGGTAAGCAACCGGGGATGGATTACATTGTCCAGTTGGCGAAACAGAATTGATCTAAGTCAGCACAAAAGAGAATTCGCCAACAAAAAGAAACTAAATTTGACCTATTCGAGCCGGGAGACAGAGTCTTACTTAGAGTGCCGAAACAGTCAAATATGCTAGAGAAAGTCATGTCCAAGTTCTTTTATCTCTACGAGGGCCCATTTATAGTTTCCAAACGTATTGGAAAAACAGCATATGTGCTGGAGAATAGTGAGGGAAACAGATTATACGGGACGTATAATATACATAGTCTACGAAAATATGTGTCATAAAGTGAGTGTGTTTAGCTGGCGAGCCAGCCTATAAAATGAGTAAGTGTGGTATTTGGTGCGTGGGAGGAGTTGGTCTTCCAGGCAGGCGTATCAGAAGTCACACAGGGGGGTAGTATGTAAGTAAATGAGAGTTTTAAAGGTACAGGGAAATATGACGGGATTGTCGGATGCTCTTGAGCACTAAAATGTCTCGATACACCAAGGCCAGAATTTGGTAGCGCTGGTGAATTCCCATTTGCCTCCAAGAGATGGGTGAGCGCTTGAACAGGGTATTTTTGCTTAAGGCGTCCACGAGGCAAAAGATGGGCCATCAGAAGGCGAGACAGTCCTTCATGAAACTCATACATATCAGCACACGTGATTTCTGTTTACGGCCTCGCCATGTAAGATTTGTAAGTGTGTAATTTAAGGTAATTTGTACAAAGGTATTATTTGTGTGAGGAGAAATGGTCTGTGTTGAGAACTAGTATTAAGTAGAATATGGTCTACGGGAACTTAACAAGACAGGGCGATTACGGCACAGAAATATTTGGTGTTATATGTAATGCGCATTTACTGTTTTTTTTTGTTTTTCAGAAGTCAATATTAATTTAATCTGCTTTAAAGAGAGATTAAGTATTATGGTCACGAGGCGCTGCCACAATAGTGTGATCGTGTGCTCTGTGATAAATGGGATTAATTTCACAATAAGGAAGGAACCTCCAGTGAAATTAGGAAGTTCTAGGGAGATATACATATATCAGAACACCTTGATGCATGTGATGTGACATCTCATATACATAGTGCTCACACAGTAATTATGTCTATTTCTCCAACATAGAGCAATTTGAGAGGCGGAAATATCCATGGAACCCTATTCTATATGTAAAACATTGGACTGGTTGCAAAGTGCAATCCATAGTGACAACAAACTTTGACGCAAAGTGCATGTAGAAAAATTATGAGTGTATATATCTGTAATTTAGGGTGATTTCATTTATGTAATATGTATTTTGGATGGGGTTTATTAACGTGTCTGGGATAATCGGATAATGGACCGTCGTCACGGTAAATCATCCGATGATCCGAGGCGAATATGTAACGTGTTTTTCGAGGGTTTTTTATGCAACTGGCATAAGTCAGTAGGAAGCCATTCTATATTTATTTACGCGGCAAATTGTTCAGCCAAGAGAATTTTTCATGTTAATTTATTATTATTATTAATTTATTATAATTATTATTAAGATATTTTCGGAGCATTTTATAAAAATTATAAGCATACAGATAGGTTTTCTATGTCTTAGAAAACGCTATCAAGCAAATTATTACGAACGACAATATCATAGAAAATTATCTGATTACGGAAATTTACGGAGTTTCGTCAGTTAGGGTATATCGAGAGACGTGACTCACTGGGAATTCAAGTACACGCTGAATCTTGTCGGGAAGCATGACGCAATCTTGGGTCGCATCGTCAATAAGAGGCGAATATATGGAACGGAATTCGACTTCTCCCTCTCGCGCGCCGAGTGTAATGAACCAGAGGAGGGGAAGTAGCGGCGTGCTCAGCCAATCAGTGGAGACAACGTAAGATGGAAGACGGTACCATGGTGGGGGAGCCAACGTGTGGATATATCGTTCGACGCGCCGTGAAACGAGAACAATCTGTGTAGTTCTTGCCGAGTGTGGTTATACGCGGGAGTCGCTCCGATGTTCCGTGGAGTGGAGGACTAACTTTTGTAAAACTTAACCAGTGTGGTTTTACGAGTGTTTGGGTCCGATGTACGGACCATACAATTATCTATTCTACCAGAATATCATCAAATATTTCGACGGAGATGACGACGTCCAGGAGACTGTGGGAAGCACACAGCATCATCAAGTACGAGGGAAATGCTTTGGCAATTTCCAGTGGTAAGCGCAAAATGACGTGGAAATACGCAATCTCTCATTTCTCTTTGTTTTACATTTCATATTTCAGTAACTTCATAGCTTGGAAATAAGAGTAAAATCAATTTATCAGACTCCGTTTTCACGTAATTTTCTATCGGTAATATTAAAATCGCAACGCTCCAATTTAAATTTTAAACTTATTATTATTATTAATTTTGCTATACTTGTTTTATATAATAAATTCATTTCTTTTACAATGCAATCTTTGCTTTCAGTAGGTAGCATTAGATATAGACCAATTCCTTCTCCTGATACAATTGTTTGTTGGGTTAATGATCACATCATACCACGATCTGAGTGAATAGATTCTTGAAGGTGTTCTACTAGAGCTAGACGTTGTTAAATACAAATTTAGATTTCAGCATTGCATTGAGGTCTTGGCGCCCATTAAAACAACATAGCTTAGGCAAAGGTAAACAATTACATTTATCACCCAACAGTTAGGGGCTAGCAAAACGTTTCAATGTTAGTTTCATTGCATACAAATTCTTGAGATATTAAATATTTATTAAGTTTTTTGTAGTTTATTTTATCCTTTTCTATTGGCCTATCATCACATATTGAGTTCCTGTTTATCTTTTTGTTTCTCATTTCACAGATGAGTAAATGGTGATCACTCAAATCATTATCAATATTATAGACATTACATATTTTGTCACAGTCGTTCACCAATACATGATCAATTAGAGTAGAGCTAGTTTGTGTTACACGAGTTGGATATTTTGTATTACATAAGACTAGACCGTATGATTTGACTAGGTTAATATAACTACTAGTATATCTGTCCCCAAATAATAGATCGATATTCATATCACCTAGTATTATAACAGGATTTGTTGAGTAAGAACTAGTAATTACTTCGAGATCAGTTAGAAAGTGTGGAATGTTGCTTTTATGAGGGTTATAAGCAGTGATTATATTGTATTCTTGATGGCCTTTTCTCACAGTAATGTGCAGTATGCTGTGGGTGGAATTTATTTCCTTTACAAGGGTACTGCTACATTTGTTTGAAATATACAAAGATACTCCCCCTCCAGTTTGCTTTCAAACTATGTGATATGCAACATATTTCTTAATATTGAAAAACATTTTTGTTTGTTCTGTTAACCAATTTTCTGAGATTGCTAGGACATCTACACCTTTGATTCTGTCTAACATTATTTGGATATCATCGAACTTGTTTTTTATGCTATGTGCATTTATGTGTACGCATTTTAGTGTACTGGTATCGGTTATTATCTGTTTACTGTCCTTAATTTTAAAATAATCGCTAAGTGTATTACAGTTACACTCGGTTAATTCTAGTGTATTATTATTTGCATTACCTAAAAAAATTAATTTCTGTAATTCTAGTTCCATATGGGATAATACTTAGTAGATATCTTACTATTACATAGATTTTAGTTT
Source organism: Meconema thalassinum (assembly GCA_946902985.2). Lineage (NCBI taxonomy): Eukaryota > Metazoa > Arthropoda > Insecta > Orthoptera > Tettigoniidae > Meconema > Meconema thalassinum. The sequence goes on along the minus strand of OX336400.1, from coordinate 81,634,727 downwards.
GAGAGGGCGAGTTCATCCAGTATTTCAGCACTTGATATAAGCTTTGAGGGTCCATTTTGATTTTTTCGAATGTATATTTTGCAGTCTCTGACCCAAGTTGCAAAGATTTTTCCCTGTTGTCTCAATTCACGGCACTTTTTGGCGATGGTTTCTTTTCTTGGAGTCAGGTGTTCATTGATATATATATTACCACCATCACTGTAACCAATTTCACTCGTCTTCAGGGTCTTCTTTTGTCTTCTGCTACTGAGAATCTCTTCCTTCTTCCACCTATTATTTAATTTCACAATTATCGGTTGAGGCCCAGGCTTTGTTGACGGGAGGCGGTGAGCTGCGTCTATGTTTGCCCTGGTGATTTCAACTCCTAACGTCTTGCCAATGTCCGAGATTTTGTGAAATACATCCTCCTCTCTTTCAGTGGGTATTCCATACACTATCAAGTTGTTCTTGCGCTGGTACTGTTTTAGTTCCTCCAATTCGTTGATAGCTCTAGATGCTGCCATTTCTGCGTCCTTGACGGGTTTTCTCTCTTTCTTCAGAGTTTCATTTTCCCGGTGGAGTTAATCATACTTTTCTGATAAGAAAGTTGCTAGTTTTCTTACCTCGTGGTTTTCTTCTCTCATCGCCGAAAGGGATTCCCTCAAGTTTCTGGGAGAAAGATGCCATAACCTCTTTGAGGTTAGGTTGCGGGAGGCAGTCTTCACGATTGCATGACCATTTGAAAGTATCATCTTTCCGGAATTGTTGGTACGTGTCTTCACTCATTTTCATGCATGTTACATGAAACCAGCGTCCACACTCACCATCACATCCTACAGCCTGCTGATTGTTCTTGATCTTTTTGTCGCGTGGAGCACAGTTGACCGTCATGATATTAAATGTTATATGACTTCTCTTTTAACAAGTTATGTATTGTATTTCTCTTACGTATTTTATCTACACTGTTCACACAATATTTAACACTTTAGTCACTCGCGTAATCCTCGGTAAACCTGCGTAATTTCTTAATTTTGCTTACGTTTAGAATATAAACCTTTTACATATCCACCATTAACAAACAAACTTTTGCTTCGATATGAAGCTGCCGTTTCCTATTACTTGATATTTTGATCCCAGGCGTGATCCACTGTACTTTTGAAGACTGTTTGATTTTAACATATGTGTATGGAAAGCATTCATCAAAAAGGTAAAGGAAATTATTCATAAAACTATTAAAATTATCATTTGTTGATGTTTTACAATCAAAGGTCCATTTTACTTTATTTAGTTTTCGAATGAAGTCAGTTTGATTCTGTTGATGAAAATTTCTCCTTCTTACGTTTTTGCAGTTAGCTGGTTTAATTTTTGAATACTTTGGTAGTGACAGAAATAGAGCATTGTGGTCAGAAAAGCCTATTTCAATATTTGCTGCCTTATTTGGTGAATAATTATAACTTGTAAGAATATTGTCAATGCAAGTTGCAGAGGTGGCTGTTATTCTTGTTGGTTCTCTGAAGTTAAATTCATAACCATAATTGCTGGCTAGTTCAGAGAAATGTCTGGTAATGCTATCATCTGAAAGATTATCTATGTTGAAGTATGCTGCGGACTTTCTTATTTTTACTTATTTTTTTCATTTTATCAAGTAATACATTAAGTTTGGATCTCGGCATGATGGGTTAAAATCACTGACTGGACTATTCATTATATTATCATGGAGATGCATGTGCAACAATTTCTTGTCAGACGTAATTTAAGAATGGCGAGGTGCATGAAACACAAAATCCCCTCCGTCCAATCTTAACTTGGCTGTGAATTTTGCGGAACGAAAAGTTCACAGACGAAATGAAGGAATTTGAGTTGCACTTTCAGGGAAACTCAACCACTCTTCTCTAAAGTTTTTAACTCAACACGACTCGACAGTTTGCTGCTGGCTGTATCTGGGGCAAAAAGCTCGTCCGCTAGCTAAGCTGTAACTGGGGTGACAGACTTGTCCCTAGCTAGCTCGTAAACTGTCGCCTCAGTAACCGAATGGAGATTGTTGGAAGAAATGAAAACGTAAAAACACTTATAGTAGGTGATGTATTGAAGATAGAGATATACTCTCCTGGGCTTTTTTGTAGAACTTTCCATGCTGAACAATTCTTACACTCGTGGTATATAGATATTTTTAACGGTTTGCCCAGCGTAAGCTTAAAAAGTGCACGGACGCCATTTTTTTCGACCTTTTCACTGAAATCGTTAGTGCTTGACTTCCTATGGTCATAAATAAATTATGTTGTACAGAAACCTTCCTTGCGATATCCTTTACAGAATGGTGAAAACCGCATCGAAATCCATTCAGTGGTTCTCGAGATTACCCGTAACATCCAAGAATCGGTGACTCTGTTTTATACTAAGCAGAGATTATATGCCAATCAGTATAATTTAATATAACATAATCCCCCTTCTGTCCAATCTTAAATTGACTGTGAATTTTGCGGAACGAAAAGTTTACAGGCGAAATGAGAGTTGCACTTCCAGGGAATGGCGAGGTGAATGAAACTCAAATCCCCCTTCCGTCCAATCTTAACTTGACTGTGTTTCACAGGTGAAATGAAGAAAACCCGAGTTGCACTTACAGGGAATCTCCAAACACAACCACCCTTCTCAGAAGTCTTAACTGAACACCACCCAACGGTTTGCTGCTGGCTGTATCTGGGGCAATAGGTTCGCCCGCTAGCTAGACTGTAACTGGGATGATAGACTCGCCCTTAGCTAGCTCGTAAACTGTCGTCTCAGTAGTTGAATGGGCATGGTTGGAAGAAATGAAAAAGTAAAAACACTTACAGTGGGCGATGTATTGAAGATAGACATATGCTTTCGCGGACCTTTTTGTCAAACTTTTCATGCTGAACAATTATTACACTCATAGTATTTAGATATTTTTAACGGTTTGCCCAGCGTAAGCTTACAAAGCGCTCGGACGCCAGGTGTTTTTTTCGACTTTTCCACTGAAATCGTTACTGCACAGCTTCCTTTGATCATAAATAAATTATTTTCTACAGACATCATCCTCGAGATATCCTTTACAGAATGGTGAATACCGCATCAAAATCCATCCAGTGGTTCTCGAGTTTACCCTTAACATCCAAGAATCGGGGACTTCGTTTTATACCATGTAGAGATGCTCTTTAAGTTCCAACATTATGGTTATGAAGATCAGCAGATTTAACAACGAAGACGTCAAATATACCAATGTCAAAGGAATAATTATTCCGAAATATCATCATTTTTTTTTTTTTTTTTTCAGTAGTATAGATCACTCCTGCAACACTCACAAGCGACCGATAGTGACAAATGAGCATTTAAATGAAAGAGAATAGACATTAGCAGTGACGAATTGCACTCTAATTTAATAAATATCTATAATTTCTTTAAAAAGTGACTTAAAAATGTACGAAGTGTGCGATTTGCAGATACTGTTGCTATTGGAAAATATGCTGCATAATTGCTGTCCACTTCACATTTTGGCCGTTGTGACGCGTGTTTCATGTCATTTTAACATTCTGAGGTCATTCCTTTATCATTTTGCATGGATTTCAGAAAGAGTAAATCAAACGAATGAGCACTCAAATCGTATAATTTCATAAAGATCGAATAACCGGCGAGTGTTACAGCTCAGCTGTCAATCAATGGACTCAGAACACAAATGACATTAGCAGTGATGAATTGCATTCATAAATATCAATTTTTTGCCCATTTTCATTTATGAAAAAATAGGCTTATGAGATCACCTTTTGTCCGTGTGTCTGTCTGTGTGTGCGTATGTGTGTGATTTGTGTGTGTCCCCCCCCCCCCCTTCCCCCTAATAAAATCTAAATGGCTGGAGCGTTTTCAATGAAACTCGGTAAGTCAAATGAAGTTGATGACCCCGACCGTGTCCTTTAAATTTTGTTACGCCTCACCAATCCAACATGGCGTCTGTGCGAAATATTTCACCAGCATTCAATATCTCCGAAACTATTACCGATATCACCCTGGAATTTGTACGGTGATAAAGGGAACTACTAGAAGTTCACCTATGTGACTTTTGAAAACCTGGTAACTACAAAACCAACATGGCGGCCAAGCGAAGTTGCAACTTTTAAATAGACATTTCTCGCGATTTAACCAACCAAACGCAATGGAACTTGGTACAGTATATGTTTATGCAAATTGTAATGCACCGACATCTAACTTCGTTCAATTGTTTACATAACCTCAAGATGGCGGCTGTGCGAAATATTTCACCGGCATGACTATATGGCCTATACATAAAACAATCCAACATGGCGACCATCCAAAATATTTAGACGGTTCTCAATATCTACGAATCTATTACAGCTATCAAACTGAATTTCTTTTATGTACATAATTCACCTATAGGACTTTCAATAACCTGGTGATCACAAACCCAACATGGCGGCAATAAGTTTGTAAACCGATATGGAATGTACACATGTCACTGTTGGCTTTATAACCTTAGTTTCTGATCACCCCTCGTATATTTGGATCTGATGATGTTTGCTTGACAAATTCTTGTTTCATTTGAGGGGCTGGACATTGTGGTCATTTAACCCTGTGTACTTGGGTGTGTGTGTATATGGTATAATGTATGGAATTTGTCTGATAACCAGTATTATTGTGGCATCTGTAGTAGAGTGTGTATTTGTAAATCAGGAGAGAATTGGGAAGGAGGCAGCTGAGGCCTTAAGTTAGGAATCATCCCGGCATTCGCCTGGAAGAGAAGTGGGGTAACCATGGAAAACAACTTCCAGGATGGTTGGCTGAGGTGGGAATCGAACCCACCTCTTGTTAGTTTTGTGTCACTAGACTGTGTGTACCTCGTTCCAGCCCTTCTTGGCAGAGCCGGGAATCGAACCTGGACCTATGGGGCGATAGCCAAGAATGCTAGCCCCTAGTCAAGACAAATTGTACACACACCCCCGAGTACTCAGGGTCTTTTTGTTTGTCGTGTGGCCACCTGGGAGGATGAGTGCGGATCTTTCAAGTCGACGCCCGTGGGTGACCTGCGCGCTGGGATAAGAGATGGAATGATGAAGATGAATGCAACTAGGCAAGGATGTGGAGGAAGCGAGCCGTGGCCTGTCAGAAGGTACTGTCCTAGCATTTGCTTGGTGTTGAAAATGGGAAACCACGCAAAACCATTTCAAGGATGGCTGACGGTGGGGCTCGAACCCACGCGTCTACTGAGTCAGCAGAGAGCTTGGCCCTATCACCTAATGCTGCACTTAAGCGAGCGTAGTCACTGCTGTCGGTACTCGGGACTAAATGACCTCGATGTTTAAGCCCCTCAAAAGAAACAACTTCTTCTTAGTGTTGTGTGGATTCACAGTCTCCATTTTCTTCAGTCTTGAGCAATGTCTTGATGAAGATTTAAATAATTGAGTAATAAGGAAATTTTTGAAAAGCACTGTATTAATGATTGAATGATGTAATTACTGTGGTGTTGTTTTTATTTCAGTTTTCTACAGCTTCAGTATCTTCATGGCTATCAGCTACTACCATTCCCTTCTTGAGAACGAGGCTTGAATGTCCGGTCGTTGGCCAACTGCTGCCAATGCTCTCATTGTTTGCGCTGTTCGAGCAGATGGAACTGATCGATGACGGACTTCTGTGAACCAGCCACTGGACACCACCTCAGTCAGATATGTGAGGACAAGAGATATGTATTTAGATAAAATGTTCAATGGATATCTCGGTGGTCAACACTTTCGGTGGTGGTGGTGGTGGCGGTCGTTAAATAAACCGAATTTCTTACTGTGCTTTGTTGTGAAATGACCTAATGAATTGAACGTATGTGTTATACTGTTATAAAAACAAATATTTATGATTCATCTCTGCGAATGATCGCGAATTTGTCTCGATGTTGCTGTAAAGAACAAAATGTTCTGAATATTCATAAAATATGTGTGAAATGTAATATTTCCTGTGTAGGCTAGAAGTCTCCCAAGTTGACCTTCTTTATTGCAAAGATATGTTCTGGTTATTAGAATAATTATTGTGACATATCCTTTGTTCTCTTTCGGAGTAAAGGGTTGCAACATAGGTCCTCCTTAGTCTCCTTCTTATGATCCAACATCCAACTTTCGTGACCATTTTAGCACTAAAATCATCATCTTCTATATGGCTGGTTTCTCTTTGCAGCAGTTTTAGTAATAATGGTTTCTCATGAATGCATAGTCCCCAAAGAACGTGCGCTACCTATGGTTACTTGATGATTGAGTTTGTCGCTACTTCCTGAAACTGATAATAGTACTTCTTTTGAGGTTCCTTCAGGTTATAACCAGAATCCCTCCTCCTTTCTCAACCGGGCTTGGGACTGGCTATTTGGCTAAAAGACACTCCAAGTGCACAATACCCTTAAAATTTACTGAGAATAATTTCTTCATGTATGTATGTAGGTATGTATTAATACAGCCCCTACAGTGCTTTTACACAACTCAAGTTGGTAACAATTCAAAACTATTGAAGAATTAGAAAACTTAAGGGATGATATGTTTCGTTCCCCCTTAAAACCTCAATAACTAACTACAGTAACTCAAGCAAGCATTATTCAATAGTACATAATATATATACGACGTCGGTTAGAAAATTATCCGACCTTTGGCCGGGGGAAAAAAAAAGAACTGGTATACCTGGAGCGTTGGAAACCTTATCACCCTCAAAGTAGTCTCCTTGGGACTCCACACATTTCTCCCAGCGGTGCCGCCATTGTTGGAAGCAATCCGAGAAACCAATTTTTGGAATGTGAGTTTAGCTCGGCTGTCGTTGCTGCAATAATGTACTCTCTTGTCTGAAATCACATTCCTTTCAATGGCCCCTTGGGTTTGGGGAACACCCAGAAGTCGCAGGGGGCCATATCAGGAGAATAAGGAGTCTGGGTTTTCACTAAAAAGTCTGAATCGAGCGCTCCACCGTCTGCAGTTTCAGCACGAATATTCGCCGCCACTCTCTTTGTGGCCAAATCTTCGCTCACAATGGTCCTGCATCACCACAGCGTTCCTTTGGCAATTTATTTATTGATCTATTTATCGTATGACTTTTAGTGCCGGGAGTGTCCGAGGACATGTTCGGCTCGCCTGAGTCTGTAGCTACTTTCAGCGGACACCCTTAGGGTGAGCTACAAATTCCGTTCAATTTCAAGTAGTTCCAACTTATGCTACCAGATCAATGATACCTAGTGCTGAAGGATGGAACTTTGATAGAGCGTTCCTACGAAATCTAACCCAACAATTTAGCTTCACACAAGTTCAGTCTGTGGAAGGATCTTTTACACGCCATAAATCTAATGACATGGGACCGCCGGCTTTACTTCCCCTCCGAAGGAAGGCATACTGAAGGATTTTTAACACTCTTAAAAAATTCGACCTCTACAGTTCTTGTCTTCAACACTTCCTTCCATAACTAAGCTTGCTATTCCTGGGTGTCTTAGTATGCGACCTACCAACCTATCTCTTCTCTACATTAGCAATAGCCAAAAACATCTCTCCTCTCCCACTTGTCTTAATACCTCTTCGTTTGTAACCCTATCTACCCATCTGATCTTCATCATTCTTCTGTAACACCACATTTCAAATGCGTCAATTCTCCTCTTTTCTGTTGCACCAATAGTCCAAGTTTCACTTCCGTAGAGCGCCACGCTCCATACAAAGGCTTACAAAAATGCCTTCCTAATACCTAACTCTATATTCGATGTCAACAGATTCTTTTTTTTTGTAGAAATGCTTTCCTTGCCTGAGCCAACCTACTTTTTATATCCTCTTTGCTTGGTCCATCACTGGTTATTTTGCTTCCTAAGTAACAGAAGTCTCCTACTTCCTTCAGCTTTTCACCAGCCAATTTGATGTCCATAGAGGTTTCTGATTTATTTCGGCTGCATTCCAGTATTTATGTTTTACATTTATTAATTTTCATCATGAATTCTTTCCGTGGGAAGATAAAAGGAAGAAAAGAGCCACCACCCAACACTAGATTTTTGTGTTTTTAGTGCTCTCCTTAAAGGGGAATACCCTATACGGACTTCGTGCGCACACAGTATACCTATACCTATAGATTGCGATATATTGCACTACAAAATTCCCTTAGACACTTTTGTTTTCAAAACTTACCGTAAGTATATATGTTAGAGTCGAAGCTGAAGCCATTCCATCTGAGTTGAATGATCTGAGACGCCTGAAGAGGAAAACAAATAATTAGATTTTTACGTTACTGAAGCAATGACCGACAGACGATGGACACAGGCAAATGTGGTAACAAGACTTCCATCGCATAATTTGTAAATACTTACGATTTCATGAACCAAACAATGACTGCGTGTGTACTTTATGTATTACTAGCAGGTACCCACGGCTTCGCTCGCGTCATAGTCGTGTCATACTGTTATTCAATGAAATGCAGGTTTAACCCCGTTAACACCCCTTTAGAACCTGGATATTCAAAAATCCCTCCTTAGTAGACGTTTTCGACACTCAACAAACATATCCCCAAAATATCATTCTTCTAACTTTAATAGTTTTGGTTGGTCAATGAGAATGAGTATCCAAAAATCCTTCCTTAGTGGACGTTTTTCTTCCAGAATTTCACCCCACCCGATGGGCCCCTTAAATTGGATCTATGAAAAAACGGTCGAACACCTATTTATTTAATTATTTATTTATTTTTTATTAAGCTGATTGTTTTCCTCTGAGTTTCAAACTCCTCGCCTATATCGTTTAAGAGATGCATGATCCATTAGGAATCCTTAAACCCCCACTTTTCACCCCTTTCACTCATAATATACACCACATCGAAAAACCATTAGACATATGTCAGCTTATTTTTAATGATTAGTTTATATGCTAAGTATCACATCCCCAAATGAAACCACTCGTGAGATATTGTTATTCAATGACATGCACGTTCAACTCCTTAAAACCCCTTTAGAACCTGAATATCCAAAAATCTTTCCTTAGTGCACGTTTTCGACATACAACAAACATAAACCCAACATTTCATGTTTCTAACTTCAATAATTTTGGCTGGGCGATGATGAGTGAGTGAGTCAGTCAGGACATTTTCTTCCATTTATTTTTGTGAATTTCACCCCTCCCCATGAACCCCTTAAATGGGATTTATGAAAAAAACGGTCGAACACCTATTTACTTATTTTTTAAGCTGATTTCCCCCCCTGAGTTTCATACTTCATGCATCTGTCTTTTAAGAGATACTTGCTCCATTAGGAATCCTTCAACCCCCACTTTTCACCCATACACCTCATAATATACACTACATCCAAAAACCCTCAGACATGTGTCGTCTTATTCTTAATGATGAGTTTATATGCCGAGTATCGCATCCCCCAAGGAATCCAATCGGGAGATATTGTTGTTCAATTAAATACTTGTCTACCCCCTTAACACCCCTTTAGAACCTGAATATCCAAAAATCCTTCCTTAGTGGACGTTTTCGACATACAACGAACATACCGTAACCCCAAAATTTCATGTTTCTAACTTCAATAATTTTGGCTGGGCGATGATGAGTGAGTGAGTGAGTAAGTCAGGACATTTTCTTTCATTTATTTTCCAGAATTTCACTCCTCTCATGAACCCCTTAAATTGGATTTATGAAAAAAAAAAAAAAGGTCCAACACCTATTTACTTATTTTTAAGCTGTTCTTCCCCTCTGAGTTTGATGAGTGAGTGAGTTAATCAGTTAGAAAACTTTCTTTCCTGGTTTTTTTTTTCTTCCTGAATTGCACCCCTCTCCAAGGGCCCCTTAAATTGGATTCATGAAAAAACGGTCGATCACCTATTTACTCATATTTTAAGCTGTTTTTTTTTTTTCCGCTGAATTTCAAAATTCTTGTCTATGTCGTTTAAGAGATACACGCTCCGTTAAGAATCCTTCAACCCCCAATTTTCACCCCTTTCACCTCATAATATAAACCACATCGATAAACCCTTAGACATATGTCTGCTTATTTTTAATATTTAGTTTATATGCCGAATATCACATCCTTCAAGAAACAACTCGTGAGATATCGTTATTCAATGAATTGCACGTTTACCCCCTAAACACCTCTTACGAACCCGAATAAACAAAAATCCTTCCTTAGTTGACTGTTTCGACATACAGCGAAAATATTCCCAAAATTTAATGTTTCCAACTTCAACAGTTTTTGCTGGGCGATGATGAGTGAGTCAGTCGAGTCATTTTCTTTCAATTATTTTTACCAGAATATTACGCCCAGCCCATGGGCCCCTTAAATTGGATTTATTAAAAAAGCTCGAACACCTATTAACTTATTTTTAAGCTGTCTTTTTCCTCTGAGTTTCATGAATGAGTGAGTTAGCCAGTCAGTTAGGACACTTTCTCTCCTTTTTTCCCCCCAGAATTTCACCGCACCCCATTGGCCCCTTAAATTGAAGTTATGAAAAAAATGGTCGAACACCGATTTACCTATTTTTAAGCTGTTTTTTTCTGCTGAGTTTCAAACTTCTCGCCTATGTCGTTTAAGAGATACACGCTCCGTTAGAAATCCTTCAACCCCAACTTTACACCCCATTCACCACCGACAGTAGTGGCTACGTGGGCTAAAGCGCTGCGTTAGGTCAAGGGGCCAAGCTCTCTGCTGACTCGGTAGACGCGTGGGTTCGAGCCCCACCGTCGGCTGTCCTTGAAATGGTTTTCCGTGGTTTCCCATTTTCAACACCAGGCAAATGCTGGGACAGTACCTTCTGACAGGCCACGGCCGCTTCCTTCCACATCCTTGCCCAGTTTCATTCATCTTCATCCATTCCATCTCTCATCCCGACGCGCAGGTCGCCCACGGGCGTCGACTAGAAAGACCTGCACTCGGCCTCTCAGGAGGCTACACGACAAAAAAAAAAAACTTTCACCTTATAATATACACCATATCGAAAAACCCTTAGACACATGTCTGCTTATTTTTAATGATTAGTTTATATGCCGAGTATCACATCTACAAATGAAACCACTCGTGAGATATTGTTATTCAATAAAATGCAGGTTTAACCCCCTTAAGACACCTTTAGAACCTGAATATCCAAAAATCCTCCCTTAGTGTACGGTTTTGACATACAACGAACATATCCCCAAAATGTCATCTTTATAACTTCAATAATTTTGGCTGGGCGATGATGAGTGAGTGAGTCAGGACATTTCCATTCATTTTTTTTTCCAGAATTTCACCCCTCCCCATGAACCCTTAAATTTGATTTATGAAAAAAAAAACCTGTCGAACACTTATTTACTTATTTTTAAGCAGTTTTCTCTCCCTGAGTTTGAAGAGTGAGTGAGTCAGTCAATCAGTTAGGACACTTTCTTTACTGTCCCCCTCCCCCCCCCCCCCCCAGAATTTCACCCCTCCCCATGGGCCCCTTAAATTGGATTTATGAAAAAAAAACGGTCGAACATCTATTTACTTATCTTTTAAGCTGATTTTTTTCCGCTGAGTTTCAAACTCCTCACCTATATCGTTTAAGAGATTCACGCTCCGTCAAGAATCCTTCAACCCCCACTTTTCACCCCTTTCACCTCATAATATACACCACATCGAAAAACCCTCAGACACGTGTCTTCTTATTTTTAATGATGAGTTTATATGCCGAGTATCACATTCCCCAATGATACCAAGCGGGAGTTATTGTTATTCAATGAAATGCAGGTTTAACCTCCTTAAGACCCCTTCAAAACCTGAATATCCGAAAATCCTCCCTTAGTGGACGGTTTTGACATACAATGATCATACCCCCAAAATGTCATGTTTCTAACTTCAATAATTTTGGCTGGGCGATGGTGAGCGAGTCAGAATTTTTTCTTTCAATTTTCTTTTTTCAGAATTTCACCCCTCCCCATGAACCCCTTAAATTGGGTTTATGAAAAAAACTGTCGAACACCTATTTACTTATTTTTAAGCAGTTTTTTTTCCTGAGATTGATGAGTGAGTCTGTCAGTCAATCAGTTAGGACACTTTCTTTCCTGTTTTCCCCCCAGAATTTAGCCCCCCCTCCCATTGGCCCCTTAAATTGGATTTATGTAAAAACGGTCAAACACCTATTTACTTATTTTTTCTGCTGATTTTTTTCTGCCGAGTTTCAAACTTCTCGCCTATGTCGTTTAAGAGATACACTCTCCGTTATGAATCCTTCAACCCCAACTTTTCACCCCATTCACGTCATAATATGCACCACATCGAAAAACCCTCAGACACGTGTCTTCTTATTTTTGATGATGAGTTTATATGCGAGTATCACATCCCTCAATGAAACCAAGCCGGAGATATTGTTATTCAATGAAATGCAGGTGTACCCCCTTAACACCCCTTTAGAACCTGAATATCCAAAAGTCCTTCCTTAGGGGGCGTTTTCGACTTACAATGAACATATCCCCAAAATTTCTTGTTTCTAACTTTAATAGTTTTGGCTGGGCGATGATGAGTCAATCAGTCAGTCAGTCAGGACACTTGATTTTATATAAGAGATTTGCTTTGACTTTCCAATAATTTTTCTTGACCTTAACTATCAAGTGATATGTGCATACTTGGTTAATGATGATGATAATTGTTGTTTTAAGGGGCCTAACATCTAGGTTATCGGCCCCTAATGGTCTGGGTGATAGCAAAAATGACAATGAAATGGAAATAATAATGAAAATTAAGTGAGACTGAAAATACAAAAGTGAACTCAGATTGAAACGACTCACAAAATGGAGAGTGGTAATACTTACAAAAGGGAATTTAGAAGGAAAATACTCACAAAAGGAATAGATTGAGAATGCGCACAAAATTTAGTGTAGGTTCAAAATACGTACAATATGCAATGTAGAGTCGAAATACTTACAAAATGCAATTGAAATTCAAAATACTTACAAAATGCAAATGAGATTGAAATTGAAAATATACAATGCAATTCAAAAACTCCCATTTCAGATCCAAAATACTCACAAAGTTCAATTGAAATTGAAAATGCTTACAAAATGGAATTGAAATGAAAATGCTTACAGAATGCATGGTAGATTCAATTTACTCATTTGGATGGACAATCCTTACAAAATGCAATTTAGATTGAAAATACTAACAAAATGTAATTTAGATTCAAAATACTTGCATAAATTGGTTTATACAATTTTCATAAGAAAATATGCATTGTCCGTTGAGCCATAATATATTTAAACACAAATAGTGCTAAATGTTCCGGCATAACTCAACAAGATGACAGTGTTTCGCCCTGGTGTGCTATTGGGCTCTTCAGTTGGTTAAAGCACACCTCACCAAGACACTGTCTAGTGCACACTGGGAAGGCCATTGCAAGACGTATTTGATACATGTGTATCCGCGTCACGAGCAAGCCAGTGCACTATGGGAGTCGAAACTCCATTCCAAAGCAATTATAACCTTACCTTGGCATTGAATATACAATTTTCATAAGAAAATATGCATTGTCCGTTGAGCCATAATATATTTAAACACAAATAGTGCTAAATGTTCTGGCATAACTCAACAAGATGACAGTGTTTCGCATAGTGCACTGGCTTGCTCATGACGCGGATACACATGTATCAAATACGTCTTGCAATGGGCCTTCCCAGTGTGCACTAGACAGTGTCTTGGTGAGGTGTGCTTTAACCAACTGAAGAGCCCAATAGCACACCGAGGCGAAACACTGTCATCTTGTTGAGTTATGCCGGAACATTTAGCACTACCTTGTCTCTACCGTCCTATTTTGATACCACCTCCTAAAGGCTCTATTCTTTTCCCTTACTATATCTTTGTCTTCTCATTCCACCATGGTGTTTCCTTCCACCTCTTCTTACTACTTGTCCTCCCACATACTGCTTCTGCTGCACCTACTAGTGTCTTCTTAAATCCAGCCCATTCCTCTTCCATCCCTCTTTCTTCATCTGTTGGAATTCCTTTACCATTTTGAGGTACTCGACCCTTCTATCCCCTTCTTTCAGTTTCCATATCCTTATACATCTTTCTTGGTTCTCAGTCCCTTTCTTCTCCTTGAAAATACTCGCAAAATGCAATTTAGATCGAAAAAACTTACAAAATGCAATGTAGATTGAAAATACCTACAAAATGGAGTGTATATGCAAAAAATTGGCTAAAGGGAATTTAGAGACACGGGGAGCCAATTAACAAAAACAGTGCGGGAATCTTAAAGAGAAAAGGAAGAGGTCTGACCCCTCGAAGAAGGAGGGATCAGGAAAGATTAAACAAATGCCAATTAAGGCAGGAAAGTGAAAGACTCCTTAGGCCTCGGATACCCAAATACCGTCGGTGTCGGAAAAGAACAAGAGTTGACCAAGGGAGGTCAACAGGAAATAGGATGGAGAAGAGTCCGGCACGAGTAAGTGGAAGCAATGCCGAACTCAGCTGGGGTCCCGTGGTCGCCAACCCACGTCCCACTAGACGTGAGCCCCTGGGGGTGCTTGGTTAATGAATTTATATCGACGATATACACTTTATGTTGGCCAAAACGCAAGTATCATAAAATAAAAAAACAAATAGTATGGATTGTTATCAAGTTATTTGGAGGTTAGAAGAAGCTATACCGATGCACTTTACTTTACTCCACCTGGAAGATAGATTTTAATAAGAAGATAGTTTTTGCAAGTTAATTGATGATTACTACTTCAATGTTAAGTATGCTTGAATATTAGTTGCTATTATAGAATTTTTTACACACATTGTGTTGCCAGTGGATCAGATAAATCTACAGAGTGAAGAATCATCTTGAATTTTCGACTGATTTTTTATATTATTTATTTACGTTAATTATCGAAAATTCTTCCAATTTTTACGACGATTTACATGCCAATAATAATATTGTATGACCTCAGGTGCCGGGTGCATGCTTTGTTATTTGCACAGAGGGCAGCTTGTATGTCGTATTTTGTTGTTCCTTGAAGCACTATGAAAGTCAAGGAGATTAGATATCTAAGCTCTCTGACACTATAGCGCTTTCTAGTAGAGTAATGAGGAACTTTGTGTTGGCGGAAACTCCCGAGATTAATTTTACCATTATGAACATGGCCTACTGAATTCAAATGGGTTCTTTAACATGTCAACATCGTATAATATGCGTAGGGTTGCCAAACGTTCCATTTTACACGGAACAATTTCGTTTTTTTGTTGTTGTTTTGTTCCGTGTTCCGTTTTAATCTTTAACGGAACGCCTAATATTCCGTTGTTTGGTTAATTTGATAATTATATTCAATTTCGCACTAATGTCCAAATGCCCCGCTTCAGAATTGATTGTAATATCTAGCTTGTTTTCTGGCGATACAGGTGCAAGTATGAAAGAGAAAATGATTTCTATGTCTGTGTCAGATAGATGGGTACACGTTGTAGATTTATTAGGGGCAACAAAATTAAGAAATATCTTAGTCCTTGTGAAGTTAATACTCAGAATCTTCCTCCTCCAATGATTTTTCGGAGAGTGTTTTTTCTGTCACGAATATCAAATGGAGAGATGATAGAAACAGAAGCTCCATTAGTTTGATAAAACAAAAATTGTTCACATATTATAATTATGACGAAAATTGTAGTGAATTTTATCAGAAGGTACTTACAAATAAAAAAATCCTTGCAAAGGGTTGTTCAAATGAAAAGTTGCTGGTGTTCTAGGCCTATCCTATGATATGTCAGCAATATCTGGTTTTAATTTTGTGTATTTGATTATTTAATTCATATGTGTATTATTTATTACAACATTTCACAACCTTGATAAAAATATGTTTTGGGACGTGTGTTCTTGAAATCTGGCAACCCTAGACATGCGTATCGTTATTTTTGCTGCCTTTCAAAAATAACTTACCACGGCCAGGAGCGAACCTGCAAGCTCGGGGTTAGTAATCCGACACGATAACCACTCACCCACCGTGGCAATCTGATTTACATGCCTTCTCACATACATTCGAAAAAATAAGTATCCTATTAATATATTTATATATACTAATAGAATATCAACATAGTATTTCAAAGTAGTTTGTCTAATTGCATATCAGTTCATATATTTACAAGTTTATCCTTAATTTAAATTAACATTGTTTGTAAGAATGTCCCTCAAAACAGCAAAAGGGTCATATATAGGACATACTACGCTGCAATCCTGACGTATGCCTCAGAGATCTGGGTTATGAAAGGAAGGGAGCAAAGCAGAATACAGGCTAGTAAGATGAAATTCTTGAGAAGCAGTATTGAAGTGACAAAGGTGGACAGGTTATGAAATGAGAAGATCAGAGAATTAGTCAAGGAGGGAGCATTACAGGATAGGATAGAGGAATCAAATCTTTGAAGGTTAATATCGAGATGAAACGAGCCCTGAAAAATTACTTCCAAGTACTGTACTTCAATTTTTCTCAGAAAGTTGGAGCATGATCCTCACTTTCAGTTATAATGACTCCTGAAACATGTTCTGGCTTTGGTGCTTGGCAAATTATATACCTCCACTCATCAGTTTCAGGCTAGCTGCGTGGCTCAGCGGTAACGTTCTTGCTTGCTGTGCCCAAGGGTGCAGGATCGAATCTTGGCGCAGCCAGTTGGCATTTGAGTGTGCGCAAATGCGAGGGAGCCGTGTCAGTAGATTTACTGGCACGTTAATGATCCCCTTCGGGGCAAAATTCTGGCACCCCGGCGTCTCTAAAAGCTGCAAATGCTAAAAGGGACGTAAAGCAATAACATTATTATCTTGTTTCATGTCTGCCTTGTCTAATGTGTTGCTATTAATTATCGTTTTAGGTTGTCTTTATTATTATGCTTTTTTTCCAACATGTAAATGCTGTATAATGTAAAATGAGAACAATTGTATATGTTTTGTATTGTAACTGGAGTACTTACACTCTGGTATGGTAAATAAACCAATCAAAAATCAAATTTGTGTTCTGTGGTGGAAGAGTCCTGTTTATTATTGACAGCTGTCTAAATAGATCCAGCATGCAAGAAAAAAGAAAGACTATGCTGTAATTAACAGAGCATAAGTTTGAGTAAGTAATTATGAACCAACGGCTATTAGAGTTAAGAATATCAATACAGTCCAACTTCGATATCTCGAAGTGCTTTCGGAGATAGAAATAACTTCGAGTTATCGAAAATTCAAGATACAGAAATACAAGAAGAAAAGGGGTTCTATTATCATAAATAGGGGGTTCGGTGGCGAAGTCGGTAGCATACGATGCCCAAGAACCCGTCCGAAGTCATCGTATTTTTCGTCATCATCAGCTTCTAAAGGCTAAAAGCCTTGTCGTTGCAAACATTTCTTACGGTCTTCAGCAGTTCTCTTCATATGGGCATACGAGTCACATTCCATTACCTTGACAATGTTCTTGAGATACGATTGTCTTGGTCGTCCCCTTGTTTTTCCCCCCCCAAATTTGTTCCTTCAAAGATTACCTGGAAGAGAGTGTCATGTCTGAGTATGTGTCCCATGAATTTTGCTTTCCTTTTCTTGATGAAGTTCAACAGGCATCGATTCTCTTGAATTTGGTTTAGAACAAGCTCATTTGTCTATCAGATTTTTAAGAACGTTAAAAACCTTCAGTATGCCTTCCTTCAGAGGGGAAGTAAAGCTGGCGGGCCCATGTCATAGATTTATGGCATGTGAAAGAACCTACCACTACAATTGGTGTGTGTAGCTCAGCTCCAGAGATCAAATAGGATGTTTGTAGGTGACTAATGGTCGCTCTTATCTTAATGGGCCGCACTCCCTCACGATATCATTGTAATGGTCGCCTCATATTATCGCTTAATGTACACGCACCTGCCTTTCATTGAGGCTATCTCCTGCTATTCCACATGAGTCTACGGTGTCTTCGGTCCGACGTTCTTCCTGACGTTAGAAGAGCGTGTGAAGAAGTTATGAAAGGGTTTGGAAGGCGGCTTCGGTGACGTAGTTGGTAGCATGCTGAGCTTCTAGGCCTATGCCCAAAGTCGTGGGTTCAAACCTGGCCGAAGTCGTTGGATTTTTTAATAGCGTTAAAAATCTCTCAGGATGCCTTCCTTCCGAGGGGAAGTAAAGCCGGCGGTCCCATGTCATAGATTAATGGTATGATAATGAACCTTCCACTAATTACACTTGTGTGGAGCTAAATTGTGGGTTATATTTGACTAACGCTCTTAGGTTCCAACGTTCGTCGCCAGGAGCCAACTGCGGTGAAACATACATAAAATGAAATACCTTGCCTAAAAATAATTAAATCCTACACAAATATTTAGTGTAAATATTGTATTTCTCATAATGAACAGCACAGTATTGTTTAATATGATACCATTATAAACCATAAACCAACACCATAATAAAGAAGGATTAAGACTCTAGTAACAATACTGATTGGAGAATTTCGTTCACTCGAATAGTTTGAAAAAATTATTAGTTGTAGATTTCTTTTGAAAGGAAAAATTAAATGCATCAACTACGTGTTTCTGAGGTATTGTTCCACCACTGCCAGACCCTTGACCAGCATCTCCACTGGGAGCTGCGTCTCCTCCTCCAAACAGACTCATGAAGGAGCTTTGATTCTGAGACCGTCCAAAATTGAAGATTCCACCTAAGAATAAATAAAACAGGGTTAGGCGATGTAGTTTTTGGAATGTTTTGAGAATTTTAAGGATTCTAAAATCTCTAGCTATGGTCACTGGCAGGGTCCTACTGGAAAGTGATTAACATTTTGATGGCTTAGTGCACATGTGTTGAATATATAACCTGAATTTTGGGAGGCTTTCCTTTATTGTGTAAAAGTGTGATAAATGAAAACAGCAAGTTAATAAGCCGTTTTGAGATGGCTTAATGTTATATTCACTAATGGGTCAGATGCACAAACCAAAATTGTGTATTAAATTGGAGGGAAATTGAACTTACAACATGTGTACATTAAGCCATTATGCTGAACTGCTATGCCCAAAATCACTGGTTCATACCCGGCCGAAGTTCTCGGCTTTTCAAGAATGCTAAAATCCTTCAGTATGCCTGCCTTCAGAGCGGAAAAGAAGGGGAAGTAAAGCCGGCGGGCCCATATCATAGATTCATGGCTCGTAAAAGAACCTACCATTGCAATTGGAAGTGGGTAGCAAAATTTGTAGGTTATATTTGGTCCAGTTAGAAACGCTTTATCAAGTTCCAATGTTCGCCGGTAGGTGTTAGTGATGGTAGCATCTTGTAGCCAAAGTTGGAACTACTTGAAATTGAAGTTGTTGGGAGCCCTCGTGAGTTCAATAAAAAATACCTTTTGTGTGCAGGTCTGACTGGCACAATACCCAGCTGTGGCCATTGGCTGCAATTCATATATAATTAAGCCATTGTTATTTTCTTCCATAAAATGTATCACCCTTTAACAGCCATGGAGTTGAATGATGGAGCTCATGTTACTATTAGACTAGATCTAAATGAACCACCTGAATGATTCTATGAATGAAATTAACTTTGCTCAGTTTATTTTTGAGTCAGCAAATAATATATGCTTTGTCAATTTACCATTTTAAAACTAGTTTAACCAGTTTTAGAGGCAGATGCCCTCACTGTTCCATCCCTTAAAACAACAACAATCAATTCACCAGTTTAACTAGAACCAGGAACTAGGGCATTTTTATATGCATGCACACATTTATTGATCACTTAACAGCAAAGGAACTTCTCAGATTAACAGAGGGATATGCACTGGAATGAAATGAAACTAAAAAGGAACAAAATTCAGAGGTTTCGATAAACAATATTCCGGAATTAAATTATGTGAAAAGGAATTAAATTATAAGTATGGTAATAGGAAGAAGTATTAAAGGGAACAAAATGATATTGAAATGCAAATAGCTTAATGAAACTTGGAGTGTTATTAAATCTGGAGTGTAATATGAGGAATGAAAATCGATTAGCGAAATGTATACAAAAGACAATTTTGTGAATTAAAAGGAATGATATTCAGAGTTAAATTAAATCTGGAATTAAATAAATCATGAAATGTGGAGCGAAATTAAATATGGAATTAAAGTAAAATATCAAACTCGGAGTGAAATTATATTTGGAGTGAACTTCGAGGGTTAAAATGTGAAGAATAAGAAGCCGTTCAGAATAAAAACGAACTAAATACATGGTGTGAAATAAAATCTTGAACTTGGAATGAAATTAAACCTTGGAGGTGAATGAAATTAATTATGGAGTTGGAATGAAATTGAATGGGGAATGAAATTAAATTCTGGAGTCATATTGATATACCTGATGCATCACCTCCGCCAGTATTCTGGTTTGTTTGAGGGTTAATTTCTTCTCCCAGGTTAGTAGAGTCATCTGGTGACAAACATGTTGAGGGACCATATTGTGCCAGGATGGCACTAACTGAATCTTGAACACCTTCTTCATCTGTATGTGAACCTAATCATAAAAGTAGTATATCTTAATAAGGAGAGGCATTATGAAACAATGTTATTTTAGCCAATGGCCCTATAGTAGGAACAGAATTATAGATTATTTAATTACTAGAGTGG
This sequence comes from Meconema thalassinum, assembly GCA_946902985.2. Lineage (NCBI taxonomy): Eukaryota > Metazoa > Arthropoda > Insecta > Orthoptera > Tettigoniidae > Meconema > Meconema thalassinum. The sequence continues at coordinate 81,614,224 of OX336400.1, read as the reverse complement.
ATTTTTATACTAAAAGATAGGCATGGGATTTTTATACATTTTCATAATAATTTGGCAAACATTTTATATTTTTGTCAAATTTTCATATTTTGGAGATTTTCCAATTTTGAAATAATATTTTATAGTGAGTTCGATCCTAGGGTCAGTCCGATGGCATTTAAGTATCTCCAGGGCAAAATTCCAGCACCCTGTCATCTCTTTAGCCATATCTGTTGAAAGGGGCATTGATGTTGATGATAATATTATTGTTTAAGTGCCCGAACACCAAGGTTATCGACCCCTAAAATGAACATTAAATGCATAACAATGCAACAAATAATACTTTGTTGAGCAACCAACAAAACCTAATCCCAATAAGTGATGTCAAATAACTTGCATTCTGACCAAAAAAGAAATAAGTGTTTTCGATCTTCTGAAAACATTTCGACCAAGTTCTGTAACAGCTTGTAGAGCATCATTAATAGTAGAAAGACAGAGGGGTCATTTTTGACCTTTTATAAATTTATCACTCTGCTGTTGCCATATTCTTTCCCGGATTTAGAGCCCGAATTATTGCCTGGACAAATAGATGGGAGCAATGGCAGGAAGGAACTCACCTCTATATACACTGGTCAAAATAGTACATTATGCAACGAGTCTATAATGGCAATAATTAAGACACGAGTATGTTTATAAAACGAGCTTTGCTCATATTTTATGTCTAGAATGTATAGCCTTGTACTCTTACCTGCACCTCCACTACGGATACTCTCCTCACCACAGTTGGATCCTGTTTCATATGCTTCCTGCAAAAAGAGAAAGTTCATATTAGAAAATATACACCATCCTTTACAGTAAATGAAAGAACAAAGTAAATTTTAACAAGTAGGTGATATGGAGGGACATGGACACACAATTATCTTTCGTGCTTCTTTCTGTATTCTCAATAGCCTAGCGTCTCTAGAAGCCACAGTACGGTAATTAAAAAGGACGTAAAACCAATATTAAGAAGAATTATTTTTTTCAATGATGTTAGAAACCTTGAAACTTTTAGAAAACAACAATTCTGAACTATCACGACTATCACAATTATTAGCGGTTTCGGTGGCGTAGTTGGTAGCATGCTGAGCTTCTATGCCCAAAATCGCGGGTTCAAACCCGACTGAAGTCGTCGGATTTTATAAGAGCATTAAAGATTCCTCAGTATGCCTTCCTTCGGAGGGGAAGTAAAGCTGGCGGGCCCATGTCATAGATTTATGGCATGTAAAAGAACCTTCCACCAACTACAATTGTGTGAAGCTAAATTTGTTGGATAGATTTGATTAACGCTTTATTAAGTTCCAATGTTTGTTGCCAGGTGCCGGTTGCGGTGGCATCTAGTAACCGAGTTTGCAGCTAGGTGTTGTTGATGGTAGCATTTGGTAGCAAAAGTAGGAACTACTTGAAATTGGTCATCTGCAGTCCTTACCTTGTAATATTTTTTTGTTATTGTGAGCTTGCCACCTCAGGGTATAGGGCTATAATACTAGCTTTAAATGAATCCACAAAGACAGTACATCAACTTCCCAATTCACACACAATTTATTAATAATAATCCTTTTCCAGATTGAGTTGATCTTCGGTAATCATTAATTAGCAATACATTGTTTGTCAAGATCAGGCAGCTTCCATACATAACAAATCATCACACAATTTTATCTCCAACTGGCATCAATCATGCCTGAATTCCAGCTTCTAACAACTCATTCCCATGGCAACCTCACATGCCCAGGAACCTTTTGCCAAGCTGCCAAGGCCACCTGGCTATATTGCACCGCCACCTACCAGCAATAGCCAGACCACCACCAAGAATCTCTTTGGCCAAAACACATAAGACATTCCTTGGCGGTCTACCATTGTGGCCACGGCTGGCAACCCGATAAAACAAAACAACCGAATAAACTAATAGACAGAAACAAGGAGGAGCCTCTGTAACCCACAAATGTTAGGTGTTAACCTGAATCACAGATAACACACACATCACAATTAACACCGGTTATCAGACAGATTCTACACACACCCAAAGTACACGGGGCTACATGACCGCGTTGTTGCAGCCCCTAAACTGAGGAACCAACCATCACAATTATTAAAGTTTATGGTATTTTGGGATATTATTACTGTGTGTATTTCAGTTTACTTATTAGATATCTAGACCAGAGATGGGCACAATTCGGCTCATTGAGCAGCGCTCCCGCTCCGGCAGGAGAAAGAGCCAAGTATGCGCTCTCACCGAAGTTGACCTTGTAGCTGCTTGCACAGCTTGCCGTTACAAGCAGCGTATCACAACAGCTTTATACTTGTGCCCTGTTTGTTGTGCATTAGATATTAGATAATGGTGCTACGTACATACGCTTAATTATGTTCCTTTTATTAGGTTCTGTGTAGGAAACATAAATATTACTTTGACAGCTGATAAGTACACACTCCTTTACCCACTACCGTTAGTCCTGAAACTACAAGAAGCCAACCTAACAATTTGTTTAGAACACAAGGCACGAGAACTTGCTGTAGGAGTACAGAAATAAATACATGAATAAATATCATTCACTATGGTGTTACGGCTGTGAGTTTGTGTCATCGCTCGCCGCATGAGTCACAACTGCCCCAGGGCTGGGCTGTGGCCTGCCTCCTGTATTGCGTGCGCCTTATGCAACAGGGCTACTAGGACAAAGGGATAGTCCAGAATATTCGTGACTGGACCAGCGATGGAAACCTCGAGAAGCCGTGAACCCTGGATGGATCTAGAAGCATTTATGGAGTAACCGGCCTGCTATATAAGTGCGACCTGTCAAGCAGTGATTGTTGTTGTGTTTTTACGAGCGAGTGCGAGCACGTATCCTGAGCGACAGAAGTGTGGAGACTTGCGAAACCGACTAGTGAAGCCGATTCTCGTGACAGCGAAGGGAGTGAGGAGCTTACAGGGGACTGCCTGTGTTTTGAGCGAGTGTGCTTACTTGGTGCGAAGAGAGGTCATTGTGGTGAGTTGCAAAACAGTGAATGACAGAACTAGTGCAGCTATTTCCATCCAGCGTACGGGGCCACCTCATTACGAGGGATTAACTGTGGTCTGTTGACAAGTGAAAGGGGAAGTATTCTCGACTTGAGGAAACTGGAGTAAGGTAATAATTGTTTGCATTTGCTGATGAGTGGCTGTATCTTTCTGGCCGCAATAAAGTTAATTATTTCTTTAAGCAGTAATTGGTGTTGTGCTTCCTACCCACCGTAATTCAGTTAACAAAAGTGCCACTAGGGGTGGCACGTAACAACTGGTGTCAGAAGTGGGATTACGAACCCAAGCACAACACCTGACGGTCCTGGTTTCAAAACCCGAGCGGGTCATTTCCTCTAATTTTCCTGTGAGTGCATGCCCTTTACAAGACAAACAACTAAAATGGAGGAGAAATTGGCAGCATTGCTAGAAAAGTTAAATGGCATGGAAACCAAGATGGAGGACGGCCAGAAGAATTTAACCAAGGAGCTAACTGCCAAATTAGAAGACGGCCAGAAGAAGATGGAGGACGGCCAGAAGAAGTTAGCCGAGGACCTAACTGCCAAACTAGAAGACGGCCAGAAGAAGATGGAAGACGGTCAATATAAGCTAGCGGAGGACCTGAAGAGGATAGAGGACGGCCAGAAGAAGATGGAAGACGGTCAGAATAAGTTGACACAGGACCTGAAGAAATTAGAACTGGGTCTGCGTGAGGAAGTCACGGCAGTGGAAAAGAAGTTCGACGCCTTACAAGTGGAAGTTGCCGAGCTGCGCCAACGCCCGCTGATGGGGGTGGAGGAGAAATTCAACGTCTTACAAAAGGAAGTTGCCGAGCTGCGCCAACGCCCACTGACGGGGGTGGAGGAGAAATTCAACGCCTTGCAAGTGGAAGTTGCCGAGCTCTGCCAACGACCGCTGATGGGGGTGGAGGAGAAATTCAACGCCTTACAAGTGGAAGTTGCCGAGCTGTGCCAACGCCCGCTGATGGGGGTGGAGGAGAAATTCAACGCCTTACAAAAGGAAGTTGCCGAGCTGCGCCAACGCCCACTGACGGGGGTGGAGGAGAAATTCAACGCTCTACGAGAGGAAGTTGCCGAGCTGCGCCAACGCCCGCCCACCGTTACACCGGGAATATCAGGAACGGGACATAGCAGAGTGACGCCCCCAACCTTCGACGGAAAGGTCCCGTGGAGCACCTACTTATGTCAGTTCGAGGCGGCCTGTTCCATAAATAACTGGAAAAACACAGAAAAGGCTACAGCTCTCATTGTAGCGCTGAGAGGTGACGCCCTTAACGTCCTTCAGGCCATCCCGACTGGATCCCAGGACTACGCTTCCCTGATCGCCCATATGGAGTCCCGATATGGAGATAGCCATCTTCAGCAGGCCTATCAGATGCAGCTCCGGACCCGGGTACAGAAGAACGCGGAAACCCTGCAGGAGTTCGAGATGGACATCGCACGTCTCGTAAGGCTCGCCTACCCAACAGCGCCGGCCGACTTTCTGGAGCAGATAGCGACGCAGACTTTCACCGACGGGCTACGGGACTCGGACACTCAACAGGCGCTGCGACTCGTGCGCAATAAGACCCTGACGTGCTGAGCCACGCACTTGAGTTCGAGACGGCAAAACAGGCATCCAGAATGCGCGCGCGGGTGCGTCAAGTGGACGTCGACGAACCAGTAAAAACCAACGAGACCAAGCCCCTGGCCGACGAATTAATGGAGGCGCTAAGCCGTTTCTTCGATAGTCGCGGCGCCACCAGCAACGACACAGCCGGAAGGCAACCGGCGAGGCGGCCCGGAAGAGGACTACCGACCTGCTGGACCTGCCGTAAGAGAGGCCACCTGAGCAAGGACTGCGGTGATCGCCGCCACCAAGGGTTTCCGTCGGGACAGTCAGTCGTAGGGAAACCGCGCGGCCCAGGAAAGCAAGTATCAGCCAGCCTAGGGGGGCAAAGGTTGGCTTGTGACAGTCGCCAAGCCCCGGCAGTCCAAGTTCGTGTGACAAAGTTACGGAGGGACAATAGCAGCCTGATGATCGACGGAGTCGTCAACGGAGAGAGCTGGCCCATGCTAATCGACACGGGAGCATCGAGGACCATCGTCAGTTCCACCGTGATCCCGAAGTGGAGAGTTCAACCCACACAAAGGAACCTCCAGCTAATAACCGCGACCTGAGAGACCGCACCGGTACATGGCGAAGCATCACTGGAGTTCGTCATTGGTCGACGGGCGATAAAGCATCCAGTGCTTGTGGTGACGTATCAAATGAAGTGATCATCGGACTGGACTTCCTGGACCAGAACAACATCATCTTGAATCTGAGTACCAACACTCTGCACTTCGGAGGTGAGGAACTTGCTTTGCAACCTGCGCACGAGTCCATCACCGCACGACGAGTAAGGCTGAGAGAAGTCGTCATCGTTCCCGCCAGGACGGAGGTCAGCGCTGCCGTAATTGTCGATGGAACTGCTGAGGGAGTGGCGGCTGTCATCGAGCCAAAATATGAGGACATCCAGACAAAAGGATTGCTAGTTGCCAAGACTCTCATCAACACGACGACTCGGCCGTACGTCCGCCTGTCCAACCTGAACGACTACGACATTACGGTTCACCGGGACACCAACCTAGGAGTCTGCGAGCCCGTTACCTGGATTGCCCGCATCACAGATACGACAGACGGACACCTGCAGACGGACAACCGAAGAAGACGCTCACTGCCAGAAGAACTACAGAAGCTGTACCAAGGATCCCAGGACCATTTAGACGAGGAGCAATCACGCCAACTTCAGGACCTGCTACGCGAATTCCAGGATGTCTTCTCCGTGGGGAGCAAAGACTTCGGCAGGACAAGCTTGGTCCAGCACAGAATCGACGTTGGGGACAGCGCACCGATTAGGGCCCCATTCCGACGTGTCCCGCTCGCCAAGCAAGCCGAAGTCGACCGGATGGTAGAAGAGATGAAGGATCAAGGGGTGATCGAGCCATCACATAGTCCTTGGAGTTCTCCGGTCGTGCTTGTGAAGAAGAAGGACGGTTCCACCAGGTTCTGCGTGGACTACAGGCGGGTGAACGACGTCACGAAGAAGGACAGCTACCCTCCGAAGAAGGGGTGCGCAACGACCCAGAGAAGACCGCAGCTGTGAGGGAGTGGCCAGTTCCGAAGGACAAGTCCCAACTACGAAGCTTCCTGGGACTCTGCACTTATTACCGTCGCTTCGTGAGAGGATTCGCCGACATCGCCAAACCTTTACATCGACTGACTGAGAAGGACCAACTCATCACGTGGACAGCAGAATGCCACAGTGCCTTCGAACAACTCAAGCAGGCTCTGTGCACCGCGCCTATTTTGGCCTACCCCAGACCTGGAACAAGGTTCATCGTCGATACCGATGCCAGCGACTTTGGCATAGGGGGAATCCTGTCGCAAGTAGTGGACGGCGAGGAAAGAGTAGTGGCCTACTTCAGCAAGGCCTTGTCAAAGCCAGAAAGGAACTACTGCGTCACCAGGAAGGAGCTGCTCGCCATCGTGAAGACCATTGAACACTTCCACAAGTACCTGTACGGGCAAGAATTTCTCATCAGGACCGACCATGCATCCCTGCGGTGGCTCCTGAACTTCAAGCAGCCCGAGGGTCAACTCGCGCGGTGGTTAGAGAGGCTTCAACAGTACAACTTTGAGATTCAGCACAGGAAAGGCCAACTGCATTCTAACGCCGACGCCCTGTCACGAAGACCGTGCCCCGAAGACTGCACCTTCTGTACTAGGAGGGAGGAGAACACCTGGATACAGTGCCGAAGGACTACCTTGGAACTTCAAGGGAGCTGGAACCGCGAATCTTTCACGCGGGCACAAGCAGAAGATGATGACCTGGGACTGATAGCCGAATGGAAGAGGGCCCGTGTCCCCAGACCCGGGTGGAACATGGTGAGTGACTGCAGCCCAAAGTTTAAGTCCTACTGGGCGCAGTGGAACTCGCTGATTGTAAGGGATGGCCTCATCTGCCGTACCTGGGAGAGCACCGACGGGAAGACATCTCGGGAACAAGTCGTCGTTCCAAAGGCTATGACGGAGGAAGTCCTGAGGGAAGTTCATGGAGGATCATCTGGTGGACATCTAGGGATAAAGAAGACCCTGGAGAAGCTGAGAGAGCAGTTCTACTGGATCGGATGCCGAACAGACGTGGAGAACCACTGTGCGAGGTGCCACGATTGCGCAGCCAGCAAGGGCCCAGGACGAAGACGACGGGGTCCACTGAAGACCTACAACGTGGGCGGCCCCATGGAGAGAGTGGCCATCGATGTTGCTGGGCCATTCCCGTTAAGCGAGGCAGGGAACCGCTACATATTAGTCGTCAGCGACTACTTTACCAAATGGCCGGAGGCGTATGCGCTCCCTAACCAAGAAGCCGCGACGATTGCAGAGACCCTGGTGAAGGAATTCGTCAGCCGGTACGGAGTACCCCTGGAGCTGCACTCCGACCAAGGGAGGAACTTCGAGTCGCAGGTGTTCCAGAACCTATGCCAACTGCTGGGAATCCGGAAGACAAGGACAACGCCGCTACATCATCAGTCCGACGGGATGGTAGAGCGATTCAATCGCACCATCGAGAACCATCTCCGAATAGTCGTCAGCGAGCACCAGAGGGATTGGGACAAGCATCTTCCACTATTTCTCCTGGCCTACCGCGCCGCCGTGCATGAAGCCACCGGGTGCACACCAGCCCGGGCCATGTTTGGGAGGGAGCTCCGTCTACCTGTCGATCTTGCCTTCGGCCGACCTGGGAATGATCCGATCCCGGTAAGCCAGTATTGTCAAGAACTGGTCGACCAACTGGAGGACGTACACGCGTTCGCGAGGAGGAAACTGCGGATCGAGACCGACCGAATGAAGACCCGATACGACCAGCAGACGGATGCCGGCGGATTCCACGAGGACGACCTGGTCTGGCTCTTCAACCCATTACGGAAGAAAGGCCTGTCACCCAAACTGCAGAAGTCCTGGGAGGGCCCGTACCGAGTCGTGAAACGGATCAACGATGTCGTCTACAGGATCCAGCGGAGCCCGAGAGCGAAGATGAAGATCGTGCACCGAGATCGCCTGGCAGCCTACGGAGGGACACAGACGGACCAATGACTGATCGGGACGATCAGCCTTTTTAGGAAGGGGGTGGTGTTACGGCTGTGAGTTTGTGTCATCGCTCGCCGCATGAGTCACAACTGCCCCAGGGCTGGGCTGTGGCCTGCCTCCTGTATTGCGTGCGCCTTGTGCAACAGGGCTACTAGGACAAAGGGATAGTCCAGAATATTCGTGACTGGACCAGCGATGGAAACCTCGAGAAGCCGTGAACCCTGGATGGATCTAGAAGCATTTATGGAGTCACCGGCCTGCTATATAAGTGCGACCTGTCAAGCAGTGGTTGTTGTTGTGTTTTTACGAGCGAGTGCGAGCGCGTATCCTGAGCGACAGAAGTGTGGAGACTTGCGAAACCGACTAGTGAAGCCGATTCTCGTGACAGCGAAGGGAGTGAGGAGCTTACAGGGGACTGCCTGTGTTTTGAGCGAGTGTGCTTACTTGGTGCAAAGAGAGGTCATTGTGGTGAGTTGCAAAACAGTGAATGACAGGCCTAGTGCAGCTATTTCCATCCAGCGTACGGGGCCACCTCATTACGAGGGATTAACTGTGGTCTGTTGACAAGTGAAAGGGGAAGTATTCTCGACTTGAGGAAACTGGAGTAAGTTAATAATTGTTTGCATTTGCTGATGAGTGGCTGTATCTTTCTGGCCGCAATAAAGTTAATTATTTCTTTGAGCAGTAATTGGTCTTGTGCTTCCTACCCACCGTAATCCAGTTAACAAAAGTGCCACTAGGGGTGGCACGTAACAATAAACAAAACATAGGCCTATGTGTACTTATTTGAACTGCCATTCTGCAGATGATGAGGACGTGTGCATATCCTTTCGCTGTAGCAGACGGGTTATATTTGGAGCCATCGATCTTGCACTTGCAATTCGAAGAACGGCAGTGAGATGTGCGTCAGTTAGAGTGGCTCTTCGTGGAGATTTATTTATTTATCTGCATTAGAGAGAACAGTTTCTCACGCAGATATGTTGAACCAAACATTGATAGAAGTTTGTCAGTCATTTTGTAACGTTTCTCCACGTTGGGAGCCAAGAGAAACGGTTTCCTTTGCTCCACGTTGAGCGTTAAGTGTAACGTTTCTTTGTTGCTCCACGTTGAGCTTACAAGTGAAACGGTTTTTCTTGGCCCTCACTTTTGCGTGACAAATGTAATGCTTCTTCTGGCCCTGCCTTGCACTTTGATATATTTACTCTGCCTAAGATATGTTGTTTTAATGGGCGCCAAGACCTCAACGCTATGTTGAAATCTAAATTTATATTTAACAACACCTAGCTCTGGTAGAACACCTTCAAGAATCTATTCACTCAGATCGTGGTATGATTTGATCATTAACCCAACAAACAATTGTATCAGGAGAAGGAATTGGTCTATATCTAATGCTACCTACTGAAAGCAAAGATTGCATTGTTAAAAGAAATGAATTTATTATATAAAACCAGTATACCAAAATTAATAGTAATAATAATATATACTGAATTTAAATTGGAGCGTTGCGATTTGAATATTACCGCTAGAAAATTACGTGAAAACGGAGTCGGATAAATTACTGATTTTACTCTTATTCCCAAGCTATGAAGTTACTGAAATACTGAATATAAAACAAAGAGACGAGAGATTACGTAGTTCTGAGTCATTCGCGCTTACCACTGGAAATTGCCGAAGCATTTCCCTCGTACTGGATGTTGAAGAGAGCTTCCCACAGCCTCCTGGACGTCGTCATCTTCTTCGTTAGTTGATGAGATACTTGTAGCTATGATAACTTTATGGTCCGAACATCGGAGCCAATCACACGTACAACCACACTGGTTAAGTTTTACAACGATAGTCGCCTAGCCTCCACGGCGCGCAAACCATATATGCACTCGTCGCTTCCCCTCTCTGGACCCGGCTTCTTCTCGCCCGCTCTCCTCTGATTGGCTGAGCCACCACGCGCAACCCCCCTTCTCAGGGTCATTACACTCGGCGCGAGGATGATGTCGATTACCGTTCCAGACTATTTCGCCTTTTCTTGAAGCAGCAACCCAGGCTTGCGTCATGCTTCTTGACAAGCATAAGCCTGTAGCCGAATTCCCCGTGACTCATCTCTCTCATAATACCCTAACTGACAAAACTCTGTAAAATTCCGTAATCATATAATTTTCTATGATAATGTTGTTCGTAATAATTTGCTTGATAGTGTTTTCTATGACATAGAAAACCTATCTGTATGCTTATAATTTTATAAAAATGCTCCAAAAAATACCTTAATAATAATAAGTTAATAATAATAATAATAATGAATAATAATAATAATGAATAATAATAATAATGTTATTGGTTTTACGTCCCTTTTAACTACCCTGGCTTTTAGAGACGCCGGGGTGCCGGAATTTTGCCCCGAAGGGGATCTTTAACGTGCCAGTAAATGTACTGACACGGCTCCCTCGCATTTGCGCACCCTCAAATGCCAGCTGACTGCAATAATAATAAATTAACATGAAAACTTCTCTTGGCTGAACAATTTGCCGCGTAAATAAATATAGAATGGCTTCCTACTGACTTATGTCAGTGGCATTAAAATCCCCTCGAAAAACACGTTACAATTTTGTGAATGTTTGGGAAATCTGTTTGCGAAAACTGCTCATAAAAATTTGCTAAGCTTGTTCGAAATTCATATTTAGCGTACAGCCGTACACATAATATAGGCCTACTCAGCCCGGTACAATGTTATACTTATGCTTGCGCCTTGACTGCGCATATTGCCATCTAGTCGTTCCAGCACAAACTATTAGCGAACAGTCAGCTGGTCCTGGCTCCTTGGCTCCGCTCGCACTCATGCAGTTTGCTCCAGGAGCTGCGCTCTCTCATTGCCCACCTATGATCTAGACATTAAGTTCACTGCAAGATAACACACACATACATTTCCTGGAAGTAAGGGAATTAGAGGAAAGGTGGATCAAAATAGTGTCTACTTAACATTCTCTTGTTGCTCAATGTTATCATGTAAGAATGGAATAGATGGCTACATAAAACGTATGACTTAGTTCAATTGTATTGACAAACATTATTGATATTATGTAGGAAACATCACACCAAAAGTGAGATATTTTACAGAAATATTTTTTAACATGTTTACCCTTCATTATTATTACTATTCCCATTTCTATGGGGTCGGGGGTTAGGTGAGATGAGTTTTCTATGAGGTAGATAGTAAGTAGGGAACGTATCCATACTACGTGACCCGTTTAAGGGGGGAGGGAGGTCTTCAAAATACTATGCTCAGTCACAGGAGTTATGTAGTCAATTTCGCCAAGACAAATTTCGCGCTTTTCCGACCTATCTTTGAATATGGCGCGCAGATTTGAACTCACAGTTGGTGGTGCAGACGCACATATGTCGAGACGTCAGCTGATCGAAAACAGGCACCGTTTGTCAGACAGTTTGTAGTTCAGTGAAGTTGTCAAGCAAGTCGACGAGAGTTCATGCTGTACAATAATGACGTTGTACGATCTGCTGTACAAAGCTTTTATAAAATGTTACAAGGATTCCTTGTCAATGCAAGCAATAAAAAAAAAAAGGAAATGACCAAGTCCGAAGAAACTCCTGATACTACTGCCCCGTGATCAATGATGTATCCGAGTGGATTGATGCTGGAAACGTATTCATTGAAGATGTGTGAGATGAATATTAATGTATATTAGACAGAAAACCATTGTTGTTTTCATAAATTAAGTTACGGTAGCCAGATGTTTTTACAAGTTTTTCTTCATAATATTTAATTTACTAGTAATTATAAGCATGCATGCAGTCTTATGCAATAAATGCCGTATTAATAAAGACGAATATGAGTCAAATTATTTTCATTTGTTTCACTTTCTGCCTGCGAAATGATTAAAAATTATACTTGTCAATACTACGTAAAAAATTTAAGGGGGGGGGGGGGTCTTGGCATATACTACGAGTGGTTACTGAGGGGAGGGAGGGGTCGAAAAATCTTAAAAAATAGGTCACGTAGTATGGGTACGTTCCCTTACAGCCGGATACCCTTCCTGATGTCAACCTCAACAGAGGAGTTAATGAGAGATGAAATGAATGAAGATAAATGAGGGGTTTGGGTTTAAACCATGGTAACTCATTTTGGAAAAGATGGTATATTGGCTTTCACGGCCGGTGAATTAAAACTCAGCAATTCTTCTAGGTTTGTGCCGTGTCTTGTGTGGGGTTTCGCCTAGGACACCAAGCTGGCTCATCGGCGGGCTCTTGGTGTCCCCCGCCCGGACCCCCACTGGAGTGACGAACTGCGCGCCACCTCCCTTTATATTAGGTGCAACTGCACCACTTGACTACGAGAAGTAAAACCTCAAGCAGCCTTAACCTCCCTATGAAGGCTTCCAAAAAGATGGTATATTGGCTTTCACGGCCGGTGAATTAAAACTCAGCAAGAGCCCGCCGATGAGCCAGCTTGGTGTCCTAGGCGAAACCCCACACAAGACACGGCACAAACCTAGAAGAATTGCTGAGTTTTAATTCACCGGCCGAGAAAGCCAATATACCATCTTTTTGGAAGCCTTCATAGGGAGGTTACGGCTGCTTGAGGTTTTACTTCTCGTAGTCAAGTGGTGCAGTTGCACCTAATATAAAGGGAGGTGGCGCGCAGTTCGTCACTCCAGTGGGGGTCCGGGCGGGGACACCAAGAGCCCGCCGATGAGCCAGCTTGGTGTCCTAGGCGAAACCCCACACAAGACACGGCACAAATCTAGAAGAATTGCTGAGTTTTAACTCATTTTGGCTTGGTTGCCATTTTTCTCACATACCATAGCATGGTGTCCACAGAATTTTCAATGTCAATTTTCCTGACCACTTTTCAACAAAATTCCTGACTCGTGAAGTCATCGTAACATCGGAAAAAAGGTTTATTGAGCAAACAAATATATATGTACAGTATATATCAAAATTGCCATTATGGAAATAGGAAATATCAAGTGATTGGCATTTAAATTTAAATTTTCTTGTTTATGAATGTCAAGTCACGATATTTTAGAGGCTGATTGCAGACACGTAGTGCAATGTGCTGGGCGATGGGGTCGCCACATCCCTACGCCATCATCATCATCATTTCCCCTTATCCAGCTCCTGCCGGGTCGGGGTATTTATGGCACTTCTCCACTTTCCTTCCACAATTCTTCTTCCACAATCTTGTCCCAGTCCAGATTTCTTTTTCTCACGTTGTTCTTCACTGAATCGATCCACCTTGTTCTAGGTCTTCCCCTTGCTCTCTTACCCTTGCACTTGGCCTCCAGCATCTGTCTTGGTATTCTATTTTCCTCCATCCTCTTTACATGTCCAAACCACCTTAGTTTATTCTTCTCAATTCTCTCATTTAGTTTTCCCGTCCCAAATTCCTTCCTAACATCTTCATTCCTCACTCTGTCTTTCCTTGTCTTACCTATCATACTTCTTAGGAATTTTATTTCACTGGCTTGGATTCTACTCTCTTGCCTGCTTGCCAGGGTCCAAGTCTCAGCTGCATAAGTTAATATGGGTACATAGTACACTTTATACATTACCTCCTTGCTTTTCCTTGGCACTTTCTTATCCCAAACAAGTTTTCTTACACTATGATAGAATGCATTGCTCTGCTATACCCTCCGGCCAATCTCCATGTCCAACCTACCAGTTTGCATTAATTCACTTCCTAGGTATTTGAACGTGTCCACAATTTCCAAACTCTGACTTCCAATTTTCACAGTGCCCTTTCCTTGTCTTTCCCCACTTGTCATCACCATGGTCTTGCTTTTCTCTATACTGATTTTCAGGCCATACTTCTGAATATTATCGTTCAGTGCATCTAGTTGTTTTTGCACTTCTTCGGTGTTCCTTCCCCAGACCACAATATTGTCTGCAAATAATAGTAACTTCATTTCTTTATGTCCATATGCTTCCTTTGTTTCCTTTACAATTTCATCCATTACCATTATGAACAAAAGAGGTGACAGCACTCCCCTGTCTTAGTCCAGTTTTGTTCCTAAACCAATCTGTCTTTCCAACTGGGGTCAGTACCCTGCTAACACAGTTGTTGTACATTGCTTGCACCATTTTCAACATTTCTCTTCCCAATCTCTTCTTAACCATGGTTTCCCATACCTTCTCTCTGGGGACACTATCATATGCCTTTTCTAGATCTATGAAAGTCATGACCAAATCCTCTCCATATTCCCAGTTCTTTTCCATCACCTGCCTCAAGCTAAAGATTGGGTCCACTGTGGATCTTCCACTTCTAAAGCCATATTGTTCCTCTTGCAACTCTCCTTCCACCTTTATTCTCATTCTTCTTTCTAATATCCTTTCCAGTATTTTTACTATCTGTGATATAAGGGTGATCCCTCTGTAGTTTTCACACACTTTCTTGTCCCCTTTCTTAAACACTGGTATTATTAGCCCTTTCTCCCAGTCTTCTGGTACACATTTCCGTTTCCACACACACTTTAGCAGTCGATACAGCCATTGCATACCAACAGGTCCAGCAGCCTTTATCATTTCTACACTGATTTCATCCACCCCTCTTGCTTTTCCCATCTTCATTTTCTGTACTGCTAATTCCACCTCCAGCATTGTTATATCATCTTCTGTTATAGAGTCGTCAGGCTGTGTCACTTCCATCTCACCAGTACAATTGCTCACATTCAATAGCTTATCAAAATACTCCTTGCATCGTCCCTTTATCTCTTCTGGGTGTGTTAACAACTCTCCATCTTCCTTTTTCACCAGCTTTGTAGTAACTCTTTCTTTCCTCTTACTTCTTAGAAGCCCATACAGCATCCTTTTACTGCCACTTACAACTGTTTCCATTCAACGTGTAAATTCTTCCCAACTTTTCTTTTCTTCTTTTCTTCTCCTACCACTTTCTTACACCTAAGTTTGCTGTCGTGATACTTCCTTTTGCTTTCTTCTGTTTGATCTCGGTTCCATTCTTTCCATGCAGACTTCTTTTCTTTCACTGTTTTCCTCACTTCCTCATTCCACCACGGTGTCTCCTTCTCTTGCACTCTTGTTGACGTCCTACCACAAGCACTCTCTGCTGCACCAGCAAATGCCTTTTTAAAGTGGGACCATTCCTCTTCTACGTTTTCCACTTCAGTAACTGGGATTTGTTGCTTCAATCTCTCCTGAAAATCTTCCTGTACAGCTTTATCTTTCAATTTCCATACTTTTATTTTACTTTTTCTGATCTCCTTTAGGTTTTCCAATTTTCCCCATCTAAATTTTGCCACCACAGCTCTATGGTCCCCATCAAATGCTTCTCCTGGTAAAGCTGTCACATCCATCAGCTTTCTGCGATTTGTCCTTTCCACCAGGAAGTGGTCAATTACTGATTTTGTTCTTCTATCACCCCACCCATATCTCGTAATTTTCCTGCTGTTTTTCTTCCGAAACCATGAATTACCCACTATCAGACCATTCCTTTCACAAAAGTTTATGAGTTCCTCTCCTTTCCGGTTCTTTTTCCCATATCCATATGGTCCAATGACTTCTTCCTTTCCTTGTCTCTCATTTCCGACTTGTGCATTCATATCTCCCATGATCACCACTTCTACATCTGAGATTACTCTTTCTACATCCTCCAGGAATACTTCAATATCTTCTTCTCTGTTTCCAGTCTGTGGTGCATACACTTGCATGAAGTCCATCACGTCATTCTTCATCGTCATTCTAATTTTCATTATTCTGTCACTCACACACTCTAGCACTTCAACATACTCCTCCAGTTGTTTCGAGGTTATCAGTCCCACTCCATTTTTTGCCTCTTGGCCACCACTCCAGTATTATTATTATTATTAATCTTGATTGGTCACATTGGACCACTTGAGTCGTTCCACAATCACTTCTTCTTTGAAGGTAGTACTGCTTGGTTCTTGCGCTCTTTCCAGTACTTTTTCATTCTTTCAGATCGGGATTTTCTCAACTCATCTGAAATCTCCATAGGCTTTCTGTGTGTCATTTCTGCAGAAAATTTGTGAGTTTTAAGAATGGTGTTAATTTTATTTTTCTCCTCGGCATCTGTTATCTTGAGTCCAACTGCTTTGAGATCTTGTTGGATTTCTTGGATCCATTTTCCTCCAGTTTTCTTTCCTAGATTTCTCATCACCAGTTGGCGTACAATTCTGTTTTCTGGAAGCCGTAAGATGTGAAAAAAATATGAAATTCTTTTCTTCTTCATTGTGCTGGTGATTGGATCAATCTCACGATAGACAGTTTCATTTGGGAGAATCCTCCAGACTCCCTCAACCTGATACGTTTTATTTATGCACGTTCTAATGATTCTTCTTTCCGTTTTGAGGAGCTGATCAGTTCTTTGTTCATTTTTAATTTGGAACAGTGTTTCACAAGCATAAGTGGCTTCAGGGAGAGTTACAGTTTTATAATGTTGGATCTTAGTAGCTATTGATAGGCATTTTTTATTATATGTTGACCAGGTTAGAGATTGTGCCTTTTTCATTTTATTTGTCCTATTTATCCAAGTTACTTTTTCGTTTAAGTTATGTGTTATAATTTCTCCAAGATACTTAAATTGAGGAACTAGGTTAATTTTAAGATCATTTATATAGACTTCATTTATATCTAAGGGTTTCATAGGCATGATCTCAGTTTTTTCAAAGGATATCTGTAATCCTATCCCTTGAGCAATTTCTTGGAGACTAGTGATCTGAGTACAAACCTCTTCCTTGTCTAGTGCTAAAAGAGCCAAGTCATCTGCAAATCCTAAGCAGTTTATTAGCCTACTTTCGATTTTTGCAAAAAATGAAAGTAGACTTATGAGATCAACACAGGGCGAAAAAAGTGTGTCTGTCTGTGTGTGTGTATGTGTGTGTGTGAGTCTGTGTGTGTGTGTGTATGTGTGTGTGTGAGTCTGTGTGTGTGTGTGTCTGTGTGTGTGTGAGTGTGTGTACTCTGAATGTCTGTCCCCCCCTATCAATTCGAACACGGTGAAACCGAATTGAACGAAATTTGGTACAGAGGTAGCACTAGTAAAGGACACCTCAGTGTCATACTTTATATCGCCGCCATCTTTACCAAAACAGAATGGCGGCCACTCAAATGTTCAAAACGTAAAATCAAATTACGGCTAAACTAATCATCCGATCTCTACCAAATTTGGTGACAACATACCTTTATATAGGACGCGTCTTTCACCCAAAATTCAAGGTCATCGGCCATGCCATTTCAGGATGGCGGCCGTGTGAATTATGCAACCATTTTAATAAATAGCTTAAGACCCACCAATTCCGATTATCGAGCCTAGGGGGGTTTAAGCTATACTGAAGGTCGTGATCCGTTATTTATTATAATTTAATATTATAATATTATACAGTATGAGTGGCTTAAAAGAGCTGAGCCGTTTGTGTCACACACAAGATGGCAGCTGTCCTCATGTGCCTGTCTTATATTTCAGTAGTTTTAGTATGTTGTATGTGATATACCGTACTGATACAATAATATAAACTTTGTATGAAATGATCTTTAATGAAGATGTACTGCAGTGAAGAAATCGTTTATTTAAAGTCATTATTTGCCAACAGTTTGTATCTAATATGTCAGTTAAGAACACCTGACGTCATGGATACGGTTAGCTCTGGGCTAGCATGTTAGTCTGACACGCAGTTGACTGGGGATCGAGTACTGCTACAGTTAGGTTTTTTTTCTTGAATTCTTTTACAAATGATGTGCACGAGCTTTTTCCACAGATACTGAATAAAATGTCATTTAGCTGAAAGGAGAGGATAAAGTATACACTCGTATATTAATAAAATCACAGTCCCAGCATCGCACATAAACAGAAGACATTAGAAAAAGGAGAATAGAAGAACTAGATACACGTTCTCATTAACCACAGCCTTCTTAATGCCTCTGTACGGTGCTGTCCTCTTGTGGGTTATGTGGGTAATATTGTTCCAAACATAACGCTGTGTAAATGCCTGAGCTGGCCTCCTGAAGTATGGCAATTTTGTAATACTGGTAGTTCAACTATTAGCCACGATCGCGCTCCGAATACCTTTAAACACTGCCAGCTGGATCGCCTCCCTCTTGGCTACTTTAAACTGCCTACTCATTCAACACCTATAGAACACTGCCATCGTAGTACATTACGATGGCAGTGCATAGGCGTACAAGATAAAGATTAATTCACTGATAGGTCGCAGCACCACCTACTGTGATTGGGACGGAAGATTCTTAATTTTCCAGGCTGGCTTAATATAGAGATTAACGGACGTGAATGCATTACAATAAGTTAGTAGTTTTGTTATTCAATCATCATAAAGTATATAATATTGATCTTGACACTTACTGGCTTATTATCAATATAAAAGAAAACAAACAATACATTGTGGTTGGGGTGATTGTTTTAGGGATGAGGACAAAGAGTCATAAAGATACCCATACATTTAGGAGAAAGTAGGCTATATGTTCTTTGCTGAACATCTTGTTTTTATTGATGGTTTTGTTCCAATTTTGATCTTAGGAGGGTTTTCCTTTTGCCAAACCTTCATGATATAATCAAGAGCCACATTGAAAAGCAGAGGGGATAATCCATCACCTTGTCTGAGACCAGTTTTTACTGTGAAAGCTGTTGATATTTCTCCCCTAAATTTAACTTTCGAATTTGTGTTTGTTAATGTTAATTGAATGATTTTTATCAATTTAGGATGGAGACCGTATGATCTGAGGATTTTTAGCAGTGTCAGTCTATGAATACTATCATAGGCTTTCTTGAAATCTATAAAAGAGATAAGAGTTGCTTATTTCTGTTTTTGTAATATTCCATTATTAATTTCAGGCTAAGGATTTGGTCTGGACAACTTCTCTAAGGGCGAAATCCTCCTTGATATTCTCCAAGTTGTGGTTCCAGAATGTTTTTGATCCTGTTGTAAATTATACGAGAGAAAATTTTATATGTGCAGTCCAGAAGGGTAATTCCTCTGTAGTTATCTGGGTTCGTTTTGTCTCCTTTCTTAAATAATGGATGGATTATTCCTGTGGTCCAGTGTGCAGGAATTTCTTCAGTAATCCACATTTTAACTAGATGTTGATGAAGATTTATAATCGCAGGTTTACCAGCATTTTTCCAGATTTCAGCAAAGACTAAGTCTTCGCCACAAGTTTTGTAATTTTTTTGTTCTTTACCACTCCAGTATAATGTATATCCTTTCCTCACTTTCTTCCTTCCTTTACCTTTCCATTTCACTTCACTCAGCCCCATCATTCCAACCTTCTCCCTCTCCATGAAGTCTACCACCTCCTCCACCTTGCCTGTCAGGGTCATGACATACATGATTCCCACTTTCATTTCGGTTAGTGGTCGCCCATTTCTCACAGTTTTAAGATGGCGTCGGTGAGTGAAGTGCGTGTGTTTCGGTCTCCTGTTTTGTGCTGTTTTCTCATGTTATTCTTTCACGTAACTAGTTCTTTTCTTGTGAGTGGTAGTGATGTGAGGGTGTCCATGATTCGTGAAAAGAATTATGAAGCTTCAGTAAACTGGAAGTGCTCTAATCGGAGTTTTAATTTTTGTTGTTTCTCTGCTGCTGGATTGTCGCCTGCCATGCTGCTAAAAGGAGCCAGCCCTTTCACTAGGAGAGGTACGGTCACATCAACATCAACGGTGACCACAGTCTTCATGCTTCTTCTACTGTCAGGTGATGTAGAAATTAATCCTGGTCCGGGTTCGAACAGTTCTATGTCCATATACTTTCAGAACACTCAGAGCGTGGCCAACAAGCTGGACAAAGTAGATTTGAGCAGCAGTGATTTTAATAATATGTCAATAATAGCCTTAAATGAGTCTTGGCTTTTTGACAGTTTTCTTGACTCAGAACTCGCCTTTTCTAGGACTCATGATATATTTAGAAGAGACAGGCCTGGGCATGGGGGTGGTGTTGTCATTGCTACACAGTCTCAGTTGCGTGCTAGGAGAAGAGCGGACTTAGAAAGTGAATGCGAGATTATTTGGTTGGAAATCCAAGGAAGGTCTAGTGTGTTCGTGGGCTGTGTGTACCTACCCCCGCCTGCCTCGTTAAACTGCCTGGAGGAGCTACATACCTCTCTCAGCAGGGTGCCCGCCCAGTTGAAGGACAAGGATACAGTGGGGATTTCAACATGCCGGACATCTCATGGGGACAGCAGGAAGGGCCTTCTCTCATACCTTTAAAACTAACTGAAAGTGCAGTGAACTCGATCTTCTGCGAGATAATTGAGGAATTCTGTCTGCATCAATTGAATCCACATCTCACGCGCGGACAAAACTACCTCGATCTACTGTTTACTAATATTCCTAAAATCTCTCAGTCTGTAGAGTTAGAAAAACCGGGGTGGATTCCATCTGACCATAGTGCTCTAATATGGAACATTGATTTTCACGACACTAGTTTATTTCAAAAACCACCTCGTAGGGAAATTTTTAACTGGAAGAAAGCAGACATGAACCACCTGAAACTTCTGCTGGATTATTGCCCATGGTCCCTCCTTGATATCAGGAACGACATTAATGAGAATTGTGAGATATTTTATGATCTCTTGATGTCCGCAGTTCGAGAAGCAGTTCCTCGTGTGAAGGTTAATCCCTACCGTTATCCACCTTGGTTTGATGCAGATGTAATCAGCGCGCTACACTCGAAAAATAGGGCTCATCGTCAATGGAAACGCTCTTCTTTGGAATGCCATAGAATTGAATTTGTGGTCAGGAGACTCGAATTCAAAGAAATTCAACGCCGAAAGTATGGCGCCTACCTGGAAGACATAGACTCCAGTGTTAAAACTAATCCGAACAGACTATGGTCCTTCATTAAGCAGAGAACTAGGAACACCAGATTACCAGTCTCGCTCGAGTACGACGGACGTACCAGTACTGATGCAAACTCTGCCTGTGAGCTGTTTTCTGATTATTTCGAAACCTTATTCCTTCCTGTAAATTCTATACTGCCACCATTACCTGATCTGCCACCCTCCAGTAACGACAGCATTCTTACTTCCATATTTCCGAAGACTGCATCAAGAATAAATTACATAATCTATCCTCTGGCAAGTCTCCCGGTCCTGATGCCATTCCTATAGAAATAATTAAATCTTTATGCCACCAGCTATCTCGTCTACTTTACATTCTATTCAACCAAGCCATCAGTGAAGGAGTGTTTCCGGATTACTGGAAATCAGTTCATATCACCCCAGTGTTAAAGAAATGCTCCAGGCAGAAGGTAGTAAATTACAGGCCAGTAACACTAATGTCTATTTTCGCGCAAGTCTTTGAATCAATTGTTCGAAACGAAGTGTACGCTCACGTGTCACCATTCATCACTGAACTTCAGCACGGCTTTCTTCCTAGGCGATCCACTGCTACCAACCTAGCAGTCTTCACTCATGATGTATCCACCTTTATGAATAACCGTGGTAGTGCTGATGTTATCTATACTGATTTCTCTAGGGCTTTCGACAGCGTACATCACAACCTACTGCTTCATAAACTTTCAAACTTTGGTATAACTGGTAATCTTTTCCGTTTATTCAAAAGCTACCTCTCAAATAGAACCCAATCTGTTGTAATTAATAATAATAAGTCTAAATCTGATAACGTTACTTCCGGTGTCCCTCAGGGTTCTGTATTGGGCCCTCTGCTTTTTATACTTTTTGTAAATGATATCCCTCGTATAATTCATAATTCTAGGTGCCTGATGTACGCTGACGATCTTAAACTGTATATGCCCATCAGTACTATAAATGACTGTGAGTTGTTGCAAGAAGACCTACACCAACTCAGTGAATGGTGTGAAACATGGAAACTGAAACTGAATACTGAAAAGTGTAAAGTTTTGTCCGTTTCATTGAAACGTAACCTCCTACCCAGGTTTAATTATTGTATTAAAAATGAAACGCTACGTAGAGTGTCAACCATTAAGGATCTAGGGGTGACAATCACTAATAATTTCTCGTTCAATGAGCATATTTCAAAAATATGTCGTGAAAGTTTCCGGATTCTGGGATTTTTAAAAAGAAATTGATTTAATTATTTTTCGGACATAACTCTATCCAAATTATTTAAGTCACTCATTCGGCCTAAATTAGAATACTGTAGTGTGATCTGGAATCCCTTTCACAGTAATAAAATTGACGCCATCGAACATGTGCAAAAGAGATTTATTAAATGGCTCTGTTACAGGGGTGGACGACCGTACCTTAGAGCTGAGTATGAGAGTTATTGCAACGTGTACGGTCTTCCTCCACTTAGCAGTCGGCGCACAGTGGGTGACGTGAGATTCCTTTGGATGCTGGTAAATGGCGGAATTGACTCTAATCAGTTGCTAGCTGACTTGGGTTTTCACGTCCCTCAGAGAACCACCAGACGGAAGCACACGTTCGATGGGGTCAGATCGAGAATTAATGTGCACAAAAATTCATGTCTGATCCGGTTGCAGTCAACATACAGCTTGATGGAGAGTTAAAGTGCTACTGATATTCATTTCGACTCTCTATCAACTGTTATGAGAGATATCTCAAGTGGGCTGTAAAATAGTGTATGCATATTGTGTTAATTTCTATTTGCGTTGATTGATTGAACATGTGGTCGAATGAATGGTTGATTGATTTTTTGATTGAATGTACGAGCGACTGAAGTAATGTATTTTTTGTTTGCTGTTATCTAGATCCTTGAATATTGCTCTTGTATTACTTTCCCCAGTTTTTGAACTTTTTCTTCTTATCTTTTATTTTATGTTTTTGCCTTTTTCTGTTTACTGTTGATAGTTTTTTTTTTCTGTAATAATTATTGTAATGTTTCTTGTACAAAGGGATTGCATGAATGAATGCTTGAGATAGGATGTTTGAGTGTGTGTCTGTATGGTTGTGGTTGCTGATTTATAATAGATTAGTGTATTTCTATTTTTGTACATGTTTGCTGTTTTTGTTTTGTTTATAATTGTAAATTTTATTGTTAATTATTATATTGTCACTAGTGGAGTCTATCTGTGTGACAATAAAGAATACATACATACATACAGTTCCCCCAGTACCAAAGGAACTGCGCGTCGCCTGCAGGGTACGCCCTAATCTTTTCCGAATCATTGGAAGTGCCATTTCCATTTTAGGCTATTATTACGATGGGGTCGCCACTCCCAAAGGCATTTTATGAAGCTACTGCCAGCTATTATTCAGGCCACCCCTAACATGGAGAACAGACGCCCTTGCAGCCGCCCCTAACATGGGAAACAGACGCTGCCGATTGATGCTGTACTCATACTATTCCCCGAGTACTGGGTTGCCTCTTCCGCAATCTCCACCGTTCTGAAGTCCATCTTCTCTGCTACAGATTCCGTTGAGGTCTTCGCACGTAACCCTGTGAACGGGGCCTATGTTATACCCCATAGGACTGGGTCCTCACCAGAACTTAGCCGGTACTGTAGTTCCATGGTATATTACAGTACCGTTGCCCACCCCCGCGATGTGGACGCGCCTGGCAAAAAATATCCATGTAGCCAAAAATGCATACAAAAAATAGGTAAAAGAGGTTTTTACTATGGTGTACTGTAAAAATGGAAACTTACCATAATATCCAGTGAATTATTGCTTTTTATCTTTAGAGATTAGTTGAACTAGCAACATCAAAATATGGCTGTACAACACAAAATACTGTATGGTTAATATAAAATTCCTGACTTTCTATTACTTTTCGCCATTTTTTTCCTGACTCACGCCATTTTCTCACACTTTTTCTTGACTTTTCCTGACCAAAAACAAAATTCCTGACTTTTCCTATCTCTAGACACCATGCATAGTGTACTTGCAGCAAGCGGTATAGATACAAACATTCACCATGCTGCTGTCTTTTGTCAATTTTGGTTGCTGCTAACACTGGATTGCTCAGAAAACCACCTACCATACTGTATATGCAATATCTTGATTTTGATCAAAATGTTGGCGAAGCTATTTTAGCACGATCTCAAATGAAGAATTCCCCCACCCATCAATACTGTCCTCCATTGTCGTTGAAGGGCCCGTAGGAGAAATAGAAGTCGTTGAGGTCCGCGCTGCTTTGAAACAAATGAATCAGGGAAAAGCCACTGGACCTGATGATCTTCCAGCAGACTTGTGGTACTCGAAACTTTGGGATGCAACTGAATGGTTAACACAACTCTTCAATCAGATTATCAAAGAGGGATGAACACCAACTGATTGGCAACGGAGCATTACTGTTCCCATATTCAAACACAAAGGAAACCCTGCTGAATGCGGTAATTATCGTCCAATCCGGCTTCTGTGTCACGCCATGAAGATTTGAGCGTGTTCTGGACAGGAGGATCCGCGAGATCATCGAGGTTACAAGAAACCAAGCTGGATTTGTAAAGAATTGTGCTACAACTGATGCAATTCATGCTGCACATTTGCTTTTAGAGAAACGCCATGAAAATAACCAGCAACTTCATCTCGCTTTCTTGGACCTCGAGAAGGCATTTGATCGGGTATCTCACAACCTTATCTGGCTTGCCCTTCGAAAGCACGGTGTGCCAGAATACCTCATAAACTGGATGCAGCTCCTTCACAGAGAACCAAGTAGCTACATCCGAGCTGCCGCAGTTGCATCAAAAGATTTTTCCATCACTGTTGGTGTCCATCAAGGTTGCGTTATCACCGATCTTGTTCATCCTAGTGATGGACACTGTAACATCTGACCTACAAAAGCCAATATTGTGGACCCTCCTCTACGCTGATGATGTCATGTTAGCCTCCACAAGCAAAGAAGACCTGCAGCTTCAGACCCAAGCATGGAGCGATCGCCTAACAAAAGAAAGATGGAATACATGACGACAGATATGCAAGATATAGGTGCTATTCAAGTAGATGGGGAAGACTTGCCACGTGTAACAAAATTTAAATATCTAGGCTCTATGATCACTAATGATGGAAGTCTTGCAGGAGTCAATACGAGAATCAGCGCAGCTTGATGAAGTGGATAACGACAACTGGAGTCACCTGCGATCGAAGGATGAAAGACAACCTAAAGTCGAAGATCTATCGTAATGTCATCCGTCCTGTCGCATTGTACGGATGTGAGTGTTGGCCGATAACAACAGTGACAGAACGTCGCTTAGGCGTTGTGGAGACCAAGATGTTGCGATGGACAGCGGGAGTCACCAAATTGGATCATGTTTCCAATGACAACATCAGGAAACGGTTTGGGACAAGATGCAGAAGTGCCGTCTGCGTTGGTTTGGGCATGTTCTACGAGCGTAAGCGGACACAATTGCAAAGACTGGCTACAATATACAAGTCGTCGGCAAGAGACCTAAGGGAAGACCGAAGCAATGGTGAGATGATACGCTACATGGAGATCTGAAGAACCAACACCTTCATCCTGACATGGCCCGAGACAGAAACAAATGGCGACAACATATCCTTATAGCGGACCCTGCAGCTAGGCGGGACAAACACTAAGGAAGAAGAAGATCAAAATGTCACTTACCATGGAAAGTGAACCTCTCGAATGAAACTGGTAAAGGAGCTGAAAGCACGTGACTATGGCCTATTATAAGGATCCATCCCAGCATTTTCCTGGATTTCAAAGTGGGGAAACTACCAAAAACCATCTGAAGAAGAGTCAACAGTGGGGTTCAAACCCACTTGTATTCCGAGTCCAGATACAGCCTGGCTCCACAGCTTGATTGCCTTAGCATGCATAGCTACACTGGTCCGTATTTTGCAGAAATCAAAGTTTTAATGAATGAATAATTTTACAAATAAAGTACTATAGGGATGTTTTCATCTTCAATAACTTATTATGGTACCTGCTCTCAAACGAAAATTATAATGTATAAAAGTCTGCTTCTCTAACCAATCCTAGCTAATGACTTAACAAAAGATAATTTGCTCGCTAAACTTGAGTTTCAACTACAGTACTGTATTTTGCTTTAAGCCACTGCTTGAAAGCGGAAACAGATTTTCAGTGATTTCTTCTTCCTTTACAACATATCCTACCCTTGAATTACTGTACTGTATAGTGACATTATGGTCAACAAATTTTCCTTTCAGCACTGTGACACACTAAACATCATGTTATTATTATTAACTTTATTGGCCACATTGGACCACTTGAGTCTTCCATGTAGGCCTACACTTTTCTTGGAAGGTTGTATTGTTGGATTCTTCTTATCTGCCCAGTACTTCTTCATTAGTTCTGATCGCAGTGTTCTTAATTCGTCTGAAATCTCTGCAGGCCATCTGTGCATCATTTCTGCTGAAAATTTGTGAGTCTTAAGAAGGGTGGCAATTTTATTCTTGTTCTCTGCATCTGTAATTTCGAGTCCAAATGTTTTGAGATCCTCTTGAATTTCTTTGATCCAATGCCCTCCAGTCTTCTTTCCTAGATTTCTCATCACTAGTTGTCAAAAAATCCTGTTTTCAGGTAATTGTAGGATGTGTAAGAAATAAGAGATTCTTTTCTTCTTCATCGTGCTGGTAACTGGGTCAATCTCTCGATAGACTGTTTCATTGAAGAAGATTCTCCAGGCTCCTTCAACCTGGTACTTTTTAATTATGCAGGTTCTGTTAATTCTTCTTTCAGTTTTGAGGAGCTGATCAGTTCTTCTTTAATTTGTAATTTGGAACAAGGTTTCGCAAGCATAAGTGGTTTCGGGCAAAGTTACAGTTTTGTAGTGTTGGATCTTAGCGCCTATTGACAAGCATCATGTTATATCTATAAATATAGAAATTATTATTTCAGCCAATCAATACTTTTATCAATAAAAGTCAATATAAATCCAAAATGATGCGAATATTATCTATGTACACACCAAGCATCACCAGTTCCATCTAAGCTATTCACAATAGGAGTACTTCTGGGTGACATAATTATTCAACTATAAGGGGTGTTCAAATGAAAAGGTTCAAAACGATACTGTGGGTACAATTTATTCCCTATTCAAAAGTAATCACCACAGGCCTGTGTACAGGTGTCCCATTGCTTCACTAGCCACAGGATTCCCTGTTCCCAGAAGTATTGTGGTTGTGACAGGAGCCAATCCTGTACGGTGTCCTTTATTTCGTCGTCCGATTGGAAACGTTTTCCCTTCAGATGTTTTTCTAACGGACCAAACAGATGGAAGTTGCAGGGTGACAAGTCCGGACTGTAGGGCGGATGCTCAAGTTGTTCCCACTTGAACGTGGCCAATACACTTTGAGTGACGTTAGACATGTGTGGGCGAGCGTTAAATCATGGAGCAGAATCACTTCCTTTGTGAGCAGGCCAGACCGTTTGTTCTTGATTGACTTGCCTAGGCTACCGAGTGTCGCACAATACACGTCACTGTTAATGGTTTGTCTCAAGGGAAAACTTTTCCAATTGGACGATATAATTTTTGTTGAACTAAAGGACACCGTACAGGATTGGCTCCTGTCACAACCACAAGACTTCTGGGAACAGGGAATCCTGTGTCTAGTGAAGCAATGGCACACCTGCCCACAGGTCTGTGGTGATTACTTTTGAATAACAAATAAATTGTACCCACAGTATCGTTTTGGACCTTTTAATTTGAACACCCCTTATATTTTAAAATTTAAATTGGGTCTAAGCATTGGAATGGGGCATGAAGAATGTGTTTGATTCCAACCTCAATCATCCTAGAAGTAGTTTTCCATTGTTTACAGACTTCTGCAGGCAGTTGCAACTCCATAGATAATGTCTGGCTAACTGCCCTACAACAGTGATTCTTGCAGGAAGTATTGTTAATTAATAATATCAACCAATTTCTTGTTGTCCAAGGAATCCTCTCAGTAACTCTACCAACGTAAAAGCTTAAAAATGGAAATCATCACTGGGTCGAAAAAGACATGAGTTAATGAAACTAATATTGATCTTACCCCAGGGAACATTTTGTGGGTACCATGACATGTTAAAACAGAGGAATTGGAACTACAAAAATAAAGACTTTACACATTGTACTCATTCGGGGTTCCCGAACAGGGATACAGACAGGTCTCGAACCGAAGACTGCTAGGAAGAAGTCCAAGAGAGACGGGAACTCAGAAATATAAAATAACAATAAAATCTATGTTATGTATGTTGTAATTCATGAGAATCATACATATAGGACATGAGTTTAATAAGAATTGCTAGCCCATGAGGGAACAAATATTCCAGAGCCTCGGACATTTCTCACGTGGACAGAAAGCAGATGGCTTCAGGAGAGTCCCATTCAGCTAAGCTGAGTCAGTGGATGTTTGGGTTTAAAGCGAGATAAGAAGGGGATGAAACTTGCAGATTCTAGACCACACCCCGTTATTTAATTACCAGCAGAAATGCATTACAATAATAAGAAATTGAACAGAAGACAGAAGAAATTTCATAAAGTAATTAAATTAATTAATATGTGCATGATGTTCTCAAGGACAAATCACTGCACCCATCATGTGAGCCAGAAGCATGGACTCAGTCGTGGATTTACCTTGGCGATATGGAGGGGAGAAACAACGCGACATCAATTACTCATTATGATCGATTTTCAATAAATTATATGGCATTAAGTATAACATTAAATAATCTACCAGAGGAAGAAGGAATTAAACCTCAATGATGAAACCCAAAGAAAATAGTCGAAATGTTCCTCCGCAAAAAGACTAGATTTCCATAAACAGATAAATAGGCCACTCAGAATGAAGCAACAGGCAGTTCTTCCGTGATTACGGGGGTGAATTCACGTCTCTCTATATAAGATTTGTGTGCCACAAAGGAGACAGTTAATATTATAATGATTAGAGAGCAAGTGAGTTGGTTAACTCGAGGAGCTGTGCTAGGTTAGAGCCAGCCTTTTCAACAGTTTTAGTGAGCGATTAGATGCACAAAGTTGTGCAAGTACTTTAATGTGACATAGTGACTGACAGGCCCGACGAGAGGGGGGGTCAGGCAGGGCTGGTGCCCCGGGGCCCGACCCTCCCAGGGGGGCCCGGCGTCCTAGGAGGATGGGCCCGATCGGGCATTGATTTATTATTGCCTTTATTTGCTACTGGCAATCATTTAGTGAATGCAATGAACTGTCTGTGAACAAAGTTACAAGGATTGAGAAACTTATTATGTCAAGTGGACAATATTTTCCTTTACCAAGCACTTGTGGGAAGAACAACTTGACTGTCTCAAAGTCGTCAAATTAGGCGATTGGCCTTCGCTATGTATTGTTCTAAGAATATACCTGAAGGCAGAGAGAGCATTTCATTATCCTAAATTTAGCTTATTCGGCTTATGCACCAATCCTTCAAATAACTTTCTCATCTCTTCGCTTATTTCGCCAAGGCCACGAGAGCCTGGGCTGCCCTGGTGTGTTTGGTCAGCTAGCTCGAGAGTTTCAAGTTTGGTGCGTCATGTCGAACACTTAGATATTTAGAGGTGTTAGTGTCTGAAATGAATATATCGCTTACCTAGACGTATCAATTCGTATGCCGAGCAGGCAGTAAGTAAAATACATTTTAAAGTAGCATCCACACAGTAATTCACTTTATAGTTGATTTAAGGGGCAGAACAGCGAGTCATCGTTCCCTAGTAATTCACTTTCGCACTATGTGAAAAATTATCATTGCTGGCTAAATATCTTGCGAAAGGGTGCGATGATTCTGCTGTCAAACGTAGATAGAAGAAATGCATGCGGAATTGTTCATCTTCTCGTATACTGAATTGAGAAAACAATGCTAACATTTGAATAATCTGCATTCTTAACTGCAATATAATTATAATTATAACTGGTTCATTCAATACGATCAACAATCCTAGGTACTTGGGTTCGTGCGAAAATCATTTCCGATTAAGGGATTTATTGGAAACCTATATTACTTTTGGTACTCGAGTTGGGAAATTTATCCAAAGACTGAAACTAAAGTAACATTCCAATATTTTTCTGGACTGAGTGTTTAATTAACCAGGAGAAATATGACCGTTAAGCTAGGACACTGAACCACTCAACTTTGTTTTCCAATTCATCTCATGGGACGTCAGTGGTAAGGACAGATGACCTACAGCAGCTGTTCCCCCTCATGAAACAACAATAAGTTACGTCAGTGGTGTGCATGGCGATGGAGACATTAATATATTGCATGCAGGCAACCGCGCAGACTTTTTAAGACCAAATATTGAACTCTGCTTAATTTAGAAGAAAGTTAAGATGAAGTATTGTCGAATATTAATATAAATACAATTTTGTTTTGAGCTGGTGCAGTGGCTGTTATTATTATTGGACATTTCTACGCCGTTTATTCCAAAGAGCAGCATCGATCCGCAAAGCACTTATTTTTGAGGACGCGAAGAGATATTTTCCCTTGCGAATACAAGCCCTTTCATGATACGCTTAGCCTACCGACAGCAGTGACTACGCTAGCTAAAGCTCAGCGTTAGGTCATGGGGCCAAGCTCTCTGCTGGCTCGGTAGACGCGTGGGTTCGAACCCCACCGTCGGCCGTCCTTGAAATGATTTTCCGTGGTTTCCCAATTTCAACACCAGGCAAATGCTGGGACGGTACCTTTTGATAGGCCAAGGCCGCTTCCTTCCACATCCTTGTCCAGTTGCATTCATCTTCATCTCCATCTCTCATCCCGACGCGCAGGTCGCCCACGGGCGTCGAATAGAAAGACCTGCACTCGGCCTCTGAGGAGGCCACACGAAAAAAAAATGATACGCTTTAACGTCTCAGTACCGTTAAACATAGAATGAGTTGCTCCCTTTACCTGTGAATTGGAAATGACTCCGGGTCCTGACGAAGCCGCCACAGGAATGCAGGATTCGGCCTACCGACTGCGGTGTCATTCGTAGTCTTACTCAACAGTTAATAATAGGCCTATTTGTCGTTACAGTTGGTGATTCATTTAGGGGCTTACGACATTTAACCCGTCTACTTGGTAGCTAGTAGGTCTAGTATCACTGGCTCGGTTGTGAATCGTTTGCATCAACTAGTACTGTAGATAGCCTACAATTCAGTATAAGCTGACGCGTTAACTTTCCGGGTTGTTTCTGAAGACTTCCACATTATTGAAGTTGACTGTAAAACAGTAGTTTCCACAAATATTAATGAAGTAAATTATAAGATTCTCAAACAGCGAACAAAATAGAAAACCAAGAAACGTGCGAATTGTGTAGACTGAAGGGGAGGCTGGTGGTTGTTGTATAATAAGAGAGATGTATTGGCAACATTGTTGTAACTATTTGTCTTGGAGAGTAGAAATTTAGACCCGCTTAAAACCACCCACTGCTAAACGAAACGCAGGGTATACACTGTGCTCATGCTGTGCTATGGCCTCTGTGATATGATCAGTCGCATGCCGTATTCTTAGTTGCCGACTGGGAATGCGTTGCCCGTCGCGACTATTACTGTAATTATTAGGGATAAGAGTAGGGTAGGTGTCCCAGGACTTGAAATAAGGTACTATCCCGGCATTTGTCTGGAGGGAGTGTGAAAAACCATACTCAGTATAGCCGCTGTAAGCACCGAACCTCTGATCTGCAGACTTGCTATAGACTCCCATCACGGTCATTGGTGAGCTACACAGTGGGGTATTACTTGAAGGTTAGGAAGCTTTTACTTCAATAACGGATAGTCTTTTCTATAGGCACTAAATGCCAATGGTCACCAAATTTGTACTCTAAATTATCACAAAAATAATCACCAAAATGGCCTATAACTCAATAATTTGGACCTAATGTTTGCAAAATTTTCCGGAGGAGCACCCCCGGACCCCACTCTGAGCTTGGTGATATTCCATACCCCCAGATCCCCGGTGTGTCTATTCCCCCATAATCTTGGCTTAAATCCACCCCCGATGGTCACCAGTCATAGATAGGATTGGGGATTTTTAGGAGAACCTGGCTCTAAGTTTGCTTAGTGCAAAGCAATATTAAATTATAAGAAGTCCACTGACTGCAAATTACAAAATATAGTTCAAATTCACATTTTCTTATTTTGTGAAAACAATCACTGATCAGCTGCAATCTACTTATAGCACATAATAAATAACTTGACTTACGTATGAGTATATCTGTGGTTAATTATGAAAATATAGTTTGCTTTGTTTAATGTACAATGATGTGTGATCGCCGTTTAACCAAAACACTTACCAGTGTTTAGGCTTAGACCCAAGGGCGTGATTCTTCAAGGGCAGCAAGTTTCAAGAAAGTCAACATAAAAGTATATGTAAAACGTATTTTAAAATACGTCTTGACTTTGTGTAAAAATCATGTTTCATTATGAAAAGAGATTACGGCATATGTCACAGAGTGTACAGTATATCCTTTCCATCTCTTTTAACATGCAGTTCAGTTAACTGAACTTCCTGTTGATCAAATTTTGGGTCTTGGGGGCCCGGGAGATAACCAGCCCCGGGGCCCGTCGCCGCTCTCCACGGCCCTGGTGACTGACCAATAATATAAATAATAATAACGTCCCAGTAAGGAGTTTCTGAAGCTAGTCGCGAACATTAAATAACTGCATAGATCAGTGTAAAACTCATAAGTTGAATGGAAGGGTAATATGAACTACCAGGAATGTAGGAAAAATAAGTAAATAATTCTTTCGCTTCTTTGCACATCTTGTTCACCTCAATCCTCAGAGACGTTCTGTTATTACTAGACAATGGCATAGGAGTGTCCTCTGGTTAACAATAATTTGAGATTATGTGAAAGGAGTGTGATACTCTTTACAAATCAAAGCATAGTAAAAGACTTGCTGGCTCACAAGTTTTTCACAAATACATTGTGTCCACAGAATTTTCAATGTAAATTTTCCTGACTTTTCCTGACCACTTTTCAACAAAATTCCTGACAAATGCAAACTATACTTCCTGAAGTGCTTTGGCAATGCTCGTGACGTTGATAGTGCATATTGTAATGGGTATCAAGATGTCTTGCATTGGCCTGCTGAGTACTTCCAGCGTCTTGGTGAGGTGTACCGTACCAACTGACGAACCCAATGGTACACTGGGGTGAAACGCTGATAATATTTGAGCTTAGCCGGACCATTTAACATAATTTTGTTGTATATTCTAGCTCAAAGGACCATAACAACATGTTTCTCATTCGAGAACATTCTTTCGACACATGAATGTCAAGTCACAATATTTTAGAGGCTGATTAGAGACACATAGTGCAATGTGCTGGGCGATGGGGTCGCCACATCCTTACGCCAACGCCAAAAAGCGTACAAAAAATAGGTAAAAGAGGTTTTTACTATGATGTACTGTAAAAATGGAAACTTACCATAATGTCCAGTGAGTTATTGCTTTTTATCTTTAGAGATTAGTTGAACTAGTAACATCAAAATATGGCTGTAAAACACAAAATACTGTATGGTTATTATAAAATTCCTGACTTTCTAATACTTTTCGCCATTTTTGCCTGACTCACACCAATTTTTCACACTTTTTCCTGACTTTTCCTGACCAAAAACAAAATTCCTGACGTTTCCTGCCTGTGGACACCATGAAATATGAAAAAACTAAAAAGAAAAGAAAGAAAAAAAATGGAATTTTACAACCCCGTCACAATAAACGAAACATCTAAACAAAATGGTGGTAAACACATGACCGCGTTGTCGCAGCCCATAAACTTAGGAACCAACCATACTTCATCAAATTTTGTAAATAGATTTAATAAATTGGGAAAATGAATTTTTGTTGTAAAAATTTGGCCACGTCAGCAAAACTACAGAGACAACAATAACACAGGACACAGGTTGCACCCAAGTACATAAGGCTGATAACCATGATGTTCAAGCCTCTAAATGAAACAAAAAGAAATATGTGATACCTGATTCGCCGTATCTACAAAATAAGGAGACTTGACACTATCGGGAGGTGCTCTGCTGGTACTTCTGTCATTTGAGTCCTGGAAAGGAAAATAGAGTTTTATTATGGGTTGAGTTTAATTCAGAATTGTATGAAACGTCATTATGCAATTATTTCTAGTACCCAAGCGTCTACGAAATTAGTTCGAGCAGTGAAATTCAACTGTGGAGATTTTTGCAGTCTCTTCAAATATTCCTTCCTGGTGTCATCATTCAATATTTCTTCATCCAAACTAACTCCAGAGCGCTGAGTTGTACATGGGGACACATAGCTAACAATCTCATCATCATCATCTAAAAAAAAGAGAAAATAAACCATTCATAGATAGTAACAGGAGGGAGATAAGTAATAAATGTCACAAAAATTATATTCATTATACCTAGATGGTAGAGATAATGGCCATATAAGATCTCTACAAAAATGATTTCTAAGATGAGTCAGGTGAAGCCAGCTGCCAACTGAGGATAAAATTATGCTTTCTGGTAAAGAATCTTGGGGAAAGCATGTTGCACATTTCATTAGTGCAAATTGCTTCCAGTCTGATGATGAAAAAATGGAACCTCATAAAGGGCAAAAATTTAGACCCCTTTGTTAGAAAGCTGAATGAAGCCTTTGTTGGTTCAAGTGAACATCAAATACGGTAAGCAGACCCAATCGATTGATAACTTTCAATTGGTCAATATGAATTTATGCCCAATTATATTAGGCGGGAAATTCGGGACTCCACCTGCAAAAGGGGCAAATGACTTCATAGTTCCGCCCCTTAAAACAACAATAACTTATTAACTACCTGCAAAAAAAATCTAAATGTGATAAATTATTATTTGTGCAGAGTAAAAAGCGGGTTACAAGGATATCACGATTCGTTCATCAAGCAAACATAATCAGATCCAGGTCAATCAAATAAATCATATTTATTTATTTATTTCACATATTTTACGCCCACATTGGAGCACTTAAATCAATACATTTGAGTAAATTTCTCCTTTTTCTCCTCCCAGAACTTTCTCATCCTCTCCGACCTGGAAGCCCTTGGTGTGTCCGATATAGTATATTGTTTCTGTTCAACTGTTTTTAGTTTGAGACTTATGCTTTTGTTCTTCAAGATCCTCTTCTCTTCTCTGTCTTTGATTTGTTGCCGAGTTATACCCAATTCTTCCAAATCATCCTGAACTTCTTTGAACCAATTATTATTGATCTTATTTTTCAAAAAGTAATCAAATAGTTGTTTCAATATCCTGGTTTCTGGCAGTCTTGATATGTGACTGAAAAAGGAAATTCGTCTTTTACGCATTGTAGTTATTATTGATTCACATTCACAATAGACGATGTTGTTAGGCAACAATCTCCACTGTCCATCAACTTGGTGTTTTTTGTTAATAATTGTTCTAATAATTCTTCTGTCAGCTTTCTGCAATTTGTCTTTTGTAGATTTTACATTCAATTTGAATAAAGTTTCACTAGCATAAGTTGCCTCTGGTTTAACTATGGAATTATAGTGTTTCAGCTTAGCGTTTATCGAAAGAGATTTCTTTTTATAGGTTGGCCAGTTTAAGTCTTTGTGCTTGTTTAAATTTAGTTGTTCTGTATTCTATTGCTTCTTTTTCATTTGTGTTCCATGTTATTACTGTCATAAAATAATTAGCAAAAAAGGTTTACTAAATACAGTCCTAAACTCCAAATTGATGGGAGAAGAAACAAACACCGACATCCATTGGTCACAACCGGAAACAGACAGTTATATTCAAAAAGTACATTTTACTTGTGTGGTATACAAAAACAAAAGAACACTGAGAAATACAAAAACAAAAGAAACACACTATGAGAATTTGTGAATGCAAACTCACAATTATTACCCCAAGATATTTGAATATCTGAACAATTTTAATCTCTTTATTATTGCGGCTGAAAGCAACGGGAAACTACAGCCGTAATGCTATTCCCGAGGATATGCACCTCTCTATGCATAATTACATGTGATGATGGCCTCCTCCCTTGTAAAATTTCAATCCGGAGGTAAACTAGTCCCCCGTTCGGATCTCCGGGTGGGGACTACTCGAGAGGGGGTTAACATCACAGAAGTGACAAAAAGGAAATCTGACATTCTACGGATCGGAGCGTGGAATGTTAGAAGTCTGCTAGGAAGTAAAAAGTTAGAAAACTTAGAAAGGGAAATGGATAGGTTGAGGTTGGATTTGGTTGGGATTAGTGAAATGCGCTGGCAGGAAGAACAGGACTTATGGTCAGGAGACTATAGGGTCATTAGCACTAAATCAAACAATGGCCAAGCAGGGGTTGGTCTCATATTGAGTAGGAAACTTGGACAGCGGGTGGAATATTATGAGCAATACAGTGAACGGATTATTGTAGCAAAAATCAATACTAAACCTACGTGCACCACAGTGGTACAAGTCTATATGCCTACCAGTCAAGCTGATGATGAGGATGTTGAAAAGGTCTACGAAGAAATAGATGACATTCTGAGGTATATCAAAGGTGATGAAAATGTTATAGTAATGGGAGATTGGAATGCTGTGGTAGGAAAAGGGAGAGAAGGGAAGATAGTAGGAGATTTTGGATTAGGTGAAAGGAATGATCGAGGAAGCAGGCTGATGGAATTCTGCACCGAACATGAGTTGGTCATAGCTAACACCTTATTCGATAACCACAATAGAAGAATATACACATGGATGAGACCAGGGGATACAGGGCGTTACCAAATCGACTTCATTATGGTCAAGCAGAGGTTTCGAAACCAGATTTTGGATTGTAAAACATATCCTGGTGCTGACATAAACTCTGACCACAATCTGGTTGTAATGAAATGCAGATTAAAGTTGAAGAAACTGAAGAAAAGTCAAAAGCCAAAAAGGTGGGCAATAGACAGACTGAAAGTGAAGGATGTAAACGAAAGATTCAGGAAAAGTATAAAGGAAGGACTAATCAAAACCCCTAAACAAACTTCAATTGCAGACGAATGGGCACTTTTGAAGAATGAAATAACAAAATCCGCAGAAGAAAACATTGGTAGGAAAGAAAGAATAGGTAGAAAACCGTGGATCACTCAGGATATACTAGAATTGATGGATGAAAGGCGGAAACACAAGAATCTAAGAGATGAAAAGGGGAAAGCAGAATACAGACGTTTGAGAAATGAGGTTAACAAGAAGTGCAAGGAAGCGAAAGAAGAATGGTTGAAAGAGAAATGTGCAGGTATAGAAAATTGTCTGAAATTAGGAAAAGTAGACACAGCTTATCGAAGGATTAAGAATACTTTTGGGGAAAAGAAGACTAAGTGCTGTAATATTAAGGACACAAATGGAAAGCCTCTAACAGATAGGGAAGAAAAGGTCGAGAGATGGAAAGCTTACATAGAGTGCTTGTATAAGGGAAAGGAGATTGAGAATCATGTAATGGAAAGGGAGGAGGAAATTGATGAGGATGCAAAAGGAGATTTAATATTGAGATCAGAATTTGACAGAGCATTAGAGGACTTAGGCAGGAACAAAGCACCAGGCATAGATGATATACCGATTGAGTTGCTACGCTGCATAGGAGATGAAGGTCTGATCAGGTTATTTCACTTGGTGTGTAGGATTTATGAGACAGGTGAGGTACCCCCTGATTTCAAGAAGAATGTTATCATCCCTATACCAAATAAAGTGAGAGCTGACAGATGTGAAGATTACCGTACAATCAGCTTGATTACTCATGC
The DNA here is from genome assembly GCA_946902985.2 of Meconema thalassinum. Taxonomy (NCBI): domain Eukaryota; kingdom Metazoa; phylum Arthropoda; class Insecta; order Orthoptera; family Tettigoniidae; genus Meconema; species Meconema thalassinum. The sequence continues at coordinate 81,576,527 of OX336400.1, read as the reverse complement.
TTCAAAGATCCTGTCTAGAATAATTTACAAGAGGATTGAAAGCCAGATAGAAACGGAGTTGGGTGAAGACCAGTTTGGTTTCAGGAGAAATGTAGGAACAAGGGAAGCTGTACTAAGTCTTAGGCTGATTTTGGAAGGTAGAATAAGGAAAGATAAGAGAACGTTCATGGCATTTGTAGACTTAGAAAAGGCTTTTGATAACGTTGATTGGACTAAATTGTTTGACATTTTGAAATCTATTGGAATAAAGTACAGGGATAGGAGGGTGATATACAATCTATACAGAAACCAGACAGCAGTCATTCGAGCTGAAGGACATGAGAGAGAAGCTGGTATTCAGAAAGGTGTAAGGCAAGGCTGCAACTTATCACCCATACTTTTCAATCTTTACATTGAACAAGCAATGAAGGAAATTGGAGAAAAATTTAAAGTGGGAGTGAAGATTCAAGGAGAAATAATTTCAACTCTGAGATTTGCTGATGACATCGTCATCTTGGCCGACAAGCCTGAGGATTTGAATGAGTTTTTGAATGGTATGGATTCCGTCTTACGGAAGGAATTCATGATGAAAATTAATAAATGTAAAACAAAAATACTGGAATGCAGCCGAAATAAATCAGAAACCTCTATGGAGATCAAATTGGCAGGTGAAAAGCTGAAGGAAGTAGGAGACTTCTGTTACTTAGGAAGAAGAATAACCAGTGATGGACGAAGCAAAGAGGATATAAAAAGTAGGTTGGCTCAGGCAAGGAAAGCCTTTCTACAAAAAAGGAATCTGTTGACATCGAATATAGATTTAGGTATTAGGAAGTCATTTTTGAAAACCTTTGTCTGGAGCGTGGCGCTCTATGGAAGTGAAACTTGGACTATTGGTGCAGCAGACAAGAGGAGAATTGAAGCATTTGAAATGTGGTGTTACAGGAGAATGATGAAGATCAGATGGGTAGATAGGGTTACAAACGAAGAGGTATTAAGGCGAGTGGGAGAGGAGAGATGTTTCTGGCGACTGCTAATGAAGAGAAGAGATAGGTTGGTAGGACATATACTAAGACACCCAGGAATAGCAAGCTTAGTTATGGAAGGAAGGGTCGAGGACAAGAACTGTAGGGGTAGACCAAGGTTAGAATATGTTAAACAGATAGCCTCTGATGTAGGATGTGGTAGCTATGTAGAGATGAAACGATTGGCTCAGGACAGGGAGGCATGGAGAGCTGCATCAAACCAGTCAAGAGACTGAAGACTCAAACAACAACATTATTGTTCAGTTGAACAACTGGTAGATCAACTTTAAACTTTCATTTCTGTTTATTCAAATGAAATTTGTAATCCCCTTTTTTTTGCTATAATTTCTAGTTGTTCAATTTGAAATTTAGCCTCTTCTATTGTATTTGCAAGTAATGCTAAATCATCCGCAAAAGCAAGGCAGTTGAGCTTAATATTTCTACCGATCTTGATAGTTGGTAGACATTTCTTGTTCCATTCACGCATAACCTTCTCCAATGCACAATTAAACAACAATGGTGAAAGTCCATCTCCTTGTCGGAGTCCAGTTCTTATTAGTGAATGATTCTGATATCATCATCATCATCATCATTTCCCCTTATCCAGCTCCTGCCGGGTCGGGGTATTTATGGCACTTCTCCACTTTCCTCTTTCCTTCCACAATTCTTCTTCCACGATCTTGTCCCAGTCCAGATTTCTTTTTCTCACGCTGTTCTTCACTGAATCGATCCACCTTGTTCTAGGTCTTCCCCTTGCTCTTGGCCTCCAGCATCTGTCTTGGTATTCTATTTTCCTCCATCCTCTTTACATGTCCAAACCACCTTAGTTTATTCTTCTCAATTCTCTCATTTAGTTTTGCCATCCCAACTTCCTTCCTAACATCTTCATTCCTCACTCTGTCTTTCCTATCATACTTCTTAGGAATTTCATTTCACTGGCTTGGATTCTACTCTCTTGCCTGCTCGTCAGGGTCCAAGCCTCAGCTGCATAAGTTAATATGGGTACATAGTACATTTTATACATTACCTCCTTGCTTTTTCTTGGTACTTCCTTATCCCAAACAAGTTTTCTTACACTTTGATAGAATGCATTGCCCTGCTGTACTCTCCTGCCAATCTCCATGTCCAACCTACCAGTTTGCATCAATTCACTTCCTAGGTATTTGAACGTGTCCACAATTTCCAAACTCTGACTTCCAATTTTCACAGTGCCCTTTCCTTGTCTTTCCCCTCTTGTCATCACCATGGTCTTGCTTTTCTCTATACTGATTTTCAGGCCGTACTTCTGAATATTTTCGTTCAGTGCATCTAGTTGTTTTTGCACTTCTTCGGTGTTCCTTCCCCAGACCACAATATCGTCTGCAAATAATAGTAGCTTCATTTCTTTATGTCCATATGCTTCCTTTGTTTCCTTTACAATTTCATCCATTACCATTATGAATAAAAGAGGTGACAGCACACTCCCCTGTCTTAGTCCTCTAAATTTAACTTTTGCCTTCATATTTTTAAAAGTCATACTAATGAGGTTAACGAGTTTTTGGTGTAAGCCAAATACTTTAAGGCTTTTCAGTAATGTCTCACGATGGATACTGTCGTATGCTTTCTTAAACTCTACAAATGTGATGACTAGACCCTTATTTCGAACTCTTTGGTGCTTCATTATCCATTTTAAACTAATGATTTGATCTGGACAGACTCTACCTGGTCGAAATCCTCTCTGATTTTCTCCAAGTTCTTGGTCGAGTTGTTCTTGGATTCTTGTGTATATAATCTTCGATAAAATCTTGTATGTAATATCAAGCAAGGATAACCCCCGATAATTATTTGGATCGGAGCGATCACCTTTCTTATGCAGCGGGTGAATTACCGATGTATTCCATTCCTCGGGAAGCTTCTCCGTGTTCCAAATATCAATGATGTATTTATGTGTATAATATACAAGACAACAAAATTTGCTCTACCAAACTCTATTAAAACTCACAATGACAATCGCAAACAGTTGCTGCTCTCCAACACTAATCCGTGAAGGTGGAGCAAAATTTTATAAAGTGCGGCTAGTACTGCCATGATATATACTGTAGTGATAATCCCCCAAAATAGAACTATTAATTTTAGATATATACAACAAAACAAAATTGAACTAAAAAAGAAAAACACAACCCAAACCCACATAATCTTTCACCATTAATCTGCTAAGGTATACTGAAGTGATATACTTTATAGATAAGCCCCCCCAAACTAGAACTATAAAAATAAAATAAGCAGTACTTGTCTACAAATACTGTGTTCTGTTTCTGTTCTATTTCAGGGGATCATCGCTACAGTATCATGTATCACAGCCATGCTAGCTCCTACCTCAACATCATGGGCTGGCAGCGCTAGCTGCACTTGCAGCACCTTCATGGATTAGTGTTGGTGGACCGCGACTATTTATGATTGGTTTTGTGGGTTTTAATAGTGTTGTTTTGTATATACCGATCAATGGTGAGATCAGTTGCATTATATGGCGTCGAGTGCTGGCCAGCACCTAGAAGTCATGGAAATGTGGATGCAGCGAAGATCTTTAGGCATTTCACTGCTCGACCATATCCCCAACACAACAATTTGACATATAGCTGGCATGGCTACAATCAATGAGAAGATGCAGGAATCGAGACTCCGTTGTTATGGACACATTGTCCGTGCACTACAAAGTTCAGTCATCGGCTTGGCCTACCATCTAACGGTCGACGGCCAGAGACAGCGTGGGAGACCAAAATTGTGTTCGGACATTATTAACGCTGATTTACGATCAAGAAACTTGAACTCGCGGGAAGCATTCGATCGTAAGAAATGGCGCACATTGATCCAAAAAGCGGACCCCGTTCCTACGGGATGATGCTAAGAAGAAGAAGAAGCATTATTTAAAAGACCAGGATTTGATCATGTTTACTTGACTATTCTGAAGAAAGTGGAGAGTTTCAAGTATCTGGAAAGCCTGATACAAGATAATGGAAGAAACGATAGAGAAATAAATGAGCGGAGGAGACAGGCAGAAGCATTCCGGAGAAGTGTGAGAAGCATGTTATGGAGCAAGGATGTCCCTCAGAACAGCAAAAAGATCATATATTGGACGTACTATGTCCCTATCCTGACGTATGCCTCGGAGACCTGTGTTATGAAAGGAAGGGAGAAGAGCAAAATACAGGCCAGTGAGATGAGGTTCTTGAGAAGCAGTATTGGAGCTACAAAGATGGACAGAATAAGAAATGAGAGGGCCAGAGAATTAATGAAGGAGGAACCATTACAGAATGGTATAGAGAAATCTAGACTTAGATGGTATGGACATGTAAAACGAATGGAGGAGAAGAGGATACCCAGGAGGATACACGAGACGAAGTGGGAAGGAAAGAGACCGAGAGACAGGTGGCTGAAGGGGGTGGAAGAAAGCGTGAAGAATAGAGGAGAAGACTGGACAAGGGTGGAGGCTGAGAGATGGTGGGAAGACAGAAGACGTTTGAGAGGCTTGTGTTCCAAACAGACCCGGCAGGTGGCTGGAAACTGTGCAAGATGATGATGACTTGACTAATGAAACATGTCATCCTTGTAACCCACTTCGTAATCTGTACAAATAATATCATATAAAGATTTATTTTCAGGTAGAGTCCGATATTTCTCACCTAATATAATAAATTTGTGTTGACCGACGGAAAGTTATCATGATAAGCTCTGAAAAAGACCGAGGTTAGGTCTTCAGAAAATTGTTCCTTATTAATTTACAATAGATCAATTCAACTAAATATATACTGAATACTGTATATTCTTGTTTCCTGCATTACCTGCACAAGATAAGGAAACAAATTTCTGTCAGTAAATTTATTTATTATTATAGCCCAATAAGAGACTAAAATCTATTTATTATCCTTTTCCTCTTATTATATTGAATTCCTGATATCAGCCTAAACATAAACTGCACTTTTTTTTTCAAGATTTCGACAATGAAAAACTGAGATGTGGCTAATATTTGTGGCCTTGATTTTATGACATTTTATAATTTCCACCTAGTCAACACTTGTTTCACAAGAATTAAAAACTCATAAAATAGTGAATACTTCGTTTAACCGTCACTCTTTAAACCGTCAGTTTCTGTTAACCGTCATTGCTGTAATAGCATAATAATACTGCAATAACAAAGTGCTTTAAGGTGCAGTGACGCGTTCCCTTTGTTTACTTAGTGGGAAGTGAGTGTACCTGATGAAGACGAGTGTTCAAACCATGACGAAAAACAAACTATTAGCCACTCAGAGGCTGAAACAATGCTGTCCAAGTGTATAGAATGGTTTGAAAGTCAAGAAGAGGCCAATGCAACGCAGACACTACTAGTCCGAAAAATACGAAATATTGCCGCGGTGAAAGCTCGAGCAGAAGAAAATGACTGACTATTTTCAAGCTACATGAACTATTTCACCTGTAAGTTTATATTACTGTACTGTACATTCATTATTTTGCCACGTTTGTACGAATGTTTTTATCATGTAATAAATCGTTTTATTTGCTATTACAATCGTGTTTAATTTCTTTTCGCTCCAAAATATACATTACTGTGAGAGTGATATCTGTCTACAATATAATTGATTGAGGTCATGTTTTGGAGGAATATTACAGTGTTCCTGTTATCCGTCTATCCGCTCAACCCTCACGACCACGGTCCCGACGATGACAGTTAATCGAGTTTTTACTGCATTGTTTCAAGTTCATGTGGAACCCTTCTTTAGCACAAATCAGCATAAACAAAATAACAAGTAGTGCAAGCAGGAAAAGAACATCACAAATAATAGGATGAAGAAATTAACGAAATGTTAACTGAGAGTGATAAACATGAAATGAACATTTTGTTGATGATCATTCTTCCTAAATTAAAACCTTTATATTCTTAAAATAAACTTCTTTGTTACAAACTGTGTTAAAATATAAAAGTCTCTAGTAAAACAATCGAGGTTAAAGTTATAGGATAAATATCTTCTAATTAACATATCCCCATCAATACGGAACAAAGAAGGTTAGATGGGGTGTGACAATGCCTTGACATGATGATATAGTGAAGTGCGAGAGATAAAACATTGAGAGTTGAAGAAACTATAAAAATTGAGGTTTATCTTGTTGAAAAGTGAACACGGAGCGATCCCCTAAGGAGCGTGAAGATGCATGTTGAGGAAAGGCTGATCAACTCGAAAATATATTTATTTGAATTGATCTGAAAGTTATCAATCAATTGTCAATAAGGCAACACTGAAAACCGACTTAAGCTTTCTAAGCAGGCCCAATTCGGTTTGCATTAATCATTCTTATACCACAAAACACACACTTCCTGCTGTACTATGCCTTGTACATAGCCTTCATAGAATTCTTCATGTGGAGTACCTTAAATCTATCATTGTTACTCGTATAAATGCAGTAACAGAACTCATCAGAAAAGATGACCCATTTCCAGTGCTCCATAGTCCAGCTCTTATGATGTTTAGCCCACTGAAGTCATGATTTTTTGAGTAGAGAAATTAGTATAGCTTCTTGTGAGAAATCCTTATTCTAGGTGTGCAAGGAATGCAGTAGCTTGCATAGTGTACACTCAGAAATCGGCATATGTGGGCCTCATTGCAGTGGTTTGAGGACACTTCACTTGACATTTGCTGGAAGCCCTGTTCACTGAGCACTTTCATCCAACCACAATTAGTGCTTTCGTGCATTCCCTTTCATTGTCTAAACTAAATAGTACATAAGCTTAATCACTGCTGTACTACAGATCTACAGAATACCAATATTGCATACTTGCTGGATTCATGTAGTCACTTGGCGACAGGGTGAAAAGGTGTAGATAGCGGACTAGCCTGTGATTACGGAGATCATTCTATGATAGTTTTCTCCAAACATGTTGCTTTAATGAAAAATAAAATAAACTGAGTTGTATGACAATACTTCTATGTGATGCTCATAATTTGCATTGAAAGAGAGTTAAAACATGTAATAAAATCAGGTTGTAAACCGTCAGCTGAAAGCATGCTTTGACCATTGCTTACCAGGTAATACATGGTAATCTTGTCACTAAGTTGTATTTTGAGATTAAGCTGCTAGGAATGCCAGTGCATGGAAGTTGCCTATTTTAGCTAGAATGTTCGGTATTCTATAGTATTTGACTAAAGACATGTTAGACTGAACTGTGTCTTTTGAATGCCCATCAACCAGTCCAAAGTATCATCCTCCAGGATACTGAGCATATCTCCACACCAGTTAACCAATGCTCATATTTTTAGGTGCTAAAAATCGGGAAAACTCGTAACATTTATTAGCTATGCATATGCAACTGTAGATCTTACTACAGATCTGCTGTTGCCTGAAGCACTGAACAGTCTTACATGGCCAAACCAACATAAAAGTTACTGTATAAGCAACACTGCAGCATTTTTGTGGAGAGGATGTGGAAAGAATTATTAACTAATGTTTATAACCTGTCATATATATATAAATACACTAGTACCCACTGGCATCATCTACTACTGCAGCATCGCCCTGGGAAGTTGGACCATTATTTTGATCCATATTCTTCTCTTGCGAGCTAGGTTGAGAGACTGAGACCAGAACATTGTCATTTGTGCATGATTCTGGTTGTAGTTCTTCTTCAGGAAAGATTTCTTGCGGAGTGCTGGACTCATTGGTCTGTTCTGTTATATTCTCGTTTTCTGTAATACCTGTACAAGATAAGGAAACGAAGGTCTGTCAGTAAATTTATTTATTATTACAGCCCATGAGAGACTAATTCTATATCTTATCCTTTTCCTCTTATTATATGAATTTCCGATATCAGCCTAAACATAAACTGCACTTCTTTTCTTTCTTTCTCAAGATTTCAACAATGAAAAACTGAGCTGTGGCTTATAATTGTGGCCTTGATTTTATGACATTTTATAATTGTGTATGCTGTTTAAATAAAATTGTGTTTATTTCTCATTTTTAAATATTGCAACAATGCTCATATTTTTAGGTGCTAAAAATCGGGAAAACTCGGAACATTTATTAGCTATGCATATGCAACTATGAAAAAAAAACTGGCTACATGCTCTGATGCAGCAATGATGTTCGATTTTGGTGTTAAAATTAGGGTTTTTGCTTTGTAAGCTTGTATTCAGTTCAGTATCCAAGGAATCCTTTTTAATGCTCGATGGAGATGTCTTATGACAGAGAAACCAGTTATACAGCTTACCAAATTTGTAAGAATACTGATTAAAAGCAACATTGAAGGTTGTGGAAATATCTAAGAAGATACAAGAAAAACAACTTTAATGGTTTGGGCATGTGAGAAGAAGGGAGGATCCTACATAGGGAGGAAGATGCTAGACATGCAAATACAGTGAGTGAGAACACGAGGCAGACCTAATCGACGATGGATGGATTGTGTACAGGAGGACCTCAGGGAAACACAGTTGTCGGAAGAAGATGTGCATGACCGGCCTAAGTGGAGGAGAGCTGTCAGAAACATCGACCCCACATAGGAGTGGGAATGATGTATAAAGGAGAAGACTGATTAACATCAATGGTGGCTCCATGGACAATGCCACTGTGCTGTGGTACTACCCTACACCAAAACTATCACTAAATCTTAAAGCTTCTCATTTTACACTGAATTTCAAATAATGTGCCAGATCCAAGGGTCTCATGAAATAATCTCTTTAGCTTCAGCGGAACCCCTCCATGTTTCTTACTTCTTTTTTCTTCTTCTCTTTTTTCATAGATTTTTTTCACCTCGGAGAGATTCTTCTTCCTCAGAACCTAGATGCTTCGACATTAACGTAAGTTTTTGGCAGTACATAAAATATGATAATAAGGTTTGCTTTTTCTGCTATTTTCAACTTTTCCTAAGAGATTTTCATTTTCATCTCCAGATCGGATATCTTTCTCTATCTCCAGTACAAATCAAATTGAGAGGCCGTGTTCGTGTGTACAAGGAAAATATGATACTCCGCTCTAACAACTTTTCTACGGATGTATTCAGGGTAATCCACAGTCTAATGGGAAGGTCCAATAAGAGAACCACTGTACCATCATGAAGAACTAAAAGGAAAACGAGAACATTTCATAATATATTTTAATTTTTCAACACACTTAAGAGTGATTAATCTGTGTCTTTTATATAAACAATTTTTAATGTGTCTACAGTTTTATCTACGCACTTCTAAGTGCACCGTTCTTAATTCAAATATCTAGGAGCGTTCTTACAATGTATATTTGTACGCTTATTTTTATATGACAGTTAATGTGTCAATAAGCATTGGTATTTGATGAATATGGACCAAGGACAAATCGTTTTTGAATCATGTGCATCTTTTTTCATAATATATATATATATTATCAGCATGCAGTAGAATGTGTTTAAAAATGTTTCCAATTTGGGGACATGTATTCATAGATAAGTTTTCTTCATGTTATTGTTATATTTTGCTAACATTTGGAGAATCACATGTTTAATATAGACCGACTGATGAAGGGGGGATCCTCCGAAACATATACCTGTGAAACCACATTTATAAACTTGTATTGAAAAGGCGGACTATTTATCTTTTCTTTGATTCTGTGACCTGTGTAAGTTTCAAATCTGGCTCAGATTTGGTGGTTAGAGTATGTGCAAAAATCGAAGAGGCAAAATGTTCATGGAAGAGTGTACTACGTACCCTTTGAGAGTTGGTTATGCCAGAACCAAACTGACACAGGCTGGTGGAGACTGTTGCTGAGAGGCAGAACATCGAGGTTAAGTAACAAAGCACGGTGGTAATGTATTTGTTGTATTTGAGACACATAATGTAAGTACCAACATAAACATTACCGTTGTGTTAATGTACTTTTGACTCATCCTGTGCTACCTGGAAGTCAGTTAGCGCTGACCTTCCCATCCTTTATCTTCTGCAATGCTCAAAAACTATACCTAGAACTCCCACCGTCGCACAAGGTTCTGGACACAGGCTGCAGTGTGACTTGTTGGATTATCAGGGAGGAGTATTGCATTGTTGAGAAGCCCGCAGTGTACGACGCAGAGTGTGCAGCAGGAATGATCTGTAGTACGTGGCGGTAACAGGATGAGAACACCCTGGCTGTCATAAGCCAAAATAAGCATGACCTTCATAGGTGATGGAGTCTGTCGAACCTTGTGTCCTCGTGGTGAACCACGGCGACGCCATTCATTTCATTGTTTCTTTAGTTCTAGTTCATACGCTCATGCCCATGTTTCATCAATTGCAATAATGCGATTCAACATCTCATGTCCTTCATGTTGGAATCGCTCCAGATGGATACGGTATGTCTCGTATCGAGTCCATTTTTGCACCTCAGTTAAAGCATGTGGCACCCACTTTGCACAAACCTTGCGCATCTTTAAGTCTGTCCGTAAAATGCGGGAACACTGTTGATGCAGACATAACCATATTTGCGACTCATTCCAACGCCTTTCATCTGCTAAACAGTTTTCGATAACAGCCACGTGCACCTCTGTGTGAGCAGACGCTGGACGTCTACTGCGCGGCATGCAACAGTTGCTACCCGTCCACGTTTGAAGGCCTTCACTCAACATGCAACAGTTCGATAGGGCAACGCCCTATCACCCAGTTTTTCTCGTAGCTCGGCTTGACACTCACGAGCATTTCTGCCACGTAGACACGTAACTTTTACATATACGCGCTGTTCAACTTCAGTGACATCCATCTCGGAACACAGTCTCTAGGATACTAACGTTTGCATGTGTTGTTTACTTGACACCAATGCACTCAGACATTATTTGGTGGTCGCATCCCATACTGTCTACACCATGTTTTCAAATGTAGGTAGTGCAATAACCGTATATGCGGTTATTCGGAATATACGAGTATAAAATAGTTGCCATGACTTCTGAAATGACCCTCTCATATATACAGGGTGGCACACGAAATGTCATACACTGGAAATTGTTTGTAGAATATTTAATATGCAACATATGTAATACAATATGGTATTAAAACATTCACTGAAATGTGCATGATTAGTCAGTATGCAGGACATGTTCAATATGTCCACCTTCTCGGCGTACAACAGCTTCAAGACAAACCTGCATGTTTGTGACCACTCTACAACACATTTCCTCACTCTATCCTCGGAAGAAAGTCACAATGGCCGCTTGCAATTGCAATACATTTTCTGGTTTCTGGCGGTAGATTGTCTCCTTCAAATATCCCCAAAGAAGTCACAGGGATTAAGATCGGGGCTATGTGGTGGCCAGATTGAACCGCTCTGAAAACGTTCGGGATATCGATGGGACATCATACGGGGCCCGAAATGTCCATGCAGGAAGTTCAGAACAACATTTGCTGTGTGCGGACGAGCTCCATCTTGCATGAACCATTGTGACTCTATTGGTAGTTGTGATGCAAAGAGTTGTGGAAGGAAACTGTTTTGCACCATGTCCATGTAACGCGCACTGTTAACCGTGTCATTGAAAAAGATTGGCCCAATAATTCCATGACTGGATATTGCAGCCCATACACACTCTTTTACACCATGACTTTCAACCTCGTGCACAACAGCAGGCCGTTCTTTCGCCCAAAACCGGACATTCTGTTTGTTCACAGCACCATTGAGATAAACGTATGCCTCATCACTGATTCATGTATTGTGCAGTACGGGATCACCTTCTGCAATAGCCCACGCAGCGAACTGTACTCGCCGTTGTTTGTCAAGCGCTGTTAGTTCATGACCTGTTGTCATTTTGTATGGGAATAGGTCAAGCTCAGACTGCAGTATTCTCTGAATTGACCGACGAGAGATACCCAGCTGGACACAGGCAGTTCTGGTGGATTTGGAGGGGCTCCAAGCCACAGCTGCTCTCACAGCAGCAATATTCTCCGGTGAGCGGACTGGCTTGAGACGGGTCCGTTTTCTCTCCAGTATATTACCTTCTGTTTCAAATTGGCTGGCCAGTCTATACACAGTTTGCCGGCAGGGAGCCCACTGGGTAAGGAATACGAAAAGTTTGTTGAGTCCGAGTTGCACTCTTTTTTTCCGCATAAAACAACACCGTTTTCACCTTCTGTTCATGCGTCAACCTCCCTTTGTCCGCCATGTTGTATAACTGGAAGCTGGTAGGCATGCGCGACATGGGCTGCTGTCTGTCGAATCACGCATGAAATAAGGTTTCTGTTCACGAAAGGACATGGTTGTGAGCCCAGATTTACACATTTTATAAATCATTTTTGATGTATGACATTTCGTGCGCCACCCTGTATATTTACACTCAGCAGTGTAGCTAGCTGAGCATATTAAATAATGCTCCATGAGCAGCTGCAAGTTTGAAGATCCAATACTTTCCTTGAGAAACATATTTTTGTAATGTGTACAGTACTTATAAAATGTGCAAAATCTGTGTAAATTGTGGTTATATTTCTTAATCACATTTTTAATTGCTCCTGTGTCATTGTGACTTTTTTTACAATATCAAAACAAATCTGCAAATTGGTATTGAAAAAAGAAGAAATGCAATATCTGTAACACATGTTGCTCTTTGTTAATATTGCACCAAATTACAACATGCTTTAACAAGAATAGTACCTTGGCTATCCATAAAACGTCTGCTTAAAACATGGCATGTTTCAATATTCAAATATAATTGACCATTATGGCACAAAATTGTAAATGTTGTAAATAAGGCCCCGAAGTTCATGCAAAATCATATTTTTGTATATTTAAGCATATTTTGGTTATTTTGACAAAATGCATCATATTTTTCTCCTTTTCCTGTTTAAGGGCATATCTCTGCTTGAGAAGGGCGTATATTCTAATTTCCTATCATTTTGAAGCGCTTGTTAATTCATGTTCTTTAAATCGTATATTTCGATTCGGACTCAGAGAGTCCTTCACAGAATAATATTGAAATTATTTTAATACCTGGTACATTTCAATCCTTTTTGCCAAGTTAATATGAATTATTTTCATTCAGTGTTTACTATGTAAATATTGTAAAATTATTTTCCTTAAAAAATCCAATGGCTATTAAAATTGTATATCAGTTACACCTAAAAATTAACATAATAAAATAATTATTGATGGTCAACACCACTTGAAGTCTCTCTGTGGTTAACAGCCGTGAGGCTGGTTGGTAGCAGCTCGCCATTCTTCCCGTCTCTCCGCCTTCCTCTTCAGTTCACAGTATGAGCCACAACCCATATCTTCCAGTATTTGACTCATGTACTCCAGTCTGGGTCTTCCTCTATAATTCTTGCCGTCTACTGTTCCCTCGATTATAATCTTAAGCAGTCCATTGTGTCACAGTATGTGGCCCACGAGGTGATTCCGTCTTCTTCTTAAATATTTAAGGAAGCATCTTCTCTCTCCCACTCCTCTAAATACTTCTTCATTTGTGACCATTTCTTTCCAGCTGATTTTCATAATCCTTCTATAGCACCAGGTTTCAAATGCTAGTAGTCTTTTCCTCTCTCTCCTATTGTCCAAGATTTGCTGCCATATAGCGCGACGCTCCACACATAGGTCTTCAACATTTGTTTCCTCACATCAAGACTTACGTTCTTTGCAGTAAATAGGTTCATCTTTTTATAGAAAGCATTCTTGGCTTGGGCAATCCTACTTAATATCCATCTGCTGCTTCTTCCATCATTCGTTATTTTACTTCCCAGATAATTAAACTCATTCACTTCTTGTATAGTTTCATTTCTTAACTCTATTGCTGTCTGGTTTTTGCCATTTCTACTGCAGACCAAAATTTTTGTTTTGTTTGTATTTATTCTCATATTAAATTCTTCCTTCATTATTTTGTCCATCTTACTCAGGATCTTTTGTAAGTCATGTTCATCTTCTGCAATTGGCGCGATGTCATCAGCAAACCTTATCATGTTAACTTTATCTCCATGAATATTCACTCCTATGACAAATAGGGAAAAAACCTGCCGTACACCCTTTCTGATGGGTGCGGTTTCTTCCTTGCTACCACAACAAACTATTCCAGTTTCTTGCTTATAGATATTGTAGATGAGTTTTCTGTCTCTAAAGTTGATACCTGTTTGATGAAGAATGCTGAATAGAACATTCCAGTTCACTTTGTCAAACCCCGTTTCAAGGTCGACGAACGCTAAGAAAGTAGATTTGCCTTTCTTCATCTGCTTCTCTATCACTTGCCTCAATGCCAAGATTGCTTCTCTTGTTCCGACTCCTTTCCTAAAACCAAATTGATCATCAGATAGGTTTTCATTGATTTGTTATTCTATTCTTGAAGTACCATAAAATAATATTTCTTTCTATTTAGAACTGTTTCTTAGTTGAGATATTTAAAAAAAAAGGTGTAGTTATATGTCCTTCTGTTCATATTTTCTTTATATTCAAAATAGAAACTCTAAAAGAATTCGGAGTGACCGTAATTGCCGTAGTTATTTCATAGTGCATATTTTTTGAAACGTGATGCATATTTGACCAATCATTAGTGCATTTTTTCATGCATATTTATTCATTTAATGGTGCAAGAACTTCCGGGCCTTAGTTATAAAGTATTCACATGTATGTATCTTCTTATGCTTGAAGACATTGCTCAAAGAACTAATCCGTCTCATAATCTTAATGAGATCAATTTTGAAACCAATATTTTGTACGATACACTAATGGATAAACGTACAAGTAAGAATAAAAAATAAATTGGCACAGTACTGTTTCACAATAGTTAATAATAAGGATTAAGGAATAAGTTGTTTCAGTACATCCTATGCAACAGGAGGGATCAAACTTGTCGCGCCCGGCAACTATTGTTCAGATGCGTGCTACATACACACCCCATCTTCTAGTTTCCCCTCCTTTCCCCGTTGTTATTCCAGCTAGAGACAGCTGTGAAGATACACACGTATACCGTACTCATGGATCCATATTGAAGATGAGCGATAATTTTGGATCGGTTAGGTTTCTATATCAAATTTCCAAGGGATCAATAGTTCTGACTAGTATATTTTGGTTTTTCCTTAGATGAAATGCTGCTAATGACAGGCTACATACAACTAGGATTTTCACTGAGTTCTTATCGTAAGTCTTTTAAGCCACGTGAATTAAGTTAACACGTTTGTTGAAGTTCCATATTTTAAGATATTAGAATAGCCCTTTTTCTTTTTATTATAGTTAATGAGGAGGCTTCAATGCTGGCTGACATAAAGCAAGAACCTTGCCACATCAATGGGAAATAGGATTGTTTGAGATTCCACAAGTCGTCAAGGGATGACTTGGGGTTGATCAAATGGTAGTCAACAAATTGGGCATGACACAGCTTCGCCGTTTTACGTGTGTGGGATGGGGAAGTCTGAAGGAAGCAACTACAAAATTTTATTAATAAACATTAGATGTCTCCTGTATAATACGATGTTAATTTTTACTATAGGTGTGCTAAGTTTTACTATATGTCAATTTTAATGAATATTGTTAGATGTATTTGTTTGTGAACTTTGTGTTTTTTAGTGAGTGTTTTTTAGTATATTATGACGAAGAGCTAATTACAGAGCTCGAAACATATTTCGTAATTGAAATAAGCTAATTTTAACAATACATTTTGGTATTGAATAGATGGAAATGTGTAATTTAGTCAAATAGAAATATCAGTCAATACAGACCAATATGATGTCGAATACTCCTTATGCTTGAAGAACTTACCTTGTGGAGAACAGGTGAGATCAACTTCAACTAAATTATCTCTTTCTTCTCCACCAGCAGGAGGAATATCAGGAATCTGTTCCACTTCTGTAGGTGGCTCAATTGGGGTGTACATAGCATTCTGTGGCTCAATTGGGGTGTACAGAGCATTCATATTTCGAATGATGGATGGTGGAAGTGTATACTGGGCGCGAGCTACTTTTTTAGGAGGTGAATTGAAAAGAGGCATCTAACAACAAAGGAACATATTTTTAAGTATTGTAAATTTCAGTATTTTATATCAAACTGGTATACAGACATGATACATATGTATATATACGAGGGCTGTTTTTTAAGTAAGGGCCATTTTTTTTAAAAGCCCGTAGTTAGTGCGCACGCCGCAACAAGCGTGCGCGTTACCTCCCAGCATCCTTTGCGAACAAGCAGGTGTCAGTTGCAGCTGTGTAGCTAACCTGTATGCTGAACTGTGCATCTTTACAATGATCGAGATTACTGATTCGCCCGCCGTGTGTGAGGTACGATCTGTGATACGCTTTTTGAGTGCAAGAAACATGTCGGCTGCAGACATTCATCGTCAGCTTTGTGAGGTGTATGGTGATAATGCAATGACGGAAGGTAAAGTGCGAAAATGGGTACGCGAGTTCAAAAGTGACTGTGGAAATGTTCGTGACGATGAACGCTCAGGTCTGTGATCACAGATGACTTGGTGACTGCAATTGACACGAAAATTCACGAGGATTGATGATCCATGATAACCACTCTGTCAATGGATTTTCCTCAAGTGTGAATTCTTGGTTGTCAGAGCAGGCGGCAAGCTTTTATGCAGAGGGATTTCAGAACTTAGTCTTAAGGTATGACAAGTGCCTAAATATACAAATGTAGACAAATAGAGGAAGGTATGTAAAACCTCAAAATAAATGTGGTTTCAAAATAAAATGTTCGGTTAATTAAGAAAAAAAAACGGCCCTTACTTAAAAAACAGTCCTTGTATTTATTGTAGCTAATGACCATATAAAGAGAAAATATATATGCAATGCAGGGACTGTTAACCACTACAAAATTGCATCAGAGAACTCAATCTTCTTTTGCAGTATGACACATGATATCGGTCACCAGGGGCGGTCCCAGGCCCCCCCCCCCCAAACGGTCTTCAAAAATAGACCAAAAAAAAAAAGAAATTGAGAAAGAGAAAGGTGGAGGAGAGAGAGGGAAGAGAGCAAAGGTTTGACTTGACAGTTCCAATTTTGACATCACAGTAACTGCCTGTGAGAGTGAGACCAGCCCTCCAGACCCCTTAGAAAATGAAGGAAACTTCCCTGAACTCCTGCGGTTTTGAGACGAAAGCGGTGACGAAACTCTTTGTAGCCACCTTGAAAATGCATCAGCACGGGCTACGTATATTAGTAATAGAACACAAAATGAACAGATTAAGTGCTGTCGTGAGGAAATCCAAGAAGACATTCTTCGGAAGGTGAAAGTAGCAGGCATGTTATCCGTCATGTTCGATGAGACATCAGACATTTCCCTAAAAGAACAGCTTGCATTGTCACTTCACTACGTCCACGAAGAGAAGGTCCACGAAAATTTTTTGACATTTGCGGACGCCTACGAGTCTATTAGGGAGGACGATATTCAAGGCGGGGAACCAAAATTGTCAGGCTTTGCTCTTGGTCACGTTGTACAAGATCTCACTACAAAGCTCTCACTCGATCTTTAGCTTTGTGTTGGGGTAGGCACGGATAACTGTTCGGTGATGTCATCAGAAACGAAAGGTGCAGTACAGGAACTTTTGTAAGCGGCACCTTGCGGTTCTAGGTGTCCATGCTACAATCACGCCCTCAACAGCAGCTTAGCGAAAACTTCAAAAGTAGTGCCCACTCGTAATGGTACAGCATTGATGAAAAATACAATAAACTTTGCTAGATCATCTCCTAAAAGATGCAAAGTTTTTTTTGTCAGTTTTGGGCGAAGACTTTGGCAAACTGTGTGAAACGAGGTGGAGTGAAAAACATGATGGCCATTTACAGTTCGAGAGACTCTTAGTTAAGATAATTCGAGCTATAGAAATCATAGCAGAATAGTAGGACAGCGACACATCGAGTGCAGCCGAATCCCTCATTCAATCATTGTGTGAAACGCAATTTGTGGTTTCAATGTTGTGTCTGTGCGACGTCCTAGGTAAAACCCGGCCCCCCCGTGTGGGTGCGGGATAGAATACACCCACGGTATGCCCTGCCTGTCGTAGGAGGCGACTAATAGGGCCGACATGGCCGAATAACTTGCCAGTTTTTGATTTGTTCAGACCCCCTGTGGATGGGGAGGGCAGAATTCATCCACGGTATCCCCTGCCTGTCGTAAAAGGCGACTTAGAGGGGGCCTTATAAAGGTCGATTTTGGTTTTCTGGTCCCAGCTCTGGTTTGACCAATAGAAACAAACATGCATGCTGTTAGGGGAAGGGCCACCAGCTTGGCCATCTGGCCAGAAAGCCTAGACGGTATGCCCCATCCCGTCAGGTGGGTGCGCCATGTACCCTACAGTAGTATCCGCCTTACAACGAAGGTCCCTGCATGGCCGAATACTGGAGCTGAATAAATCCTGTGCATGCCGAGGGGGAAGTGCCTGTTCGAGGCACTGGGACCCCGGGCAATATCTGCTATGCCAGGTAGGTATTGCCTTGGCTGGGTGGCGCCCACAGTGATAGCCCCCGTTCGGAGTGGGCAGTATTCGGGGAGGATTTCGTCCGGGATGCGTAGTAAACGATCACGGACACCTGTACAGGGTGGCACCCTTAAAAAGCCGTCTCTGGAGTGTAGACCGAATCCCAAGGTGTATACGCCTTGGGATGAGGCATTTAATAAGAAGTTCCCTGTTGACAGGTCTCCTCGCTACCTGGTAGCTACCAGGACAGACGGGGGAGATTTTAAACAGGTAAAATCGATCCTATTTTCAGAGGAAATCGAGGGGAAATATCGCGACCTTAACGGGATTTCCAAGCTCCGGAACGGGCAGCTCCTGCTGCATACCGTTGACCGGCAGCAAACCGAAGCGTTGCTGGAATGCACGCATTTCGGCGAAATTCCCGTTAAGGTTGAGAAGCACGATACGCTAAATGAGGTCCGTGGAGTTATATTCCATCGCGACCTCATTTTAAACAGCGACGCGGAATTGATGCGGGATCTGGGGAAGCGAGGCGTCACCAGGATTAGGCGCATCACCCGGAAAATTGGAAATGATAGCGTCGATACTGGCGCTTTCATTCTTCATTTTGAGGGTGATGTAGTGCCTAGGCAGGTGAAGGTCACGTCGTACCATTGCGACGTTAGACCGTACATCCCTCCACCTATGCGCTGCTACAATTGCCAGAAATTCGGTCATGTTTCTGCCAGGTGCACTGCCAAGGCGGTGTGTAGAGAGTGTGGCAAGGGGACACATGACGGTGTGGGGTGTACGCCTCCCCCGACGGTCCTAACTGCCAAGGAAGTCACTCTCCGCGGTCGAAGCAGTGCCCTGAGTTCTGCAAGGAAGCAAAGATCCAAGAAATCAGAACATTGGATCGGCTTTCATATCACGACGCTCGAAAGAGATACCGTGATATGACTGCACCCGAATTTCCGGTATCTTTCGCGGCTAAGTTGACGCCACCTATCACCCCTGCCACTTTCGTTCCCCGTGCTGTACCCTCGACGACGAACTACTCTGAGATCGTAAAGTCTCCCCTCGCTGTCCAAGCGAGACCTGTCAGCCCGAAGAAGGTTAAACAACCTTCTTCGGCCATTGTGATAAAGGCGCCGGTTATACCATCTAAACCGGCGCAATCGGAGAAGAAGCCATCTTCCTCTCCGAAACGGTCGGAGAAGAAGTCTTCCCCTGCCAACGAGGCAAAGAAGACTTCTGCGACCGGGGCTGGATCGTCATCCAGCCCATCTGATAAGACAAAGATAGTGGAGAAGAGGGGGACGGTTCGTCGCCGTCTCTCTCGCCCTCCTGCTGACGGGGTGGCTACTGTCTCTGCTGGCCTTTCCGCTCCCACTACCACCAAGGGAGCGAAGCCTGCTGAAGCCAAGCCCGTCCGTATGGAGGAACTCCCCTATAGAAAAGAAAATAGATCGGCGGAGGAGAGGGGAGCGGTTCAGCGCCGTTTCTCTTCCTCTCCTAAAGGCAGGGCTGCTCACGTATCTGCTAGCCATCCCGCTCCCACCACTACCAGTGGAGCAGTGCCAGTAGGAGCGACCTTGTTTTATAAGGACCCGGCGTCTGTGGGGAAGGGACCATCTACTTCCCCAAACACACGTCGGCGCCGATCCAAGAAGAAGTCTCTTCGGGGCGTGTCGGGGACAGACACCCAGTCTTCGGACCGGGAGAAAGTCCCTCGACACCGCTCTCGCTCTTCCCCAAGGGCGAGACCCGTGAGGTCCGACGACGACCGTGCGCAACCCAAGAGAGCGCCCGCTCCATTTTCTTCGTCTTCGGACGGAGATGTGGAGATTGAGGTGTGCTCTCCTGCCCCATCATCTCCAACTAGAGATGGGGAAGGGTGGCAAACGGTCAAGCATAAGTAGAAGACCCACTTCTACTTAAGTCCACACCATGGCACTATTACAATGGAACTGTAATAGCTATTCTGTTCATCTCGCTGAGTTACGACAATTAATATCTTCGTTTTCGGCAACCAATGTCTGTCTTCAGGAATCCAGGTTTCGTCCTGGACATGAGACAACAATGCGTCACTTC
Organism: Meconema thalassinum; assembly: GCA_946902985.2. Lineage (NCBI taxonomy): Eukaryota > Metazoa > Arthropoda > Insecta > Orthoptera > Tettigoniidae > Meconema > Meconema thalassinum. The sequence goes on along the minus strand of OX336400.1, from coordinate 81,556,109 downwards.
AAACTCTTCTCTAAAGACCGGATGGACGGAGCTGTGGCCGCTGGTGGCGTCTGCACTCTCGTCCACTCTAGCCTCTTTAGTGAAGAGGTGCCGTTGCGTACTCAGCTAGAGGCAGTTGCAGTTCGTACTTCGTTGCCAGTAATGGCAACAGTATGTAACGTGTACATCCCACCTGATTCTCAGCCGGATTACGACCGGCTGGTGGATCTAGTCTCTCAGCTCCCCACTCCTTTTCTCCTTCTGGGAGATGTTAATGCCCACAACACCATCTGGGGCTCTGCTACCACTAGCGGTAAAGGGAGAGATTTTGAGAGGCTGATCAGGCGGCTGGACCTGTGTCTGTTGAACACAGGGGAGCCTACGCACTTCTCTATTGCACACGGTACTTATTCAAGTATCGATATTACCCTGTGCAGTCGTGCGCTGGTTCCCCTGCTACAGTGGGGTGTACACGATGACCTTTGTAATAGTGACCATTTTCCAATTATCGTTACTCTTCCGAACCAGAGAGCCATCGAGTTACCAAGTCGATGGCTTCTCCGTCGGGCTGATTGGCCAACTTTCACGGCACGTGCGGTGTTTGCCGAAGATACCTTTGAGAGTGTCGACGATCATACCATTCACATAACGAATGGTATTTTGACTGCTGCTGAGGAAACAATACCTTCCTCATCCGGCAACTCACGCCGGAAGCTTGTCCCTTGGTGGACAGCCGAGATTGCAGCAGCCATTAAAGATCGTCGACGTGCTTTCAAATGCTATCGGAGGCAAAACACTATGGCCAACCTTATCACCTTCAGAAGGATGCGTGCTAGAGCCCGATATCTGATTCGGGAGAGTAAGAAAACGACGTGGGAAAAGTATGTGTCGTCCATGACGGCGCATACTCCTTCATCTCAAGTGTGGACTAAGCTTCGTCGGATCTCCGGACTCCCGACATCACTATCGATACCCGGAGTGTCCATCAATGGGGACATCATCACGGACCATCTCGCCATTGCCAACAGCATTGGCTCGCACTTCTCCGATGTATCCTGCTCCGGGAGTTACGATCCTACATTTCTGACTCTGAAGCGGGAGGCAGAGACTCACCCCTTGTCCTTTGCCACTGCTGCTTCGGAGTCCTATAATGTACCATTCTCTGAATGGGAACTGCGCAGTGCGCTTGCACTGTGCAGGGATACGGCTCCTGGACCGGATAACATACATAATCAAATGTTAAAACATCTGTGCGAATCCAGTATGAAAGAACTGTTGATCCTCTTCAATCGTATATGGATTGAAGGGGAGTTTCCATCTCAATGGCGAGAGGGGATCGTGATAACGATTCCTAAGGCTGGAAAGGATCCCAAGTTTGTAAGCAGCTATAGGCCCATTTGTTTGACAAATGGCCTATGTAAGCTGCTCGAAAAGATGGTGAACCGTCGACTGGTGTGGTTCTTGGAGGATAAAGGTCTCCTGTCTGAGTACCAATGTGGATTTCGCTCTCATAGGTCCACCACTGACCATCTGGTGCGACTTGAGAGCGCCATACAGGAGGCTTTTTTCCGGAAGCAGCACCTAGTCACGGTTTTCTTTGACCTCGAGAAAGCCTACGACACCACATGGCGCTACGGGATCCTTTCCACCCTTCACAAGTGGGGACTCCGTGGTAACTTACCGACTTTCATTGCGAATTTCATGTCCGTCCGACTCTTCCGTGTAAGGGTCGGTAGGACATTATCGCAGTACTATACCCAAGGAAATGGAGTTCCTCAGGGTTCAGTGCTGAGTGTCACCTTGTTCGCGATTGCCATTAATGGCATTGTTGCCGCCGCCGGGTCCGCGGTAGTTCCATCGCTGTATGTAGACGATTTAGCTCTGCATTACAGCTCTGGAAGTATGGCAGTCGTGGAACGGCAATTGCAGCTAGCCATCAACCGGGTCGACAGGTGGGCTCACGACCGGGGTTTTCGTTTTTCAGCAGCGAAAACCTCCGTCGTCCATTTTTGTCGGCTACGGAGGCTACATTTACACCCTGAACTACATCTCAGGGATGCTGCGTTGCCGGTGGTTGACACTTATCGCTTCCTGGGGCTCCATTTTGACAGCAAGTTAACGTGGCAGCACCATATACGGCAATTGAAAATGACATGTCTCAGGAAACTGAACATGCTCAGTTTTCTTAGTGGCACTACGTGGGGGGCTGACCGTGCGGTGCTGCTACGGTTCTACCAAGCCCTCGTCCTGTCCCTGCTAGACTATGGTTCTGCGGCATACGGTTCAGCAAGGCCGGCAACCTTGAAAATGCTGGACAGTATCCACCATAGTGGCGTTAGGCTGGCTACCGGTGCCTTCCGGACCAGCCCGATACCCAGCCTACTCGCCGAATCGGGTGTTCCACCTTTAAATTATAGACGCCAACATATGCTTTTAGCATATGCTGCCAATGTGCGTCAAATGCCGCAACACCCGACCTATCAAGCTCTCTTCGGTACCCAAAACCACCAGGGGTACGCCAACCGGCCTCGTGCCACTCGGCCGGTTGATATTAGACTTGATAGCTCGTGTACCGAAATAGGAGTGGCTGTAGGTCCCTGTATGATCCGGACATCTAGCAAGGTGCCTCCGTGGCAAGTCCCGCGTCCGGAAATTCGGTTAGATCTGCACCGAGGTCCTAAGGTGAACACGGATGCCTCCGTTTACCGGAGGCAGTTCCACAGCATAGTTCACCAATTTCCGGACGCTGGCATTCTATACACGGATGGTTCGAAGGTGGACGAGAAGGTGGGTTGTGCTTACGTTATTGATGGTGCAAATACCAAGATCTCTTTGCCTGAGGCCTGTAGTGTGTTTACTGCGGAGCTCGTTGCCATCTATGAAGCTCTGCAGTTTGCACTACAGGATGCTCGAATCCACTTTCTCGTGTGTACCGACTCTTTGAGTTCGTTGCAGTCAATTGCTACATGTTTCCCGCAACACCCCCTAGTGCAGCGAATCCACGACCTACTAGCCGGGCTGTGCCACGCTGACACTCGAATCACCTTTCTGTGGCTTCCAAGCCACATGGGAATTGCGGGAAATGAGTTAGCAGATCAAGCTGCAAAAGAGGCAGTATCACTACCACCTCGACCAATGGAGGTACCCGCTAGAGATATTCGCTCTCAGTTACGCCTACAAGTTCTGGCTTTTTGGGAGAGTCAGTGGCTAGCTGACCCACTGCCCAGTAAACTGAGAGCGATCAAGGGAACTACTCGCGTTTGGCGGAGCTCCTTCCGGGCCCGGAGAGAGTCCGTCATTTTGTGTAGGCTAAGGATAGGTCATACAAGATCCACCCACTCGTACCTAATGAGAAGGGAAGACCCCCCACTTTGTACCTGTGGAGCCGTTTTCACCGTGGCCCACATTTTCACCGAGTGTGTGGATCTTGCTGACTTACGAAGAAACCTTGGTTTGCAGACGACACTCAAACTTATATTAGCCGATGACGCGGTGGCTGCTGATCGCGTTATCCGCTTTATAAGTGAGAGTGGGTTAGGGCCAGCAATCTAAATTTTCCAGTGAACTTTGACTCAACGACTTGTTCGTTTTTGAATGATAATGTTTTGTTTTTTCCGTAATTTTTGTTTATGTTTATAATTTTTTTTATTTTTTATTTAATTGTTTGTTTTTGTTTTATTAATTTTTGGTCTTTTTAAATTTAGATGTCCACCTCAAAATTTTAAATTCAATTCAAAATTTGTATTCTTTAATCTGTGTTAAGAGGGGCAGATGACCTCGTAGTTCCGCCCCTTAAAAAAAAAAAAAAAAAAAAAAAAAACCGGCCTTTGAGCCTTCTTCTTCAGGACGACTCATTGGACTTGGTGGTGGCTTCCGCGGGTGTCATGGACATCATCGAGGCGCTTTCGATTGCATGTGAGAATGCTGAACCGTACTTCAAGATAATATTTTGCCGAAGAAATGGAGTTTGAGGTGGCGTTGCCCCGAAGAGCAGGCAGGAGGAAGCGGTCCAACGTTCCAGATGACATTGACGCACCCGAAGAGTTCTACTGCCGAACTGTCTTCATTCCGCTGATCGAGCATGTGGTGCAGGATCTCAAGGAACAATTTCCAAATTAATCTTTGGCTGCATTCGACTTAAATTTGTTGATGCCTGCAATCTGCGTTGACAAACCGGCTGAAGACCCAACAGTGGTGCAAAGTTTGGAGGCTCTTCGTATCAAGTATCAGCCTTTGCTAATTTCTGATGGGCGCCACTTGTAGGGAGAGTATGCTGTATGGAGACAGCGATGGTTGATATTGAAGTCGGCAGGGAAGAAATCGCCATCAACTGCAATTGAGTCAATGGTAGCTGCTTCTCAAAGCTTGACACGTACAGTCAAAACTCTCCTGTGAGTAACGCCACTCCCGACATTGCGACGGCTGAAGGACTGGCTACGGTCCCGAATGTCGGAAGAAAGGCTAACCAGACTAGCTCTGTTACATTGCCATCGGTCAACGAAAGTCAGGGAGAAAGTAATTGATCGGTTTGGCAAAATGAAGACAAGGCGATTGGATTATGTTCTTTGATCAGATACCTACAATAAATAGATTTAAATTGTATTATGTGTGTTCTCTTTCTATAGTCTATTCGACCCTCTCCTCGATATTTATAAAACTAATAGGTTATTATACGAATTTCAGTCCTTATGATATTATGCGACATGCTACCAGTAAATTTAATAATATATATAAAAATAGGAGGGATGACCCCCCCCCCCTCCTTATAGGCTTAGGCCCCCCCCCAAAAGTGTTCTGGCTGGGACCGCCCCTGTCGGTCACAGGGCTCGTAAAATGATTCACATGATAAATGCCATATTGATGTCTTGGTACCATGCTAACATGAAATTATTATTATTATTAGTGTATGATGATACAGTTGACAATCGGGTCACAAAATATATAAATATATACCTAGGTATAGGAAAACAAAGAAATGTGGAAATGGCTTCGGCAATGTGGTAGCCTCTCACAGACGTATGTCCAGTCTCTCCAACCAAGTGATTGTGTCGACATGAAATTAAATGTAATAACACAAATTTTCCACCTGGCATCACTATATACAGTATACATGTATTATTATTAATCTTGATTGGTCACATTGGACCACTTGAGTTGTTCCACAATCACTTCTTCTTTGAAGGTAGTACTGCTTGGCTCTTGCGTTCTTTTCAGTACTTTTCATTCTTTCAGATCGGGATTTTCTCAACTCATCTCAAATCTCCATAGGTAGAGCCCTGCGCGGATAGACAAAACGTTATCCGCATCCGCCCCGCATCCGGACGACTGTTATCCGCATCCGCCCCGCATCCGCACGACTGTTATCCGCATCCGCCCCGCATCCGCACGACTGTTATCCGCATCCGCCCCGCATCCACGCGACTTTTACCCACACGTTTGTTATGCGAATCTACTGGCATTACAATAATATTTTCATTGTGTTGCTTTACTGTTTACTTTATCTTTTAGACATTTGAGCAGCAAGTCGAACCCTTAGGCTCTGTACTGTACAGTATGTCATGTTCTATGTCTAAAATGAATGTTATGCAGCCAGAATTGCAACCCTTTTCAGTTCGGAGTGTTGATTATCCTTAATGACATAATTTGAATGGGATTATCGTAAATCATCATCTTACTTTTGTCATGAAAAACCATAACGGAAAAATATGATATGTCATAAATATCCGGGCCCTAATAAGGGAGAGTGGGGGAATTGTGCGCACTTAAGCAAGAATCGGTCTTGTGATGATGAAATAATAGATAACACAACTGCAGTTATGAATAAGGGAGCCTTAGTAAATCTGTATTCGATGTGCAGAAACAAATTTAATTCAAAAATAAATTTGGTGGACTATAACTTAATTCGAAATCTCGCAAATATGCATTTGCGCACGATTACCCACCCTGCAAGGTACGGTAATCATGCGCATGGGTTGGGAAATTGTGCGCATGGGATGAGTGTTGGAAAGCCATACTAATACAATGTGAATTGGCAGAAACTTGCACTGTGCATTAACATTAGAATATTGCAATGCTTTTTAGAAAAGCATAACAATGCAATGAACTAAAATTCTGCAGTTTTGGATATTAGAATAAAATATCTTCGTTTCGTCAGCATTAAAGGAGGCAATCCAATTTAGGCTTGTTCTTTCAGATTGTCTCAACGTTAATGCAGGATATCTCTTCAAGAACTCATACAACCAATATTTGCCTGCTAGACTTTTAACTTTATGGAAATTATGGAGAATCTTATTCTCCTCTGCAAACTTGAACTCGAACCGTCTGACAAGCTTTGTGGGTGTTAAGCCATAAAATAATTTTGCCAATGTCAAAAGGTATTCGGATAATTATGACTCAATTTCGTTGGTAAAACAGCTATATGGACTAGACGAGGTGGAGCAAGACAATTTTGCAGCAACTGCTTTGGTAGGATTGACTGGGGAATGTTGAAACTTCTCCCCAATTCCCTTATTTTCCACCCATCATCCCTAATTGCACGTCGAGATTTCTGCACATTTTCTGCTGGGTAGGAGTTTTTCCCCGTTTTCCGTGTATAATTTCTTGGCATCTGGAGAACAAACACGAAATATTTTGCCATTAAAGTCGCATTGTATTTGTAGTCTATTTGTAGTACTTGTATCATATATGATCTGCGCACCATACCCCACGCTGCTTTTAAAACGTAACTCACTGGATCCCGGTAAACCAATCTATTATATTGAAAAATAAATACATGCAAAACCACTGTGCACACTGGCATTTAAAACTACATTTAATTTTAAATAATTGAATCACAACTGTAGGCTTACCTTATTATTTGCTGACTGCAGAAAATAACATGCAACGTGTTAAGATTCTTCATCCAAACCTCCGGTTATCACATAGCGACTGGCATCATGCTCACTGTCCCTATCTGATAGGTACGATGACAGCTTTAGGGTAGCAGTGAACTGAGTTGCTAGTTGTACTACCAACTCGAAAAACATTGGTGAGCACGATTACCCGCTGCGCACCATTACGCAACTTTCTCCATGATATTCAACAAGTTCGGATTGTATTCTAAAAACTATCCGCAAATTTACTCCAAATATTATCCGCTATCCGCACAGCCATGCAAAGTATATCCGCTTGGCGAAAAATGTTGCGGATATCCGCGGATATCCGCATCCGCGCAGGGCTTTATCCATAGGCTTTCTATGTGTCATTTCTGCAGAAAATTTGTGAGTTTTAAGAATGGTGTTAATTTTATTTTTCTCTTCGGCATCTGTTATCTTGAGTCCAACTGCTTTGAGATCTTGTTGGATTTCTTGGATCCATTTTCCTCCAGTTTTCTTTCCTAGATTTCTCATCACTAGTTGGTGTAAATTTCTTTTCTGGAAGCTGTAAGATGTGAAAAAAATATGAAATTCTTTTCTTCTTCATTGTGCTAGTGATTGGATCAATCTCACGATAGTTTCATTTGGGAGAATCCTCCAGACTCCCTCAACCTGATACTTTTTATTTATGCACGGTCTAATGATTCTTCTTTACGTTTTGAGGAGCTGATCAGTTCTTTGTCTATTTATAATTTGGAATAGTGTTTCACAAGCATAAGTGGCTTCAGGGAGAGTTCAAAAAAAAAGTCAACCCCTGGCACTATCCAGCCCATGACGGGCTAAGGCCGACCAAGCGACCGCTGCCCAGCCATTTGGCCTGCAGATATTGGGGTGATGCGTGATCAGCGCGTCGGGTCCCCTCGGCCGTTAATCTTGGTATTCGTGATCGGGGCGCTGTCTCACTGTCAGACAGCTACTCAATTGTCCTCACGAGGCTGAGTGCACCCCGTTCCAACCCTCACGTCAGTTTTAAAATCCCTGACGGAGCCGGGGATCGAACCCGGGGCCTCCGGGTGAGAGGCAGGCGCGCTACCCCTACACCACAGGGCCGGCTCAGGGAGAGTTACAATTTTATAATGTTGGATCTTATTATACTGTATAAACACTGTATACAAGGTGAATCAGCTGTTTTATGCATCCCAAATAATGCGTGTTGTCAGGAAGGTCGATATTTCTCTGCTTGCATCCTGTACGGTACTAATGCACTGCAAGCATATCCCACAAACGATAATGAACCCTATTATTTTTCCCCTCATAATAGTCTGTAGTCACATCGAATAGTATGTGGGAGGACAAGTAGTAAGAAGAGGTGGAAGGAAACACCATGGTGGAATGAGAAGGCAAAAGAAATAGTAAGGGAAAAGAATAGAGCCTTTAGGAGGTGGTATCAAAATTGGATGGTAGAGTCAAGAGTACCAGGAAAGAAAGAAGGAGGCAAAGAGAGTAGTGGCTTAGGAGAGAAGAAAGTGGATGGAAGAGTGGACAAAGATGATGAAGGAGGATAGTGAAGGTACAAGAAAGGTCCTGAATAGGATGGTAAAGAATAAGAGGTGGAAGGATCGTACGGATTATGTTAGAATGGTGAACAAAAAGGGACAAGAGATAGAAAATAGGGAAGAACTGAAGAAAATGTGGAAAGAATATTTTGAAGAACTCCTGAACCCAAATGGAAACTACGGCGAGGAGGAAGAAATCGGGGAAGAGGTAGATGAACTGCAAACAGAAAAGGACTTAACTTGGAAAGAAGTGGAAGATGCAGTGAGGAAGATGAAAGGTGGGAAGGCACCGGGTGTGGATGAGTTGAGTGTGGAGATGGTGAGAGCAGCAGGAAAGGTGGGGATACAATGGTTGTACCGAGTGATGAAGACAGCATGGAAGGAAAGGAAGACCCCAGAGGACTGGAAAAAAGGAATAATTGTCCCGATCTTCAAGAAAGGTAGTAGAACAGAATGCAGAAACTATCGGGGAATAACAATGATGAGTCATTGTGCAAAGATGTTTGAGAAAGTTTTGGAAAGAAGAATTAGGACACGGATAGAAGGAGGGATGAGGGATGAACAATATGGCTTCAGAGCAGGAAGGTCCACAGTGGATTTGATTTTTGCTGTAAGGCAGTTACAAGAACAGCACTATGAGTATGGAACAGATCTAGATGGCCTTCCTGGAGTAGAAAAATGGACTATAAGGAGGATAAAGGAGATGTACAAGGAAAGCGTGAGCTGTGTGAAAGTGGGAGGAGAGAGATCGGAATGGTTGGAACAGAGAAACAGCCTGAAACAAGGAAGTGCACTGTCACCGTTACTTTTCATTGTGGTGATGGATGACATAATGACCCGAGTGGCACAAGTAATTGGGGCAGGAAAGATGAAAGCAATGGTGTTGCAGATGATTTGATGATTTGGGGAAACAAGGAGGAGCAGGTACAGGAACAGTTGGACGTGTGGGAAGGAATAATACAAGGGTATGGGATGAATTTAGCATAAATAAGAGTGAGATGGTGGTCACAACAAGGAAGAAGGGAAGAACCACAACAGGAATAACAATTGGTGGGGAACAGCTGAAGAAAGTGGAGAGTTGCAAGTATCTGGGAAGCCTGATACAAGATAATGGAAGAAACGATAGAGAAATAAATGAGCGGGGGAGACAGGCAGAAGCATTCCGGAGGAGTGTGAGAAGCATGTTATGGAGCAAGAATGTCCCTCAGAGCAGCAAAAAGATCATATATCGGACGTACTATGTCCCTATCCTGACGTATGCCTCGGAGACCTGGATTATGAAAGGAAGGGAGAAGAGCAAAATACAGGCCATTCAGATGAGGTTCTTGAGAAGCAGTATTGGAGCTACAAAGAGGGACAGAATAAGAAATGAGAGGACCAGGGAATTAATGAAGGAGGAACCATTACAGGATGGTATTGAGAAATCTAGACTTAGATGGTATGGACATGTAAAACGAATGGAGGAGAAGAGGATACCCAGGAGGTTACACGAGGCGAAGTGGGAAGGAAAGAGACCAAGAGGGAGACCGAGAGACAGGTGGCTGAAGGGGGTGGAAGAAAGCGTGAAGAAGAGAGGAGAAGACTGGACAAGGGTGGAGGCTGAGAGATGGTGGGAAGACAGAAGACGTTGGAGAGGCTTGTGTTCCAAACAGACCCGGCCAGTGGCTGGAAACTGTGCAAGATGATGATGATGATCGTTTGCTGGATATGCTTGCAGTGCATTAGCACCATTCATTCATTTCGTATAGGCCATCTATGGACCGCGTCATTCCAACTGTCTTCTACTGGCTTTGATGTTTGCCCAGTACGCCCGCATTCGTTCTCGGTGGACTTCCTTCCGTTCCTGGGTCCAAATCTTTCCCGTTTCCAGCTTCGGTTTTTCTTGTAAACCTTTGCAAGCTTGAAGTTTCCTTTTGATTAGGACACGCTCCTGAATGTCTGTTGGTGATATCCCCACTTCTTTCAGATCTTTATCCAGTTCAATGAACCAGGCCCATTTTGATTTCCTCTCCTGAAAGTAAGTTATGTTGCGGTTGGTCAGTCTCGCTGGGCTCATTCGTTTCACATGTCCAAAAAATGTTATCCTTCTCTTCCGGATGACATCACTTATCTTCTCCACATGAGTATATAGTTCATGGTTATGCCGTCTTCTGTATTCCCCGTTGTCTTTGATGGGACCCAATATCTTTCTCAAAATTTTCCTTTCTTTTCGACCAAGCCTTTTTTGTTCATCGTGAGGCATTCAGAAGCATTAGCACCATTATTATTATTTATTTACCATAAATCAAACAGAAGTATGGAAGGCCCAGTGAAAAAGGCCAAGCCCCACATACATATTACATGTTTCACTGGCACAACTTACTTCTACATTTGGTTTACAATATTTACATGTTTTACAAAGATATTTGCATTATTTACATATTTAGAACATAGTTCACTCACTCTCTCACGCACGCACTTTCATCACCTCAATCACTCCATACATACATTCGGCGAGACAATCAATTACTCATACAGAAGTTTATAAAATGTACCTTTTTATGTAGGGGGATGCGTGGCGCAGTCGGCAGAGGCGCTGAGCTTCTAACTGAAAGGGAGTGGGTTCGATCCCCACCCAGGTAGTGGATTTTAGAAACAAAACTACCACTTTCGGAAACGTAAATAGCCCCGGGGTTCACTCAGCCTACACCAGAAATGAGTTCCAGGGTAATTCCTAGGAGCAAAGACAGCCGGGCATGGAGTTGATAACTCCATCCCATCTAGTGCTAGCCTCTACCTTCCACTACTTCCAAGGCCTCCATGGCCTGTATGGAGTTTGCTTTGCTTTGGCTTTTACCTTTTTATGTACAGCCTGAATTTCCTGAGAGGCAAGATCTTGGCATCCCCTGACAGCATGTTCCAAAACCGCGCAGAGTGGCCGTAGAAACCTGACAGGTAGGCATTGCTACGAGCAAAGGGTGGAACACGGGATGCAAGCAGAGAAAAATGACCTTACTGATAACAATGCTAGTTGGGCTACATAAAGTATATTATTAGGGAAAGCTGTTTCACCAATCTGTTTTTTTTTTCTTTTTTCATATTTTACGCCCTCATTGGATCACTTTAATCAATACAAATATAATTAAGTCTAACAACGACATTTGAAGATTAGTGATTCAGCTTCAGCTTCTTCTGCACCCAAAATTTCTTCATTCTATCTGACCTGGCTGCCCATTGTTCATCTGTGATGGTGTAGTTTTTCCGTTCAAATGTTGTTAATGTGAATCGTAAGTATTTATTCCTTAAAATATTCTTTTCTTCTCTATTTTTAATTTGGAGCATCGTTAAATTTAATTCATCTAAAACATGCTGGATCTCTTTGAACCAGTTGTTCTTTGTTTTACTCTTCCAGAAGTAACTAAACATCTGTTTTATTAGTGTGGTTTCTGGTAGGCGTGAGTTATGGCAGAAAAAAGATATTCTCCTTTTCCGCATTGAATCTATTATTGATTCACTCTCTCGTTATACCACTTCATTTGGCAGCAATCTCCATTGGCCATTTACTTGATGTTTTTTGTTAATAATTGTTGTGATGATTCTTCTGTCTGCTTTCTGCAGTTTGTCAGTTGTTGATTTGATGTTCAACTTGAAGAGTGTTTCACTACCATACGCTGCTTCGGGTTTAACAACGGAATTGTAATGCCGAAATTTGGCATTCATGGAGAGAGATTTCCTTTGGTAGGTTGGCCAGGTGATTCGTTGTGCTTGTTTCAGTTTGGATGTTCTACTGTCTATCGATGGGTTCTCGTTGGAAAGGGCATATGTAGGAGAACCAATCGTACTAACAATAGGTCTAAGAGGAACATCTTCCTTATGTATTTTAGGAAGACCATAGAGTCTCGGAGTCTCCTACATATGCCCTTTCCAAATACTTAGGTAGACTACTTCAGCCGCTTCTGGGTAACACGCCTTCATACATTAAGGATTCCACACACTTCGTGGAAAAGTTAAAAGCTATAACACTTCAGCCGGGTGATATTCTAGTGAGTCTCGACGTGGTGTCTCTGTTTACGAGAGTACCTATTGATGGTGTTATGTCTCTCATTAATGGCTTTTTTCCTGAAGACATCACAAAACTTTTTTATCACTGCATGACCTCCTCCTACTTTCTATGGAATGGGAATTTTTATGAGCAGACTGATGGTGTGGCCATGGGTAGTCCTCTCTCTCCTGTTGTGGCTAATTTCTTCATGGAGAACTTTGAAGAGAAAGCTTTGTCGTCGGCTCCTTTCAAACCGAAGATCTGGTGGCGTTATGTGGATGACACGTTCGTTGTTTGGACGGAAGGTGAGGAAAATCTTAGCCATTTCCTGGATCACCTTAATCTCCAGCACCCTTCTATTTGTTTCACCATGGAAAAGGAATCTGACGGCAAAATACCTTTTTTAGATGTTCTCGTCACCAAGAAAGAGGATGGATCTTGAGGACACAGCGTTTTTCGTAAGCCAACACACACCAATAGATATCTCCACGCAAGTTCTCACCATCACCCTGCCCAGAAACATGGTATCCTTACAACTCTAACTACCAGGGCTAGGAGGATTTGTGAAGTGTCTTCTTTACAAGGAGAAATTAACACCCTGCGAACCACCTTTGAGAGCAACGGTCATAGCAAGGCTTTGATTTCTACGGTTCTGAAACCAACAAATAATAATAGGACGTCAGTTGAGAAAAGAGATGTAAGAGGAACTGCTTACCTTCCGTACATACATAACACAACGGATCGTATTGCTAAAATCCTACGTCGGTACAACATACGGACTGTATTTGGAACTTCTGTTAAGATTAGGCAACTCCTGCGACCAACTAAGGACAGTTTGCCTAAATTGCAACAACCGGGTATCTACAGAGTTCCCTGTACTTGTGGCAAGGTTTACATCGGGCAGACTTCGAGAACAATATGCACTCGCATTAAGGAACATAATAGATGTATGAGGCTCATTCAACCTGATAAATCAGCTGTTGCCGATCATGCTTTAACACCTGGCCATGATGTCATGTTCCAAGGAGTGGATGTTCTTGCCCGTATAAAGCAATATCGTCCCAGAATCATCAGGGAGGCGGTTGAAATACGTTAACACCCAGATAATTTCAACCGCGACACCGGCTACAATCTCAGTGAATCCTGGCTACCTATTATCAGAACCCTGAGAAAGTAATTCACTGCTGCTTTCCGTTGTCCCTAACATGGGGCTATAATGGCGTCCATCATTGGGCACCTTCTATATGTTCTTCGTTGCTTTCTCTTAGCAACATTGTCGTATTCCAGATTATTCCTGACGATGAAAGACATGGTTTCTTTCGAAACGCGTCGAATATTAGTATAATAAAACACGGCATAAGCCCAAAATTCAACATTATGAATAATAACACGGGCCGTGAAAGTCTAAATGACAACATTTAAAACTCCTTAAAAAATTCACTAAAACACTTACTCCATATATATTATTTTTGTTATCAAAAACAGTTTTAAGCAACTCTTAATACATATTTCTTAATTTTCAGGTGATCTTTTAAAAGTATTTTACCTTAAATGGGAAGTCATCATCATCATCATCATCTTCTATAGTTTCCAGCCCCCGGCTGGGTCTGCTTGGAACATAAGCCTCTCCATCGTTTTCTATCCTCCCCTAACCTTTCACTCCTCACTCTGTCCCACTATTCTCCTCTTTTCTGCACTCCTTCCTTCACATCCACAATCCACTTATCTCTTGGCCTTCCTCTTGGTCTCTCGCCCTCCATTTCCATCTCATGCATCGTCCTGGGTATCCTGCACTCTTGCATTCTCCTAACATGTCCGTACCAACTCATTCTTGACTTCTCTATGATCTCTTGTAAGGGATTCTCTTCCACAATCTCTCTCATTTCTTACTCTATCCCTTCTTGTTATTCCCAATCTGCTTCTTTGATATTTCATATCGCAAGCCTGGATCCTGCTCACCTGTCTCTTCTTCATAACCCATGTTTCTGATGCGTAGATGAGTATGAGACCAACAGCTACGGGTGGAAGAGTTTTCCCTTAGAAGGTTCGATGAGACCTTTGTGTAGGAAATGACACATAAATTCATCAGCTGCTGCCTTGCAGTGAGGCAGAGGACTGCCTAGCAAGCCAGTAAAAGAGAGTATTTGTAGTTGCTTTCAAAACATACAAGAGCCTCGGAACGCAATCAACTCGATTAAGACGCCAGCATGAGCAGACTTCTGTCAGGAATGATGGTTTATGGCCTGATGAGAGACAGCGGCTTGTAAAAATGCAAAAATCCCGGAGGAGACTAACACGGATTGGGACCATCAACTTACTCAGTCTCACAGGAAGATGTGAAGATCTAGTGGACCTCATGGAAAGGAGGAAATTAATGATTCTGGGGCTGAATGAAACCAAATTGAAAGGCAAAGGAATGAAGAAATTAAGGAAACAGTATACACTGTATTGGCATGGAAATGTCAAAGAGATGAAGAATGGTATTGGTTTCATCATGAGTAAAGATCTAGAAGGAGTTGCTGACATTCAGTATGTTAGTGAGAGGTGACTGCACATTTAGGGAAAGAAAAACTAACCTTGGTACAGGTTTATGCTGCTCAAACTGGATGTTGTAAAGAGGACAAGAACCAATTTCTTGATGATTTGGAAACAGTCATTAGTCAAGAGAGAGTAATCATTATAGGAGACCTGAATGCACAGATTGGGACAGATAGAACAGGATATGAGAGCGTAATGGAACCTCATGGATATGGCGGAAGAAATGTAGAATGTGAACATCTCCTTGAATTCTGTATGAGGAATGGGTTGGTGGTGGAAAACAGCTGGTTCAAGAAAAGAGATAGCCATAAGATAACACGATACAGTTGGGATGGACTACAAAAGAGTGTAATTGATTATGTCATCACAGATGAAGAAAGAAGTAGAATAGTAACAGATGTCAGAGTAATACCCAGATCAACTGAAGACAGGAAGAGAATGAACTATACAAAAATATTTTTTAATGTGTGTGTGTTTGAGTCTTCAGTCTTTTGACTGGTTTGATGCAGCTCTCCATGCCTCCCTGTCCTGAGCTAATCGTTTCATCTCTACATAGCTACCACACCCTACATCCGAGGCAATCTGTTTAACATATTCTAACCTTGGTCTACCCCTACAGTTCTTGTCCTCGACCCTTCCTTCCATAACTAAGCTTGCTATTCCTGGGTGTCTTAGTATGTGTCCTACCAACCTATCTCTTCTCTTCATTAGCAGTCGCCAGAAACATCTCTCCTCTCCCACTCGCCTTAATACCTCTTCGTTTGTAACCCTATCTACCCATCTGATCTTCATCATTCTCCTGTAACACCACATTTCAAATGCTTCAATTCTCCTCCTTTCTGCTACACCAATAGTCCAAGTTTCACTTCCATAGAGTGCCACGCTCCAGACAAAGGCTTTCAAAAATGACTTCCTAATACCTAAATCTATATTCGATGTCAACAGATTCCTTTTTTGTAGAAAGGCTTTCCTTGCCTGAGCCAACCTACTTTTTATATCCTCTTTGCTTCGTCCATCACTGGTTATTCTGCTTCCTAAGTAACAGAAGTCTCCTACTTCCTTCAGCTTTTCACCTGCCAATTTGATCTCCATAGAGGTTTCTGATTTATTTCGGCTGCATTCCAGTATTTTTGTTTTACATTTATTAATTTTCATCATGAATTCCTTCCGTAAGACGGAATCCATACCATTCAAAAACTCATTCAAATCCTCAGGCTTGTCGGCCAAGATGACGATGTCATCAGCAAATCTCAGAGTTGAAATTATTTCTCCTTGAATCTTCACTCCCACTTTAAATTTTTCTCCAATTTCCTTCATTGCTTGTTCAATGTAAAGATTGAAAAGTATGGGTGATAAGTTGCAGCCTTGCCTTACACCTTTCTGAATACCAGCTTCTCTCTCATGTCCTTCAGCTCGAATGACTGCTGTCTGGTTTCTGTATAGATTGTATATCACCCTCCTATCCCTGTACTTTATTCCAATAGATTTCAAACTGTCAAACAATTTAGTCCAATCAACGTTATCAAAAGCCTTTTCTAAGTCTACAAATGCCATGAACGTTCTCTTATCTTTCCTTATTCTACCTTCCAAAATCAGCCTAAGACTTAGTACAGCTTCCCTTGTTCCTACATTTCTCCTGAAACCAAACTGGTCTTCACCCAACTCCCTTTCTATCTGGCTTACAATCCTCTTGTAAATTATTCTAGACAGGATCTTTGAGGCATGAGTAATCAAGCTGATTGTACGGTAATCTTCACATCTGTCAGCTCCCACTTTCTTTGGTATAGGGATGATAACATTCTTCTTGAAATCAGGGGGTACCTCACCTGTCTCATAAATCTTACACACCAAGTGAAATAACCTGATCAGACCTTCATCTCCTATGCAGCGTAGCAACTCAATCGGTATATCATCTATGCCTGGTGCTTTGTTCCTGCCTAAGTCCTCTAATGCTCTGTCAAATTCTGATCTCAATATTAAATCTCCTTTTGCATCCTCATCAATTTCCTCCTCCCTTTCCATTACATGATTCTCAATCTCCTTTCCCTTATACAAGCACTCTATGTAAGCTTTCCATCTCTCAACCTTTTCTTCCCTATCTGTCAGAGGCTTTCCATTTGTGTCCTTAATATTACAGCACTTAGTCTTCTTTGCCCCAAAAGTATTCTTAATCCTTCGATAAGCTGTGTCTACTTTTCCTAATTTCAGACAATTTTCTATACCTGCACATTTCTCTTTCAACCATTCTTCTTTCGCTTCCTTGCACTTCTTGTTAACCTCATTTCTCAGACGTCTGTATTCTGCTTTCCCCTTTTCATCTCTTAGATTCTTGTGTTTCCGCCTTTCATCCATCAATTCTAGTATATCCTGAGTGATCCACGGTTTTCTACCTATTCTTTCTTTCCTACCAATGTTTTCTTCTGCGGGTTTTGTTATTTCATTCTTCAAAAGTGCCCATTCGTCTGCAATTGAAGTTTGTTTAGGGGTTTTGATTAGTCTTTCCTTTATACTCTTCTTGAATCTTTCATTTACATCCTTTAGTTTCAGTCTGTCTATTGCCCACCTTTTTGGCTTTTGACTTTTCTTCAGTTTCTTCAACTTTAATCTGCATTTCATTACAACCAGATTGTGGTCAGAGTTTATGTCAGCACCAGGATATGTTTTACAATCCAAAATCTGGTTTCGAAACCTCTGCTTGACCATAATGAAGTCGATTTGGTAACGCCCTGTATCTCCTGGTCTCATCCATGTGTATATTCTTCTATTTGGTTATTGAATAAGGTGTTAGCTATGACCAACTCATGTTCGGTGCAGAATTCCATCAGCCTGCTTCCTCCATCATTCCTTTCACCTAATCCGAAATCTCCTACTATCTTCCCTTCTCTCCCTTTTCCTACCACAGCATTCCAATCTCCCATTACTATAACATTTTCATCACCTTTGATATACCTCAGAATGTCATCTATTTCTTCGTAGACCTTTTCAACATCCTCATCATCAGCTTGACTGGTTGGCATATAGACTTGTACCACTGTGGGGCACGTAGGTTTAGTATTGATTTTTGCTACAATAATCCGTTCACTGTATTGCTCATAATATTCCACCCGCTGGCCAAGTTTCCTACTCAATATGAGACCAACCCCTGCTTGGCCATTGTTTGATTTAGTGCTAATGACCCTATAGTCTCCTGACCAAAAGTCCTGCTCTTCCTGTCAGCGCATTTCACTAATCCCAACCAAATCCAACCTCAACCTATCCATTTCCCTTTCTAAGTTTTCTAACTTTCCACTTCCTAGCAGACTTCTAACATTCCACGCTCCGATCCGTAGAATGTCAGATTTCCTCTTTGTCACTGCTGTGATGTTAACCCCCTCTCGAGTAGTCCCCACCCGGAGATCCGAACGGGGGACTAGTTTACCTCCGGATTGAAATTTTACAAGGGAGGAGGCCATCATCACATGTAATTATGCAAAGAGAGGTGCATATCCTCGGGAATAGCATTACGGCTGTAGTTTCCCGTTGCTTTCAGCCGTGCAGCAGAACGCAGTGTAGCCATTAGTTGGCTTATATTATCAATATCTTAACCGTCTATTAGACTAGTAAAGAATTGATTTATTCTGAAAGGCTGCTACTCCCTTTCAGAATAAGTAAAGAGCAATTCTACTACAAAATACTAACCTTCTACTAACAATTAAATACCAAAATTCTACTAACGAAAAAAATACTAAAGTTTCACCAACAAACAAATACTACCACTAAAACAGTCTGTCATCAGGCCCACTCACATGCACCCTCACCAGACACATTCACACACCACAGTCTAATAGAACAATGACATATCTAATAAACAAATTAACTTCATACTTACAACTAAAACTAACTACATACTTACTGTACTGTAATTTGAATTGACAATATTTACAAAATTTAAAATGATAATCTGGTAGCAAAAATATCTACCCCATCCGAGATTCGAACCCGAGATCTCTAGGTAGGTCGTTAGATACCCACAAAACCTCAAGCAGACATTATAAAATTAAATTTAGATGATAATAATAGGTGTATATTCAAGCAATGTTAATGTGAAAAAAAAGGGACTTTGACAATATCTTATACTGTATTATAAAAAGAAGGGACAAAATTTTAAAAAACCTCATAAATAAAAATGTAAATAATGAAACATCAATGAGTTGATGCCACCCCACACCATAACAGAGCCACCTCCAAATGGAGTCCTGGAGGAGAAAGCAACAGGGCTGAATCCTCTCTCCGCGCCTTCTCCACACTCTTTCTCTTCCATCAGGAGATCTAAGATTAAAGCGACTCTCGTCAGTGAAGAGAACAGAGGCCCAATGGTCGTGGGTCCATCCCAAAAATGATGAAAGGGCATATGAAAAGCTTTCCTGTCAGTGATGGGCTTCTTGTTCTGTGATTTGTCAAGACAAAGTTTGTTGCTGTTTACAAGAGAGTTCCGTGAATATAGATGTTATTACTTGTTTGAGATACGATTGCCAACAGCCAAGTTAGGAACTAAGCTTTGTTTACAGTCAAGATAAGCTTGTATTGGCGCAGTGTTTCCCCCATTATCCCACTAGTCAAAAACGCTACGATCAACCAAGGCTTGTGCAGCCTAGGTTAGTGGCACTCGAATCTCAAATGTGTAATATGGTGAATATAATACCCCTCAAGGCAACAAAATATTGCCAACCCTTTGATGTCTACTTCTTTCGGCAATCAAAGCTCCATTTCAGGCAAATAGCTGATTTGGTAAGGATATAATGTGACAAACCACATGTAAATTTACACCATTGTTATTTCATCATAAATTTGATCAACAATTAACTATCTGCAGCAACAATATAAACCTACATTGAGGAAAGCTTGGTAGATGCCAGGTTATGACATGGGTTAATCAGAATTATCATGTAATAATGTCATTTAACCATGCAGAGTTGAAAGTTCTAAATCAGACCTATCTCATGATATTTAATGTGTATTATGTTTAATTTGTTCAAGACTGTATTGTGTTTTTATGAGTGACTGTATGTGCATGATGTTCTTTTTACCTTGTTCAGTGTTTTATGTATAATGTTTTAACGGCGTCAATTTTGTGGCTGATGAAGGACCTTCCAGGGTTCGAAACATGTCCCACAACTAGTGCGTTGTAGCACATAATCAATGTATTGATTGACGGAGAGTGTTCAATAAATCAAATATCAGCCTTTCACGTCGATGTTGTGGAGCCAATGGAACACTTTCAGCAGGAGCACAGGATCGTGAGCCATCTGTATGCAGATGATTCCCCACTGTTTTTAATTTTATTGTGGGGTGCTACTGTTGCTCGAATTTGCACTGCTGTTGTGTGGGGGTCCATATGGGCTGTGATCCTCCCACACACTTGTCCATTGATTTGGTCTTGTGCTGGGTCAACGAGTGTGCGTACTTTCATTTGACCACTGCTGCCATATCCATTGTGCTGTATGGAACTGTTGGCCAACACATGCAGCTATAGACCGTAGAGATAATCCACTCTCACACCAATTATTTGAGCTATCTCAAACTGCAACTATTATTGATAGTATGCTCTTCTCTGTCATCGAGCGATCAAGGGAACTACTTGCGTGTGGCGGAGCTCCTTCCGGTCACGGAGGGAGTCCGTCATTTTGTGTAGGCTAAAGATAGGTCATACAAGATACATCCACTCGTACCTGCCCTCCCCCCACTTTGTACCTGTGGAGCCGTATTCACTGTGGCCCACATTTTAACCGAGTGTGTGGATCTTGCTGACTTACGAAGAAACCTTGGTTTGCAGATGACACTCAAACTTATATTAGCCGATGATGCGGTGGCTGCTGATCTCGTCATCCGCTTTATAAGTGAGAGTGGGTTAGAGCCAGCAATCTAAATTTTCTAGTGAACATTGACTCAACGACTTGTTCGTTTTTGAATGATGAATTTATTGTTTTTCCGTAATTTTTGTTTATTTTTATAATTATTAGTTTCATTTAATTTTTTGTTTTAATAATTATTGGTCGTTTCATATTTAGGTATCCACCTCTAAATTTTAAATTCCATTCCAAATTTGTATATTTTAATCTGTGTTAAGAGGGGCAGATGACCTCGTAGTTCCTCCCCTTAAAACAACAATAACTAACTAACTCTGTCATCGAGGGATATTTGATGGGGATCACTTCACTGCCCAGACTGCAAGTCAACTATGCTACTATATGGTGGAGGTGGTTCCTCTGTGAACAATCACATGGGTAAACAATTCAATGGGCCTGAAAATGTTATAGTTTATATCATTGGCATTGCACCTCATCTTGAAAATCAACACAAACAATCGAATCCTTAATCGTGTTGCAATTTCCATATGAAGTATACAAGGGTTGGAACTTAAGTAGTGGCAACTATTTATTATCAAGAGGTACAAAAGTGGTACATGTTAGCAACCTTTACAGTCCTTCCAGGTAGTCAACAGCGTGGTGCAGAACCTGTTGCCAGCGATGTAGAAGTCGTAGTATACCTTTCGCCGAGCCCGTTCTGTCGATGTTGTGCATGGAGCAGTCTACAGCCTGTTAAATCTCTGCAACAGTCCAGAAGTGAGTGCCACGAAGTGGTTCCTTCATCTTAGGGATTAAATCGGAGTCACAAGGACTTAAGTCAGGGGAGTATGGTGGATGGTACCGTACTTCCCGCTGTATGCGCCCGAGCATTGTCGTGCAACATGATGGGTGGTTGCCGCAGAAAGTGTGGCCGCTTCTCTCGCAATGCTGGGTGCAGGTGGTGCTCCAAAAATGAACAGTAATACTGTGCATTGACGATCTGCCGTGGAGGAACGTAATGCGTTAGGATCACGCCATCACGAATGGCGGCATCATGGGTCACCCCGAACGTCAGACCCACAGTGCGGTGAAGATGATGGTGATCCTCGTGTACGAGATGAAGGAACCACTTCGTGGCACTCACTTCCGGACTGTTGCAGAGATTCAGACAGGCTGTAGACCGCTCCATGCACACCATCGACAGAACGGGCTCGGCGAAAGGTAAACTACGACTTCCACATCGCTGGCAAAGGGTTCTACACCACACTGGTGACTACTTTGAAGGACTGTAAAGGTTGCTAACATGTACCACTTTTGTACCTCTTGATAATAAATAGTTGCCACTACTTAAGTTCCAACCTTCATATATAGGAAAGCACAACATGGTAGACATATAATCAATTGAAGGACAGGGAAAGGAGGATAGAAACACAGACTGATGATATGAATGTCCCCCATTGAAGATGGTGGTGTGTTCAGCCTTGTCCCTTAAATGTATTTTTCCATTTCTCTCTCTCATTCTGCTTGCATCTGCCAGGCATTGTGTTCGTCCTTATCCATGTTTTTAGCCTTCTTTCCCTGGTCATTGATTGATTACACTACTATTAGATTGAATCACCAAGCATATTCATCATAATACATCACAATAATGTTTATACAGCGAGATTCTTTTGCTGGAGCGGGACCGGCAGCCGACTGCCGGGCGCGTGCGCCTTCCGCCAGCCAACTGAGCTGGGGCCGCGCGGTTGCGCGAGGCGGAGGCAAGCTAACCAAGCTAAAGTCATTATGACACTAAACTTTCATCAACTAGGGTGTGTAGTGTCAGCGCACAGATAAGAAGGTAACATAAACAACAGCTGCAAGATTTAATTAAAGAAGCACAGATGTCTTTTTTATTTCTTGGGAATCTGGATGACCTCAAGTCACCAGTATCTTTTCACAGAAGATACTAAAAATGTTCTCCAGCTGACAGACAGTAACTTTGGAAGTTACATCGTTACAATATGTAGCTACTCCTGCACCCCCCTGCGTGTCTACTGTAATTAATCGAAGTACAGACCTAAGCCCGTTTGATGTTCAATTGTGGGTTAATTTCAAATACAAAGTGTACAGATCAATCACCCGTACCCTAGAAAGCCCTCACAACAGAAGGGAATTACAACGTGTAAACGCTAATTTATTTCAACGGTACAACCCGCCTATCTGTCAGCTGAAGGAGAACACTCTCAGCTTCTCCTGTGGATAGGTAAGTTCTATAATCATGATTTGCTGGTGAATTTACCATTAATTAATGCACTTTGTCACGGTTTC
The DNA here is from genome assembly GCA_946902985.2 of Meconema thalassinum. Taxonomy (NCBI): domain Eukaryota; kingdom Metazoa; phylum Arthropoda; class Insecta; order Orthoptera; family Tettigoniidae; genus Meconema; species Meconema thalassinum. The sequence continues at coordinate 81,533,026 of OX336400.1, read as the reverse complement.
CACCGGCGCGCAACCCGCAGTACGAGCTCGGTTAGCTGGCGGTAGCCGGTCGCCGGCCCCGCTCCAGAAAAAGAATCTCCCTGTACAATCCGTGACCCAGCATATTAGCTAGAAATAGGACTGTGAAAATGAATCAATTAATTATAAACATGTTTGTTACAAAACCGTTACTGTATATGGATCATTCCATGCATCTTACATAAATAGATTGGGGAATCTACTGCATTAACTATCTTCTTGTAGTATATAAAGGAAGAGAGAATAACTGTCAACTTACCTTCAACACTGGTAATTGGATCAGTGACAGTTGAAGAGGTGTTGTGGCAGCTTCCCTCTGCTATGAACATCAACAAAATTTTGAATGAACAATTCCAGTACAATGCCCAAAGAAAGTTAAGCATACTGAGTTTTGATGTGTTTATTAAACTCTATGTGAAAAAATACACCCTATGTATGCCCGAATACTGGCATCCAAGAACTGTATTAAGGTGGACACACCCTGGAAGGGGAAAATAAAGAAGGGCAACCTCAAAGAACTTAGCGTCAAGCATTCAGAGGAGAAATCGGAACTGTTGACATCTCTTGGGACAATGCCAAACGTGTTACGATCAACCGACATTCAAGAAGACTTGCTGCCCAATGTGCATTTCAGAGGATCTAATTATTATGATGATGGTGGTATGAGAAAATACCACAGGTAAAAATACATCATCAGACATTATTTGAGGAGTATTTCTTTTTAACCTCCGATTCTGCCTCTTGGTGGCTCATAAAGTGATAGGAAATGGGGTGTCATGCAGCATGATCTCCCTCCTCACTACCACTGGCACAGGACTTATCAGATAAAGCTTGCTTACAGGAGTGTAAAAGCAATCAATTGTCCTGCCAAGTACAAGTTGCATATTGTTGTTTGATTTTTACAGGCAGGGGGGCTTAACATAATGACAATTTAATACAGAATGAACCACATTTAAGGTGGACACTTTATCTGTGATGGTGATGTGCAAGAATGCTGCAGGAAATGAAAGGGATGAGTCAGAGCTGGAAGATGAAATGTGCAATGAGTGAATCAAGTGGTTCGCGAGACAAATCAGTTCAAAATTTATGAACTGTCTGAAGACTTTCCCGAATTCTCAAAATCAGCCCTCAACACTACTGTTACAGAACCCAAGAACTTCTTAAAGGATTCCAATGGGAAGTATTTGATCATCTCCCCTTCAGCCCTGACATAGCTCAACTTTTTTTTGAAGAGGGTATTGCAAAGCTGGTGCATTGGTGACAAATGTCTCAATCTTCATGGTGATTATGATGAAAAGTAGCTTAAAAGTGTTCTTACTTTTGTCAATAGAAGCATTCTGGCATTCATTCTGGTTTTGATTTCATGATTGAAAAACAAATAGCCTTCATACATCATCATACATTTTCCTGACTGAAGAGCTCTTTGAATTATGCCCCTTCATGTACGCTGTTTAGAATGACAGAAGAAATTATTGTTGCTTTCTCTCCTAATGAGACCAGGAAGTTACCGGGGGTATTAAAGAGCTATTAAATAAATATATAATAAATGTGACAGCCCATCTATCAAGGTGGTCAGCTATGGATTTTGTCATCCTTGTCATTATACCACCGAGAAATTTTCCTTTCCATTACTGTTGTTCACTAACCCATGCAGAGTGGGTTTGACGGTGATATGTAGTGAGTTATGAACCTTGCCAAGGTAGTCTAGCCTTGAAGTGGTGTTGTGCAGACAATTCCAGATAGTTTGCTCAGAATACACAGTTCCAGTACCAACATGGAAATTGCTCTGCAGGTGGGTCACAATATCACATGAGCAAGCATAAAGAATAGGTATCATATTAGTCCTTATTAGGTATAGTTGCTTGTGGTCGGCCAGACAGTTCATAAATTGTGAACTTTTGCCTCTCACGAACCCCAAGCTGCCACATTTTCACAATCACTGAGTTGCCATTCCATTAGCCTTGAACCCCAGATCTTGTAATTTGTGATTAATTGTAAATGGTCAGGATTGAAGTTCCACAAATACAGATATGTAGCACCAAATTGATGTACAGGTCGATCTTGATTATACGAGATATACGTTCCGCAAAAGCTCTATGTATACTGAACTTGCATAAAATGGGACTATTTTAACACGCAAATGTTAATGTTCAGTTCGTGAAAACTTACTGTTCAGACAAACATCTCATCATCATCATCGGTTTGCAGTCCTAAGACTGATCAGTTGCCATAAAACATGTCCAGATCGTCCTGTCATTTGCTGCTTCCTTCACTGAATTAATATTTTCTGCTTGGATGTAGTTTATGATTTGTTTAAGGAAGGTCTTCCTTATGGATGTTTTCCCTCAATAAACCCTTCTGCCACAGTTCTCATTAAATTGGAGTGGCGCATTGTGTGACCCCACCATGCGAGACAACGTTTACGGATTGTGCGAAGGATTAATCTCCGTTGGTTCACGGTGTCGAGAACCCTGGTGTTCGATATATTGTCTCTCCACGTCACATTTATCAACTTACGATAGCACCACATCTCAAAGGCTTCAAGATGGTTCTTTTCATTTTTATTTAGTGTCCACGTTTCACAGGCATACAACGCAACTGTCCATACAAAAGCATGTAGCATTCTCATTCGGAGGGAAAGCTTAAGCCGACTGGTACACAGTAATCTCCTCTTCTGTATAAAAGCTAGTTTTGCCTGAGCAATGCGGCACTTAACTTCAGTGGTGCATCTTCCGTCCTCTGTAATCTTTTGATTTAGGTAAGTGAAGGACTTGACTTGTATGTCCGAGTTATTAATCTTTAATCGAAGAGGTTTTGGGAATTTTGAGACTGTCATGCATTTTATCTTTGAGGTGTTAATTTGCATGCCGTATTTCTGCACCGTTGATGCAACTCTTGACAGCATTGCCTGCAAAGTAGATGGGCTACCAGCTAGAATGGCCTGATCAACTGAGAACTTAATTACCTTTATGGGTATTCCGTTGATCTTCACTCCTGAACATGTGCCTTTTAAAGCTTCTGCCATCATCAACTCACCAAAAGCATTAAACAGAATTGGGGAGAGAGGACATCCTTGTCTTACTCCTTTTCTGATAGGAACTGGATTAGTAAGACCTTCTCTAAAACATCTGCAGTATATTAATTTATTTGGGTACGATGGGTTTGGAACGGCAATAAAAACAAAGTTGTTGTTTCCTATGGCTAGCCCGGATTCCAATCCATCAGCTTTCTTGCGTTCCAATAGAGTTGTGTGAGGTTTCCTGAAGTTCTAGCAGTCAAATCAAGTTTGTCGCAATGTAGCAGGTGCCCCTTATCCATTTTACTTCCAGGTTCGTGACAATGTGTGCATTCTTCAGATCTCAGGATGTTGATTCGTTTCAGATGAGCTGCAAGGCAGTCATGGCCAGTGTTAAGTCTGAAGAAGGCTACAGCTTCTCTTCTTGGTGTTAATTTATATTGATCCCATTTAGCATCAATGTCCTTCCATAATTTGGTCTCTGCTGTTTTCTTTGCCATTTCTTCATACGTGTTTTTGATAGTATTTTTCAAGATCCTTTTTGCTGACATAAAATCAGTCTGACTGACAGGTTGTTGTAGTTTGGTACCTTTTTTTGCTAATCTGTCTGCCTCTTCATTACTTGCTATTCCAACAAGAGAAGGGATCCACTGAAATGAGATCTGTTTGTGGAGTCAATGAAGGGTTTTTATCATACAGAAAATTTCTTTCAGTTCTATATTTTGAGCCTTATAATTTGATGAGACAGCTTGGATGGCTGCTTTTGAATCTGTAATGATAAAACATTTTTGATAATCAAGGTTTCTGCCTAATAGCTGATGGAGTGCATGTGAAATTGCTCTTATCTCAGCATCAAAGTTTGTTTTGTTTTGGCCAACTGGGAAGTAGAGTGAGAAGAGATATGAATGTATTCCTGCTCCAGTTCTATTTTCTTTGTCTTGTGAGCCATCTGTAAATATTTTTAGCCATTGATTAGACGGATATCTTTCTTCTATTGTACAGAGGGCCAGTTGTTTTAGATCATGTGATGAAGAGTCTTTCTTGCAGATCTCTTCTAGCAAAGTAAGATCTGTAGTCACTTGTATATATTCAATGGGGTTGACTGGCATACAGAGTGGTTCAAGTTTTATTTGCAGATTGCTCTTATTGATATATTCTTTGGCGAGACTTAAGGGATCTTTTTGTGTTTTAAGATTGGGGCTAGAAACTGGTTTTTTGATCCATGTCATTTGAGGTAGTCTTTGTATACTGAGAAATGCATGGACTGTTTGAGGTTTCATCTCTTCTTCGATTGGTAAGTTGTGGGTATATAATTGCAAGGCAGTTACAGGTGTGGTTTTTATTGTGCCAGTTATGATTCGTAGGGCATTATTCTGACACCTCTCGAGGCGATCAATGTTTGACTGGGGGCTGTAGAGAGTACTTCACTGTCATATTATATGCTAGGTTTGATGTAAGTATTGTAGGCTTTGTTGAGTGTGTCTTGAGTGCTCCCCCAAGTAGCTCCTGCTAGTCTCTTCAGTAATTTCATTCGTTTGCTTACCTTATCCTCCACATGTTGTATGTGTTTGGTCCAGTTCAGCTTCTTGTCCATGATGATTCCTAGGTACTTTGTACTTTCACTTTTTGGAAGGTCTTGATTACTGAATTTGAGACTGAAAGTTGGATTGTGGTGTCTCAGGGAGAAAAACTGGTATACTGTTTTGGTAGTATTGATTTCCATATTATTGTTTTCAGTCCAGGTTTTGAGTTTTATAAGTGCCTGGTTCATTCTGTGCTCAAGAAGCATTTGCTGATTTGGGCTGTTACGTGCTGTGGTCCAAATGATAACATCGTCTGCAAACATGCTGATATTCACATTACCTACTTCCTTTATTGTTTTTGGAAGATCATTGATGTACACATTGAATAAAGTTGTGCTTGATACAGCTCCTTGTGGGAGGCCTAGTTTTGATTGCTTGCAACCTGAAGTTTTGTTGTTGTAACGAACATTGATCATTCTTTGGGAAAGGAATCTTGAAAACCAGTTTAACATACTGTCCCCGCGCCAGCTCTGAGGACGCGGGGTATGAGGTAAGGGGAAGGTAAGGGGAGCGGGAACAATGAGTGAGCGAGGGAATTTCCGGGCCATGCTTATGCTTAGTATAGTACAGTGCTACGTCATCACTGGCTTACTCACTCCACTCCACACTCCTGCCAGGTTTTCAGAGCTGGCGCGGGGACAGTACATCCATTTACTTTGAAGTTGATAAGCTTCTTTAGCAGCATGTTCTGCCATACAGTACAAAGTACGGTACCACATTTAAAGAAAATTGTATTGTAATGTCCCGCCTGCTCCCTCCTCCATCCCTTGTCATAGCAGAGTAACTTAGAGATGGTGAGTAGCTGCAGTATGGTTCACCATTTTGGCTAAAATAGCTCCTTCCTCATGAAGGAAATAAAGTCTGATAAACCTGATAAACTTCCTTCAGCAACACCATCACCAAAGTTAGTGCCACTATGAATGCAACTCTAAAAAACCTGATCTATCAGTTGCATTGTAAGAAATATGAAGCTGATCACTGAAACCCTCGGGAAGAGAATCAATGTGACAAATTTGATGCCAGGGACAACATTCCTGAAAAACCAGCAGCACTACATGCTAATAAACATAATTTTCAGTCAGTTTGAGGAGTGCTCAACTTCAAAGACCCAAGCCCTCTCCAAAACTAACTCAGAAAGTGGGAACTAACATATCAGCTGGTCACTAGGTCATGCCAGAAACTGAATCTAACCACCGGTATCTGTTAATTTTAATGTTCTTTTTACCTTCTACATCTCTTCTCAGTTTTGCCTCACAAAGCTGAATGCACCCTGTTTCAACCCTCAGGACAGGTTATTTTGGGCAAATCTGGGAATCAAACACTGAACCTATGGGACCAGAGTCTCATTACATACCCCAAATACCAAAGCAGACAATGACATAAAACAGCTGTATGTTGAAATGGATGAAGGTGATGAAGATGTAACATTTAAGTCATTTCCATATTAGTTCTTTCAATTTTTAGGGAAGTGGATTTTATATGTTAGCAGAACACTTACTCTCTTGGCTGACGGTATGTAAACTGTTGCTGGACTGCTGCCTGCAACACAATTTGAACAAATGACTGTCATTAACACTAAAATAGGTGTCAATATTCATTTTAAGGTACAGTGGAATGTGGCTAATTCGAAATCTTCTTTAATTCGAATTTTTCTCTTAGTCCCTAGCATTCTAAATACAATCAATGCAAAAAAATCGTGGTTAATTCGAATTATATTTTGGATAATTCGAAGTTATTACATGTAAAAAGCCGATCGGAAGCCAAACAATTGGGTCAGTTCCCGAAAAAACTGTTCCGAGTGCAGCCCAAGTAACAAACCACATCACAGAATTTGACTTTTTTTTTTTTTTTTTTTTTTAGAAAGTAGAAATGACGTAAGTGATTTTCTTTTTCGTTCCTTAAATTTGTTAGATTCTTTTGTGATGGCCGAGAGACTTAATTGTAGGAAACAGGTAAAAATCACAAACTTTTTTGAAAAACAGTAGCTTTTCTAAGACTTAACTGGATTGCTGGATTACTACTGCCATTAAATAGGTGAATAGTACATTTTGGTTTTATTTTATCATTTGAAACTTTTGAGGTTATTCACGATACTGTCATTATAAAGTAGAGGAAAGTGACCAAAATCGGACCCCCATTTTGTTTTTTACCTGTGTTGTTATTAATTTCATCTTTTTTTAAATTTGAATTTTAGCTAGATAAGTTCTTTGATATGTTTTCTAACATTGTATCTGGTTCAGATTAACTTATAACAGCCCAGATTTTCCTATGAAATGCTTTCATTAAAAGTAGCAAAAATGACGTCTGGGAAAAAGGTTGCCAGTGTCGGACCCCTCTTAAGAATGAACGTAAAATCACATGAAACCACTAGTAAAGTAATGAACGTGAAAATACTTTATTTTCTACATTATATAATGTCTTGTTAGGAACATAGCTTATTGTTATGACCACAAAATCCAGAAACCGACCGCTTTAAGAGTTTCCCATTTTCTCCCGTGGGTACTGATATTTTTTTGGGCCATCTGAAACAATATTTTGAATGGCTTAAATAAAAACCAAGAATTTTTAATTTGAATTTCAGGAGTCGAACTCAGGGTTATTAGGGGTCCGACTTAGGATGTTTAGGGTTCCGACTTAGGAAAGCCGCAGGGGTCCTACTTAGGCCATCTTGTACTTGATATTTTCCAGGCTATGAAAAAGAAATTAAACAGGTATTTCGACAAGAAAATACCACATTTATCAAGCGTATCGCTTACTAAAGACAGTACTGTAAACACAATGTGACTTATCCTCTTTGAAATATAAAACAATCACTATTCCAATGAGCACGTGTAAAAACATCCAATCACATGAAAACCAGTAATGGCGGAACTGACGAGAAACTCCCCACAGTCCAGTGCTGCCACTTCCACAACACAACATCTCCTTTCATACTTTCACATTCAACCTTGCGTCACTATGCGGCAGCACATTCTAAGCAAAATAATGCAGGAGTCCGACTTGGGTCACTTTCCTCTACCGTTGTCTGTTAATCTGCTTTGTTGAACGTAAATCATTATGTAAAGGTAATACAATGTATTTTCTCTACCCTATAGAACTTTATTAATTCAAATTTCTGGATAATTGGAATTGTTTTACTGGTCCCTTGAGGTTCGAATTATCCAAGTTCCACTGTATAAGTACTCACAAAATTGTTTATCTGTTTTGAATTTTAAGCCAATACTAATTGATTAGACAAAATGTAAAATAACTATGTATATTAAGGCTTTCACAGCCCAGATTATATAAATAATTCATGTTTTTTGGGCTAATGCCGTGTGTATTTAGATTAGAACCATACGTTTCGGAGAAACCTTGCCTCCTTTTTCAATGGAAATCAAACAATGTGGCCAAAGAAGTATATCAATGAGATTACAAAAATTACAAAAAAATATAGATAAATTCCTCGGTTCGTCACCAGAGAGCAGCTGCCAGAAATTACTGTATGGACCATGGTAGAACGGCGGACAGAGTAGTAAGTAAGGAGAAGGTAAAGGGGGCGGGGTGAAAATATAGAGACTCCTAGAAGAATGAGGATGTCCACGGATATAAGGAAACATAAACAAAAGGGAAGTGTATCTGAACGATACCTAACGCCATACAGGAAATGGCAATGCTTTTACCAAAGATACACTTTCTTAATTTTTATTGGCTTTTTTCGAGGGGTGCTGAAGCCCCCATAGCTCCCCCCTTAAATACGCCCCTGTGACAAGACTTCCTCTGTGCCTGGAAGGGGAAAATAGAAAACCGGTTAAAAGCTAGAAATTGAAGGTTTCACACTAGGAACGAAACTGGCAGGGGGATTGAGGGTGTCAATGCTGCTGCAAGGTCTACTGGTAATTTGGGAGCATTGGTATCTCTTTTGAGTATTGTGATATGAAAGCCCAACACGCAGTTCCGGCTACCTGACCGCTTCAAAACCACGTGGATGCATCCTCGTTCCAAACATTGGCACATTCTTGATTATATCATTACCCGGCAATGTGATAAGGACACTCTTATTACCAGAACAGCAAGAAATATAGACAATTGTTGGACAGATCATAAACTTCTTATATGTAAGCTCAGGATATCCATCAGACCTAAACCACCTAGGAACATCAAAAATTTGCCAAGAAAGAAGTTTAATACATCCAAACTTCAGGATGAATCCATGTACAAACATTTTGGAAACAGGATCGTCACCCAGTTATCAGAAAACCCAGTAACAAATGATATTCAGCAAGAATGGGCCACATTACAGAAGATTATCACACAGTCAGCTGAGGAAACCATTGGTTTTATAGTGCGGAAAAGACAAGACTGGTTTGATGACAACAATGAGGAAATTCTGTCTCTCATCAATGCCAAAAGGAATGCCTATCTTGCCCATCTTCAAGACCCAACTTCCAACACAAAGAGAGATAAACTACTGGAACTCAAGGGTAAATGCCAGATGCAGATAAGGCAGATTAAAAATACTTGGTGGCAACAGAAGGCTCAGGAACTGCAGAGATTATCGGATGCTCGAGACTTGAGGAACTTCTATGCCGTACTCAAGGAAATATATGGACCATCTCACTCATCATCAGGTACACTGAAAAGCGCTGATAATTCTACTACCTTTACTGATAGTCAAGAAATCTTGGAACGCTGGAAGGAGCACTTCTCCAATCTCCTAAATCGTCCATCAGAAGCTGCTGAAGACTTCCTCTGTGATGTGCCGCAACAACCTGAACAACTGTGGTTGGCAGTACCTCCTACTTATCATGAGTTCAGTGCAGCTCTTACCCAATTGAAACCCAGAAAAGCACCTGGCCCAGATAACATCCCCCTGGAACTAATTCAAGCCGGAGGTCATTCCCTCAAAACAAGAATTTTCTTCCTTATCCTCAGAATATGGGAATCAAGAAAGGTACCTGGAGACTTAAAGAATGCCACTATCTTTAAAAAGGGTTATCGCAGTGTTTGTGGCAACTACCGTGGTATATCACTGCTTTCAATTGTGGGGAAGATTCTTGCAAGAATTCTACTTAACCGCCTCAAGGTTATCTCTGAGAGGATCCTCCCAGAGTCACAATGCGGATTTAGAACTTCCAGAAGCACAATTGACTTGATTTTCTGTGTGAGACAGCTACAAGAAAAATGTAGAGAACAACAGAATCCACTCTTCTTAGTCTTTTATGACTTGGAAAAGGCATTTGATTTGGTTCCAAGACCAGCCATGTGGGCAGTGCTGAAGCGGTTTGGTTGTCCTCAGCTTTTTGTAGATCTAATCAAGGCTCTCCATGATGGCATGACAGGTCAGGTTTGCCATCAGAATAAGATGTCCGATGAATTTCCCATTACCCATGGACTGAAACAAGGATGTGTACCGGTACTGGCTCCAACGCTTTTTGCGCTGTACTTGGCTGCAATGCTTTGTGATTCACCCACAAACATCCCAGGTGTGGAGGTCAAGTATCGTTTTGATGGAGGGCTTTTCAACCTAACTCGTCTCTGCTCCTTGAGGAAAACTCAGGTTACTAAGGTTACTAACATGTTGTATGCAGATGATGCTGCGTTGCCAACTCTCACACCAGAAGAGCTGCAAGAGTCAGTTAACTGTTACAAAAGTGCATGTGATCGCTTTGGTCTTACCATAAATGTCAATAAGACTAAAGTCTTGGCACAGCCTTCACCAGGCACACCTCTTCCTCAGTTCAATATCTCCATCTCAAATTTGCCATTAGAACAGGTTGACCACTTCTCGTATCTGGGCAGTACCATTTCTGTGAGCTGTACCTGTGAGCAGGATGTGGATAAGAGAATTGGCGCAGCCCATGCAGCATATGGACAATTAGCGCACCGTGTCTTCATGAATAAAGATCTGTCCATGAGTACAAAGCTTATGGTGTACAAAGCAGTAGTCATTTCTACATTGTTGTATGGCTGTGAAACGTGGACCCTTTACCGACGTGATCTTAGGAAGCTTGAGCGTTTCCACCTACAAAAACTTCGATCAATCCTGAGGATTAAATGGGAAAACCGCATTACCAATATTGCTGTTCTGGAAAAGGCTCAAATCAACAGCATAGAATCATCCATAATAGGTCACCAATTTAGATGGATTGGTCATGTCCATCAGATGGATGATGTGAGATTACCTCGTCAAATGCTATATGGTGAGTTATGCTATGGCACCAGACCTCATGGTGGTCCTAAGAGGCACTACAAGGACCAATTTAAGCAGACCCTGAAATTGACAGGTCTTGATTCACAAACCTGGGACATGCTGGCTGAAGACCGCTCAACTTGGCGCCGTACCATCTCGGATACTGTAAAGACGTTTGAAAGGGATCGACGCATACATGAAGAGGCCAAGCGTCAAGCTAGGAAACTTCGAGCAGCCCAACCACGTCCTCCTCCAGCAATACTATGTGACTTGTGTGGTCGCTTGTTCCATGCCAGGATTGGACTCTTTAGTCACCGTAAACACATCCACAAACTGGACTGAAGGAAGAAGATTTATACTCGGATTCGAGTTAAAGCCGATGATGATGAAAGCCCATCAAGAGCTTTGATCTCCTGGATCTTGTTTTCTTTCAAGTAACCAGGTTACTCAGACTGTGGAGCATGGCTTCCCTGGTAGTAGCGTACACCTCTTACCCTCATGTATCCCTTTTCTGCACTCGCTGCACATGGCCTTTGCAGAACACCTGGTAGAAACAAGCCCAAGTTTCTAGCACTGTTAGCAATGCATAGGTAGAGGGATGTACAGTCGAGTATCACAGCTGTACGATGTGACCTTCACCTGGGTATGAACTAAAACACCCTCAAAATGGAAAACAAAAGCAATTATGTTGACACGGATGGTGTGGCTTATCTTAGTGATGCATGTCTTCTCCAGTTCTGCATCGCTGTTCGTAATGTTGTTGCGATGGAAGATAACCCTATGGACCTCATTCCATGTTTCGTGCTTTTTATTCTTAACAGGGATTTTGTTGAATTGCATATTACAGCAATGTTTTGGTTTGCTTCCTGTCAATGATATGCAGAAGTAGATAAACCTTCTAGATCTTGGAAATCCCATCAAGGTCTCCAAATTTCCCCTCGATTTCTTCACTAAATACCATTGATTTTATCAGTTTAAAATTCTCCCCCATCTGTCCTGGTTGCTACCAGATAGCGTGAAGACAAATGGTCGATACAGATATGCATGAGTTTATCTGTCCTATAGTATAGTGTGTATACCCTGGGAGAACACACCCTGGGCATCTTTTATTTGGAGATGGTTTTTGAGGACAACCTTTGTTGTAGATTTCAACCATCCCAGGTCATCCTCCCAAATACCACCCACTCCAATCAAAGGGCTATCAAATGTAGGCACCACCCAGCCAAGGCAATATCTACCTGGCAATAGTAGGCATTGCCTGGGGTTCCTGAGCATTGGAAAAAAATGAATGATTAAATGAAAAAGAAATAAAAATTAAATAGAAAATACCCGACAGGCACATATTCCTCGGAATACACAGTGAATTATCCATCTCCAACATTTGTCCATGCATTGTTAGGCGGATACCACTGCAAGGGTACATGGTGCATCCACCTCATGGGATTGGAAGTACTATGCAGGCTTTCTGGCCGGGTTGTAAAGTTGGTGGCCCTTCTCTAAACAGCCCGCATGTTTGTTCTAAAGCAGGGCCATCCAGTCATTGCGCTCGGGGAGCACTGGGCAGTATGTTTATACAAAAGGGGGCATTCATCTTGTGGAAAGCCACAGTAAAATTCTTCTAAACTTCATGAAATTAGAAAGTGGTCTTTAAGACGAACAATGCATTGCAGTTCAATCAGCTCTAATTGAAATAGCTGTGGAACACTGTCTGCACTAAGAGAAAATGGTCAACCAAATACATCTAACACCGTGTAAAGTTCTGATTCTGAAAATCGTTTGTCAAACTCTTCTTGTAATTGGCGAATTACCTGCAAGTACTCAGGAAGAAGTCCGCCACCTACTTAGTCAGCCAAGCTCCTCCCACCACTACTTTCCACCAAAGTGCTCGGAGCACTGGCTTAGAGCGCAGCTGGAGCGCTGTGTGGATGGCACTGTTCTTAAGGGTTCGGAAAATCTAAAAGGACCTTTGAGAGGCCCTTTTAATTGGCTTTATGACAGGCAGGGGCTACCATGGATCAATTCACATTTAACGTTTGGCTGGTTAGAGCAATATTATCCATTTTAGGTCCATATTGAATATGTTCACTAATAAAACTGACGACTGTACGAAACATTTACCCAGTTGTATAAGTAGATTATTAACATTGTATTGAAAAGACGGACATTATTAATAGTTTTTGGCTGGTTAGTCGGCCCTTTTAATTAACTTCTACGACAGGTAGGGTATATCTACTGTATCTCCCAGTCACAGTGTCATAATGGAAGGATGCCATGGTGGAAATGATTTGTATCACTACTTCAAATCAGCATAAAGGTCGATTCACACTATACATTACGTAACCTTTCCGTTTACTTTCCATATCCCTTGCGTTAAAAGTTGTTGTATTCACATAATACAGTACATTACAGTACCGTTCAATCATCATGACGATATGCGTCAACTTTGGGACTTAGTGACAGAATGTGGTCAAGAAAAAATTTAGTTCTATGTGCTATTATTTTAGACAAGAAAGAGGAAACGAAGAAAATGGGTTCATGATATGTTAAAAGAGCGAAATACAGAAGGAGAATAATTATGCTACTTTATTCCAAGAGCGAACAGATAATAATAAAACTTTTTACCATTTAGAAGGGATTTCATGTCAACTTGCTTATTTTGCCGTATATCTTATGTGTAGGTAAATTCCATGAGGTACTGTTCCAGGCGATGTTGAAAATAAAAGATATATATTACTTTAGGTTGCGACGGAATATCGTTCATTTTAAATCCCGATAAATTTACTAACGCATGTTTCTCGAATTCACTATTAAATTTTGGTGAGTGGAACCGCAATCTGTAACCCAACTTAATCCAGGTTAAAATCAGAGGGAGTGCCAAAACACGCCTAGACACGGAATGGAAGTGGTTGCTAGTGCACACTGTCAATACATGTCCGCATACGTTCTGTAAAAATTGCTGCGAAACAATCCTGTCCAGAAACGTAAGGCTCACGGAAGGTGTATGGAATGTGCAGTGTGCGTGTACTCATTTAAAATACAGTAAACTTTCATGTACAGAGATGTAATGGAGAGGAAATGGAAAGGTTGCATAATGTAGAGTGTGAATCGACCCTAAGAGTTCTTTGATGAACAAAAAGCTTGCCCCTGTTTTGAGCAAAAAATGAAATGAGTAATTCTAAACTTTCTTTGTGTAGCCTCCTGTAACCATGAAAGCTGTTAGGACTGTAGGCATTCAACTTTGAAATATTGCTTGGTGAGCCATTATATCATACCAACTCAGAGGCTATGCTTTCATCTCCACATAAGTGAAGGCACTTCCACAACACAGCGACTGTTCTTTTATCTCCCACACATACTCCCTCACACTAGCTATCAGTGACCAGTCCAAGATCTGTACTAGCAGCTCACAACCCCTTAAGGAACGGTTCTGTTATCCTAAAAGCCTTGAAACTCAGTGACTGTTGATTTAAGGGGTCAAACATCTATGTATTTGACCCCTAATGATGAGGATTATGCTACTATTATTACTACTACCTCCACAGCTGAAGTTGATAACAATTAATAGCTGCTAGCAACTATTCACTAAGTACTACACACTATGGAGCTACAGAACATGTGTGCTTGGTGCATGGCCTCCTTCATAGACTTGTGTTCTGAAACACACTTAGGCCGATAACCTAGATGTTAGGCCCCTTAAAACAACAATTATGAAACACACTAGGTTTACATGCCGGTGCCAAACCGATGCTCAAGAAGGCAGTGCTCTGCACCATCTTTATCCTTTTCTTTTTAGGGCATTAACTTTTCCTGATGAGTTATTCATTTTTTACTTCGAGTAAAAGTCAAAGACGAAAGACAAGCTACATCTATAAGTTCTTTGTACAAGTCGACAATCAAGCAAGCACTTTCGTTCACTAGCCACTACAGACTTGATTCCTATATGCTCAACAGCTTTGGATCATGACTTGTGACGTCATATCTGGAATATTAGTTGATTGCAGCTAGGGGACATGCCTTATATGCTAGAAGGAGTGATGGAAAAAAAACAAGATGTTCAGTAAAGAGCATATAAGCCTAATTTCTCACAAATATATGGGTATAAATATAACTCTTTGTCCTTATCAAAGAGTATAATTGAATGTTCTTGTGATGTACCATATATAAGATTTCCTGTTAACTAAGTTTCCTTCATAATTCTGCTTTTGCATCCAGAGGAATTGATTGGAACATTAGAAAAATGGGCCCACCCATCATCTTGAATATATGTTCCTGTTGTGCCTTCTGAAGCGAAAGCCTTTTATATGAGACTACATATTTACTGCGTTTCGTCATTGTAACTGTAATAAATTGGCGATGGATGATTTTAATGACTTTAAAAGTCAAGATGGCGGCTGTATGTTATATGCAATGTGATAATCTTATGTTATCTGTTTCTCCCCTCTTACAAAGTTTCATGTTAATTGCACAATTGGATCCTGACTTATTGATTTCGAAGTTTTAATACTATGATCAGCCACAATCTTGTTTACATAGCGGGGATGTTCCTTTGCCTTTGACATTCAAAGCCCATATATGGTTGTATGTTAATTTGAGATATTATATCTCTAAAATATATAGTTATTAGTAAGGCCTGGAATTTTGTGCAAAATCATAATGTTGTATATTTATGCATATTTTGGTTATTTTGGCACAAAAATCATATTTTTCTCCTTTGCCTGTTTAAGTGCATATCTCTGCTTGAGAAGGGCGTATATTCTAATTTCCTATTGTTTTGAAGAGCTTTTTGTTACTTTTGCATTATCTTAAGTCGTATGTTTCGATTCGGACTCCGAGAGTCTATCACAGAATAATACTGAAATTATTTTAATACCTAGTAAGTTTCAGTCCTTTTTGCAAGTTAATATCAATCATTTTTATTCAGCATTAACTATGTAAATAATATAAAAAACATACATTTTCATTTTTTTAAATTCAATGGATATTAAAATTGTAAATCAGTTATTCTTAAAAATTAACATAATAAAATAATGATGGTCAACTCTGCTTAAGTTCCATAAAATAACATTTGCTACTATTTAGAACTATTTCTTAGTTGAGATATTTTAAAAAAGGGTGTAGTTATACTCGTATGTCCGTCTGTTCATATTTTCCTTATATTCAAAATAGAAACGCTCAAGAACATGGAGTGATCGTAATTGCCGTAGTTATTTCATAGTGCATAATTCTTGAAACGTGTTGCATATTTGACCAATCATTAGTGCATTTTTGCATGCATATTTATTCATTTAATAGTGCATGAACATTCGGGCCTTAGTTGTTTGTATAATTTATAATTTCACGATGGCCACAGCATGCTAAATGCACTGTCATATTACTGTGAATAATGGTAGCAAGTTCTTTTTTATGGTACTCCTCACTCACTAAGTTTCACGTTAATTGTGCTATTATATGGTGATTTAATGATATGTGCTATTATATGGTGATTTAATGATATTCAAGTTTTAAGAATACGTCCAGCAGACATCATGAACATATGGAGTCACTGTTCTATCATGTAAATTTAAAGTCACTGTTATTTTTCTTTGGGCATACGATACTCCATATAAGTTTCTACCTTATCACTAACTAGGAGTAGTGCCCGGCTTCGCCTGGTGGATTTACTTGTTTTATGGATGATAATGAATACTAATACAGAACTGGAGCGCTCAAGGATAAGGATCGGAAAGCACCAACGCTTATTGCAGCTGATAACCTCAGTATACTGCACCAACACCATCACCCTTATACAGAGACATACTATTGATGATGATAACTGTTTTAAAGGGCCTAAGAAATCCTTTTGCACTAATTACTCCCCGTGACTGCAATTTATAAGCAGCTCGTAATTCTGCACCAGAACACTGGTAGGGGCGAAGTAATGCAGCCCACATTACCAGGCAACAATAGACTTAGGTATTATTGGAGCTGTCCGGGAGCGCTTGTTCTTCCGACTTACTGAACAAAAAGCAATCTTTATGGTTACCTGAGAGGTGCATCATAATGCTACATAGCCTAAACCAGTGTGGTCCAACCCGCGGCCCTCGGGCCGCATGTTTATTTTTGTTGGCCCTTGCCCTTCACTCTTCGACAGTTATAATCCGTGGCGTGCCTACTTTAATTTTCACCTTCATTCAGTAATGTTACGAAAGAGCCAGGTGGGAAAGGAAAGATCCCGAAAAATACGCCAGTAATCAGAATTGTCTTTCCACGAATACGTACGGCACGAGAAGCTGCCCCGCCTCCAGGGGACAACTGGTTGGCTGCCAGTGATTGGCTGCCGATAAGTTCGCGTTCATTCGTGTGCTGCGGCGGATTTCCCTATAAAAGGGAGCGCAGGGCTGTTTGACGAGGGAGGTTGTTTGAGAGATATAGTACGACGAGAGCGGTACCTAACATGGCGGGACTTAATAAACGACGTGTTGAAGATGATAAACGACAATTTCAGTCAAAGTGCCAGGAAAGTTACTTTTTTGTTGATCATAATGGAAAACGACAGTGTGTTATCTGTTCTCAAGTCTTAGGTGTTTCGAAGGAGTATAACATGAATAGACACTAGACCAGCTTGCATAAATCAAAATACGATCAATACCAGGAAGTGCCAGAAGTTGTGTGTTTAATGATTTGAAGCTGAAATTAACAAGACAGAATAATGTACCGTATTTCAGCAACCATCAAACACTGCCAGTTTAAAGGCATCTGATGAGGTATGTTTAAAGATACCGTAGCTAAAAGTAAAAAGTCTTTTAGGGATGGTGAGCTCATTAAGAGATATGTGCTGTAAAACTGGCATCTTCATTTGGAGATAATAGGATGGCTAAAAATTTTGAAACAGTTTCCTTGTCTCATCAGAAGAGTTAGTAGAAGAATTAATGATATGGCTGGTGAAGTTTCAGGTTCTCTCAAGAGCATTTTGGAAAAATGTGAATTTTACTCTCTAGCTCTAGATGAGAGCACAGATATCACTGACATCGGCCAGCTCCTTATCTTTGTCAGAACAATAAACGAAGTATTTGAAATTCATGAGGAACTGTTGGAATTAAGATCATTCGAAACCACCAAAAAAGGCATTGACATATTCAACGCAGTGGATGATGTTGTTTCTAAATATGGAGGTTTTGTGCAACAGATGGAGCTAAAGCTAAAGCTAAAGATGGTCCTAACATTGGTTTAGTAGGACTGTGTAAAGAAAAAGGATTGCATTTTTTGTTTTTCCACTGCATTATCCACCAGGAGGCTCTCTGTGGAAAAATTATCAAGGCTCAGTGAGCCAATGAAAACTGTTGTAAATATTGTAAATTTAATAAGAGGAGACAATAAAGCCTGTAGACACAGATAATTTATTACATTCCTGGACAATTTGGAAGCTGAGTATGGTGGCATTTCATTCTACTGTGAAGTGAGTTGGCTAAGTGCTGAAAATTTCTTGCTTTTCTCAAAAATGAAAACATTGGGCATGAGTATTAAGGAAAACTGGAAGAAATCCAGTTTTTAAATAATCTTGCTTTTCTGACAGATTTAACATCCCATCTAAATGCTTTAAACCTGAAACTACAAGACAGAAAACAAAATATCTCCCAGCTTTATGGACATGCTTCCGCAAAGAACTTGATGTAATGCAAATTGCATTGAAGGCAAATAATATGGCACACTTCCCATCTTGTCGGCAGTTGAAAGAAGAAACAAGTGACATCAGTGGCGTGGCGTGGAATTTTATCGAGGGTAAGCTGTGAAGAAGACTCAAGGTATAGACTTACACCATAAAGTGACTTCAGCACCCGGTTCCAGCTACGCCCATGTCAATGTAGAGGTTGATGTCTGAAGTAGCAACAATTATTCTACACACATACAAATTATGAGTCTTTCACATAAAAATAAAATAGAAACAATTGTGATACAGCATAATTCATTTTTCCCTTTTCAATTTCAGGCATGCCAATCCATGTACATTTAAGTTCGGAGTAAATTATTCAACAACAGGGTTGGCGAGCTTTTCTTATCGTGTATCATTTGACGATTGAACCGTGTGGCAATTTGTGATTTTGTTGTATGCATTTCTTGGTCTAAGGAGCTAAACGTTTAGGTTATTACCCGTAAATTTTCTATTATGACTGGTTGCATGGCTCAGCGGTAACATTCTCGCTTGCTGAGCATAAGATAACAGGATCGAATCCCAGCGCAGTCAGTCGGCATTTGAAGGTGCGCAAATGCGAGGGAGCCGTGTCAGTAGATTTACTGGCACGTTAAAGATCCCCTTCGGAACAAAATTCCGCACCCCGGCGTCTCTAAAAGCCTCAGTAGTTAATAAATAAAATAATAATTGGTATTCTGCCCAAAAGCAGGTCCGAGGCTCCAGCCGGAGTTTACTTGCGGTAGGGTGGCCAAGGCCTTTCTGCTCCTCCTTATGTTGGCCAACAGCGCGCAGTGCCTAGAACCGGCATACCATCCAAGTTCCGACTGTGCCCAATGTTGCTTAACTGCGGAGTTCTCATGGGATCCGGTGTTTCAACACGGCTAGGCCATTGGCCCAGTAGTTAATAGGGATGTAAAACCAATAACATTATTATTATTTTCTATTATGAGACCTAAGTGAACATTAAAATAATGAACATGCTTCTAGTAGACTAATAGATAATCTTATGGCATTGTATTGCATGTTCAGTTAATATGTCTTTGCAAATATCACTGAAATTCTACTTATGTAGGCTTTCACAGCTTCATTAGTATGAATGACTTAATTGGGGAGTATGGGGAAGTCTTTAACCTATGCAAACTAGTAGGCTACTAACAATTCCGGCATCTAGTGCATCAGTGGAAAGGACGTTTTCTACCATGAAACGTATAAAAACCTTCACCCGAAACGCAATGCATCAAGAAAGACTTTCAATCTCGCGATTCTCTCCATTGAGAAGGAGTTATTGTACAGCATGCAGGGGAAGGCTGTTTTTCATGACCGCGTAATTGATGAATTTGCTAAGAGGGAGAGAAGAATTGAACTTCGCTACAAGTGATCCGCCAAGGTACAGTAAATAGTGACATTAATTCATTTCGTACAAATGAGAACAGAATGCACTTGATACCGCAATAACCAACTACTTAAAAAAAAAAAATGAGTTAGGTCTCGAAAATATTATTCAAATTATTCGGATGTACATACATTGAAAATTATCTATCCTTTACACCTACAGTGTACTTTGAATATAATTTGATTGATAATCAGAGCAACTTTTCGGGTTTATGGGCCTCTCTGAAGATTCCAACGGACTATACACTCCAACACAATAATATCTAGGTATGGTATACTAAATTTTGCTAATTACACTCAAAAACATACAGTTGTGGGTTAACTGGACGAAGCAGAATTGCAACTACCGCGCCCAGCAAAGGTCGGGTCTGATGGTCAGAACTTTCTCTTGGGGTGAACAACCGTGATGAAGGGTGGGCATGCTCACTAGGGTAAGCTGTCCGAATCGAAGCAGACCCTGCTATCAGCTTTGACTTATCTCGACGACAGCCATGTGGCTATGGGACACCACACCCCCTGTCTTAGCCAATCAAGGACGACCTGGCGTTCTTGGTGTACTACTCCATCGGCCATAGCGGTGTCCCGGGCCATAAGGCTCCTGGACGTACACAAGCCGTTGTCATAGCAACCAGCCGCACTCTTTCCTCCTTCTCTACAAAGTGATACTGGCTGATCGTGAAGAACTGGGGTAGAGAACAAGGAACTACATTCAAAGCGGCGATTTTGCTGTTGCTCGCGCGTTAGAAAGTCATAATATAAACTTTATTTTTATGAGAATATACAGCAGGCCTACTAGGTAAGCGGTGCTTACCCCGTGGTATCGGAGAAAACGCCACTGTGTGACATAAATTTTAGTATGTTTCATGAAATAATAATAGATATGAAGAAAGAGTTCCAGAACAGATTCCAGGATTTAGATTCCCTAAAACCAAAACTTGCACTGTTCAACAACCCCATGGATATTGAAGTGAGTGAGGTACCCTGCGACCTTCAAATGGAAATTTGTGATCTTCAGGCAGACCCATTCTACCAGACTAAGAAGTGTGATGTCCCTGAAAATTTCTGGAAACTGATTTCTAAAGAACGTTTTCCTAAACTGCTTAAATTCTCTCTGCAAGTGTTATCGCTGCTTGGCAGTACGTATGTGTGCCAAAGTGCTTTTTCTGCTCTCAAACAAATTAAATCAAAAACGAGATATCGAATTGAAAGTGCTTCACTGGTATCGAGCCTGAGACTTTGCCTTACTGAACTTACAGTGGACATTGATACACTTGTATCAGGAAAGCAGTACCAATCACCACACTGATTACTCGACTGTAAAATGAAGCGGTATATTAAACTAGTAATATTAAACTTCTTTTAATATAAATTTTAATAAATGTTTTTGAGTAAAACATGTAACACGTTTTCTTTCTGGAATGTCTCTGGCCCTCACATTCCTATACTTAAGTTTGATTGGCCCTCGGGTAACTAAAGGTTGGACCACCCTTCCCTAAACTATTCCTCTTGAATCTGGCTATCATATACAGACAGGGTCCTTCATATAAAATAAGAGCGCCAAGCGGCGGCTTTGTCAACCGCTGCTGCGGTCACCTTGACCGAGCGTTTGGCGCGCCAAGGCCCCCTGCTTTAAGCGTGTGTACAATCCTATATGATGCTGCGGCCTTGCTAGCGTGTGTATAATGCTGAAATCTTACTTTAGTTAGTTAGTTATTGTTGATGAAACCGAAACCCCTACTTGTGCTAATTTTGTGAGTGATTTATTCGGAAACCGTTCAAGATTCTTGCCAATGTCATCTAGCTCATCCTCTGTTAAAACTGTTCGTGTGCGGGCATGTTTTTTATTGAGCACCGAGCCAGTATTGTCAAACTTATTTGCAATACGTGAATCTGTGCTAGTGAAAGTGGCACTTCATCAGGAAATTGTTGAACAAATGCATCACGTACCCGCCGAGCCGACTCGTACTTAAAATAAGTTTTACATAAAAAAATACGATGTTGCAATGATAACTGTCTCACCATGTTAGCACTTGAGGTTTAGACTGGCAACTGAGCAATTGCAATGTCAAGTTTGGTAATGTCAATCTGTTATTTTTATACAGTCCATCGGAACTTATGTACTATGCGCGCGCTTTCAATACTATAGGGGTTTCGGTTTCATCAACAATAACTAACTAAAGTAAGATTTCAGCATTGTACACACGCTAGCAAGGCCGCTGCGTCATATAGGATTGTACACATGCTTAAAGCCGGGGGCGTTGGCGCGCCAAAACCTCGGCCAAGGTGACCGCAGCAGCGGTTAACAAAGCCGCCGCTTGGCGCTCTTATTTTATATGAAAGACCCTGTACAACAATAATTTTTCGAATCCGACTGGTAGTTCCAGAGATTAGCGCGTTTAAACACACAAACTCTTCAGTTTTATTATATTGGTATAGATTTTCATTATTCTAGTTCTAAAACATAGGTTATTTATTTTTAAATTATGCATTTTCAGGATGGCCGCTGCGTGCTATAATCAGTTTTATAAATTAATCACTAAGACCACTGACCTCTCTTATATAATATTCCTCTCCTACCAAGTTACATGTTAATTGTATAATAACATCCTGAGTTACTAATGTAACTCTAGCTTTAGGAAACTGAAAGTTATTAATTCATTTTGAAATTTCATGATGGTCACTGTGCGCTATATTCAGTGTGATCTTCTGAGAGCTCTAATATGATGGTCACCTCTTGGCAAGATTCATCTTAGTTACCGAATTTTGTTCGGAGCTGTCTATTTTAATGTTCTAATAGTTTGCACAGCCACCATCTCGAATGTATGGAGAGACTGTTCTTCTGACTAAGCCATACAAGGCCACATATACGGTCCTAACTTGTCACTAATTTTCATTACAGTAGCTAAGAGTTATTTATCATTATATTTTTAAATTTCAGATGGTGGCTGTATGTAACATACAGTCTCATGTAGTTATCACATTGAAAACAGAGAGTCCTTATATAAAACTACCGTATTGTGAACATTGGATCATAAGTAATGGATTATAATGCTACACGATTCTTATGGCCGCTATCTTGAAATGATTTGGCTGATGACCTAACTTAGTTGTTTGGGTGCCAGATGCTTCTCAAATAAAGGTATATTTTTCCAAAATTTGGTAGAGATCCACTGATTAGTTTAGTTGTAATTTTATTATAGCTTTAAACATTTAGGAGGCTGCCATTTTATTTTGGTTAAGATGGTGGCAATATAAAACATGACACTGAGGTGCCCTTTGCTAGTGCTAACTCTGTACCAAATTTGGTTCAATTCGGTTTTGTCGTGTTTGAATTGACAGGGGAGGGGGCAGACATACACACAAACTTTTGGCCCATGTAGCTCTCTTAAGTCTGTTTTCATTTCTTGAGAAATCGAAAGTAGGCTAATAAAGGAAGAATAAAGGAAATAAAAGTGAGAGAGCAAGTAGAAATACCCTCAACCTTTGAAGAATGGGGATTTAGGGAAGTAGAGCCATGAGAGGTCATCCATAAAATATAACCCTCCCCCATTGTAACAATTCTTAATACTCCTCCCCCCCCTTCCCAAGTGAACGTCCAAAATAAATTAACCCCCCCACCTGTTCAATATATTGCACAATTTGGTGCTAGGAAAAAATCCTCGTTACAGGCTAGTGCTATAGTACGAGAAGCAGGAAATATATTTCTGAAATGGTGAGAATGCTACACAAGATGAATTCTTCTTTCCACATATATGGAAAGTACCAAAAAGAAAGTTCATTTGGCTTTTGCAAATTGGCTAATAACGAACATACTTGTACATATTTTCGTCAAGTCCCCGCCCCCTCCCCCCTCAAATTATAGTGAACTTTTGTCACATTCTTGTAAGGATCCCTCCGGTCGAGCAAGCTTATTTTATGGATGACCTTGAAAAAAAAAAAAACCTACTCACCATGACTACCTGTATGAACTGCAGGTGTTCCTGTCACTCTTCCACCTGCCACTAGGCCTTCGAGCCTTTGTGTCTTCTCCTTCTTCAATAATGCCACTTCTGCTTTTAATTCCCTGTAACCAAAATACAGCACAGTGCAACCGGGAAGTCTGCATACCAGTATACTTTACTAGTTTCTTATTAGTGCTGCCTTATTTGTTCATATATTGTTGGCGTGACCATAGCCTCACTCAAACATCATTCTGTGAGTTGAAGCGCATTAACCCTTTCCTTGTTGCATTTCCAGGTTTGATATCCCCAGAAATCGCCCAATTATTTTAGAATATGAAGTACTATGGACATGGATATAAACTCTTGCACATAACATTGGAACTACAGTATGTACCGTAATACAGTACATTTAAATAAAATGAAATTTTACTTGTGAATTACCTACAGTCTTGGGAAAATTTTCCATTTTTGGTCCATATTGACAATTGTAATTTATTTTATTCAAATTAGCAGGTTCCGCCAATCAATACCTTAATGCTTTTACATAAACCCTAGGTGCAGTACATGTTTCGAACCATTATCGGTCCTTAATCAGCTGACTTAATGTCTTGTCTACAGCATAACACATAAAAACACTGAGCATTGACACAAAGATATGCATACACGTTAAAATATTCACAATCATTCATTAAAATTCATTAAAAGATATTCAAGCTTTAAAAAACACTGCAAGTTCAATTGTTCCTGTTAAATGATGCTAATTCTCTTGATTAGCATCTTGTCAGTCCATTTAGTATTCCTGTTCTCTTCACATGTGAGCGGCGAAATCGTACAAATTGTTGGGTTGAATATTGCCATGTATAGGGAGCGAACAAATGGATAAAACTGTCCCAATTGCGCGGCTCGAAGCAAATGAAAATTCTAATTAATTGATTGATCCAGGCAGCAAAGTAATCCTCTGTTAAACAAGAAAAGAAAAAAAGGTATTGAGACTTGCATTTAGTGGAGAAACAAGAGAGAAAATTCAGCAAATGTGATAGTCTAAAGCCGCTACTGAAAGTGAAAGTGACAACTCATACCTCGTATGCGAGCAGTGTACGCGCCGGTTGAACTGACAGCAGCAACTGAGGTGCTATTCTGAGCGAGGTCAGGTCTGTGAAAGGGAAAAGGGGGGAGAGGAGCGGGTGTGAATAGCGGGGTGGGGAAATGAAGGAGTGGGGGGGAGAGGGGGGGGGGTAGGAAAGGAGATGAGTTGGAGGAAA
This sequence comes from Meconema thalassinum, assembly GCA_946902985.2. NCBI lineage: Eukaryota > Metazoa > Arthropoda > Insecta > Orthoptera > Tettigoniidae > Meconema > Meconema thalassinum. The sequence goes on along the minus strand of OX336400.1, from coordinate 81,507,973 downwards.
CCGGGAGGGGGGGCAGTGAAATCTGTTATGTTCTCTATGGGGGCTTTGTACGTCCCCTATTAGTGACATAGTTCGTCAGTGTTTCGTACAGAATGTTGGTGTCATAATTAATATCATTAAGGTTGTGCGAGGGATTATTCCTTAGGGCCTGTTATATTTCTATTTGTTCCAAAATGTTGAGCATGCATCCTTTGCTACAGTAGTGTAGAATTTCCAGATCATCTTCGATTTTCAAAAAATTATGATTGAACTTCTTCATATGATTACCAATGGCCGAGAATTTTCTGTGTCTTATCGCGTTAACATGTTCATTATATCTAATTTTGAAACTGCGTCCGGTTTGCCCTATGTAATCCGCATCACAATTTTGGCACCTTATCCTGTAGATTCCTGATTTTTGAAATTTATCTTGCATGTTAACAGACTTAGAATTAAATAAATGTTTCTTAGTGGTATTGGTTGTTTTGTAAGCTATTGTTACATCTTGTTTTTTTAAAACATTTGTAATATTGTGGGTGAGTTGGTTTTGTGAGTTTGCATTCACAAATTCTCATAGTGTGTTTCTTTTGTTTTTGTATTTCTCAGTGTTCTTTTGTTTCTGTATACCACACAAGTCAAATGTACTTTTTGAATATAACTGTCTGTGTCCGGTTGTGACCATTGGATGTCGGTGTTTGTTTCTTCTCCCATGAATTTGGAGTTTAGGACTGTATTTAGTAAACCTTTTTTGCCAATTATTTTATGACAGGTTATGAGCCCAGTTAAACGCTTATTGCTGTTAATGTGTGGACTTTGTGATGGGAGAATGTCGGTCGTTAAAAGGTGTTGATATGTGCGGCGCACATGTGGACGGCAGTTAAGTGTGCATTCAAGATAGTTTTGGTGAATTTTGTGGACGATTTTTCTATTGTGAGGACTATTTGTACGTTTTATTTTAAGTATACATACTAACATGGATGCAGCTACGGGAAGCAGCGAGCGAGTAGTTGCAATAGTGAGGTTACAGGACGACAATTGGGAAGCGTGGAGCACCCGAACAAAGGCATTGCTTCAAACAAGGCGTCTGTGGGACGCGGTTCAAGGTTTCCCACGAAAGACCAATACAGGAGAGGTAGAAGATACACCCGTTGAAGAGTACTCCGAGGCCCAACTGGGCAAAGATCAAAAAACTTGCTCATAGGTTTGGTCACCGACCCTTTCCTAGGTGATATCAAAGAAGCGGAGACAGCTAAGGAAGCATGGCAGAATCTTCTGACTTCATGTTGCGATACCGGAGTCCTTCAAATTGTGACGATGTTAGAAGAATTGTGTCTTTTTAAGAAAACTAGTGACATTAGTATGCGTACATTTGTTGATAAAGTGCTCACTTGGTGTGCACGGTTGGACGATGTAAGTATAAAATTTACGGATAAGGCCAAAGCTGCTTTTATTCTCAGAGGACTGGAAAAGCGGGAGTACGAAAATTTGATACGTTCATTGGAAAGCAATGAAGAAAACTTAAGTGTAAAGGTAGTGCGAGCCAAACTATTGTTGGAGGAGAGAAAGAACAAGTTGGACAAACTAAAGATGGAGCGAGAACAGGAGACTTATGCGAGGCTGAAGAAGGAAGAATCTGAGGGTGAAAGCGTGAAGGCAATGGTTGCAGCCATGCGCTTAAATTCCAAGGGGGTCGTCAACAGCAGCAAAAGTGTCAACAAGCCAACAGGTAGTGGTGGATTCATGTGCTACAAGTGCCAAGAACAGGGGCATATTGCGAAGTTCTGTGATTTAGTTCGTTCATGAAGAAAGAAAGGTTCAGTTTTGTGTTTTAATTGTGCCAAGATAGGTCATACTTCCCGGAATTGTAGTAATGGACGCAAGGAAAATGTTAAGGTTAAGAATCGTGAGGTTATTGCCACGGTAAAGGACGATGAGGCGGCAAACGAATGTGTTCAGGTTAATGCTAGTAGTGTTAAGGTAAAGGCTTATGTGGCAACTGAAAGCAAGGATGATGCATCTGATTGTGTATGCAGGTGGTATGTAGATTCAGGAGCCACTGAGCACCTGACACCTTATAAGGATATTCTGTATGATTACACCCCAAAGGTTTCTGGTAGTGTAGACACAGCTGATGGATCCGTAGTTAGTGTATGTAGTATGGGAAGTGTGCTTATGAAGCTATCTGACAAGTGTGGAGGTTCTTTTCTGAAACTGAAAAGAGTGTTGTATGTCCCAGGTCTTCAAGACAATTTAATATCTGTAGGTCAATTTGACAGGAAAGGTGCAGTCGTAACCATTAGAGATAGCAAACAAGAATTTTCATCCTTATCCTCAGAATATGGGAATCAAGAAAGGTACCTGGAGACCTAAAGAATGCCACTATCGTCACTATCTTTAAAAAGGGTGATCGCAGTGTTTGTGGCAACTACCGTGGTATATCACTGCTTTCAATTGTGGGGAAGATTCTTGCAAGAATTCTACTTAACCGCCTCAAGGTTATCTCTGAGAGGATCCTCCCAGAGTCACAATGCGGATTTAGAACTTCCAGAAGCACAATTGACTTGATTTTCTGTGTGAGACAGCTACAAGAAAAATGTAGAGAACAACAGAATCCACTCTTCTTAGTCTTTTATGACTTGGAAAAGGCATTTGATTTGGTTCCAAGACCAGCCATGTGGGCAGTGCTGAAGCGGTTTGGTTGCCCTCAGCATTTTGTAGATCTAATCAAAGCTCTCCATGATGGCATGACAGGTCAGGTTTGCCATCAGAATAAGATGTCCGATGAATTTCCCATTACCCATGGACTGAAACAAGGATGTGTACTGGCTCCAACGCTTTTTGCACTGTACTTGGCTGCAATGCTTTATGATTCACCCACAAACATCCCAGGTGTGGAGATCAAGTATCGTTTTGATGGAGGGCTTTTCAACCTAACTCGTCTCCGCTCCTTGAGGAAAACTCAGGTTACTAAGGTTACTAACATGTTGTATGCAGATGATGCTGCGTCACCAACTCTCACACCAGAAGAGCTGCAAGAGTCAGTTAACTGTTACAAAAGTGCATGTGATCGCTTTGGTCTTACCATAAATGTCAATAAGACTAAAGTCTTGGCACAACCTTCACCAGGCACACCTCTTCCTCAGTTCAATATCTCCATCTCAAATTTGCCATTAGAACAGGTTGACCACTTCTCGTACCTGGGCAGTACCATTTCTGTGAGCTGTACCTGTGAGCAGGATGTGGATAAGAGAATTGGCGAAGCCCATGCAGCATATGGACGATTAGCGCACCGGGTCTTCATGAATAAAGATCTATCCATGAGTACAAAGCTTATGGTGTACAAAGCAGCAGTCATTTCTACATTGTTGTATGGCTGTGAAACGTGGACCCTTTACCGACGTGATCTTAGGAAGCTTGAGCGTTTCCACCTACAAAAACTTCGATCAATCCTGAGGATTAAATGGGAAGACCGCATTACCAATATTGCTTTTCTGGAAAAGGCTCAAATCAACAGCATAGAATCATCCATAATAGGTCACCAATTTAGATGGATTGGTCATGTCCATCGGATGGATGATGTGAGATTACCTCGTCAAATGCTATATGGTGAGTTATGCTATGGCACCAGACCTCATGGTGGTCCTAAGAGGCACTACAAGGACCAATTTAAGCAGACCCTGAAATTGACAGGTCTTGATTCACAAACCTGGGACATGCTGGCTGAAGACCGCTCAACTTGGCGCCGTACCATCTCGGATACTGTAAAGACGTTTGAAAGGGATCGACGCATACATGAAGAGGCCAAGCGTCAAGCTAGGAAACTTCGAGCAGCCCAACCACGTCCTCCTCCAGCAATACTATGCGACTTGTGTGGTCGCTTGTTCCATGCCAGGATTGGACTCTTTAGTCACCGTAAACACATCCACAAACTGGACTGAAGGAAGAAGATTTATACTCGGATTCGAGTTAAAGCCGATGATGATGAGCAAATTGAATTGTCAGATCATGAGGGTATATTCCTTATGGGTGAGGCCGTTGGAAATATGTATGAGGTAAATTGTGATTATTTTATGGTAGAACAAGGGAAAGAATTTGCTTGTAATGACGAGGTGGAGGTTGTGTATGCTAAGAGCAACAAAGCTGTAACTAGCGGAATATGGCATCAGCGTTTTGGCCATGCTCTGAACATTCCAGATCGTGATTTTATACCCAAAGAAAAGAATCTTGATTGTGATACTTGTAAACAAGGTAAAATGAAAAGACTTAAATTTAATGAAAGAGATCATGTATCTCAGAAGCCATTAGATGTTGTGTTCTCTGATGTATGCCAGCTAGAGCACCCATCGATTGGAGGTAGCAAATATTTTATTACATTTACTGATGATTGTACCAGATTCTCATATGTAAGGTTTCTTAAGCATAAGAGTGATGCATTTAATGAGTTTCTCAAGGTTAAGGCCCTAATGAAGACAGCACAAGGGACCAAGTTGAAATGTTTCCATTCAGACAACGGTGGAGAGTATTTAAGTACAGAGTTTTGTTACTATCTTGAAAAGGAAGGTATTGTTCGTAGGTTAACAATGGCTTACTCTCCCCAACAGAATGGTGTTGCTGAACGCCTCAACCAGCAACTTCTCACCACTAGTAGGTGCATGCTCATTCAGTCAGGCATGCCAGTTCAATTTTGGGGGGAAGCCATCAGCACAGCCTGCTATATAAAGAATAGGTGTGTGTCATCAACTGTAAAGAACATCCCATTTGAACTGAGGACGAGTAGAAAGTTGTCAGACCAGGAATTGCTTATGTTAAAATCATTTGGTTGTAAAGTTTGGATCGATAAACGTAATGTGGAAAAGTTAGTGCCAAGGGCAAATGTTGGTGCAATGCTAGGGTACCCCGATGACTCGAGGGGCTACCGTGTATGGGACATGGAAAAGAAATGTGTCATTAAATCCAGGAATGTAGAATTTGTTGAAGATGTATTTCCGTTTTCTCTAAAAGCCCAGGAAAAACCTGTAACTCAGATAGATTGTGAACCTAGAACAGTTGGAGAAGTGTTTGTCGAGCAGAAAGATTGTGGAGGTGACGTGTTTGAACACGAAGTAGCCGAATCAGGAAATGAAAATTCTGTAACAAGTGATAGTGATGCCTCTTTGTCAGATTCTGATGTCGTAATAGACGCTCCATTACAGCCTGAACACACAGTATTATGCAGGTCGAGTAGAGAGAGAAAACTTCCCAGTAAGTGTGTGTGTAGTAATGAAGTCAAGGTCAAATGTCGCATTGTCATGTTGAGGTCAGAATATAAAGATCCGGTTTCTTTTCAAGAAGCCACCTCACGAGATGACAAAGATAAATGGTTTGAGGCAATGAACCAAGAGATTGCCCTCTTGGAAAAACATAATGTGTGGACACTTGCAGAAGATTCGGGTGGCAAGACTGTCATAGGCACCAAATGGGTGTATAAAACTAAACGAAACCAAGAAGGTGAAGTACTTAGGTATAGAGCACATTTAGTAGCTCAAGGTTTCAGTCAGATAAAGGGTACAGATTTCCTTGAATCCTACAGTCCTGTGGTAAAAAGGAAAACTATTAGGACCCTTATAGCCATAGGAGTAGAGCGTGAATGGGATAATTGTCATTTGGACATTGTATCGGCATACCTTAATAGCAAAATTAAGGAAACTGTATTTGTAAGTCAACCAGAAGGTTTTCGCAGTGTAGAATACCCAGACTATGTGCTAAAACTCAACAAGAGTATTTACGGTTTATGTCAAGCTGGTAAAGATTGGCACAATTGTATCACTGCACAACTTGTCAAGCTTGGCTTAAATCAAAGCAAATGTGATCCATGTCTGTATTTTAGCCCAGATCGTGACCTGTATGTTGCCCTTTATGTTGATGATCTAGGTGTGTGGGGATTACAAGTTAAAATAGATTGGTTTGTAAAAAGATTGAAGTCAAAGTTTGAAGTGCGTAATTTGGGAAATATCTCAGATTTTTTGTCGATTAAAGTCACTCAAGGGTCTAAGAAAAATGTATGTTTAAGTCAAAACATGTACATAAGGACAAATGTTCTTAAATCACTAGATGAACCCTACCCAAAAGGTTGTGGTACCCCTTTACCTTCAACTGTACCAAACAATGTCACAGAGGAGATAAAAAAAAAAAAAACGTTATAGAAAAATTGTAGGTAAGATCCTATACTTATCCAGTACAACTAGACCAGATTTAAGTTTCCCAGTATGTAAGGTTAGCCAGGCTAATCATCATCATCATCATTTCCCCTTATCCAGCTCCTGCCGGGTCGGGGTATTTATGGCACTTCTCCACTTTCCTCTTTCCTTCCACAATTCTTCTTCCACGATCTTGTCCCAGTCCAGATTTCTTTTTCTCACGCTGTTCTTCACTGAATCGATCCACCTTGTTCTAGGTCTTCCCCTTGCTCTCTTACCCTTGCACTTGGCCTCCAGCATCTGTCTTGGTATTCTATTTTCCTCCATCCTCTTTACATGTCCAAACCACCTTAGTTTATTCTTCTCAATTCTCTCATTTAGTTTTCCCATCCCAACTTCCTTCCTAACATCTTCATTCCTCACTCTGTCTTTCCTTGTCTTACCTATCATACTTCTTAGGAATTTCATTTCACTGGCTTGGATTCTACTCTCTTGCCTGCCTGTCAGGGTCCAAGTCTCAGCTGCATAAGTTAATATGGGTACATAGTACATTTTATACATTACCTCCTTGCTTTTCCATGGTACTTCCTTATCCCAAATAAGTTTTCTTACACTTTGATAGAATGCATTGCTCTGCTGTACCCTCCTGCCAATCTCCATGTTCAACCTACCAGTTTGCATCAATTCACTTCCTAGGTATTTGAACGTGTCCACAATTTCCAAACTCTGACTTCCAATTTTCACAGTGCCCTTTCCTTGTCTTTCCCCTCTTGTCATCGCCATGGTCTTGCTTTTCTCTATACTGATTTTCAGGCCATACTTCAGAATATTTTTGTTCAGTGCATCTAGTTGTTTTTGCACTTCTTCGGTGTTCCTTCCCCAGACCACAATATCGTCTGCAAATAATAGTAGCTTCATTTCTTTATGTCCATATGCTTCCTTTGTTTCCTTTACAATTTCATCCATTACCATTATGAATAAAAGAGGTGACAGCACACTCCCCTGTCTTAGTCCAGTCTTGTTCCTAAACCAATCTGTCTTTCCAACTGGGGTCAGTACCCTGCTAACACAGTTGTTGTACATTGCTTGCACCATTTCCAACATTTCTCTTCCCAGTCTCTTCTTAACCATGGTTTCCCATACCTTCTCTCTGGGGACACTATCATATGCTTTTTCTAGATCTATGAAAGTCATGATCAAATTCTCTCCATATTCCCAGTTCTTTTCCATCACCTGCCTCAAGCCTAAGATTGGGTCCACTGTGGATCTTCCACTCCTGAAGCCATACTGTTCCTCTTGCAACTCTCCTTCCACCTTTCTTCTCATTCTTCTTTCTAACTCTTAGAATACCAAGGAGCGCAAAAGCGTTCCTCGGCGTGTTAGCGAAAACAGCCAGGAACGCAATAGCGCTCCTCATGCAGGCAGTTTTATATACGCTTGTAGTACTCAGTTTTCTAACAGATCGCAGCACAACGCAGATTATCCAGAATCGGCAAAGCCTGCAGTTCCTAAATTTACAACAACTATCGCGGTAATAGTTTTATTTACGGAGATATGATATTTTAGAAAGCGCCCACTGTTTTGTCCACCACGCACCGTTGTTAGTACGAATATGGCCTCAGCCGCGCGGAATGTGTTCGTAAACGATGATGATCTAGCCGAGTATATCAATAGAGTGTGCGCCGATGATGATTACATCGAGTCTGATGAAGATGTAGCAATATCAGGGTCGTGTAGTAATGATGTTGGTGATTTTATTTCTGATACAGGAAGTGAGAGCAGCGATGACAGTCCGCAGTACCATAAACCTCGTGGTATTGCCATTAGTGAAAGTAACAATTTTACTGATTCGGTGAGTGACGGTGATGCAAATAAAGACAGTGTAGGCGGTAATGACAATAATGCCTGTGTACTTAATACAGGGTTTAGTGAAGTTCCAATTGATAGTGACCGTCGGTTCGAACCCATCTGACATGAGGTTGTACACGTACTTCGATGAGTGATGAACACTGAAATATTGGAAGAAGGTGGTATTTTGCATCTTTGCTCGAATGGTGCTGAATGCCTATTTGATATACAAAGAAACTACTTCGAGTAAAGTTATAACACGGCTCAAGTCCATAGAATAGGAATGGGTCCAGGAGAAAAAACTACAAACCAAAATGTTAGCTAAGCTTCATCCACCAAGGGAAGGGGAACTATTGGTGAAATTAAGTGGTATACTAGTTGAAACCCGTCAATACATGACGGCCAATAAGAAAATATTTACTGAAGAATTTTATTATATACGTTCTTTGTACAATTATTTTTTGGCACTATTGAAACTTTAAGGGCGTCAAAAGATTGCACTCTAGACATTGCAACATACTGCTGGCCATGATTGAAAACTTGATGAGGCAAATTGAGACCTATACGTTCCAGAGTTCCCCCTTGAGCTTTATTGATTGTGATAAAGTATGCCAAGCGAATCGGAAAATGTTGCCTCTTAAAAGAAAATGATTGTTTTATCCGGTGGTGTTAAATCAAGTCGAAGGATTAGACCTTTCTGCCTAATTTTAACTGCACTTACTTCCAAATCCAAGCATTTTCATGCATATTTCATATAATTAATATGGAATCAAGTCGAAGGGTTAGAACTCTCCGCCTAATTTTAACTGCACTTATTATTTCCAAATTCAAGCAATTTTCGTACATATTTCTTATAATTATTATGGTAGCATTTAGATGCCCTTAGGAAACTTCAGATTTCTCAGGAGCATATCTATGGGTCAATCGTTTGGAGTATGTGGAAGCAAATCACTTAATTCCAAGGAATTCAAGAATTCTGAGGAGTCTAATATATACAACTGGCCGCAGGAACCGTCGCTTATAATTTTGGAATATACATTAACGAAGTTCTCTCTTAAATTCCTTGAGATATCATTTCCAGTGAAAAATTGTTGCAGTCTGTCAAATATTTTATATTTAGGAAGATTAATTTTGCCATTACAACACCAAAGGTCGAAGTAACCAGGCATAGATTTCTCGCTACAGAAATACAGTGCAGATCAATGTTTACATTTGTTCGTCAAGGACCATACACTGTACGGCATAATATCTGGAATTGTTTCTGAAATGGCATTTTTATATTAGATTTTAAAAGTGGCTTCGTATTTTCTACGATTTCCCACTATTTTGTGGCTCATGTTCTTTTTCGTCAAATGGGTATATTTATTGCAGCATTTCTCTCCAAATTAACGTCATATTCAATAACACTATAGTGGCCTGCATCAACGCAGCTGCCAAATATTAAATGGCAAATAACACTTCTATTGCCAAAATCAACAGCGTGGTTAGACTCATTGTTATGTACTCTAAGCAAATCATCAATAAACAATAATATTCACGTACACAATGAAGTTCAGATACTTTCATTCCCAAGTTTGTTGCTGATGAGAATGCGATGATACTGATCGCCAAAATAAAATCCTTATGATTATTCATGCCAGCAAAAATTTTTGCAATTTGCTTGCAAACGCAGCTCAGGATAACGTCCTGCATTTTGGAATAAACAGTACGAAACTGCTCTAAATAAGCAATTTCCATCACCTGATGTAGGTACAATCCTTTGCATTTCCATGACAGTAAATTAAGCAAGGGAGCATACTTCGCCAACTACTGGAATGAGCATAGACTCACTTCGACAGCCACCGTAATGGAGGGAGTGCCTGTCAAAAATCGTATTAACACAGGGAAGCCCAATCTGAAGGCTACATTCTGAGCTATCGCCCCGGGTTCCAGGTTCGATCCCTGGTTTGCCAAGAAATTTACTTCTGGTCTGAGGGCTGGAACGGGGCGCACTCTTGAGGTAAAACTCAGGAGAGCAAGGTTAGATTCCTATCTCAACAATCTGGGATGTGGTTTTCCATGGTTTGCCACGTCCACTGCAGGTACATACCGGGATAGTTCGTAACTTAAAGCCTCGGTCGTCAATTCCCCATTCCCCACTTGAATTACAAATGCACACATCAGTACAGCCATCACAATAACACAGGTTATCAGAGAAAATTTTACACACACACACACACACACCAAAGTAGACGGGGCTGAGTGACCACGATGTCTGAGTCCATCAAATGAATTATATTCGTCAATTGTCTCTCATGGCGAAAGCGATTGTGGCCATCTTTTATTAAATAATTTAAAAGTATATGGCAATGTAAATCGTGGAGAAATCCTTACTGCACGGGAATAATAAAGGTAAAATATGTTAAGACAATGAATTGTCGCCTCCGTAGCGTAGCGGTCAGCATGGTTAGCTGCCGCCCGGAGGTCCTGGGTTCGATTCCCGGCTCTGCCATGAAATTTTAAGAGTGGTATGAGGACTGGAACGGGGTCTACTCAGCCTCGGGTGACCCAAATGAGTAGAGGGGGTTCGATTCCCACCTCAGCCATCCTCGAAGTGGTTTTCCGTGGTTTCCCACTTCGTCTTCGCGCAAATGCCGGGATGGTACCTATGTAAGGCCACGGCCGCCTCCTTCCTCCTTCCTAGCCTCTCCATCCCAATATTCCATCCCTTCCCATCCCTGATGAGGCCCCTGTTCGCTTTGCAGGTGAGGCCGCCTGGGCGAAGTGCTGATCACACCTCCCCAGTTGTATCCATCCAGACCAGATGTTCCAAGCCCCAGGACACTGCCCATAGAGGCGGTAGTGGTGAGTTCCCTCGCAGAGTCCGTGGGAACCACCAACCTAGAGGGTAAATTGACTTTAAAAAAAAGACAATGAATTACCAATAGCCAGAAAGAATAATTAGGAAATAAAAATACATGTCTGAGGTGAGACTCCTTCGACTATGCAAAATTCATTCCTGGGTCCGCAATGTTACCCCTGAGCCACCCAGTCAACATACTTCTAAACCAATATTAAGTTACTTAAACAACAAACGAACTCAAACGCCTGTTGAAGTTCTTCAATCCCCTCTTTTTAATTCTCAAAAACAAAGATCACACTACGATACGGTGAATTCTTTATCCGCCATTTCTCTAGAACTGTAATTCTGGTCTGAGGGCTGGAACGGGGCGCACTCTTGAGGCAAAACTAAGAAGGGCAAGGTTCGATTCCCATCTCAACAATCTGGGATTTGGTTTTCCGTGGTTTGCCACTTCCACTGCAGGTGTAATTCTGGTCTGAGGGCTGGAACGGGGCGTACTCTTGAGGCAAAACTAAGTAGGGCAAGGTTCGATTCCCATCTCAACAATCTGGGATGTGGTTTTCCGTGGTTTGCCTCTTCCACTGCAGGTAAATACGGGGATAGTCGCCAATTTCCCATTCCCCACTTTAATTACAATGCACACATCAGTTCTGCCATCACAATAACACAGGTTATCAGAAAAAAATTGACACACACACACCAAAGTAGACGGGGCTGAGTGACCACGATGTCTGAGTCCAACAAATGAATTATGTTCGACAATTGTCTCTCATGGCGAAAGCGATTGTGGCCATCTTTTATTTAATAATTTAAAAGTATATGGGAACGTAAATCGTGCAGAATTCCTTACTTTATGGGAATAATAAAAGTAAAATATGTTAAGACAATGTATTACCAATAGGCAGAAAGAATAATTGAGAAATAAAAGTGTATGTCGGAGGTGGGATTCGAACTGCTTCCATTGCGCGTTGCATAAATTAAGAGTTTTGAATGCTACCGTCTGAGCTACCGAATCATTGAAAGAAGAGTGCAATATTAAGTTACTTAAACAACATTCACTCTCAACAGTCCGTATAAGTTCTTTTCCATTTCCCGTTTTTTATAATATTCTATTCCTGTTTATATCGTGGAAACTTCATAATCAATATTCCCCTCCTTTATTATAATTCTTATAAATAACTATTGCATTAAAACGCGGTGGACATCCGCCATGTCTGTCATTATCCAAGATGATTCTGCGCATGCGCTTGAGCCAATAATTTTGCAGTTTTGTTTATAAATTTAAAAATATGTGGTAATATATTTGTTTATTTTAAAGACACTCTGCAAATCTACAGGCCTACAGCTTTCGACAGATCGCTCTAGGTAGGGAATCGGTTCTACCGTTCCATCAATCTCGCGGTAACGAAAATCAGCTTAGTGTTTTAAATATATAGATTATTAAAAAGATGCATTGTGTGCAGAAAAATAGATGGAGGCCCAGTAAGAAGGTCACGAACTGCGTGTTCCAAGTGTATGAAAAGTCTTCATGGTACCTGCATAGGGTATCATCTAAAAGTGAACCAGCATAAAATGTGAAATATGTACAGTGCATGGTGTATTAAAATATTTTTTAAATTAGAAACTATAGTACCTAAGATAATGAAACTTTCCAGAGAGTAAACCAACAACATGTGACTGCAGACAATAACAACCGATTGGGTGTAATTTTCATTTTGAATTGTGTTTCTTTCTCTCAATTTTGACTTTTCTCTTTTTATTTTCACAGTAATAAAACAAATATTTTTTTGTATGTTGTAGTGTTATTGTAACATAGTGTGTTACTTGGTAGAATGGTAAAGCAACTCATTTTCAATGATCAGGAAAAATTTTGGGGGTATATCTTCAAAAATACAAAAGTTATAATGATTTTAGTTCAATATTGCAATTTCTTGAAAAGAAGCCTGGTATTCTTCACATATACCACCTATAAGCGACTGGTACTAAAAGGGTTTCCATCACCTGCCTCAAGCTAAAGATTGGGTCCACTGTGGATCTTCCACTCCTGAAGCCATACTGTTCCTCTTGCAACTCTCCTTCCACCTTTCTTCTCATTCTTCTTTCTAATATCCTTTCCAGTATTTTTACTATCTGTGATATAAGGGTGATCCCTCTGTAGTTTTCACACACTTTCTTGTCCCCTTTCTTAAACACTGGTATTATTAGCCCTTTCTCCCAGTCTTCTGGTACACATTTCAGTTTCCACACACACTTTAGCAGTCGATACAGCCATTGCATACCAACAGGTCCAGCAGCCTTTATCATTTCTTCACTGATTTCATCCACCCCTGTTGCTTTTCCCATCTTCATTTTCTGTACTGCTAATTCCACCTCCTCCAGGGGCGTGGTGGCGCAGTGGTCAAGCTGTATGCCTCTCACCAAGGCGGACCGGGTTCGATTCCCGGTCACTGCATGTGAGATTTTCGATGTGAAATGCCATGTCCTGTGGTTCGGATTCCACGTAAAACGGAGGTCCTGTGGCTTATGATCGCGAGATTAACGGTCACGTTAAACTACAAGCTTCCTTCCTTTTCTAATTCCACCTCCAGCATTGTTATATCATCTTCTGTTATAGAGTCGTCAGGCTGTGTCACTTCGATCTCACCAGTACAATTGCTCACATTCAATAGCTTATCGAAATACTCCTTCCATCGTCCCTTTATCTCCTCTGGGTGTGTTAACAACTCTCCAACTTCCTTTTTCACCAGCTTTGTATTAACTCTTTCTTTCCTCTTACTTCTTAGAAGCCCATACAGCATCCTTTTACTGCCACTTACATCTGTTTCCATTCTTCGTGTAAATTCTTCCCAACTTTTCTTCTTTTCTTCTCCTACCACTTTCTTACACCTCCGTTTGCTGTCGTGATACTTCCTTTTGCTTTCTTCTGTTTTATCTCGGTTCCATTCTTTCCATGCAGACTTCTTTTCTTTCACTGCTTTCTTCACTTCCTCATTCCACCACGGTGTCTCCTTCTCTTTCACTCTTGTTGACGTCCTACCACAAGCACTCTCTGCTGCACCAGCAAATGCCTTTTTAAAGTGGGACCATTCCTATTCTACATTTTCCACTTCAGTAACTGGGATTTGTTGCTTCAATCTCTCCTGAAAATCTTCCTGTACAGCTTTGTCTTTCAATTTCCATACTTTTATTTTACTTTCTCTGATCTCCTTTAGGTTTTCCAATTTTCCCCATCTAAATTTTGCCACCACAGCTCTATGGTCCCCATCAAATGCTTCTCCTGGTAAAGCTGTCACATCCATCAGCTTTCTGCGATTTGTCCTTTCCACCAGGAAGTAGTCAATTACTGATTTTGTTCTTCTATCACCCCACCCATACCTCGTAATTTTCCTGCTGTTTTTCTTCCGAAACCATGAATTACCCACTATCAGTCCATTCCTTTCACAAAAGTTTACAAGTTCCTCTCCTTCCCGGTTCTTTTTCCCATATCCATATGGTCCAACGACTTCTTCCTTTCCTTGTTTCTCATTTCAGACTTGTGCATTCATGTCTCCCATGATCACCACTTCTACATCTGAGATTACTCTTTCTACATCCTCCAGGAATACTTCAATATCTTCTTCTCTGTTTCCAGTCTGTGGTGCATACACTTGTATGAAGTCCATCACGTCATTCTTCATCTTCATTCTAATTTTCATTATTCTGTCACTCACACACTCTACCACTTCAACATACTCCTCCAGTTGTTTCGAGGTTATCAGTCCCACGCCATTTTTTGCCTCTTGGCCACCACTCCAGTATAATGTATATCCTTTCCTCAATTTCTTCCTTCCTTTACCTTTCCATTTCACTTCACTCAGCCCCATCATTCCAACCTTCTCCCTCTCCATGAAGTCTACCACCTCCTCCACCTTGCCTGTCAGGGTCATGACATTCATGATTCCCACTTTCATTTCGGTTACTGGTCGCCCATTTCTCACAGTTCCCCCAGTACCAAAGGAACTGCGCGTCGCCTGCCAGGCTAATACAAATCCTAAAATGCAAAATTGGAAGGAAGCTCAACACCTCCTTCATTACCTCAAGGAGACCCAAGATTTGTCATTGTGTTATGAAAAATCAGGAGAAAAACTGAAGGTGTTTGTTGATGCTGCTTATGGAAATGATGTAAGTGGAAGGTCATATGAGGGGTATGTTTTTGTGCTGGCCAAGGGTGCCATTAGTTGGAAAACCACACTCCAAAGATGCATTGTACGATCAACTGTGGCAGCTGAATACGTATCAATGGCGGATGTGGTAGATGAGGTGAAATGGATGTGCATTTTGTTTAAAGAGATAGGACAGTCAACTTTTGTCGACAAGCCCTGTGTTGTTTTTGCTGACAACCAAGGAGCCATTTCACTATCTAAAAAACCCAATAGTGTCAGAGAAAACTAAACAACTTCTGTTAGATTTATACTACTTACGAGAGTGTGTGCCAGAGGGTGAGATAGCATTTGAATATGTCAACACAGAATCAAACCTTGCTGATATATTTACCAAGGTGTTACCAAGGATAAAATTATGTAAAATCTACCCTCAATTGGGATTGTTACCATACAAGGATTGATGTACAAATGTTTGTTGTTAGTGTAAGGCTAGTTATGTATTTTTTTTTTAGTTTTTTTTTTTTTTTTTTTGCAGTTTGTGAATGGAGGGAAGTGTGAGTTTGCATTCACAAATTCTCATAGTGTGTTTCTTTTGTTTTTGTATTTCTCAGTGTTCTTTTGTTTTTGTATACCACACAAGTCAAATGTACGTTTTGAATATAACTGTCTGTGTCCGGTTGTGACCATTGGATGTCGGTGTTTGTTTCTTCTCCCATGAATTTGGAGTTTAGGACAGTATTTAGTAAACCTTTTTTGCCAATTATTTTATGACAGGTTTGAGTATGTGAAGATTGTGAAGGGCTTATTCTTTTCTATTGGTTGTAATTTAGTTACCGGTCTATTCTTAATTTTACTTAAAAGGGAGTCAACATAGGGCTTGCTGAAACCATTGGCTCTAGCAATTTGATGTATGATAGAAAGCTCGTTGTTCCAGTCTTCCTCTGATAGGGGTACGCTAACGGCCCTATTAATGAACGCTCTAAATGCAGCTTTTTTGTGGCTGGGTGGATGGTTTGAGTCTTTCCTGATAATGGTGTGCGTTTGGGGCAGTTTCCTATAAATTTTGAATCGTAGGCCTGTAGCGTCTCTAATAACAGTTAAATCTAGGTAGTTTATGGACTGTTCAATTTTGGATGCTGTAGTAAATTTAATGTTGTTATCAATTAATTTCAGTTCTGCTGTGATGCGATTGATGTTGCTAATTTCATTGTCTATTATTAGAAAAACGTCGTCGACGTATCTGACCCAGTAACTTATGCCTTTTAATTTGTGGATATTATTCTTTTCTAAATGGTCGATGTAAATATTGGCCATTATACCTGATAATGGGGAACCCATGGCCAATCCCTCTATATGCCTAAAGATTTTTTGGTTGAAAGGAAAATAATTGTTCTGCACGGTGAATTTTAAAAGGTTAATAAACTCATTAATTTCATCACGAGATAGCCTACTATGCGTTTTTAGATTATTCTCTATTATATCGACGGTTGGACCTACTGGAATATTTGTGTACATGTCGCTGATGTCCGCGGTGTGCAATGACTCAGAACCTTTTAATTTTAAATCTTTGATTTGCTCGCAAAATTGAAAGGAATTTCTAACAGCTTTGTTAGTCGAAAATTTGTAATATTTTATCAAAAATTTCTGTAAAAACTGGGACAGTTTGTAAACCGGACTGCCCCTGAAGTTTACGATTGGTCTGATCGGTATATTGTTCTTGTGCGTTTTAGGTAGCGCCCTGAAGCTTGGAATGCCTGGGTTCATATTGATGAGCTTATTGCTCTGATGTTCGTCTAGAATCATAATGGTGTTCTTTAGTAATTGTTTCAGTTTCCTTTGCGTGGCCCCCGTGGGATCCTTGCTAACAATTTCAAAATTTTTGTTATTCAAGAACAGTTCCGTTTTATCGTAATAATCTGCTTTATTAATAATGACAATTCTGTTACCCTTATCCGCCTTTGTTATTATTAAATTCTCCTGACTTACTTTCTTTTTCAGATTAATCATTCCCCTCCCCCCACTCCTTCATTTCCCCACCCCGCTAGTCACACCCGCTCCCCTCCCCCCTTTTCCCTTTCACAGACCTGACCTCGCTCAGAATAGCACCTCAATTGCTGCTGCTGTCAGTTCAGCCGGCGCGTACACTGCTCGCATATGAGGTATGAGTTGTCACTTTCACTTGCGGCTTCTCGCAGACTATTTAAACACAAATTGTGCTAAATGTTCCGGCATAACTCAACAAAATGACAGTGTTTCGCCCCGGTGTGCAATTGGGCTCTTCAGTTGGTTAAAGCACACCTCACCAAGACACTGTCTAGTACACACTGGGAAGGCCATTGCAAGACGTATTTTATACATGTGTATCCACGTCACGAGCAAAGCCAGTGCACTATGGGAGTCGAAACTCCACTCCAAAGCAATTATAACCTTACCTTGGCATTGAATATATAATTTTCAAAGAAAAATATGTATTGTCCGTTGAGCCATTATATATTTAAACACAAATTGTGCTAAATGTTCCGGCATAACTCAACAAAATGACAATGTTTCGCCCCGGTGTGCAATCTTGGTAGCCTGCTACATGGAGTCCTTAGTTCCAATTCTACTCCCATTGCCAGTAAAATCATCTGGCGGAGTAAAAGGCAGGGTAGGTTGAATGCTTGATTGTAGGCTACCGTCACCACCGGCATTTACAGTACGCTAGTTTACTGTATCTTCATCAATATCACAGTCACTATCATTTAACTGATCATTTACATCTAAATCACACAGAAAATCACTTCCACAAAGCTTTCCGAATCACTAACATCGCTTCTATTCAATTCTATTAGACATCGACATACGAAAGACCAGCCATGTTGCCTCGCAACAGCTGGGAGAAAGGTCAAGGAACAAACATTCATTGTTACCGCTAAAACTAACACTATGCCTTCTGAATGCTGTCCAATGCCTGCCTGACATGTTACCCATAGTTCACAATTAGTTTTATTTCCATACCAATACGAAAGGGGGCAGGATAATGCCAGAACATACACAGGCACTTTAGCAGGGAGCTGTGACTTTCATATCCGGGCGCTTTCGGGCGCTTTGAGAAGGAAAGGGTTAAGGGCACCAGTCCCTTCTTTTCTTTAGGCATCAATAAGGATGAAATTCTAGGGGGAGATGGTCTAGCTGTTCCGCCCCTTAAAACTCCAATAACTAACAAACTAGGATGAAATTCAACAGCTTGAGAATACAGTAGTAGTAGATGTATACTTGTTACTTGGCATAGGAATTACTGTAATCAGCAAGGTGGTTCATTCCAAACGTAGATATCTCGGACACAGGAGATAATGACAATAAGGAATTCATAATTAACCCGTCAACGATGGATATGACAGCTAGTCAAGTTTCAAAACCACCTACTGTATATGCATCTGTGAATAAGGTTTTGTTGTGTGTTTTTTCCTCTAAGAGCAGCGGAACTGGTTTCAAACTGACTATCATTTATAACACTCATTCCAACATGGTGTGGCAGTTTCGCTAGCCCACACTGTTGGGAGATAAATGTAACTGTTTACCTTTGCCTAAGCTATGTTGTTTTAATGGGCGCCAAGACCTCAATGCAATGTTGAAATCTAAATTTGTATTTAACAACGTCTAGCTCTGGCAGAACACCTTCAAGACTCTATTCACTCAGATCGTGGTATGATTTGATCATTAACCCAACAAACAATTGTATCAGGAGAAGGAATTGGTCTATATCTAATGCTACCTACTGAAAGCAAAGATTGCATTGTAAAAGAAATGAATTTATTATATAAAACAAGTATAGCAAAATTAATAATAATAATAATAAGTATAAAATTTAAATTGGAGCGTTGTGATTTGAATATTACCGATAGAAAATTACGTGAAAACGGAGTCTGATAAATTGATTTTACTCTTATTTCCAAGCTATGAAGTTACTGAAATATGAAATATAAAACCAAGATAAATGAGAGATTGCGTATTTCTGCGTCATTAGCGCTTACCACTGGAAATGCCCGAAGCATTTCCCTCGTACTTGATGATGCTGTGAGCTTCCCACAGTCTCCTGGATGTCGTCATCTTCGTCGATGTTTGATGAGATTCTGGTAGATTAGATAATTCTATGGTCCGTACCTCGGACCCAAACACTCGTATAACCACACTGGTTAAGTTTTACCAAAGTTAGTCTTCCACTCCACGGAACATCGGAGCGACACGCACTTGCAACCGTACCCGGCAAGTTCTACACAGATAGTCCCCGTTTCACGGCGCGTCGAACGATATATGCACCTGTCGGCTCCCCCACTCTTCATCCGACTTGTAGCTTGCGTGGTTCTCACTGATTGGTTGACCCACCCCTCGATCTTCCCCTCCTCTGGGTCATTACACTCGGCGCGGCGATGATGAAGTCGATTTCCGTTCCAACTATTCGCCTTTCCTGGACGCTGCGACCCAGGATTGCGTCATGCTTCTCGACAAGATTAAGCGTGTACTTGAATTCCCAGTGAGTCACGTCTCTCGATATACCCTAACTGACGAAAACTCCGTAAAATTCCGCAATCACATAATTTTCTATGATATTGTCGTTCGTAATAATTTGCTTGATAGCGTTTTCTAAGACATAGAAAACCTATCTGAATGCTAATAATTTTTATAAAATGCTCCGAAAATACCTTAATAATAATTATAATAAATTAATAATAATAATGAATTAACATGAAAAATTCTCTTGGCTGAACAATTTGCCGCGTAAATAAATATAGAATGGCTTCCTACTGACTTATGCCAGTTGCATAAAAAAACCTCGAAAAACACGTTACATATTCGCCTCGGATCATCGGATGATTTACCGTGACAACGGTCCATTATCCGATTATTCCAGACACGTTAATAAACCCCATCCAAAATACATATTACATAAATGAAATCACCCTATATTACAGATATATACACTCATAATTTTTCTTCACGCACTTTGCGTCAAAGTTTGTTGTCACTATGGATTGCACTTTGCAACCAGTCCAATGTTTTACATATAGAATAGTGTTCCATGGATATTTCCGCCTCTCAAATTGCTCTATGTTGGAGAAATAGACATAATTAATGTGTGAGCACTATGTATTTATGATGTCATATCACACGCATTGAAGGTGTTCTGATATATTTATATCACCATAGATCTTCCTAATTTCACTGGAGGTCCCTTCCTTATGGTGACATTTAATTCCACTTATCACTGAGCACACGATCACACTATTGTGGCAGCGCCTCGTGACCACAATACTTAATCTCTCTTTAAAGTAGATTAAATTAATATTGACTTCTGAAAAAAAAACAGTAAATGCGCATTACATATAACACCAAATATTTCTGTGCCGTAATCGCCCTGTCTTGTTAAGTTCCCGTAGACCATATTCTACTTAATACTAGTTCTCAACACAGACCATTTCTCCTCACACAAATAATACCATTGTACCAATTATCTTAAATTACACACTTACAAATCTTACATGGCGAGGCCGTAAACAGAAATCACGTGTGCTGATATGTATGAGTTTCATGAAGGACTGTCTCGCATTCTGATGGCCCATCTTTTGCCTCGTGGACGCCTTAAGCAAAAATACCCTGTTCAAGCGCTCACCCATCTCTTGGAGGCAAATGGGAATTCACCAGCGCTACCAAATTCTGGCCTTGGTGTATCGAGACATTTTAGTGCTCAAGAGCATCCGACAATCCCGTCATATTTCCCTGTACCTTAAAAACTCTCATTTACTTACATACTACCCCCCTGTGTGACTTCTGATACGCCTGCCTGGAAGACCAAATCCTCCCACGCACCAAATACCACACTTACTCATTTGATAGGCTGGCTCGCCAGCTAAACACACTCACTTTATGACACATATTTTCGTAGACTATGTATATTATACGTTCCGTATAATCTGTTTCCCTCACTATTCTCCAGCACATATGCTGTTTTCCCAATACGTTTGGAAACTATAAATGTTTCTGCGTCACCTGCTTCCAACCTTGCCAGTGGTTCCCTTAAATGAACGTCATCACGTTGCTCTACCTAGCATATTTCTCAGTGTCTGTAACGATGCCCTGTTGCTACTGTCCACACATGCACATATTAAAATACCGTCCTCTGCTTTAACCACAGGATAATCCCTACATAAATTAGTGTCCCTCGATAGCATGTCTGCAAGAATGTTATCTGTACCATTAATATATTTTACTGTGAATTCGTATTCCTGCAGAGCAAGAATCCACCTACTAACTCTGTTAGAACTGAGTTTACAAGTTCTCATATACAGTACTGCATGGTGATCTGTGTGGATCTCAAATTTCCCCCCTACTAAATACATTCTAAATTTCCCTAAACTGAAAACAATACCTAAAAGCTCTAACTCAGTAATCGTGTATCTTTTCTCTGCTGCTGTCAGTCCTCGCGAGGCTAAAGATACAATGCACAGATTACCCTCATCATCTTTCTGACATAATACTCCAGCAATGCCTATATGTGAAGCATCTGTCATAACCACATATTCCTTATCTTTTAACGGATATTTCAGCACTACAGATTTCTCAAAACCTTCCTTCAGCGCTCTAAAAGCCTGTTCATGCTTGGACTCCCATCTCCACCGAGTCCCACTTTTAAGCAATTCCCTGAATGGTTCTACCAACCCTGAGTATTTAAGAACGAACCTCCTGAAAAAGTTGCAAATTCCCAGGTAAGTTTTTAACTGTTTAACATTCTGTGGCACCTCTGCATTAAGTATCTTATTAACCCTACTTTCCTCTGGTGTCACACCTCTACTTGACACTCTATGACCTAAAAATGTCACTTCTGACTGACAGAATGACGACTTAGACAGCTTCAAAGTGAACCCTGCCTGATCTAACTTCTGAAAAACTATATTTAAATGACATAGATGCTCCTCAAAACTGCGTGAACTAATTACCATATCATCAATGTAAATGGTTACAAACTCTCCTGTGTCATCCCCTAATGCGATGTTTAAAGCCCTAATTAAAGCTGCTGAACTACTCTTTAACCCATAAGGTGTTCTACAAAATTGATAAAGGTTATATTTATGACTAAAAGCTGTAAATGGTCTATCTTCGTACATAAGTGGCACTTGCCAAAAACTGGAACTCAAATCTACACAAGTGAAATACTTCTTCCCCTCAAATGTTTGCATTAATTCTTCTATTGACATAGATTTCAGCTGATCTGAACTAATTCTACTGTTAACCAAACGAGCGTCTAAACAAATACGAACTGTGCCGTCGGTCTTGGGTACCGTGATCAAAGAATTAACATATGGACTGTTAGAGTGCTCAATAATCCCATCTTCAAGCATCTGATTAATTTGTGCCTCAACTGCACTCTGATAAGCGAAAGGTACAGGATATCTATGTCCTGTGAATACTGACTTATCAATAACGTTCAATGAATGGGTATAGCAATTGGCCATACCAATGCGATCCTCAAAAACTCTCCTATTACACAATAACACATCATAGAGCCGAACACATTGTTCCACCTCTATATTACCCTGAAATGCAGCATCACGTAACGAGTCCTCTAGACTTCCGTTCGTAATCACACTGCCCACAAAACATGGAGAACCCCGCTCTACGGCTGGCGATATCTCATTTAAAGTACAAATCACACCTACAATACTACTCCTCTGAATATGGTCATTGAACGCTACTTCTACTTCAGAATCTCCCCATTTAAATTTCAAACTCCCTACATCATAACATAAGTTACCAGACACTCTACTTAGCCACTCTGAACCCAAGATAAAACTGAATACTAAATTTGGAATTACAAGACAAATCTGCTTCTCTACATGATTATTAATTTTAATGTCTACTAAAACTTGCTTAGAAATTACTTTAGACCTCTTCCCAACAGCTGTGATAACAAAAGTGCTTTTAATTGGCATCTCCTCAAAATTTACTCCAGTTCCTTTCATTTTATCATAAAATGCACTACTTATGCAACTCTTCATACAACCACTATCAATTAAAACATCTGTGTACGCCTCGGATACGTTAAATTTAACTATGGGGCTCTTACTAACCACTTCCTGAATAATACCTTCATCATTTAGTTCATGTAATAATTCATTTCTTACATTTAGGTCATAGGGTTCCTGTATAATTGTATGGACAGGGAATGCTACAGACTGAGATTCTGACCTTACTTCGCAGCCTGGTTCGCGTTTAAAGAACCGCTACAGCTGGCCGTAGTACTACTAACTACTAAACTGGTCTGGTTGCTCTGGGCTATGTTGTCATTGTTTGGCTGTATATTACTACCACTAGGCTGTCCTCTTCCTTGACCCGTATTCTGGTTGTAATTATTGTCATTATAATTTCTCCCTTGATTTCCCCTGAAATCATTGTTTCTCCCTTGATTTCCCCTGAAATCATTACTCCTCCCTTGATACTGATTACCATAGCCATTTCCTCTATTCTGATTTAGCTGATTACTATTATTTCTATTTTGAGCGTTGGCCCCTTCGCCACCGTTCCCTAGAACTTCCTGATGCCTGGCTTCATTAGGTCTATTATTATTATTACCCTGGTTCTGATTGAAATTGTCCTCATAACCCCCTCTCCCTAGTGCATCAAATGTGCTTAACATTTTTTCTACTTGTGATATAGTCTTTACATTCTGGATACAAGCAGCCTCCTTGATCCTATAGGGAAAGTGCCTAAGTAGCAACCTCACCACATCACTTTCCTCCTTCAAGCCATCCAGATATTTACACACTAATACCTGCCCTAAAAAGTATTCGGTCATGGTGGAGCTTCCTTTAGGGTTATATTTAGGCTACCACACACAGATGACCTCGTAGTTCCGCCCCTTAAAACAACAATAACTAACTAACTAACTCCCTCACGATGCTGCGACTGAATAACCTCATTCCAGAACTTTTCACAGAATTTCATTTTAAAATCATTGATATCAGTAAACTTGTCTCTGTAGACAGCAAACCAATTCCTCGTTTCCCCCACAAACACTTGTTCTAAAATTTCAACTACCTGGCACCACTCAATACTACCATTTTCCAACCTTTCCCCGAATTTATTTTCTATAGTGTTCATGAACTCCATTGGGCACCCCTGTCGATTGCTGAACTTACCCAGTTCTACCTCCCTGTGTGTGCTATTCACAAAAACTGGCCTATTCTGACTATTTTCTTGCCTGATCCTAGCTTTTAATTTTAATTCTAATTCTGCGATTTTCTCCTCAGCCTTCCTCTCAATACTGTTTACTGTTAATTTAATGTTTCCTTCTGATTCTTCTACTTTATCATATAGCTTCGCTTGTTTCTCCTCAATCTTGCTAATGCTCTCTCTATTACTCTCTCTTAAATCATTTACTTCTGCAACTATTTGCGAGTGGACTTTCTCAATTCTACCCCCCAGCTGTTCCTTAACCTCTTTAGTAGCCACCTGAATTTTGTCAATTTCTCCCCCCAATTGCTTTTTGACCTGCTGTGTTTCCAGTTGCACTAGTTCTTTTAAATTTTCAGCCTGTGTACTGATTCTAATTTCCAACTCCTCCTGTACTTTTCCTAATTTTCTGTCTACATCTGCAATAATCTCTTTAGCCTTTTCTTCCATCACCCCCCTGATCTCACCTCTAATCAGTTCGAATTTGTCACTCATTTCCCTACTGTTTTGTTCTAATTTAGCATTTAAAGTTTCAGTACTCTCTCTATTTTCCTTACTGTTTTGTTCTAATCTGGCGTTTAAAGTTTCATTACTCTCTCTATTTTCCCTACTGTTTTGTTCTAATTTAGCATTTAAGGCATCTGTACTTTCTTTATTTTCCCTACTGTTTTGTTCTAATTTAGCGTTGTTTTGTTCTAATTTTGCATTATTCTGTTCTAATTTTGCATTTAAGGCATCACTACTAACTTTGTTCTGATACATGAACTCGAGAAGTAAAGTTTTTAATTCTGGTTGGCCGCCTACACTCCCTGTTTCAGTATCGGGATTTACCTCCGCTACCCCGGTACTACCATCACTCGACATACTGCTCGTATCATCACTCTCCCGTTGATGACCACTACGTAACCTCATCTGTCTTTCTTTCTCATCCCCCATAATGATATACACTGATACAGACAAATAACCCCCAAAATACAGGCACAGAAATATATACCCTTCTCCTTCCACAAATGTTATTAGGTTTTCATCCCCACGTTGGGCGCCAAATGAAACGTTAAATAGTGCCCCATGTTGGTAGCGACAAATGTAATGGTTTCTATAGCCCTCACTGTTGGTAGCAACAAATGTAGCAGTTTGACTGGCCCTAACTGTTGGGTAATAAATGTAACTGTTTACCTTTGCCTAAGCTATGTTGTTTTAATGGGCGCCAAGACCTCAATGCAATGTTGAAATCTAAATTTGTATTTAACAACGTCTAGCTCTGGTAGAACACCTTCAAGAATCTAATCACTCAGATCGTGGTATGATTTGATCATTAACCCAACAAACAATTGTATCAGGAGAAGGAATTGGTCTATATCTAATGCTACCTACTGAAAGCAAAGATTGCATTGTAAAAGAAATGAATTTATTATAGAAACAAGTATAGCAAAATTAATAATAATCATAAGTTTAAAATTTAAATTGGAGCGTTGCGATTTTAATATTACCGATAGAAAATTACGTGAAAACGGAGTCTGATAAATTGATTTTACTCTTATTTCCAAGCTATGAAGTTACTGAAATATGAAATGTAAAACAAAGAGAAATGAGAGATTGCGTATTTCTGCGTCATTTGCGCTTACCACTGGAAATTGCCAAAGCATTTCCCTCGTACTGGATGATGCTGTGAGCTTCCCACAGTCTCCTGGACGTCGCCATCTTCTTCGTTATTTGATGATATTCTGGTAGATTAGATAATTCTATGGTCCGTACATCGGACCCAAACACTCGTATAACCACACTGGTTAAGTTTTACAAAAGTTAGTCCTCCACTCCACGGAACATCGGAGCGACTCCCGCGAGAACCATACTCGTTAAGTTCTACACAGATAGTCCACGTTCCACGGAACATCGGCGCGACTCCCGCGTATAACCACACTCGGCAAGAACTACACAGATTGTCCTTGTTTCACGGCGCGTCGAACGATATATCCACACGTTGGCTCCCCCACCATGGTACCGTCTTCCAGCTTACGTTGTCTCCACTGATTGGCTGAGCACGCCGCTAATTCCCATCCTCTGGTTCATTACACTCGGCGCGCGAGAGGGAGAAGTCGAATTCCGTTCCATATATTCGTCTTTTCTTGACGATGCGACCAAAGATTGCGTAATACTTCTCGACAGGAATCAGCTTGTATTTGAATTCCCAGTGAGTCACGTCTCTCGATATACCCTAACTGACGAAACTCCGTAAATTTCCGTAATCAGATAATTTTCTATGATATTGTCGTTCGTAATAATTTGCTTGATAGCGTTTTCTAAGACATAGAAAACCTATCTGTATGCTTATAATTTTTTATAAAATGCTCCGAAAATATCTTAATAATAAATTAATAATAATAATAAATTAACATGAAAAATTCTCTTGGCTGAACAATTTGCCGCGTAAATAAATATAGAATGGCTTCCTACTGACTTATGCCAGTTGCATAAAACCCCTCGAAAAACACGTTACAATGATTGTTTCACATGGTCTAATAGGCCTGTAACGTGTGAAATAAATAAATAATACCGGTAATAATAATAATAATAATATAATGGCTGCATATGATGGAGGCATTCTTTGATTTAGATTTCACCTAACATCAGTGCAGAATGAGACTTCTCTCTTTAATAAATTCAAAAGGTGAATCTTCCAAGTCTAGGGAGGCATTTTTTTAAACAAATAAACATAAATGTCTAATTCTACACTGAAAACTGAATGAAAGAGAACCTTATTCACGAGTGAAGATAGCTGGATTTGCAATTGGACTACTCATTTCCTGAGGAACAGACCTGTCCTCTTCACTGTGCTACAGTCGATTCAACCTTATTAAGAATTTGGTAGGGGAAGTATGCAGCTACCAGGAAGACTTCTGCACATGTGCAAAGTTCTTAGCTGACCCTGCCTTTACGTGTGTGTGAACCAGTGATCTAGAAGTAAGTATGTATCGAGACTCCAGTCCCAAAAGGTCCTGAGTTCGATTCCTGGCTCTCACAAAAACTGTAATTCTGGCCTTTAGACTGGAAAGGAGTACACTCAGCCTTGTGTGGCAAAACTGAGAAGAAAATGGGTTGGTTCCCACCTCTGCCTTCCTAGAAGTTGTTTTCCATGGTTTCCCCACCTTTATTCTAGGAAAATGTTGGGATGGCTGTCTCATTTCCAAACCTAGCCCCTGAAATTACAAACACACATACTAGTACCATCATCATCATCATCGGTCTGCAGTCCTAAGACTGATCAGTTGCCATAAAACATGTCCAGATCATTCTGTCATTTGCCGCTTCCATCATCGAATTATAATTTTGTGCTTGGATGTCGTTTAGGATTTGTTTAAGGAAGGTATTTCTAGGTCTTCCTCGTGGATGTTTTCCCTCAATGAACCCTTCTGCCACAGTTCTCATTAAATTGGAGTGGCGCATTGTGTGACCCCACCATGCGAGACGACGTTTAAGGATTGTGCAAAGGATTCATCTCCGTTGGTTCACAGTGTCGAGAACCCTGGTGTTCGATATCTTGTATCTCCAAGTCACATTTATCATCTTACCATAGCACCACATCTCAAAGGCTTCAAGACGGTTCTTTTTATTTTTATTTAGTGTCCACGTTTCACAGGCATACAACGCAACTGTCCATACAAAAGCATGTAGCATTCTCATTCGGAGGGAAAGCTTAAGCTGACTGGTACACAGTAATCTCCTCTTCTGTATAAAAGATAGTTTTGCCTGAGCAATGCGACACGTAACTTCAGTGGTGCACCTTCCGTCCTCTGTAATCGTTTGACCTAGGTAAGTGAAGGATTTGTCTTGTTGTATGTCCGAGTATAGGCATCATAATAACTAGGGCCCGGATTTTTTAAAAATGCATAATCGCATATGCATATTTTGACATATTTTGAGGTTTAGTGCATATTCTAGACGTAACAACATATTCCGGTATATATGTCTGAATTTAAGGACAATTACAAGAACTACTAAAATAAATCTGTTTTGTGCATCCGTAGCTAGTTGCCTATATTATGTGCATCCCCCACTAATTGGTGTTTTCGACTCTCTGTGTAACGGCACTTTACTTTCACAACTGACAATGGCAGCAGATAGCTTAGGTATGGGTAGGCAGGCTGGGTGGACTTCCCGGAATTCCTTTCTCTACTACAGTAGATAATAATCTCAGGGGGTTGGACAATTGGTCAGGACAGAAGTATCTTCAGTTCACTAGTTACGATCCAGTTTAATGCCCTGCATCTCAAGTGTTAGTTTCTAAAAATGCTAAAGGAAAAGAGCAGGAGAAGAGATTTACTAAATCAGTGGATGTCGGGTAATAGGGACTATTCAACAGATGGTGTCATCGTGTACTGTCAAGTTTGCTCAAAGGAAGTAAAATGTGAAAAGAAATTTCAGCTTGAACAGCATTCAAAAACAACTGCACATATTAAAGCAAAGGAGGAGAAGAACAGCACACCACAACAACTACTTCTTACGCAGGTAAAGCCTAACTCCGGTATTCTTAATACATTTTGAAATGATCTTTGTAGGGCTTTCGTATGCAGCAAAATTCCATGGAATAAATTAAACAATCCAATTCTGCGATCATTTCTTGAGAAATATTGTGTAAATCAAAAAATACCAGATGAATCAACTCTTAGGAAAAATTACCTACCTCCGCTATATGAATCTACCCTGGAATTGATCCGTTCTGATATCGGAAGGAACTATGTCTGGATATCGGTGGATAAGACAACGGATTCATGTGGCCGTTACATAGCAAATTTCGTGGTTGGTAAATTACATCCAGACGAACCCGGTAAGCCGCATCTTCTTGCTTGTAAAGTACTAGAGAAAACCAACCATAGCACAATAGCAAGATTTGTAAATGATTCTCTGCGACTATTGTGGCCATCTGAAATTGAGGATAATTGTTGTAGAGTGTTTGTACTGCTCACAGATGCAGTTTCATATATGTTGAAAGCAGCAAAGGCCCTCCAAGTATTTTATCCGAAACTCATACACGTAACCTGTTTAGCGCACGGATTACACCGCATTGCAGAAGAAATACGAACACAGTTTCCAGCTGTTAACAATTTAATTGGATGTGGGAAGAAGCTGTTTCTGAAAGCACCAGCTCGTGTCCAGTTCTACAAAGATTGTCTACCTGAAGTTCCTTTGCCACCTGAACCTGTCCTGACCTGGTGAGGGACATGGTTATCTGCAGTATCATTTTATCAGGAGAATTTTAATGAAGTGAAAGAAGTGGTTACAAAACTTGAAGATGATTTTGCGTGTGTCCATGATGCAAAAGTTGTGTTTGAAACCGCTACTGTTTATCAAGATGTGAATTTCATTCATGCACATTTTTCTAAACTTCCAAAAGCCATTGAGAGCTTAGAATCTTCTGGTACTCCCCTCCATGAATCACTTGATCTCATTGAGAAAGCTGCATCTTCATTGAATTCCGCTCCAGGCGAAATTGGAGAGAAGATTAAATGCAAGTTAGAAAAGGTGTTGAATTCGAACCCAGGACTGAAGAAGATTAAGTTAATTAGTCAATACTTGAGTGGAACTAGGGTATCCTTGCCAGATGTATGCTCCGAAACTTTGGTGCCCGTGTATAAGTACTGTCCAATCACGTCAGTTGATGTAGAACGATCATTCTCAGCCTATAAACTCATTTTGACGGACAATAGACATAGTTTGTCTCCAGAAAACATTGAAAGACTACTAGTTACCTATTGTGATGCTTCTTTTTGCAACAAATGATACCTGTAAATAGGTAAGTGAATAAAATTGCATTTTTAAGTGCATATTTCATTATTTTCCATGCATATATTCTAACTTTTTAGTGCATATTTACATGCATATTTTCAAGTTTTTAGTGCATATAAATCCGGGCCCTAATAATAACACAGGTTATCAGACAGATTCTAGACACATTCAAGGACATGGGCTAATGACCACGTTGTGGCAAGCCCCATGCTGCCATTACTTTAGGTACTGTAGCTCTGGATACACCCAACAAATTGGTGGTATTTGTCACACATGCTCAGGCTAGACTAGTACAAACAATTTGTTCTTTTTCAACTACTGTGAGGTCTGGTATGATATGCCATCGACACAACAGCACATCATCCACAAATAATATCAGCTAACAGTGAACAAAGTAATCCATAGTAAAAGCAAAACAATACTGTAACATGAAAAATCCATACTGATAAATCAAATGAACAAACTGTGTGTTACTGAGCAGTTTTTTCAGTATGGCAGAAATTGTACGTTTAAGTTGCTCTCCAGCCCGTCAATGTGTTATGAGGGTCATTGGGCATACAATACTAACATAGAATAAACAATACAAAAACATAAAAATATGAATAAGCACATTATGTTTTATAAAGTAGACACAAAAGTTTGGTGATTTTCAGTCGGTCAACACGAATGGACCCAAATGAGTTGGGTTATACCCTAATCCTGAAAAAATTACATGAGATGATGATGAATGATCGTTTGATGATCGAAACTGGTCATCCAAGTGTATTTATTAATCTCACATATTTTTTATTTATTTTTAGGATTAGGGTATAACCCAACTCATTTGGGTCCATTCATGTTGACCGACTGAAAAGCAACAAACTTTTGTTTACTAAGGCAACACTGAAAAATGGCTTCAAACCCCATAAAGTAGACACATTAAACATTTTTATCACCCCATTTAATTGCCCATTAAGCAGTAAATTTTCAAATCAACTTGTTTTGAGAGGTAAAATTACCTAATATTCTTCTGAAGGCCTCCTCTCTTTGCAAAAGATGCCTTCATCTTCAACATCTGCTCTGCCACTTCAACTGTCATGAGGGTATTCTGCTTCCCTGGAATAGAAAGTTGAGCTCCTCTTAATTGAACATTACTTCTCAAGCTACCAGTCACAGTCTTGATTCTTATATTGTGAGATGAGACTACAGCATAAAACATCACCAGCCTTAGTTGAATGTTACATCCCATTCTCAGGCCCGACGAGAGGGAGGGGCAAACGGGGCTGCAGCCCTGGGGCTAGGTCTTGCCGAGGGACCCACAAAAGTAGTGAACCCCATTTTGCGTATTTGCCAACAAATTTGACATTTTATTATATTCAATGTATCTGAATCAATTGAATATGCTTCAAAATACTATATACATATTTTTTTTTTTAGCGTATGGCTTTTAGTGCCGGGAGTGTCCGAGGACATGTTCGGCTCGCCAGGTTTTTGTAGCTGCTTCGAGACAGACACCCAATGGGTGAGCTACAAGTACCGTTGGGGAGGAAAGTTGGAAGGGAAGGGCGAGGAGTTGGAAGGTAGCGGCTGTGGCCTATAGTTAGGGACCAACCCCGGCATTTGCCTGGTAGGAAGATGGGAAACCACAGAAGACCATCTTCAAGGTTGCCGGCGGGGGGATTTGAACCTCCTCGCCTCCCGGATGTGAGCGACTGCCATTAGTCATGCCGTAACGACCACGGCTAACTCACCCGGTAATACTATAATGAGAACATGTAAATAACCATTATCTTCATATCTTCGCGGACAGAGAAATAGTAAAGTTGACACTGTTTGTAGGGAGGAAGTTTCTAAACACTTCAGCTTGATCTAATAGCCGCTAAGCTACATTTATGAACCTTCGAAAGTTCAAATTTTATTACAGAAGATTGTTAAAGGTGTTGAACTTGTTCTTGTGATGAGAGTAAAATTTTCGGTCAGATACAACAGAAAAGACATTGCAAATTTACAATGAACAAAATTAGTACGTTCCAAAAAGAAAGTAAATTAAAAAATCCAACGTTTTTGATGGGCTTTAAAAATAAAAATCCAAATTTTATGAATACACGATGTCTCGGGGACGAAACAATATGGAGGGGGCTCGTAAGTCCTAGCCTTAGGGCCCGTACTCTCTCTCCACGGTCCTGCCCATACTACCAGTTACAGTATTAGTCCTAGCCCTAGCGCCCGTACTCTCTCTCCACGGCCCTGCCCATACTACCAGTTACAGTATTAGTCCTAGCCCTAGGGCCCATACTCTCTCTCCACGGCCCTGCCCATACTACCAGTTACAGTATTAGTGCTAGCCCTAGGGCCCGTACTCTCTCTCCACGACCCTGCCCATACTACCAGTTACAGTATTAGTCCTAGCACTAGGGCCCGTACTCTCTCTCCACGGCCCTGCCCATACTACCAGTTACAGTATTAGTCCTAGCCCTAGGGCCTGTACGCTCTTTCCACGGCCCTGCCCATACTACCAGTTACAGTATTAGTCCTAGCCCTAGAGCCTGTACTCTCTCTCCACGGCCCTGCCCATACTACCAGTTACAGTATTAGTCCTAGCCCTAGGGCCTGTACTCTCTCTCCACGGCCCTGCCCATACTACCAGTTACAGTATTAGTCCTAGCCCTAGGGCCCGTACTCTCTCTCCACGGCCCTGCCCATACTACCAGTTACAGTATGTCCTAGCCCTAGGGCCTGTACTCTCTCTCCACGGCCCTGCCCATACTACCAGTTACAGTATTAGTCCTAGCCCTAGGGCCTGTACTCTCTCTCCACGGCCCTGCCCATACTACCAGTTACAGTATTAGTCCTAGCCCTAGGGCCCGTACTCTCTCTCCACGGCCCTGCCCATACTACCAGTTACAGTATTAGTCCTAGCCCTAGGGCCTGTACTCTCTCTCCACGGCCCTGCCCATACTACCAGTTACAGTATTAGTCCTAGCCCTAGGGCCTGTACTCTCTCTCCATGGCCCTGCCCATACTACCAGTTACAGTATTAGTCCTAGCCCTAGGGCCCGTACTCTCTCTCCACGACCCTGTCCATACTACCAGTTACAATATTAGTCCTAGCCCAAGGGCCCGTACTCTCTCTCCACGACCCTGCCCATACTACCAGTTACAGTATTAGTCCTAGCCCTAGGGCCTGTACTCTCTCTCCATGGCCCTGCCCATACTACCAGTTACAGTATTAGTCCTAGCCCTATGGCCTGTACTCTCTCTCCATGGCCCTGCCCATACTACCAGTTACAGTATTAGTCCTAGCCCTAGGGCCCGTACTCTCTCTCCATGGCCCTGCCCATACTACCAGTTACAGTATTAGTCCTAGCCCTAGGGCCTGTACTCTCTCTCCATGGCCCTGCCCATACTGCCAGTTACAGTATTAGTGCTAGCCCTAGGGCCCATACTCTCTCTCCATGGCCCTGCCCATACTACCAGTTACAGTATTAGTCCTAGTCCTAGGGCCCGTACTCTCTCCACGGCCCTGCCCATACTACCAGTTACAGTATTAATCCTAGCCCTAGGGCCCGTACTCTCTCTCCACGGCCCTGCCCATACTACCAGTTACAGTATTAGTCCTAGCCCTAGGACCCGTACTCTCTCTCCACGGCCCTGGCCATACTACCAGTTACAGTATTAGTCTTAGCCCTAGGGCCCGTACTCTCTCTCCACGGCCCTGCCCATACTACCAGTTACAGTATTAGTCCTAGCCCTAGGGCCCGTACTCTCTCTCCACTGTGCTGCCCATACTACCAGTTACAGTATTAGTCCTAGCCCTAGGGCCCGTACTCTATCTCCACTGCCCAGCCCATACTACCAGTTACAGTATTAGTCCTAGCCCAAGGGCCAGTACTCTCTCTCCACGGCCCTGCCCATACTACCAATTACAGTATTGGTCCTAGCCCTAGGGCCCGAACTCGCTCTCCACGGCCCTGCCCATACTACCAGTTACATTATTAGTCCTAGCCCTAGGGCCTGTACTCTCTCTTCACGCCCTGCCCATACTACCAGTTACAGTATTAGTCCTAGCCCTAGGGCCCGTACTCTCTCTCCATGGCCCTGCCGATACTACCAGTTACAGTATTAGTCCTAGCCCTTAGGCCTGTACTCTTTCTCCACGGCCCTGCCCATACTACCAGTTACAGTATTAGTCCTAGCCCTAGGGCCCGTACTCTCTCTCCATGGCCCTGCCCATACTACCAGTTACAGTATTAGTCCTAGCCCTAGGGTCTGTACTCTCTCTCCATGGCCCTGCCCATACTACCAGTTACAGTATTAGTGCTAGCCCTAGGGCCCATACTCTCTCTCCACGGCCCTGCCCATACTACCAGTTACAGTATTAGTCCTAGCCCTAGGGCCCGTACTCTCTCTCCACGGCCCTGCCCATACTACCAGTTACAGTATTACTCCTAGCCTAGGGCCCGTACTCTCTCTCCACGGCCCTGCCCATACTACCAGTTACAGTATTAGTCCTAGCCCTAGGGCCCGTACTCTCTCTCCACGGCCCTGCCCATACTACCAGTTACAGTATTAGTCCTAGCCCTAGGGCCCGTACTCTCTCTTCACGGCCCTGTCCATACTACCAGTTACAGTATTAGTCCTAGCCCTAGGGCCCGTACTCTCTCTCCACTGTCCTGCCCATACTACCAGTTACAGTATTAGTCCTAGCCCTAGGGCCCGTACTCTATCTCCACTGCCCAGCCCATACTACCAGTTACAGTATTAGTCCTAGCCCAAGGGCCAGTACTCTCTCTCCACGGCCCTGCCCATACTACCAGTTACAGTATTGGTCCTAGCCCAAGGGCCCGAACTCGCTCTCCACGGCCCTGCCCATACTACCAGTTACATTATTAGTCCTAGCCCTAGGGCCTGTACTCTCTCTTCACGCCCTGCCCATACTACCAGTTACAGTATTAGTCCTAGCCCTAGGGCCCGTACTCTCTCTCCACGGCCCTGCCGATACTACCAGTTACAGTATTAGTCCTAGCCCTTACTCTCTCTCCACGGCCCTGCCCAAACTACCAGTTACAGTATTAGTCCTAGCCCTAGGGCCCGTACTCTCTCTCCATGGCCCTGCCCATACTACCAGTTACAGTATTAGTGCTAGCCCTAGGGCCCGTACTCTCTCTCCACAGCCCTACCCGTACTACCAGTTACAGTATTAGTCCTAGCCCTAGAGCCCGTACTCTCTCTCCATGGCCCTGCCCATACTACCAGTTACAGTATTAGTCCTAGCCCTAGGGCCTGTACTCTCTCTCCAAGGCCCTGCCCATACTACCAGTTACAGTATTAGTCCTATCTCTAGGGCCCGTACTCTCTCTCCACGGCCCTGCCCATACTACCAGTTACAGTATTAGTCCTAGCCCTAGGGCCCGTACTCTCTCTCCACGGCCCTGCCCATACTACCAGTTACAGTATTAGTCCTAGCCCTAGGGCCCGTACTCTCTCTCCACGGCCATGCCCATACTACCAGTTACAGTATTAGTCCTAGCCCTAGGGCCCGTACTCTCTCTCCACGGCCCTGCCCATACTACCAGTTACAGTATTAGTCCTAGCCCTAGGTAATTCAATGTAGATAGAAGCATACTGTACCAAGCGAAGAGCAAGCCCATTAGCATTGAATGCCATTTTACAAGGTTCTCCTTTGTCTCCTATTATATTCAAAATTGTCACTGATCACATTCTGGATGTAACTTCTGAGGAATCTGCATCACAACAATATGATTACTAAAAATTTCCTGAGCAACCAAAACTGATGGTCTTCAATGACATGCAAATGGACTTGGCAAAAGAACTGACTGGAATGGCAGTACACATACTGTATTTCAAGAAATTGGATTGGATATCAACATCTTAAAGCCACCTGTACTGTCTATAAAAAGAGCAAAATGCGTGAGGAAACTCTTTCCTTACAGGAAGAACATGAAATAAAATCTCAGGAAAAGGGGATACCCACCACTACATTGATGTGAGCTTCTCCGATCAGCTTGTCCTTTATAAACAATATACCATACTCTGAATGATTTACTTGTCACTTCAGTCTTGCTATAACCTAGCAGAAATCGTTCAGTCTCACCTACGTTCCCTAGGCCAGCATTTCCCGATGGTGGTACGCTAGTACTGCTGCAGTGGTACGCGATGATGTTACGAAAGATATAAAAAATATTAGATATGTTACGAAAAATATAAAATATAAAAACATTGATATGTTGCCGGAGGACTTTAAGGCGAAAGATAAGAGCAGTTTTATGAATTGAATTGTGATTCAGAACTAAGGCAAACTTTTCAAAAATGGCTCTTGTGAACTTTTGGGTTGAGAGACATGCAGACATAGCTGACAAAGCAGATAGATTTTTACTGCCTTTCACTACTTCGTACTGGTGTGGGACTGCATTTTCTTCACTTGTTTATCTCAAGAATAAATACCGGAATAGGCTCCTTACAGTGGAAAACGATCTTCGTTTGAGACTCAGCAATCTTAAACCAGACATTCCTAAGTTGACTTCTAATCTTCAAGCTCACCCTTCACATTGAAGTTGTTAGTTGAACTTGGGTTTTTATGTTTAATTATTACGAGTTCTTTTATTAATATTATTTGAACAGTGTCATTTCTGAATGTTTGAGTTGAATACTTATTGTAATAAATAATAAAACAACTGGACACACTTTTTATTATTTGAACTAACAGTCTAACTCTAACAAACACAATTTACAATCCATCTTTTGGTCTACTACATAGTAGTGGTGGAGGTTATAGTTACTATATCTCCCAACCGTTAGGTGGTATGCGAGAGATTTGCATCTCTTAAAGTGGTACACACGCAAAAAAGTTTGGGAAACACTGCTCTAGACTTTGCCTCCTAATAAAATTATGAAAAATGTTTTATCGGACAGTGATAAAATTTGTAAAGGAGCATTTAATGAAATCCTTCAAGTTCTCTTTGACATACCTGATCAGATGCTGTACACTGCATGAAAAAATAAGGGGAAACTCAACACCAGCTACATAAGTCATTTTTGTGTTGAAGAATCTGGAGACTGAACCCAATGATCTTGTCCTTCACTCCCAGTAACTAAATGCTTGACACAACGGCATTTGCGAGAGTGAGAAATCCTGCAGTGAAGTTAGCTTCCTCACAAAGACAATGGTGTCATATTACGGTACATAGAGAGTACACACATGTGAGTAAGTCGGTTAGTGATCACTGTGGGTTATCATGTTTAGAATAGTGAGAAGTCATCAAAATGACAGTCAATGTTTCTGCAAAGTGCACCATTCCAGGTAAGTCTCTAGCAATGCTACAGAAAACATGAAATTCTTGCCTATATCCTGTGAGCTTGCTCATTTAGTGAGAAACTGCGAAATGTTAGACACCATTGAATTGAGGAAATAATGGCACAGGTGCTCAGAGAAAATTGGATGCACTGTGTATGAGGAATTATGTGACTTCACTGCTGAAGAAGTAACAGATGCTTCAACATCATTGTATTCTAACCACAATTGAAAACTGGAGTGATCTTGGACCAGAGTCTAAGGTAAAACTAGAGTCATTTACATTCCAACTGAAGATTATTCATCATCATCATCATTTTATTGTATTAACAGGGCATTAAGACCCAGGACAGACAATAAGAGCATAAAACAAAAACTACGGCAATATATAAAATAGCACAGGCATTACAACAGAAGCATGATGGCCACTCAGATCTGTCAACGATTTTCCAGGAGTTTTTCAGGAGTAATTCTCATTTTTCCAGACTTAAAAATAAGCGCGAGTCTGGGAGGGGGAGGGGGGCTTTATCGGTTGCCTACTTCAAGACCAAAATAAAGCAGTTGTGTTTGGTTTACTTATACAGATGTTGACAAAAATTAGTGGTGATTGCATTATTGATACGCAAGCCTACACACAAATGATTTAATTGTTGTTTTAAAAAAGCCTTTGTGACTCAAATACCCGCTTAAAAAAAAAATGGGAAAACAATGCCGCCTGCAATTTTATTGCGGTAAAGTTGTCTATACGCAATATGTTTTACAAAAAATACTATCGCGTGTTCTCCCACACAGAAACGGGTAGCCTGAGGAAATTTCTTTCGTTAACGATAAAGTGCTCACCCAAAACCGCAGCGGGAGTATGATATGAGATGGAAAGATTTTTATAATTAATTGACAGTGGCTATTTTCCAGGAGTTTTCAAATTTTTCGTCATTTTCCAGGAGTTTTCCAGACATAATAACAATCCAGGAGTTTTCCAGGTTTTCCAGGTTTTCCAGGAGTAGTGGCCACCATGCAGAAGGGACTGAGACTTTTCACAACTTGTTCTAGGGCGGCCTCTCGGGCGCCTGCCAGTTGGTGTCGAGCTGAAAACACGATTGGATATGGAATCCTCAGCTCGAATGACATGTCCCAACCATTGCAACCTCTTCCTCTCCAGAATCCGGTTGATTCTTGTCTTTCCAAAGCGTTGATAAAGGTCTTGGTGAGATCTTCTTTCCCACCTTTCTGTTTCTACATTATATAGTGGACCATATATTTTGAGAAACACCTTTCTTTCAAAAACGCCGAGACGTTCCTCAAGTGTTTGAGGCGTGGCTCAGGTCTCAAAGCCATATGGGACCACATGTCTCACCAAGGTCATATAGATATGTACCTTATTTTCCTGTGAAATCAAACGTGATTTGAAAAGATTGTTCAAGCTATAGAAAACATGATTCCCTGTAGTTATCCTTTGCTGTACTTCCTTTGCTATCTCATTCCTGTTCGAAAAGACCGATCCTAAATATTTGAAATCCTTTACCATCTCAAAATTGTGTCCATCAATTTTGATGCTATTAAGATTGTTCAGCAGACGAGACACCCTCAGATATTAGATTATTACAGGGAAAAATAAATCTTGGATCACATCATAGAAATGGGACTAATGGTGTGAGCATAAGGTACAATTCCAAGGTTTCTGTATCATTTCAGAAGTTCTGCAAGCCAACTAAAACATCATCTATGGCAGGGAAGTCAAAGATTTTGCTGCAGAATGTGTGCTTATGCGACGGCTACGCCGAAAGCATTTAGCAGATTGATTGATTGATTTTATTTTCACGGCTACACTTAGAGCTTAAGAGCTCCTTTACAGTAGCACCCTACATAAAATAAGATTAGGGCTTATAAAAATAAAACATTTCACTTACATTCACGATATAAATAATAATAGTCTAACAATAGTAACAAAAAGACAGTAATAATAAAACAATAATAATACTAATGATAATGGAAAAATTATATACAAAAGAGAGCATACAGACACAGTATCAGCCCGAAAAACAAACATCATA
This sequence comes from Meconema thalassinum, assembly GCA_946902985.2. Lineage (NCBI taxonomy): Eukaryota > Metazoa > Arthropoda > Insecta > Orthoptera > Tettigoniidae > Meconema > Meconema thalassinum. Next base: position 81,468,653 of record OX336400.1, on the reverse strand, counting down.
TACTGTACAAGAAAAGCCATTAAAGTAGACAGGTTGTCAGCTATTGTCCTGATGTTATAATTGAACTTAAAAAAAAAAAAAGGATTTTAACATAATGCAGTAATCAAATGTGAGAGGTATACTGCTCCAAGAAGCAGGATGAAAGATGTCTTTTGAATGCTGCAGTGCTTGCAATGTTGACAAACTTAAATAAATCGAAGGTGTTGAAGAGGCGTGAGGCGGTGCAAACTAAAGATTTATTGAACTTCATGGTTCGGTGTATAGGAATCTGGAGTGTTAATTTTGTGTGTCTATTTTCTCGATTATCAACAGAATGCATTGGTGTAAAGGCATTGTAGAGATATAACGGGGTCTTGGTATGCAATATTTTATGTGTCAGAATGGCAACTGATAGCTGCCTGCGCTCGTGGAGTTTCAGCCATTTCAGCTGCACGTAATAAGATGTGATATGTTCATCTCGCCTTACATCCAGAATGTACCGAACACATGCATTCTGGACTCTTTGTAATTTGATGTTCTGTGTTTCTGGTAAATCATTGTATAGAGCAGAGCCATAATCAATGATTGGAAAAATGAGAGTTTGTACGAAGAGCTTACTTATGTTAGGAGGGGTGTAAGAAACAGTTCTTTTCAGGAGATGCATAGTTGATACAACCTTCCTTACCACATTAGACGTATGTTCTGCCCACGACAGTGTTCTATCAAATATCACTCCAAGATTATTGACAGTGTTGCTATATTTAATATTATTATCTATTATCTTGAATTAAAATCTATTGAATTTACAAGTTTTGTATATCCAATGGATATAAGTTGTGTTTTAGATATGTTCAAGTTATGATTATGATTTAGGGCCCATTCACAAAGCCTGTCAATGTCTCCATTAAACAGCAGAGGGTGAGAAAATATTTTTATTTGAAAAAGAACATTTACAACTTTTCAAAATACTCTCCATTAGCATGTATACAGTTTCCCATTTTCTGAAACCACTTAGAAAATGTCTCAGTCCAAGCTTCTTTCGGGATGTCATTTAGTGCCTATTGTACGCTGTAATGGCCTCTTCAACTGACGAAAACCGCTGCCCGAAATAGAAAGAAGTCACATGGGGCCAGGTCAGGTGAATAGGGGGGATGAGGTAACACTCGCACTTTTTCCTTTTCCAGAAAGTCCATTGCTCTGGCAGCCCTGTGAGCAGATGCATTGTTGTGATGCAGCCGAAGGTACCTACTATTGGACTTTCGGTGCTGTGACCTCCATGTGGCGAGGACTTTGGGAAGACAAACATTCATGTACCATTCAGCATTGACTGTACGACGTGTGTCCAAGGTCACAGAGGTGAGATGCTCCGTCTTTGTGAAAAATAGTTGCCACTATCTTCTTTCCAGAGCTCCGACTTCGTCGAACTTTTGAGGGTGTTCCTCCCATGGAAAGCACCACACAGAAGACTGTCTCTTCGTTTCAGGGTCATAATTGTAGACGATATTGTAGGTGTCTTGGGACTGCCCACCATTGAATTTTTCTAGCATAAAATGATACCAGTCCACTCTTGCCTCCTTTTGGCTTTCTGTCAGGAAATGTGGCACCCGACAGGCACATCTCTTTGCAAGACCTTAATGATTGTGAACGATGGTCTGCGCTGCTGTTAACCAATATTTAGGATCGCTTCAATGTCACAAAATGTAAGATGTGGATCTTCTTTGATCAGTTTCCTCACAGCATCAATGTTTTCCTGAGTCACAGCAGTTGCTGGGCGACTGGGACGAGTTTCATCTTCAATTGACAGCCGACTCCGTGAAAAGTCACGAAACCAATTCCCAACGTGGTCCTAGAAGGGGAAGCCTCACCAAAAACATGCAGCAAAGAAGAATGGCATTCTTCAGCACTTAAATTCCTTTTATAATCATAAAAAATCATTGCAAGAAAATCGCGGCGCAACAGATCCATCTTGCACCATGTCTTACTCAGCACTGCCTGTGCTTTCTTCCCGCACTATTTGGGGAGAATCACCGCTGGGAGGGGTTGCGCGGACATGTTCTAAGGTCGAGAAACATCGCTCTTTCAAATGAGAAGAATCCTATTGTCCTCAGAATTACGGTTTAAGGCTGCTAAAAACATTCGGCATAGCATGTGGGGCATGAGATGTCACTCAGCAGGTGATTTACTTATACAGCAAAGCTAGCTAATCGTTAGAGAATGCATATGTATGACCGATAGATATTATTATTTATTTACCATAGATCGTACAAGAAGTATGGAAGGCCTAGTGAAAAAGGGCAAGCTCCACATACATATTTCACGCTTCACAGGCACAGTTTACATCTACATTTGTTTTTACAATATTTACATGTTTTACAAAGATGTTTGCAGTATTTACATATTTAGAATATTGACAGAGTACATTTTTCCTGTTCACTTACTCTCTTACGCACGCACTTTCATAACCTCAATCACTCCATACATTCATTCATTCATTCCATTCAGATACTCATTCATTCAGCGAGACATTCAATCACTCATACATACGATTATTTATACAATGTACCTTTTTACATGCGGCCTGAATTTCCGAAGAGGCAAGATCTTGACATAACCGCGCAGAGCGGCCTTAGAATCCTGTCAGGTAAGCATTGCTACGTGCGAAGGGCGGAACGAAAGTATGCAATTTGGGGTTTGCTGGAACAAAGGGAGTCTACCAGTGACATGAAGCCACTGAAGGCTGAAGTTGTTTCCCCGATTTATGGGATATTGTCATTGCTGCTCTCAAGGGTTCCATAGTAATATTAAAGAACCACTCATACGTTAGGCAAGAGTAACACCGAACCAATAGTAAAAAGACAATTGTTTCTTTTGTCTCTCATGTTTTAATTCTCTTTTTAGGGATGAAACTGATTCCTGTACATGGACCCCTGGATAGGTCCAGGTAAGTCTTTAGCAATGCTACAGAAAGCATGAAACTCTGGCCCATATCCTGGGATTCAAATATCCATTACTGAATTGAACATCAGCACAAGGCAACGAGACATTCATTTTTGATCTCCTGGCTATATATCATCATCATCATCATCATCATCTTGCACAGTTTCCAGCCACTGGCCGGGTCTGTTTGGAACACAAGCCTCTCCAACGTCTTCTGTCTTCCCACCATCTCTCAGCCTCCACCCTTGTCCAGTCTTCTCCTCTCTTCTTCACGCTTTCTTCCACCCCCTTCAGCCACCTGTCTCTCGGTCTTCCCCTCGGTCTCTTTCCTTCCCACTTCGTCTCATGTACTCTCCTGGGTATCCTCTTCTCCTCCATTCGTTTTACATGTCCATACCATCTAAGTCTAGATTTCTCTATACCATCCTGTAATGGTTCCTCCTTCATTAATTCTCTGGTCCTCTCATTTCTTATTCTGTCCATCTTTGTAGCTCCAATACTGCTTCTCAAGAACCTCATCTCACTGGCCTGTATTTTGCTCTTCTCCCTTCCTTTCATAACCCAGGTCTCCGAGGCATACGTCAGGATAGGGACATAGTACGTCCGATATATGATCTTTTTGCTGTTCTGAGGGACATCCTTGCTCCATAACATGCTTCTCACACTCCTCCGAAATGCTTCTGCCTGCCTCCCCCGCTCATTTATTTCTCTATCGTTTCTTCCATTATCTTGTATCAGGCTTCCCAGATACTTAAAACTCTCCACTTTCTTCAGCTGTTCCCCACCAATTGTTATTCCCGTTGTGGTTCTTTCCTTCTTCCTTGTTGTGATCACCATCTCACTCTTATTTATGCTAAATTTCATCCCATATCCTTGTATTATTCCTTCCCACACGTCCAACTGTTCCTGTACCTCCTCCTCCTTGTTTCCCCAAATCATCAAATCATCTGCAAACACCATTGCTTTCATCTTTCCGTCCCCAATTACTTGTGCCACTCGGGTCATTATGTCATCCATCACCACAATGAAAAGTAACGGTGACAGTGCACTTCCTTGTTTCAGGCCGTTTCTTTGTTCCAACCAGTCAGATCTCTCTCCTCCCACTTTCACACAGCTCACGCTTCCCTTGTACATCTCCTTTATCCTCTTTATAGTCCATTTCTCTACTCCTCTATCCTCCAGGGACTTCCATACTTTGTTTCTGCATACACTGTCATATGCTTTCTCAATGTCCAGGAAGGCCATCAGTAGATCTGTTCCATACTCATAGTGCTGTTCTTGTAACTGCCTTACAGCAAAAATCAAATCCACTGTGGACCTTCCTGCTCTGAAGCCATGTTGTTCTTCCCTCATCCCTCCTTCTATCCTTGTCCTAATTCTCTTTTCCAAAACTTTCTCGAAGATCTTTGCACAATGACTCATCAGTGTTATTCCCCGATAGTTTCTGCAATCTGTTCTACTACCTTTCTTGAAGATCGGGACAATGATTCCTTTTTTCCAGTCCTCTGGGGGTCTTCCTTTCCTTCCATGCTGTCCTCATCACTCGGTACAGCCACTGTATCCCCACCTCTCCCATAAGTCCAACCCCTCGTCCACGTCGTGGGAGACGGGCAACGGCACAAAGTAGGGGATTGCCTGTAGGGGCGAAGTACAGTGGAGACTTCGTGTGCCCCGGGACCGTTACGGTAGCTGTGAAGGTCCTACAGGAACCCTGAAAAGTGACGGCTAACGGGGCTCTGGTGAAGCTACGATAGGCCCAGCAAGCCAGTAGTGGATAAAACCAAATGCTTTCAAAAATGGAACGAGTCTCCTGGCTATACAATATGGCAAAATTAATTTTTCAATTGCTTTCTAAAGGATCTTGTTGTAATGCTAATATGCCAGAAGATAAATATATATATATTTTGTTGTTGTTTGAGTCTTCAGTCTTTTGACTGGTTTGATGCAGCTGTCCATGTCTCCCTGTCCTGAGCTAATCATTTCATCTCTACATAGCTACCACACCCTACGTCCAAGGCAATCTGTTTAACATATTCTAATCTTGGTCAACCCCTACAGTTCTTGTCCTCGACCCTTTCTTCCATAACTAAGCTTGCTATTCCTGGGTGTCTTAGTATGTGTCCTACCAACCTATCTCTTCTCTTCATTAGCAGTCGCCAGAAATATCTCTCCTCTCCCACTAGTCTTAATACCTCTTCGTTTGTAACCCTATCTACGCATCGGATCTTCATCATTCTCCTGTAACACCACATTTCAAACGCTTCAATTCTCCTCTTTTCTGCTGCACCAATAGTCCAAGTTTCACTTCCATAGAGTGCCACGCTCCAGACAAAGGCCTTCAAAAATGACTTCCTAACACCTAAATCTATATTCGATGTCAACAGATTCCTTTTCTGTAGAAATGCTTTCCTTGCCTGAGCTAACCTACTTTTTATATCCTCTTTGCTTCGTCCATCACAGGTTATTTTGCATCCTAAGTAACAGAAGTATCCTACTTCCTTTAGTTTTTCACCTGCCAATTTGATGTCCATAGAGGATTCTGATTTATTTCGGCTGCATTCCAATACGGTATTTTTGTTTTACAATTATTAATTTTCATCATGATTTCTTTTCTTTTTTATGGGAAATTATTGGATACTTTATTTAGCTCTTAAAAAAGAATATTGGTGATACACTTTGTCCTTACCAACTACGGTAGCTATGTATGCTAAGGCGCAACACTGTGGGGCCAGCTATATCTAGACTTGGTAGCTGGGTGGGTTCAAAACCCACTGTCGGCTATCCTTGAAATGGTTTTCTGTGGTTTCCCATTTTTAACTCCAAACAAATGCAAGGGTGGTACCTTCTAATGGGGCTTGGTCACTTAGTTTCAACTCCTTGCCCAGTTTCATCTACATTCATTTCATCTCTTGTGAAGTTGGTGCCAGGAAAGGCAAAAATCATCCGCCCCATGGGACATAAACCAATATGGTTTACTTTATAACATTCTACATAGAAATTAATTGCATCTCATCCCCAAGCCCATAGAAACGGGATTAGTAAGGGGTGTTCTTGTGGCGGTCAATAAATGAGAAAAGTCTTTGAAATTTATTTTAAAAAAACCTCTTTATCCTGCTTTATATTTAACAGTTACACCACAACAATAATATTCTCAGTATTGAAAGTTACTAGTTACCTGTTATTTCTTCTAGGATCTTTATCTTGTTCATAAGGTCTCCCATCTCCACTTTTCTGGATGCAAGCTTGATTCTGTCAAGTTTCGTGGCCACTCGGAAATCTTTCACTTCCTTAGCCATAGGAAATGTCATATATATTGCCTATAAAAATACAGTATTCATTTGTCACATATAAAAATTAGTTTCAAATTATTATTATTATTATTACTATTGACCCCTGCCCCACCAGACTTCATAATTTGTCTCTTACTACACAGAACAATTCTACAGTACCGTATATAGGAAAATGCAAGAAGATAGAAATACATAGATTTGTGTTGTTTGAGTTTTCAGTCTCTTGACTGGTTTGATGCAGCCCTTCCATACCTCCCTGTCCTGAGCTAATCGTTTCATCTCTACATAGCTACCATACCCTACATCCGAGGCAATCTGTTTAACATACTCTAACCTTGGTCTACCCCTACAGTTCTTGTCCTCGACCCTTCCTTCCATAAGTAAGCTTGCTATTCCTGGGTGACTTAGTGTGTGTCCTACCAACCTATCTCTTCCCTTCATTAGCATTCGCCAGAAACATCTCTCCTCTCCCACTAGTCTTAATACCTCTTCGTTTGTAACCCTATCTACCCATCTGATCTTCATCATTCTCCTGTAACACCACATTTCAAACGCTTCAATTCTCCTCTTTTCTGCTGCACCAATAGTCCAAGTTTCACTTCCATAGAGTGCGATGCTCCAGCCAAAGGTTTTCAAAAATGTCTTCCTAATGCCTAAATCTATATTCGATGTCAACAGATTCCTTTTCTGTAGAAATGCTTTCCTTGCCTGAGCCAACCTACTTTTTATATCCTCTTTGCTTCGTCCATCACTGGTTATTTTGCTTCCCAAGTAACAGAAGTCTCCTACTTCCTTTAGTTTCTCCCCTACCAATTTGATGTCCATAGAGGTTTCTGATTTATTGCGGCTGCATTCCAATATTTTTGTTTTACATTTATTAATTTTCATCATGAATTCCTTCCTCAAGACGGAGTCCATACCATTCAAAAACTCATTCAAATCCTCAGGCGTGTCGGCCAAGATGACGATGTCATCAGCAAATCTCAGAGTTGAAATTATTTCTCCTTGAATCTTTACTCCCACTTTAAATTTCTCTCTAATTTCCTTCATTGCTTGTTCAATGTAAAGATTGAAAAGTATGGGTGATAAGTTGCAGCCTTGCCTCACACCTTTCTGAATACCAGCTTCTCTCTCATGTCCATCAGCTCGAATGACTGCTGTCTGGTTTCTGTAGATTGTATATCACCCTCCTATCCCTGTACTTTATTCCAATAGATTTCAAAATGTCAAACAATTTAGTCAATCAACGTTATCAAAAGTCTTTTCTAAGTCTACAAATGCCCCGAACGTTCTCTTATTTTTCCTTATTCTACCTTCCAAAATCAGCCTAAGACTTAGTACAGCTTCCCTTGTTCCTACATTTCTCCTGAAACCAAACTGGTCTTCACCCAACTCCGCTTCTATCTGGCTTTCCATCCTCTTGTAAATTATTCTAGACAGGATCTTTGAAGCATGAGTAATCAAGCTGATTGTACGGTAATCCTCACATCTGTCAGCTCCAAATATGATTCTTTTTTTCCTTCCATGTTTTGTCTCGTGTATTCCTTTTGAACTAGTCCTGTTATCTTTCCATTGTGTGGTTTTCACCCTACTCTACACTAAAACCTTCAAGACAGAAGGTCTCACACACCACTATGCACTGAAGAGCTGGCTGCTGCATGCCCTCCTGATGAAACCAAGACGTTGAGAAAGCTCATTGGGGTCTATAGATTTGAAGCTCTGTTGATTGATTAACCTCTTAACTGGGTATGACGTAGGCTATATATTCGTATGTTAAATGTTATAATTTAATGGGCATGATGAATATATACGGTACGTACTCCATCTTTTACCGCTGACGCCTCCTGGGTGCGTCGAGTTTTCACTGCATGGCGAATGTCTTCGAGAAAATTGTTGTTTTGGCAGCAGTTACGACATTTCCCGCCTCCTGTATCTTGGTTGTTTTTTGTTTTTGTATTTGATTTTGTGTTTGTTTTCTGCTTTTTCTTTTTTATAAATTGTTGTTTTTGCTTTGTGTTTTTTGTTTTTGTTTTCTGTATTTGCTTTTGCTTTTGAATTTTGCTTCTTTTGTTTTTTGTTTTATGTTCATTTTCTGCTTTTTCTTTTTGTGTTTGTTTTCTGTGTTTGCTTTTGTTTTTGATTTTTGCTTTTTTTGTTTGTTTTTGAATTTGTGTTCATTTTCTGCTTTTCCTTTTGTTTTTGTGTTTGTTTTCTGTATTTGCTTTTGTTTTTTGCTTTTTTTGTTTTTGTGTTCGTTTTCTGCTTCTTCTTTTCTTTTGAATTTTGTGTTTGTTTTTCGCTTTTGCTTTTTGAATTCTGCTTTTTGCTTTCTGTTTTGGTCATGTGTTTGTTTTTGCTTTGTGCGGAGAGCAATACAAGGCAATCAATGAAAGCAAACCTACACGTTTGATCTCGATAGCATTTGATACGTTTTATTTGCACCTCTCAATGTGCGGAAATGAACAGTTTAGGTCACATGGGCAAAACTCTTAAGTTCTAATCAGGTAAATGACCTTGTAGTTACTGTAAAAATGGTCAAAATGTTTCTTGAATTATACTTAATACATTGAAATTTCTTTATTATACTATAACACAACATTATTATTGCTGATATTCCCGTTAACCTTTCTGCCTATACTGTCGTAACAATGGGCTGGAAATAATACACAGGGCAGGAGCGCTCAAAAATACCCAGTTACGAGGTTAAGACGGCAGTGTATCCAGATGTAGGCACAGTCCTTGTCTTGCTTACCCTTTATGTCTCTTCCTCCGCTAACACCTGCCTGTCATTATTCATACATACATTTTCATTTGAGACTGTTTAGCCTTTCAACGTCCAGTCTAGTCTGCAAGCCTCTGTTTGCAGTCACCTCCATGATCCCCTATTAACAGTTAGCACTGCAGCCTCCTCTGCTTCTACACCATTTTGAAATCGTACAACACTGAATCTAATCATCGCCTCCTAGGACTACCTCTGCTTCTCTTACCCTCTACAGCCGAACTATCCAACCTCTTAGGTAATCTCTCCTCCTCTATTCTCTTCACATGACCCCACCATCTGAGTCGGCTCATACAAACAGCTTCATCTAGCGCAGGGCCATCCACACAGCGCTCTGGACGCGCTCTAAGCCAGTGCTCCAAGCGCTTTGGTGGAAGGTAGTTTCTTTAGGGGTGGGAGGAGCTTGGCCGGCTGAGCGCGTCTAGTCGCTAGTCTAGTCCAATGCGCTTTGTTGACAGTGTGTACGTAAGACAGTTTCACAGTGGTCATACTGAACATCATATTAAAAAAAGGAGTGGCGAAGCAACAACCCTTAAAGCAGAATGGGAAATTTTATTTTTCTGAACAGCTTATAAAGGGCATGCCAAATGTTTAGTGTGCCACCGAGATTTAATGTGTTTAAAGAAACACAATTTGGAACAGCACTGCAGTGCCAACCACAGGGATGATTATGGTGATTTGACAGATGCCAGTCACCAATCAAAGTTGGAAGAATTGAAAGAAAATTTCAAGCAGCACTTTTCTGTAAGTATTATTGTTTTAATTTTAAGATGCTTGTTTACAAACAAACAAATTACTAATTAACTGAAGAACACTAAAATTTTACTTGCCATATTTCTGTCCAACAGGAGATAGAGGAGAGTGAGGTTGGTGGACCCAATTTATGAGCAAGCTACAAATGTTCGATGCGAACTGCCAAAGCTGGGAAACCCTTCGCGGAAGGGAATTTAACCAAGGAGTGCCTAATGGACGCTGCGGCATGTGTTCGTCCTATAGAGCTAGTTGAGTAATTAGAAAAAATCTCCCCGTGTAGGCGTATGTGAGGTATATTTTTATGGCAAAACGGCCCTATCAATAGGATGTCAACGATCCCGCAAAAGCCGTCGACCGCACGACTGTACGTACGTATCTTGTCAGCGTGGTCGGAACATCGACCGTCTGTCTCAGGTCTCCTCCCCTGGCACAGTGTAGTGTTGGTAGGGGAAGGAGCGCTACCTGACTGCCCAGTGCTCCTCGAGCCCAATGACTGGATGGCCCTAATCTAGCGTGTTCATTCCTAACTTGGCCTTTATCTCTTCATTACGAGTACCTTCCTGCCATTGCACCTACAGTATTTATTTATCTCAGCAATCATTTGTGGTACCCTCATATCAGTTACCTCTAACGTTTGCATCAGATATTCTGAATCCACCCAGCTTTCATTTCCATACAGCAAGGTCGGTCTAAATACTGAGCGATGTGGGGAAAGTTTTGTCAATGCTTTAACTTCTTTCTTGCAGAGTACTGTAGATTACAACTGAGAACTCACTGCATTGGCTTTTCTACATCTGGAGTCTTATATCTTTCCCCATACTACCATCCGGAGAAAAGGCATTTGAGCACGGTGTCCCTGAGGAGTTGGTAGAATGTGTCAAGCTATTGTATCAAAATATGTGTAGCCAGATACGATCAACAGCTGGATTTTCAGGTGACTTCCCCATATCTGTAGATGTGCAGCAAGGATCCGCATTATTGCCACTCTTCATCGTAGTCCTGAACACAATCATTAAAGACCTTCAGGATTGCCTCTGTTGCTGTAAGCTGATGATGTTTTGTTGGTCTCTGAGTATAAAAGCAACCTTGAACTGCTAAGGGATAAGTGCAGCAGGAAATATAGGACTACTGTACTTCTAAGAATGTGAGCACTTTGCTGGCTCAAAATAATTCTCAAAAAAATGTTATGATTTCTTAAATTCATTCTAAGAAGTTACATTTGATTAGCAAAGGTTCAAGATGACTTAGCAACTAACTCTACATCCTAATGGTTGAGGTTGGAATTCTGGCAAATGTATAATAACATTTCTTCCTGAACTTTACAAGGTTTAAATCTTCATGCTGGGTCACTAAAAAATAATGACCCAGGGTAGTACCTGAAACTGCAGGTAATTAATTAACTAATAAACTAGTGCATATCAATATGCTTTTACAAACATTATTCAAAGATATCCACATCCTGTGCTTTTCTGAACACTGGATGAAACCTGAACAAATCAATCATGCAGTCATACCAGAGTTTAGTTTAGCCAGCTACTGCTGTAGATCAACATTAGAACTTGGAGGTGTATGTATCTATATCAAAGGAAACATAGAATTTAAGCCTATGCCAATTCCCGATGTCTTGTGAATAGATAATATTTTGAAGCAACAGCTATTTTTATCACAAAGGAAAATTCAATTCTTATCTATATATATCGTTCAACAGGAAATAGTGCAACGTTATTTCTGTATGAACTAGAAGTGTTAATAAATAAAATAAACTTAATTTAAAAAATAGTACCTTAGGAAGATTTCAATATTAACTTTTTAGAGGAAAGTAAAGAAGGGAATTGTTAAATTTGTTTAGTTCGAATGACCTAATTCACACAGTCACAGTACCCACAAGAATAACAAAAACTAGTGCAACCACAGTTGACCAGATGATAATAAATGGCAATGTGAACTGCAACTCTGTTGAAGTAATCAGTCCAGGTTTCAGTGACCACCGAGCTCAAATAATAAACCTAAATATTTCAAACCCAGTTTACGATGCTCAGTTTGATAAACGTCGAAGCTTTAGTCAGCACAATATCAACTATTTTAACATCTTGTTAAAAGGAGAAACTTGGGAAGGCGTGTACAATTCAATAGATACAAACCAAAAATTCCAGAAATTCAGTAATATTTTCCTGAATTATTATGATGTTGCTTTTCCTTTGAAGAGTGTCAGACTAAAGCTTTCTTCCCCATCAAAACAATGGCTTACTCTCGGAATAATTACTTCATGCAAAAGAAAGTGTTTCCTTCAAGATTTTCAAAGTATACACAAAACTTGTAATAAATTTAACAGGTATTTCAAGACCTATAAGACCATACTTAACAAAGTTATAAAATTAGCAAAAAGACTGGCATATGATAATATATCCTGGAATCTAAAAAAATCATTTAAAAAAATGAAACCAGGCAAATAAAACCTGCAGAAAGTAATATAACATTATCAGAAGATTCTAAGAAGCTCAATGACCCGCAAAGTGTTTCAAGAATTTTTAATGAGTATTTTTCTACAAAGCTGAAAAACTGCTAAATGCAAACAATATGCAAGCCATTAAATAAACCTATGGGAATATAAAATTTAATGGAAAATCAATGTTTGTTGAAGATGTTACAGTAGCATGAATCCTCAATATTGTAAAAAAAACTACAGAATAAACATTGCTCAGGAGTTGATAACATTCTTGATATACTAATTAAAAAATGCCTCCAAAATATAATTACCCCCTTAACACATCTCTGCAACCAATCTCTCATGACAGGAATACTTCCAGATATCTTTAAAATTGCAAAAATAATTTCATTATTTTAAAGGAGGAGATAGATAAAACAATCATAACCAATTATAGACCTATTTCTTTACTGTCAATATTTTCTAAAATTTTAGAGAAGACAATGTACAACCATCTAATTAGCTTAAAAAATAAATATAAATTGTTAACAGACTCTCAACATGGCTTTAGAGAAGGAAAATCAACAATGTCAGCAATTTATGAATTTATGAATTTCCTTGATGGAAGGAAGAGAGCATGCGGCCTATTTTTGGGCCTGTCTAAAGATTTTGATGTGATAAATCATGAGATAGTAATTGATAATATGGTGTTAGGGGTATCGCTAGTAAGTGGTTTCAGTCATATTTAAATAATCGCCAACAGATAGTCGAACAAAAAAGTTTAGAAAATACAACAAATATATTTAAATATTACTGCTTAGATCCTATTGAAACGTGTCACCGCTAGCCGGACAGACAGTTCTCGGGGGAGGTGCCGTACGACGAATCTACCAACGAAAGAGACCGTCCTCCGGTACGCACCCCTCTTAGTGCCTCCCAAGGCCGCCACAAATACCAAGTGTAACGTGTCACTGTGGGCCAGACAGGCGGGCGGGGTGTGTGAAGAATGCAGAATAGCCAATCCGGCCAGCTAATTAGGGTAGGCCTCTCCCCACGCAACGTTGAATAGGGTCGACCAGAATAGGCTTGAACCTACTGGAAAAGGAAAGGTGATCCAGAACATCGCTGGGAGGGGCTAGACAATTCTGGAAGCCAACCACGAGGACTTACTCGATGCTACTGGAGGTAGCGACGCCCAGAACATTCTAGACCAGGAGCCCGATTGTTTATATACCAGTGATGTGCGACGAGGAGGCAGTCAGTGTGAGTCCGGAGTCAGTGTTAGTCCTGAGTAAGTGGGGTTGAAGCAGTTTGCCGTGCATAGCACGATGATTGAAAATAAATACGGAGGACTGTAAATAGTGAAGACGGGGTGTGAAGATAAATGTGGATATAAATAAAGTAGACAGTGACTGTGAAAGATAAATAGTGACTGTACAGTGACTGTGAAAGATAAATAATAACTGTAAGAGATACTTGCAGAGAACATTGTAAATAGATAGTGACTTGTAGCTGTATAAAGTGAGACTGAGTGTGTGTGTGTGCGAGAAAGTAGGCCTAATTTGATTTAGTGTTAATTAGTGTAAATAACATTATTGTAAATAAAGATTTAGTGCATTATAGCCTGACCAGTTATTACGAACCCCCAAAAACGTTACACTATGTTTTTGAAGTATGGCATTCTGCAGGGGACCGTTCTAGGGCCACTACTTATTCTCCTTTACGTAAATGACTTGCCATCTCTGATACCTGCATTTAAAGCTGTATTCTTTGCAGATGATTCAAGTGTTTTAATTATGGGTGAAAATGACACTGAACTTCAAAAATTAGTGGAGGAAGTAACATGTCTGCTGTCCTTATGGTTCAACAATAATGGAAACCTTATCAACACTAGTAAAATATCATCATCATCATCATCATCATTTCCCCTTATCCAGCTCCTGCCGGGTAAAACTGTGGGATCTTAATTTTAACACATGTCAGAATAAAAGAATTAATTCCCCCCTCCATAATCTTAAATGACCTTAACATTTGTTAGAGGTTTTAAGGTGGCAACGAAACGTAACGTTCGATTAAATGTTATTCAACTGTTTATTTATCGCAAAAATACAAGAACAGATTAAAAGTGTCGTTGCCGTGAACAGATCATATAACGAACTGAAAAAGAACAGTTAGTTGAGGGTGCTGGTGCGCTTCTCGAGCAGGGTAGCTGTGGATAATGACGGATGTCGATTTCACCAACACTTCCCCTCGACCAACAGCCGGAGTCATCCGGGTGCGTGTGATCTCAAGCCAAGGCTTTGAGCACATTTCTCGTGCTTGGGCCAGGACAATCCTTTCGTCAATATGTCGGCGAACATCTCAACCATTGGAGTGTACTCCACCGAAACCACCTTTTTGGCCATGACATCTCGGACGAAATGGTGCCTGATGTCGATGTGCTTCGTTCCTTGAATGAAACATAGGATTCGACGTCAGCTTCTGCGCACCTAAACTCCGTCCAAGGAATCTGTGAAGTGAATACGCTGTCCGCACACACGCTGCCAGCTCCAATGAGACGCGAGGCCTGTTGAAGTGTAGCGCGGGAGTGGGGGTACAATTTTGGCTCGGCCTACCTGCCCGCATCCGGTGAACACTGTTCGTACTGAGCGGACTGCAGTGCAGCATGGCATGGCAAACCGTAAGGCTGGATCAGTGTTGCGATCAGGAGAGCGCCGTACTATTCTCACAGTATATGAGAACCTTTTCGTCCGTGGTGGTAAAACTGTATCTGAGTGCGTTGCAGAGACCTCTGCTCTTACAGGAGTTGGGAAAACTGCTATAAATTATATAAGATATGGAAGGAAGTGAACATGACGCAAGAGAGGGACAGACAACTTCATTTCGATACAAGGGTAAACAACATCCAAATCGAGCCCCACCGTTTGCAGATTTTGTTGAATTTATTCTGGAGGCAGTGAGAAAGATAAATCAGCAGCAGTTTTTCATGAAGAGCCTGCCGCCGTCTCTGTCACAGGTAGGATTTACTCTTTAATAATATTATAAATTCATAATTAATTATTACGAATACCTATTATTATTATTATTCACGTTGCTAAATTATTTTTACAAGCAATTCTACAGGTAATACAGTCCAAATAACATACAGTAAAATCTTAATCTTCCTACACGTAGGTAAAGAAGAAGGCTTTGTACCTGGATGTTTCCTGACCTTTGTTGGCAAAAAGTCAGGTAAGGTAGAACGTGACATATTTAAACAAAGATAATATGGTTATGGTATTTATGTCTCTGGATATATAACGTTCTATTTCTTTTACACAGGGGATTACCATCAAGAAATGAATGGGGTCGTATTTGAGGACTGGTTTACGAAAACACTTCGGCCCAAGCTTTATCCTCATAGCGTGATCATAATGGATAACGCACCCTATCATTCAGTTAAATTTCATAGGGTTCCGGTAAGCGGGTGGAAAAAGAAAGATATTCAAAAATGGCTTCAGTACCATGACATACCGTACACGAACGAGATGATAATTTCTCAGTAGCTACAGCTCGTAGATAGGGTGAGGGATCAGTATGGTGGATATCGTATTGATGTAGCAGCATAAGAAAAGGGCACTCTGTTCTGCTTTTGCTGCCGTGCCACTGCGAGCTTAATCCCATCGAGCTTGCCTGGGCGAACATAAAAATATTGCCTGAAGGAACAAAAATGTCAAACTTACTGACGTGGAACGGTTGCTGAATGATGCTGTGGTCGAGGTTACTGCGGACTTATGGCAGTCGTTTATACAGCATGTCAAGGCAGTGGAAGACTAGATGTGGACAATTGATGGCTTAATGGAAGAGCTGGTGTCAACGACATGATAATTCATTTGGGAGAGGACAGTAGCAGCAACAACAGTGATGATGCTGAATCCATTGGCAGTGGTATGTCCGGTATAGAACCACTGCAGTAACAAATTGTTGCAATTCTTTATGTTTATTTCGAGTAGAGCTCGGATTTTTAGGAGCTAAAAATCGGGAAAATATTTATTTTTTATGTGTTAAAAATACCCGAAATATGTGACAAAAAAGTAAACATATGTAATTAACATTTAGTTTATTAATGTGAATATAAACAATATGCAGTACTCACGAATGCAATTTATTCTATGTCTCACTGACTGCTGAAGCATTACAATACACAACGAGATACATCTTCAGGTTGTCCATCACAAATGACCGACGATTTTCACGAAACACTTCTTCTGAAGGCGCGAAACTGCGGCAATATGTTTCTAGCCCTTGGGGTGTTGTGTAACTTGAGGTCACTGTTCAGCCTTGATGACTTTGCCACATGGTTGGCAGAACAGAACGCCCCCATGAGTAGTAAAATTATCTTTTAATTCTGCAACATACGATAACTTGTAGTTGTTTTTACTTTAGGCATCGTAGAACTGCCTTGCACTGCACATTGCCCGAAATGAACTGCATGTGAGTGCCAAGGAGGACGGGGGGGGGAAACTAGCACGTGGTGCAATATGGCTAAGTACAAGGAAATCCCAGACTTCCACAGGGAGTGGCACGGGGTGACAAGTTAAGAATAACTCAGTTGCAAGCTGACATACGCTCTGCATGAATATTAGATAGCTCACAGGTTCTTCCCCGTTGAAGTAACACAGAACAAAAATGCAATAAACTGAAAGATCTAGCATATTGCTTTAAAAAAGAAATTAAATATTATGTCTTTTTATGTGCTAATAAGTGAGAAGCAGGAATTTATGTATTTATAGAAAAAATGCTTAAAATATGTATTTACATAAAAAAAATATTTACCTAAAAATCCGAGCCCTAATTAGTGTGTTTCATGAACTGTATGCCCATTCTCATCGGCGTGACTTCACCTGATTTGATCGTTGTGTGATCTCTGCCTCCGTTTCTACAAGGGAAGTTATAACTTATTATAAGGTTATAATTCTGTAAATCTGTAATTCTGTAAATACAGGACGGTACCGGGAATCGAAACTGGGGTCACCACGGCGAAA
Source organism: Meconema thalassinum (assembly GCA_946902985.2). NCBI lineage: Eukaryota > Metazoa > Arthropoda > Insecta > Orthoptera > Tettigoniidae > Meconema > Meconema thalassinum. Next base: position 81,451,466 of record OX336400.1, on the reverse strand, counting down.
GGCAGGCGTGCGACCCCAACCCCATTATTTCTATAGTTAAGTAAATGGTCAGCAAACCATATCAGCCTATTAATCTTTATTATTTACAACTGCATTAAATTATTAAGACCATGAACAATACAGATAAGAGGGCTATTATTGCCGGCGCAAAACCCTCTAAATTGCGCGCAGTTCTAGGAACGCTGAACTTTGAACGACAATTACAACAGAACAGCTGGTGTGATTACAGTCAAATTACAGAACAATTAGGACAACACCCCTTAAGAGTCCCTGCAAATATCAATGTCACGTGTTACTTCTACGAGGAGTTGTTGTACATTTTTACTGATCTACTGTATCTCTTCACAGAACGGTCCAAAAATGTTCATTTTTCAGCTGTGCATTTGGTTCTCGTTCAGAAGTATGATTTAATGTTTTTTTTTTCATTGGTTACTGATGAGATGTAATTTATTTCCGTTGAGATTTGTGTAACAAAATGTTAAGTCCACAACCTGCTCTCTGTAGCGAGAGCGCAGCCAGGGGCTAGGCTCCGCCCATCACGTTCCCCTCTCACTACATCCGTGTGACGACATGCGTGAACCTACTTCGCAGATTCCGTGGACGGGGTATATATAGTCGTTCTTCACTGGGACAACATCTACTGGTTTTCCGAAGTCCTTCAGGAGTTTCCTCATGTGTAGAGCTTCCTTGGTTGCTTTTGTCAAGGCCATGTATTCGGCCTCCGTCGATGACAGGGCCACAGTAGGTTGCTTCCTGGACTCCAAACTCACTGCAGCACCGCCTAAAGTGAACGCGTATCTGGTGTACGATTTTCGATCCACCAGGCAGTTTCCCCAGTCGGTGTCCACGTACATCACCGCAGGATTGCTGGATTTGGAGTACAGGAGACTGAGATCACGTGTGTTAGCGAGGTATCGCAAAACACGTTTTGCAGCCTTCCAGTGCTGATGTCCATGACAGTCGTTGAACCGAGAGAGAGAACTGACTGCGTGGGATATGTCTGGCCTCGTTCCCACTGTCAGGTACATTACATATCCTATCAACTCTCGATAGGGGATGCTCTCCGCTTGTTCGCCAGGGTTCACGTCTTCCTTCTGCAGCTTCGTACCTGTCGAACCAGCACTCAAATGGAGTCGTTGCCGTGAACAGATCATAAAACGAACTGAAAAAGAACAGTTAGTTAAGGGCGCTGGTGCGCCTCTCGAGCAGGGTGGCGGTCGATAATGACGGATGTCGATTTCACCAACAGAATTGGTAGCACCTCTTCTAGTAAATTCTTAGGCCTTCGGTTCCAGGATGACCAAAAAGGAACCCTTATATCATTAATCTTGCCAAGAAACTATGCTCAAGCTGTTATGCATTAAGAGTATTAAGACAATCTAATAGCTGGAGAACTGTTCTTAGTACTTATTTTGCTTATTGCTATTCACTTATGAAATATGGAATCACATTTTGGGGAGATTCACCTGCTGCCCACCAAATCTTTATTTTCCATAAAAGGATAGTTAGAACGATGAAAGAAACTACTAGATTGCATACATGTAAGCCTCTGTTTAAACAACTTAAAATTTTACTTTTGTCATTTATTTACATCTTTGAACTACTCGTATTTGTGAAGCAAAGCTTAGGAAATGAGGATATCTTTGAGATGAATTCAAATATACATAACTACCAGACTAGACAAAAGAATAATCTTCATGTACATGCTGCAAAATATAAAAATGGTGTATTTCATGCAGCTATAACATTATATAGGCTAATCATTTGCCATTTTATATTAAAAACACAGCAAACTACCCAAGCTTCAAAAGAAAGACCAAAAAGTTCATGCAGGATCACTGCTTCTGCTCAGCAAAAGAGGTCTTAGACTCTAAGACTTAAGATTATCAGTAATTTCATAATATGTATTCATATGACTAGATGTTAATGATGTAATGTAACTTTTGTGTATTTATAGTATTATTGTTACTATTAATTAGTATTAGTATAAATTGTAACTATCTTGACATGTCCTATATCATTGTACAATGTACAGCATATGATTGAATGGATGAATAAAATGAAATGAAATGTAATGTAGTGTAGATATCAGTAGCTCTTGAGGTCCATTTTTTCTTTTCTTTTTTAATAATTGTGGCCCCATCCCTAGAAAAATATTCCCTGTTAAGGATAGAACATAGTCGTGCACATGTGCATGTACACGACCTATTTTTATACATGAACAGTTTCCCCTGTTTGAACACTCGCCACTGTACCACTGACTGAGGAATATTAATTCCCCTCCCTAAGACATATTTCTATATTGTATAACATGTCAGTGCAGAGTTCTGTACATCTCTAACCATTTATAAAAGCATTCAATGCATGGATATTCAACATTACACAGCTATCGTTTTGGACAGCCATGCAGCTGGGATATAATGTGTTAGTTACCTATGACCCGCTTCCCCAATCCAGCATGCTCTATCAGGAAGGACTGATTCCTTGGGAATTATTGTTACAGTAGTGGGAAAGAAAAAAGAATGCTGAATGATAAAAAAAAAAGAGAAGGACCACTACCTACAAATGTAATCAACAATACATCATGATTTTAGAGAACCCATTGTTACTATAATTATGTTTTATGAAATTGAGAAGGAAACATTTCTGTACCTCAGAACCAGACTAACGTAAGTCTCAGTATGCCAACTTTTCAGGAGAGAAACTGTACAAAATGAACTCTATGTCTGACTGCAGAGCTAACACTTGAATTAGACAGCAAAAAACTATTGACATTATTAAAGTTGTATATACTTAACCCCTTTATTGGTATTTCCTTAAGAAATAACGCAATATTCAGTCAGGGCTGGACTTACGTCGTTTTTGGCTGTACTTATAAAGTCGTTTTAGGACTTAAGACTGGACTTGCGTTATATTGGCTGTATTAATATACTTTTTTCCGCTTAGTCTCTTCTTCCTTATAAGGACTTGAGAGTATGTCTTACTCATGAACATTCCAGCCAGTGGACTTGCATGTTAATGTATTGTTAAAGCTTCAGAACCACAATAACGTAAGTGGATTTAAGTTTGTCTGGCTCAATCATAGGTTGGAACTTACGTGCTTACAACACTTAGTAAATACGAAACGCGATGTTTCCCTGGACTAAAGTTGTTATGGCTTAATGTAGAATTAAAATATACATACAATGATGTAATAACCTGAAAATCGTAATTTTTGGACTTACGTTCGTCTGGTTCTGAGGTACAGATTTTACCTTTGTTAAGGATTTTTTATTTATTTTTAATGTGACAAACCATGTACAGTAATGCAGAAAGAGTTAAGCCACAAATATTACAAAATACTTATAAAAAGAATAGTTTCTCACCTGATAGTTGTCCCATATTAACTCATATCTTGAAATAGTTTCCTTATATTTTAATTTCTTTTCTTTTGTATTCATACGTTCCAAATCTAATTCCTTCTTACGGTCACAAATCAGATCATTCACAAATGCAGTAGATTTTCTTGTGCTTTACAATATGAATATAAATTTGTTAGTTGCTTAGCAGTGATAACTTGGTGATTAAAATTCGCATGCATACAACATTGTAAAATAATAATTACATTTTAGTATACATAGTTTGCACAATTCAGAAAGACTGCCACATAGTGATTTTCTTTTGAGTTCCTGCTCATTTTTTTTTAAATCTGTAAATTGATAAATAAATTATTGACTTAAATTATTACAATTAAATGAGAACAGGAGGAAATGTCTGTGGTATAAACTTATAGTCTCAACTAATTATATTTTCAATATTCATTTTGTTTTCGATTTAAAAAATATATATATATTCATCTCCAGGTTTGCTTGATTGCATACAATTTTGGTGAGAAACACCAAAAGTTATATTTTGCTATATTAGAATTTGGTTGATATAAAATAGAGTGATTCACTATCCTACACCTGGTTCCATATCCATGTTTTACAATTTGAATTCTATTTCTATTTTTAATAATATATATTTTAAAAGCATACAATTGTTTATTATTGAAGACCCCTGCCTCAGTATACAGTCTCATAGTTGGAGATGATCTATTCTTCTTCAGTATTATTCCCAATATGAGGCCCTGAACTCATTTTAGTATATCACTATATGCACCTCTCAGGCAAGAATGCCATGTGAAAGAACTGAATGAACTAGAGCATTAATTTATTAATTTATTTTACATGCTAATTTATTAATAACTTTATAGGTTATTTTATTAAAAAACAAGGCATTCCGTGACGAACTAAAAAGCCTACTTTTAATGCCAATGATTATTCTACAGTATATGAACCTATCTAGAATAATGACAAAATTAAGTTGGTAATATCGAAATTTCTAATTAGTTCGAAATTTTCCTGGTATAATGTAGCCTAATAGAGCACTACAGTTGACAGCCCTGGTGACTGAATATATTCTTAGTTCCATCTCTTAAGGTACAGAATACAAAATTTGGTTGAAATCCAATGGACGTCGTGACATAGACCCACGATACATTAATGCCGTGAATTCAACACTGGATTGGTTGTGTAGTGAAAAAAAAAAACATTATTTTTTTAGAAGGGAACTCTTGGTTACAAGACAGGGACCTTGCTTATGATGGTCTCCACCTCAATAGAAGAGGAACAATGAAGTTTGGAAAACTTTTAAACAGAGTTGCCAAGTTTTTACTCTCGGGAAACTAATTGCTAGAACGAGTGATGATATCTTATTGTTTAGAGAGAAGAAAGCGCTGACTACAAGTGGACACCTAGGTGAAGTACAGTGCAGTGAACATAAGTACAACTGTTTGGATGAGTTCATGCAACAGGACTCTAATATAAGTGAATGCATAAACTCATTAGATTTAGGTGGAGAGGTTAGGTGTTTGTACATTAATAGCAGAAGTATTCGGAATAAGCTTGATGACATTGAAATTCTCGTGCAAATGATAGGTCAGATAGATGTATTGGTAGTTACAGAAACCTGGGTGAAAAGTAATGAGGCAGATTTTTATAACTTCAACAATTTCACAAGCGTGTTTGCTCATAGAGATGACAAAGTTGGTGGGGGTCTGGGTATTTATGTATCACACAAATGGAAAGTGAATGTTAAAGAAAGTGTGAAATGAATCATAGTTTGATGTGGATTGAGGTATTCAGAGATGATGTTAAAAGTAATAGGCCAACATATAAAAGCATTGATATTATTGTAGCATATAACCCCAATAGAAGCAATGCCATACCCTTCTTAAATTCATTTGAAAGTTTTCTTAGCCAGATAAACAATAAATTATGCATCTTCCTCGGAGATACCAACATTGATATCCTAGCTGATGATCAATTAAGAAGGAAATATCTAAATCTAATAGCATGCTATGGTTTTAAACAGTGCAACACTAAATATGCTACACGACTTTGTGACACTGCAGCTACCTTAATAGATCACGTGTCACTAAACAATTCAGAATTAAGTTATAAAATATCAAATGTCAGCAATGATATTAGTGATCACAGTATATTAATTCTTGATATTTCCAAGACCAATTATAGCACGTACACTCAGTCAAATAACTTGACAAAATCAACAACACACGAGGACTCTTGGGGTAGGCAACACACTCCTGAAACTAATATATCTATAAACGCAGATTCCCATAATGATGCAAACAGTACTGTTAACTCTCTATATAACTCTTTCATCAAACAATTGAATCTAAGGAATAGGCATAGCCAAAGAAAAATAACAAACAATACTAACAATAAAAGACAGACTACTAACTTACCATGGGTCACAGCTGAACTCCTTACACTTATAAAACAACGAGACACTCTGCATGCAAAGCTCAAAAATCCCCTTCACAAAAATAATAATGATATGAACCAAGAATACTGTAGATGCAGGAATAGTGTAACAAACTTAAAAAGAAGACTAAAGTCAAATTACTACTCAGAAAAATTCAGAACATATGGAAACAATTCCAATAAAACTTGGGAGACTATCAAAGAAATCATACACAACAAAAAACCAACAGTTGAGACACGCACTTCACTTGAAATAGACAACAAAATTATCACAGACAATCAAGAGCTATGTGAATCATTTAACTTGTTCTTCACAAACATTGCTGGAAGTCTAGCAAAAGCTATTCCTGAACAGAAGGAAATCCTCAGTAAGAACCACAACCAGTCAAATTCCCTCTACTTATATCCAACAGATGAAGCAGAGGTCAAGTCCATCATCACAAATTTAAAGAATAAAAAGAGCTGTGGCTTAGATAGGATCAAGACAAATTTCATTAAAAACAATATGCAATCATTTATTAAAATCTTGGTTGAAATGATTAATGAGTTCTTAGTTACTGGCATGATACCAGATGACTTAAAAGTGGCCAAAGTAGTTCCTATATTTAAGGGTGGTGACAAAAGAAATCCAAATAATTATAGACCTGTTTCTATTTTATCGGTAGTTTCAAAAATTCTGGAAGAAGTAGTAAAAACAAGATTGCTTTCATTTCTGAACAAGAATACATTCTTTCATAATATGCAATATGGATTCAGGGAAAATTCTAGTACTGAGGCAGCAACTATTGACCTAATAACAATGCTACAAGAAACTATTGGCAAAAATAATATGGCAGTTGGGTTATTTATTGATCTCACAAAAGCCTTTGATACAGTAGATCATAAAATACTGTTGTCAAAATTAGAAAATGCTGGTGTCCGAGGTATAGCTCTAAAATGGTTCCAAAGCTACCTTATTGGAAGAAAGCAGCATGTAGCTTTGAATAAATGCATAAGTTCAGGAAAATATATAACTCATGGCGTTCCACAAGGATCTATACTTGGACCTACATTATTCTTAATTTATATAAATGATATTGTGGAATGTAATTTGAGAGGGCATATCAAATTGTATGCAGATGATACAAATATCTTCTACACTGGGAAAGACATAATTGAAATCATGTAACGTTTTCGCCCTCACGTTGAGCGACAAGTGTAACGTCAATTAATGCCCCATGTTGGTAGCAACAAGTGTAACAGTTTGGCTGCCCCTAACTGTTGGGTGATAAATGTAACTGTTTACCTTTGCCTAAGCTATGTTGTTTTAATGGGCGCCAAGACCTCAATGCAATGCTGAAATCTAAATTTGTATTTAACAACGTCTAGCTCTGGCAGATCACCTTCAAGAATCTATTCACTCAGATCGTGGTATGATTTGATCATTAACCCAACAAACAATTGTATCAGGAGAAGGAATTGGTCTATATCTATTGCTACCTACTGAAAGCAAAGATTGCATTGTAAAAGAAATGAATTTATTACATAAAACAAGTATAGCAAAATTAATAATAATAATAAGTATAACATTTAAATTGGAGCGTTGCGATTTTAATATTACCGCTAGAAAATTACGTGAAAACGGAGTCGGATAAATTACTGATTTTACTCTTATTCCCAAGCTATGAATTTACTGAATTACTGAATATGAAACAAAGAAAAATGAGAGATTGCGTATTTTTGTGTCATTCGCGCTTACCACTGGAAATTGCCGAAGCATTTCCCTCGTACTGGATGTTGAAGTGAGCTTCCCATAGCCTCCTGAATGTCGTCATCTTCTTTGTTGTTGATGATATATTTGTAGATATGAAGATTTATGGTCCGTACATCGGAACCAACACGTATAACCACACTGGTTAAGTTGTAAACAGATAGTTCTCCACTCCATGGAACATCGGAGCGACACACACTTGCAACCGAACTAGTCAAGTCTTTCCCAGATTGTCCCCCACTCCACGGAACATCGGAGCGACTCCCGCGTGCAACATACTCGGCAAGTTCTACACAGATTGTCCTCGTTCCACGGCACGCTGAACGATATATGCACCCGCCGCATCCCCACTCCAGTCCCGACTTCTAGCTTACGTGGTCTCCACTGATTGGCTGAGCACGCCGCTATACTCCCCACCTCTGGCTCATTACACTCGGCGGGAGGGTTCCGTTCCAACTATCCGCCTTTTCTTGACGCTGCAACCCCGCTTGCGTAATACTTCTTGACAAGAATCAGCCCGTATCTGAATTTCCAGTGAGTCATGTCTCTCATAATATACTAACTGACGAAACTCAGTAAAATTCCGTAATCACATAATTTTCTATGATATTGTCGTTCGTAATACTTTGCTTGATAGCGGTTTCTAAGACATAGAAAACCTATCTGTATGCTTATAATTTTTATAAAATGCTCCAAAAATATCTTAATAATAACTATAATAAATCCAATGATCTGGATGAACTCGGCTTGACAATGTCCCAAATTGCTAACAAAGATGAGAAGAATATCTTGAAAAACAAGAACATCCGACTTCCCTTAAAAACCTTTACCCGCAAAACTTACACCATAAGCGATGCAGAGAGAGCGGCAAGGTCGACTAGAATGAAAATGTTTTGGGAAAAGAAGAAAAATAAGAAGCTGAATCATTAATATTGTTTTTTGAGATATGTATATACTTGTTTTGGTTAAGTGCTCCAATGAGGGCGTAACATATGTAAATAAATAAATAAATTAATAATAATAATAAATTAACATGAAAAATTCTCTTGGCTGAACAAGTTGCCGCGTAAATAAATATAGAATGGCTTCCTACTGACTTATGCCAGTGGCATGAAAACCCCTCGAAAAACACGTTACATATTCGCCTCGGATCATCGGATGATTTACCGTGACGACGGTCCATTATCCGATTATCCCAGACACGTTAATAATCCCCATCCAAAATACATATTACATAAATGAAATCACCCTAAATTACAGATATATACACTCATAATTTTTCTTTACGCACTTTGCGTCAAAGTTTGTTGTCACTATAGATTGCACTTTGCAACCAGTCCAATGTTTTTCACATAGAATAGTGTTCCACGGATATTTTCGCCTCTCAAATTTCTCTATGTTGGAAAAATAGACATAATTACTGTGTGAGCACTATGTATATGAGATGTCACATCACATGCATCAAGGTGTTCTGATATATGTATATCTCCCTAGAACTTTCTAATTTCACTGGAGGTTCCTTCTTTATTGTGAAATTAATCCCACTTATCACTGAGCACACGATCACACAATTGTGGCAGCGCCTCGTGACCATAATACTTAATCTCTCTTTAAAGCAGATTAAATTAATATTGACTTCTGAAAAAAAAAACAGTAAATGCGCATTACATATAACACCAAATATTTCTGTGCCGTAATCGCCCTGTCTTGTTAAGTTCCCGTAGACCATATTCTACTTAATACTAGTTCTCAACACAGACCATTTCTCCTCACACAAATAATACCTTTGTACAAATTACCTTAAATTACACACTTACAAATCTTACATGGCGAGGCCGTAAACAGAAATCACGTGTGCTGATATGTATGAGTTTCATGAAGGACTGTCTCGCCTTCTGATGGCCCATCTTTTGCCTCGTGGACGCCTTAAGCAAAAATACCCTGTCCAAGCGCTCACCCATCTCTTGGAGGCAAATGAGAATTCACCAGCGCTACCAAATTCTGGCCTTGGTGTATCGAGACATTTTAGTGCTCAAGAGCATCCGACAATCCCGTCATATTTCCCTGTACCTTAAAACTCTCATTTACTTACATACTACCCCCCTGTGTGACTTCTGATACGCCTGCCTTGAAGACCAGATCTTCCACGCACCAAATACCACACTTACTCATTTGATAGGCTGGCTCACCAGCTAAACACACTCGCTTTATGACACATATTTTCGTAGACTATGTATATTATACGTCCCGTATAATCTGTTTCCCTTACTATCCTCCAGCACATATGCTGTTTTGCCAATACGTTTGGAAACTATAAATGTTTCTGCGTCACCTGCCTCCAACCTTGCCAGTGGCTCCCTTAAATGAACGTCATCACGTTGCTCTACCTACCTATCTCTCAGTGTCTGTAACGATGCCCTGTTGCTACTGTCCACACATGCTAACCCTACCTTCCTATGGTGTCACACCTCTACTCGACACTCTATGACCTAAAAATGTCACTTCTGACTGACAGAATGACGACTTAGACAGCTTCAAAGTGAACCCTGCCTGATCTAACTTCTGAAAAACTATATTTAAATGACGTAGATGCTCCTCAAAACTGCGTGAACTAATTACCATATCATCTATGTAAATGGTTACAAACTCTCCTGTGTCATCCCCTAATGCGATGTTTAAAGCCCTAATTAAAGCTGCTGAACTACTCTTTAACCCATAAGGTGTTCTACAAAATTGATAAAGATTATATTTATGACTAAAAGCTGTAAATGGTCTATCTTCGTACATAAGTGGCACTTGCCAAAAACTGGAACTCAAATCTACACATGTGAAATACTTCTTCCCCTCAAATGTTTGCATTAATTCCTCTATTGACATAGATTTCAGCTGATCTGAACTAATTCTACTGTTAACCAAACGAGCGTCTAAACAAATACGAACCGTGCCGTCGGTATTGGGTACCGTGATCAAAGAATTAACATACGGACTGTTAGAGTGCTCAATAATCCCATCTTCAAGCATCTGGTTAATTTGTGCCTCAACTGCACTCTGATAAGCGAAAGGTACAGGATATCTATGTCCTGTGAATACTGACCTATCAATAACGTTCAATGAATGTGTATAGCAATTGGCCATACCAATGCGATCCTCAAAAACTCTCCTATTACACCATAACACATCATAGAGCCGAACACATTGTTCCACCTCTATATTTCCCTGAAATGCAGCCTCACGTAATGAGTCCTCTAGACTTCCGTTCGTAATCACACTGCCCACTAAACATGGAGAACCCCGCTCTACGGCTGGCGATATCTCATTTAAAGTACAAATCACACCTACAATACTACTTCTCTGAATATGGTCATTGAACGCTACTTCTACTTCAGAATCTCCCCATTTAAATTTCAAACTCCCTACATCATAACATAAGTTACCAGACACTCTACTTAGCCACTCTGAACCCAAGATAATACTGAATACTAAATTTGGAATTACAAGACAAATCTGCTTCTCTACATGATTATTAATTTTAATGTCTACTAAAACTTGCTTAGAAATTACTTTAGACCTCTTCCCAACAGCTGTGATAACAAAAGTGCTTTTAATTGGCATCTCCTCAAAATTTACTCCAGTTCCTTTCATTTTATCATAAAATGCACTACTTATGCAACTCTTCATACAACCACTATCAATTAAAACATCTGTGTACGCCTCGGACACGTTAAATTTAACTATGGGGCTCTTACTAACCACTTCCTGAATAATACCTTCATCATTTAGTTCATGTAATAATTCATTTCTTACATTTAGGTCATAGGGTTCCTGTATAATTGTATGAACAGGGCATGCTACAGACTGAGATTCTGACCTTACTTCGCAGCCTGGTTCGCGTTTAAAGAACCGTTACAGCTGGCCGTAGTACTACTAACTACTGAACTGGTCTGGTTGTTCTGGGCTGTGTTGTCATTGTTTGGCTGTATATTACTACCACTAGGCTGTCCTCTTCCTTGACCCCTATTCTGGTTGTAATTATTGTCATTATAATTTCTCCCTTGATTTCCCCTGAAATCATTGTTTCTCCCTTGATTTCCCCTGTAATCATTGTTCCTCCCTTGATTTCCCCTGAAATCATTGTTCCTCCCTTGATACTGATTACCATAGCCATTTCCTCTGTTCTGATTTAGCTGATTATTATTATTTCTATTTTGAGCGTTGGCCCCTTCGCCACCGTTCCCTTGAACTTCTTGATGCCTGGCTTCATTAGGCCTATTATTATTATTACCCTGGTTCCGATTGAAATTGTCCTCATAACCCCCTCTCCCTAGTGCATCAAATGTGCTTAACAAATTTTCTACTTGTGATATTGTCTTTACATTCTGGATACAAGCAGCCTCCTTGATCCTATAGGGAAAGTGCCTAAGTAGCAACCTCACCACATCACTTTCCTCCTTCAACCCATCCAGATATTTACACACTAATACCTGCCCTAAAAAGTATTCGGTCATGGTGGAACTTCCTTTAGGGTAATATTTACCACACACTACTCCCTCATGATGCTGCGACTGAATAACCTCATTCCAGAACTTTTCACAGAATTTCATTTTAAAATCATTAATATCAGTAAACTTGTCTCTGTAGACAGCAAACCAATTCCTTGTTTCCCCCACAAACACTTGTTCTAAAATTTCAACTACCTGGCACCACTCAATACTACCATTTTCCAACCTCTCCCCGAATTTATTTTCTATAGTGTTCATGAACTCCATTGGGCACCCCTGTCGATTGCTGAACTTACCCAGTTCTACCTCCCTGTGTGTGCTATTCACAAAAACTGCCCTATTCTGACTATTCTCTTGCCTGATCCTAGCTTTTAATTTTAACTCTAATTCTGCGATTTTCTCCTCAGCCTTCCTCTCAATACTGTTTACTGTTAATCTAATGTTTCCTTCTGATTATTCTACTTTATCATATAGCTTTGCTTGTTTCTCCTCAATCTTGCTAATGCTCTCTCTATTACTCTCTCTTAAATCATTTACTTCTGCAACTATTTGTGAGTGGACTTTCTCAATTCTACCCCCCAGCTGTTCCTTAACCTCTTCAGTAGCTACCTGAATTTTGTCAATTTCTCCCCCCAATTGCTTTTTGACCTGCTGTGTTTCCAGTTGCACTAGTTCTTTTAAATTTTCAGCCTGTGTACTGATTCTAATTTCCAACTCCTGCTGTACTTTTCCTAATTTTCTGTCTACATCTGCAATAATCTCTTTAGCCTTTTCTTCCATCACCCCCCTGATCTCACCTCTAATCAGTTCGAATTTGTCACTCATTTCCCTACTGTTTTGTTCTAATTTAGCATTTAAGGCTCTGTACTTTCTTTATTTTCCCTACTGCTTTGTTCTAGTTTAGCGTTGTTTTGTTCTAGTTTAGCGTTGTTTTGTTCCAGTTTTGCATTTAAAGCGTCTGTACTTTCTTTATTTTCCCTACTGTTTTGTTCTAATCTTGCATTATTCTGTTCTAACTTAGCATTTAAGGCATCACTACTAACTTTGTTCTGATACATAAACTCGAGAAGTAAAGTTTTTAATTCTGGTTGGCTGCCTACACTCCCTGTTTCAGTATCGGAATTTACCTCCGCTACCCCGGTACTACCATCACTCGACATACTGCTCGTATCATCACTCTCCCGTTGATGACCACTACGTAACCTCATCTGTCTTTCTTTCTCATCCCCCATAATGATATACACTGATACAGACAAATAACCCCCAAAATACAGGCACAGAAATATATACCCTTCTCCTTCCACAAATGTTATTAGGTTTTCAACCCCAAGTTGTCGGCGACAAGTGTAACGTTTTCGCCCTCACGTTGAGCGACAAGTGTAACGTCAATTAATGCCCCATGTTGGTAGCAACAAGTGTAACAGTTTGGCTGCCCCTAACTGTTGGGTGATAAATGTAACTGTTTACCTTTGCCTAAGCTATGTTGTTTTAATGGGCGCCAAGACCTCAATGCAATGCTGAAATCTAAATTTGTATTTAACAACGTCTAGCTCTGGTAGAACACCTTCAAGAATCTATTCACTCAGATCGTGGTATGATTTGATCATTAACCCAACAAACAATTGTATCAGGAGAAGGAATTGGTCTATATCTAATCCTACCTACTGAAAGCAAAGATTGCATTGTAAAAGAAATGAATTTATTATATAAAACAAGTATAGCAAAATTAATAATAATAATAAGTATAACATTTAAATTGGAGCGTTGCGATTTTAATATTACCGCTAGAAAATTACGTGAAAACGGAGTCGGATAAATTACTGATTTTACTCTTATTCCCAAGCTATGAATTTACTGAATTACTGAATATGAAACAAAGAAAAATGAGAGATTGCGTATTTCTGTGTCATTCGCGCTTACCACTGGAAATTGCCGAAGCATTTCCCTCGTACTGGATGTTGAAGTGAGCTTCCCATAGCCTCCTGGATGTCGTCATCTTCTTCGTTGTTGATGATATATTTGTAGATATGAAGATTTATGGTCCGTACATCGGAGCCAACACGTATAACCACACTGGTTAAGTTGTAAACAGATAGTTCTCCACTCCACGGAACATCGGAGCAACACACACTTGCAACCGAACTAGTCAAGTCTTTCCCAGATTGTTCCCCACTCCACGGAACATCGGAGCGACTCCCGCGTGCAACATACTCGGCAAGTTCTACACAGATTGTCCTCGTTCCACGGCGCGCTGAACGATATATGCACCCGCCGCATCCCCACTCCAGTCCCGACTTCTAGCTTACGTGGTCTCCACTGATTGGCTGAGCACGCCGCTATACTCCCCTCCTCTGGCTCATTACACTCGGCGGGAGGGTTCCGTTCCAACTATCCGCCTTTTCTTGACGCTGCAACCCCGCTTGCGTAATACTTCTTGACAAGAATCAGCCCGTATCTGAATTTCCAGTGAGTCATGTCTCTCATAATATACTAACTGACGAAACTCCGTAAAATTCCGTAATCACATAATTTTCTATGATATTGTCATTCGTAATACTTCGCTTGATAGCGTTTTTTAAGACATAGAAAACCTATCTGTATGCTTATAATTTTTATAAAATGCTCCGAAAATATCTTAATAATAATTATAATAAATTAATAATAATAATAAATTAACATGAAAAATTCTCTTGGCTGAACAAGTTGCCGCGTAAATAAATATAGAATGGCTTCCTACTGACTTATGCCAGTGGCATGAAAACCCCTCGAAAAACACGTTACAATCATACAAAATGTGCAACAAGATATAAATACTCTCTCACAATGGTTCCAGGCCAATAAATTAACAATGAACCTACAGAAGACCAATTACATGGTAATTTCAAAACAAAGCATGAAAGAAATCACACATGACAAAATATATATAAATAATATTGAAATAAAAGAGGTTAATCAGGCAAAGTATTTAGGTCTAATCATCGACAAACACCTGACCTGGATTGAACACGTTGAACGAATTGCTAAGAAACTCTCACCTATAGTAGGGATCCTAAGGAAACTTCGGTATCTTATTCCCCTAAACCTTGTAAAACAAATCTACTATTCACTTGTACATAGCAAGCTCCAATATTTAAATTTTAATTGGGCTCACTGCAGGAAATCCACACTGAATGATTTAATGACTATTCAGAATAGGGCTATTAGAAACATATTTAACCTTCCTTACTGCACTCCAGTAAAAGATCTGTATATCAGAAGTAAAATTCTACCCCTCAGCATAAGTGCAGAACTCCGAGCAGCTATGCTAATATACAAGATTAAACACAACACAATACTCTATAGCTCTCCCTACATCTTGAACTCGGACAATCATTCTTATGGAACTAGGCATGCGAAGGACGTAGCCTTATATATAATTCACTCTTCTAAATATGGTAGAAATAGTTTCAAGTTCTCTGCATCACAGTCATATAATAAACTTCCTGATGAAGTAAAAAGTGCACCAACTTTGTCAGTATTTAAGAGGAAAACTATGAAAGTATTGTGGGAAAAATTCGATGTATCTTAATACATCAAATAAGTTATGTAGTTAAAAATCCTAAGTGCTTATCATTTTAAGGGACCTTGGTCTAAACAATCTTAGATATGGTATCAACTTTATAATAGGCCTATGTCCTTATTCATCAATTTGTGTTACCTTCAGAATTTTCTTCCCTGGTGTGTAAACACACATATTACTGTACAATTCCTCTGTACGAGCCTATGGCTCTTTGGAATTAATTGAATAAAATATCTATCTACATGTAGTTAGACATTGGATCTATCAGCACGCGTAAAAGCATGCTGGCAACAATGTCATGCGTGTGCTGGTTAGAAATAATCGGAAATATTATGATATCTTGTTGTGCCAATTTTGGATGAAATCCATTTGTTAGTATAGAAGTTACATGTATTTTAAAATTGGACCAAACAGCAGGCATAGAATCATGTTGGCAGCACTGACTTATATTAATTACTCCAAATTAATCTAGAGTGTCAGGTGCTATACGTGTGCAAAGTATAGAGCAGTTGGCTTGCATACTTTTTGATATATTGATATTAGGGTAAAAAAATATAGACAGCACTTATTAACAGTTGGCAGCCCTGATTGCTCTTAAGAATACATTCAGTCATATCTGTTTATGTACACATATTGCATACAAAATTTGGTTGAAACCCAATTAATAGTGTAGAAGTTATATGCATTTAAAATTTGGACCTATCAGAAAGCTTAAAATTATTTTGGCAACACTGTCATGTATGGCCTCCTGGAAATTAAACTGAAATAGTATTGTCTATATGTGTGCCAATTTTGGAATAGCTCCCATGCATACCTTCCATGATATCCAACATGGAGCTCGAATTTCTATTGCGTTTTTTCAGCAGTTGGTAGCACTGACATCATTTTCAAATATGGGCTTGAGATATTCCGGTATACATCTTTACTCATACTAAATTTGGTTTCGATTGCTGCAGCCGTTTAGGAGTTGATAGGGGGGCCTCACACGCCGTCCTCCTGGCTTCCCGTTGAAGACCTTCCTTACTACCCTGTTCTCTGTCATTCTTTCTGCATGTCCCAACCAACGCAGTCTACTACTCTTTATTTCCACTACTATATCTGGCTTACCATACAACTCTCTTATCTCCATATTATTTCTCATTCGCCAGAATTCACCTTCTTTTACGGGTCCATATACTTTCCTAAGTATTTTCCTTTCCCATCTCCTTAACAATTCCTCATCACCTTGTGTCATGGTCCAAGTCTCCGAACCATGCATCACCACAGGTCTCACTACCGTATGATATACAGTCAGCTTCAGATTTCTACTAAGACTTCTTGACTTAAAAACTTTGCTTAAAGCATAGTAACTCCTATTTCCAGCTGCTATCCTTGCATGTATTTCTTCTCTCATGTCATTGTTTTCAGCTATCATTGACCCTAAATATTTAAAATTTTTACAGCGTTCATATTCTTTCTCATTCAGTTTTACATTTTTCTCTAATTCATTATATTTTCTCCTAGATGTTAGCATATACTTAGTTTTTGACTGATTAATCGTCAATCCAATCTCTGCCCCGTATTCTTCTAATTTCCTTAACTTCTCCTCCAAATCCTGTTTCCTCCTAGATAATAAATCAATATCATCTGCATACGCAAGGTCTTGCGTCACTTGGTTAAGCAATGTTCCTCCTGCGTTGCCCTCTTGTATCCTTCGCATTACATTCTCCAAGGCAAAGTTAAACAGTAAGGTGGAGAGAACTTCAGCCTGTCGTATTCCTTGGTTAACTTCAAAGGTATTTGATAGAATACCTTCAACCTTTACTTTACATATTGTTCTTTCCAAAGTCATTTGTACCTTTCTTGTTAATTTATTAGGTATTCCTGCCTCTTCCACTGCCTTCCATAGCTGATTCCTTTTAATGCTATCATATGCTTGTTTAAAATCTATAAACAGCTGGTGTACATCAATGTACAATTTTCATAAGAAAAATATGCATTGTCCGTTGAGCCATAATATATTTAAACACAAATGGTGCTAAAATTCTATTGATATAACTGTTGAATTTAAAATAAAGTATTAAAACTGAAAAGGAAATGTTCCGGCATAACTCAACAAGATGACAGTGTTTCGCCCCGGTGTGCTATTGGGCTCTTCTGTTGGTTAAAGCACACCTCACCAAGACACTGTCTAGTGCACACTGGGAAGGCCATTGCAAGACGTATTTGATACATGTGTATCCGCGTCACGAGCAAGCCAGTGCACTATGGGAGTCGAAACTCCATTCCAAAGCAATTATAACCTTACCTTGGCATTGAATATACAATTTTCATAAGAAAAATATGCATTGTCCGTTGAGCCATAATATATTTAAACACAAATAGTGCTAAATGTTCCGGCATAACTCAACAAGATAACAGTGTTTCGCCCCGGTGTGCTATTGGGCTCTTCTGTTGGTTAAAGCACACCTCACCAAGACACTGTCTAGTGCACACTGGGAAGGCCATTGCAAGACGTATTTGATACATGTGTATCCGCGTCACGAGCAAGCCAGTGCACTATGGGAGTCGAAACTCCATTCCATTTCTTATGAAAATTGTATATTCAATGCCAAGGTAAGGTTATAATTGCTTTGGAATGGAGTTTCGACTCCCATAGTGCACTGGCTTGCTCGTGTCTTGGTGAGGTGTGCTTTAACCAACAGAAGAGCCCAATAGCACACCGGGGCGAAACACTGTCATCTTGTTGAGTTATGCCGGAACATTTAGCACTATTTGGGTTTAAGTACATCAATGTTGAACTCGTAACATTTTTCTAGGATCTGTCTGATGGTAAAAATCTGGTCCGTAGTAGATCTATTAACTCTGAAGCCACACTGGTAATCTCCTAGATATTCCTCTACATATATTCTCAACCTTCCAGCTATAATTTTTGCTAAAACTTTATACACAATACACAGCAATGCTATCCCTCAATAATTACCACAGTCTGCTTTGTCATGTTTCTTATGTATAGGGCAGAGTATTGCTATGTTCCACTGCTCTGGCATTTGCTCCTTTTGCCATATTTCTACCATGATCTTATGCAACCGTCTTGTTAGTTCTTCCCCTCCATATTTTATCATTTCTCCTGTGATGTTTTCTTCTCCCGGTGCCTTACCATTTTCGACTTCTTCCAATGTGGGTTCCTTGACTGATTCCATGTCCGTCTCTACTTCATTTTGTTCCTGTCCCATCTCCTCCCTCTGTCCAACTTCTACTCACCTTCATATCCAATTTCCGCATTCAGCAATTCACTAAAATACTCCACCCATCTATTTAACATATCATCTTTACCTCCAATCAAGTTACCCTCCTTATCTTTACAGAAAGCTGCTCTGGGTTGAAATCCTTTCTTTATATCTTTAACCCTTGAATAGAACTCTCTGGTTTCCTGAGCCGTCTTTCTCTCTTCTAACTCCTCAATCCACTGCTTCTCAAAATCTCTCTTCTTCTTTCTACATTCCTTGTCTGCTTCTTTTCTCTTCTCCCTATATTCCTCTACAGTAGTTCTTGTTCTTCTCTGTAACATTCTTCTTCTTGCCTCATCATTCCTTTCTTCAATCTTCTTTCTACACTTTTCATCAAACCAATCCTGCATCCTCAGTTTCTTCTTTCTGCCCAGCACAGTTTCCGCCGTGTTTTGTATTATATCTTTGACCGTCTGCCACTGTTCTTCTATACTTTCTCCTTGCTTCTCTTCCACTTCATTAAGCTTATTTGTCAAAACCATTGTGTACTGCTGAGCTATGCTTTCATTCTTTCTTAATTTAGCATCATCAAACCTATGTATAACAGCTCTCTTAATCTCTCTGTACTTGGCTATCCTTTGTCTATATTTAACTCTTACCAGAAAATGATCACTATCTCCGTCTGCTCCACGACAGCTATCCACTTCCAACACATGTGAGGCATGTCGTCTATCTATAAGCACATGATCAATTTGGTTTTCTGTGATCCCATCAGGGGAGCACCATGTCACTTTCCTTATATCCTTCCTTTGCATCCATGTGCTTTTGATAAGCATGTTACTGCCTATAGCAAAATCAATCAGTCTAATACCATTATCATTGGCCACCTCATGTAAACTCTCCTTTCTTGCTGTACTCCTGTAGGCAATTTCTCTTCCCACTTGTGCATTAAAGTCCCCCATAACAACCTTAACATCATGCTTTGCCACTCGTGCTAGTTCCTGTTCCAGCTGCTCTTAGAAAAGATCATTTTCTTCCTCCTCTGCATCTTCGATTGGTGCGTATGTACATATGAATGATATATTGAAGAAACAGGCTTTCACTCTTAATACACACATCCTTTCGTTAACAGGCTTAAAATTTAGTATAACATTTTTATACTCATTATCAACAAGAAAACCTGTCCCTCCATATCCTCTGTTCCCACAACTATAGAACAGGGTGTGTGTCCCCATTGCAAGTATTCCACTTCCATTCCATTTTACCTCTTGTATTGCTGCCAGCTTTACATTATATTTCTTCATTTCCTTCTTCAAGTTCCGTAATCCTCCAGGTTTACTCAGTGTTCTTACATTCCATGTCCCAAAATACCAATTCATGTACCGTTTCCATTGCCAAGGTCGTTTATCCATTTCATCCGTTCGGTTTCCTTTGTCCTTTGGTTCCATAACAAGTGTTTTTTTTTTTTCGGGGTAGGGTTGTTAGCCCCACGCCCAACCTGGAGCAGGGTACCGCTCTTAGTCTGGCTCATCACCTTAGGCCTGTCCAGCTTGGGTGGCCCTACCAGGAGCCGAAGCTCCCGCTGGCATAGCACCGAGGATCATTTGAGCTCGCAAGCCTCCAAAGACCCGGCAATACCTGATTGCCTTCTGCAAGGTGACGGTACCGGCGGGAGGAAAATTAAGATTCATGCCAATGATTAATCTACAGTAAGATGAACCTATCTAATGACGATATTAAGTTGGTAATATCGAAATGTCTAATTAGTTCGAAATATACTTGGTATAATGTAGCCTAATAGAGCACTACAGTCGGCAGCCCTGGTGACTGAATATATTCTTAGTTCCATCTCTTAAGGTACAGAATACCAAATTTGATTGAAGTCCAATGGACGTTATTTGCAGTTAGATATTGGATCTATCAGCATGCGTAAAAACCTGTTGGCAACAATGACATGCGTGTGCTGGTCAGAAATAATCTGAAATATTATATCTTGTTGTGCCAATTTTGGATGAAATCCATTTGTTAGTATAGAAGTTACATGCATTTTAAAACTGGACCTGTCAGCAGGCATAGAATCATGTTGGCAGCACTGACTTATATTAATTACTCCAAATTAATCTAGAATGTCAGGTGCTATACGTGTGCAAAGTTTAGAGCTATTGGCTTGCATACTTTCTGATATATTGATATTAGGGTGACAAAAATAGAGACAGCATTTATTAACAGTTGACAGCCCTGATTGCTCTTAATAATAGGCTACTTATAGTCATATCTGTTATGTTACACATAGCACATACGAAATTTGGTTGAAATCCAACTGATAGTATAGAAGTTATATGTATTTAAAAATTGGTCCTATCAGCAGGCTTAGAATCATGTTGGTAGAACTGACGTATATAAGTTACTCCAAATTAATCTAAAATGTCAGGTAGAGCTCAGCAACTTGAAGTGTGACCCTGCGTGAGCGCTAGCTCCGTCAGCCAGAGTGACAGAGAGTACAGCGGGCTTGTAGTTCGCATTTCTTCCGGGGTTTCAGTTGGAGTTGCTGCGCTCTACTATACGTGTGCATAGTTTAAAGCTGTCGGCTTGCATACTTTCTGATATATTGGTATTTGGATAAAAAAAAATAGAGAGAGCAATTATTATGTTGTACTAAATTTGGTTCAAGAAAAGATTCCAAAGGGTGTAGAAATTATATCCAGGACAGATGGAGGTTTATTGAATCTCAACAGATTGCCTGCAAAAACTAAAGTGTCAAGCTGTATACGTTCTTGATTTCCAGTATGCTGATGACAATGTCATGTTAGCAAATTCAGATGAAGATCTTCAAACCACCCTGAATGTGTTCAATGAGGCATACAGAAGCATTGGTCTGGACATAAACACCAATAAAACACAGGTTCTTCATTAGCCTACATCACATGACAGGGCTACTGCTCCTGCTATCATGATTGATGGACATAAACTAAAGAATCTAGATCATTTTCCCTATTTGGGTAGTCACCTATCAACAAATGTGAATATTGACGCTGAGATTCAACACCGCCTCCCAATGTACCAGTGCAGCCTATCGTCGTTTGGGTGTTTGACAATCACGACATTAGCATTTTAACAAAATTATATGTTTATCAAGCTGTTGTAGTCTCCACTCTGCTTTATGGCTGCGAAACCTGGATTACTTACAGAAGGCACCTCTTATCTCTAGAAAAATACCATTCAACGATGCCTTAGGAGAATTCTTGGTATTAAATGGCAGGACCGGCGCACTAATACAAGTGTATTAGAGGAAACTAGCACTATTAGTATAGAGGCTCTCATAATAAAACACCAACTTCGATGGACAGGACAGGTAGTTCGCATGCCTGAGCAGTGGCGTAGCCAGGGGGGGCCCAGAGGCCCCCCCCCCTCCCCCCAAAATAAATCCAGAAATCGGGGTGGGCATGAGCCTTTATATTTTCCAACGGCTCGAACAAATTTAGAACCTACAACGAAATGTTAAATACCGTACAGTAAATGCAATGACAAAGAATGTACCGGTACTAACACTCTCAACACGGCCAGACATCATTTTCCGTGCCTGCACTGCTTGAAAGAGCTGAAATAACAGGGTAGCAAGTAGGATTGTGACATGAGGGGATTTTCCAAGCAGGCCTACAGTACGGGCCTCAGTACTGGGGATACAACCAGGTGATTGAGACAAAAGTCTGCCAAGAGATTATGATCGCCAATTAGCAAAAGACCTCTCTGCAGGGGGCCAGTTACAGCTTGTCTGCTTACACTCACTTGTCAGCTCTTAAGTACCATTTCCTAGAAATAGCAGTGTTCAATAAGGGCTACAATACTGACGCTGCGTGGTTGATTGTCGCAATTGTCGGGATTTACGGCGGTTTTGTGTCTCTGCGATAGGCGATATATAGTCTGTTCATGGCAGTGTTGAGGAAGAGTCGCAAGTTCTTTGATAGTTGCTCTTTTCTTTTTGTCACATTAGCGAGTGTTTAAAAATGGACCGCTTTGTCATAAAGAAGCCAAAACTGGATAAATCTTTGGTAAGTTAATGCAAGTTTTTATTGTTATGTGTAGCATATTGAGGCCCGCATTTCATTATATAGGTACAGCTTTTACAAATAATTTTCTCTGCACGAGAAAGATGCATTGCTCACTGATAGAATCTAAAGTTATTCGATTTGTTTTAAAAGGTTCGTATTAAATTATTATTATTTGAAGTGAATTAGAGCCTCTGTGGCTTAGGCGGCAGCACGCCGGCCTCTCACCGCTGGGTCCGTGGTTCAAATCCAGGTCACCCCATGTGAGATTTGTACTGGACAAAGCGGAGGCAGACAGGTTTTTCTCCGGGTGCTCCGGTTTTCCCGGTCACAATTTCATTCCAGCAACACTCTCCACTATCATTTCATTTGTCGTTCATTTAATCATTGCTCCAGGGGAGTGCGACAGGCTTTGGCAGCCAGCACAGACCATATCCTCGCCGCTAGATGGGGGGCTTCATTCATTCCATTCCCTGACCCGGTCGGTTGACTACGGGCCGACTGGAAGCAGGCTGTGGATTTTCATTTCATTTAAAGTGTATTACAGTTTCCTCTGAATAATAATAATAAACAAGAATGAGGTCCACAGCGACCGTTAGGCTTACCTTAAAACAGCGCTGTTTAAATTAGACTAACAATAATACACCTAAAAGTGTTGCAACATACCTTCTTTGTTTGATGCCTTTATGGGTGTATTCTCTGTTCTGCAACTATTGATGACATAATTCTTTATCGTGCATTCTTCCTGTTATTTACTCCTGATGGCTTTTTTTTTGACTAAAATCATTTCTGGTAAATAAACTATTTAAAAAACACCAAGCCATAGTAGGCTACGGTATTAATGTAAAGAACATTTTGAACTGAAACATGTGAATTTGCCATAATAGCAGTATTCTGATAACTGATAATTGAAAATCTGAGCGACAGTGACAAATGTAAATACTGATACAGCTGTGAGCTACTTCAAAACAGAAAGCAACAAAGTCATGGATAGACTGAAGAGTTTTACCTAAGCTAAAAATGAATCCTAAAGAACTTTGTAACAATCGCAATTGAGACACGTGTTCCTTCAACTTTGTCATACCACGCCGCCGAGAGACATGGCCAGATTAGAATGTTGCAGATGCCGACAACAATGATGCCGCCTTGCTTCAATTGCTTTTGCAACGACAGCAGCTTTTTTTTAAATTTCCTCTTTGTACCTGTTTCGGGTTAAACATCTCGGTATTAGCATTTCTGCCCTCACTGTCTTACCAACATTCCTCACCTTCTTTAGGCGCGTCCCACAGGCCCAGCGCCCTGGCACTTGACCCCTTTTCTCCCCTCACTCTAGTTGCGGCCCTGCTTAAAACTGTAGGTGGTGTTGGGGTAGCGCGGCTGTCTCTCACCCGGAGGCTCTGGGTTCGATTCCCGGCTCCATCTGGGATTTTAGAAACTGATGTGAGGACTGAAAGGGGTGCACTCAGCCTCATGAGGGCAATTGAGTAGCTGCCTGATCAAAGAAGCAGCGGCCCGGTGACGAAAACCAAGGGATCAGACGCACAGACCCCGTTGCCCTATAATCTGCAAGCCAAATGGCTGAGCAGCGGTCGCTTGGTAGGCTTAGGCCCTTCAGGGCTGTAGTACCATGGGTTTTTTATTTTTTTTATTTTTTTAACTGTAGGTTTTATGACTTATGACCACAAGATCTGCAGCCACTTTAAACACCAAGTTTGCTTCCTCCCTTTTTTTTAGTAATTTTGAACCAAAATGACGTAGTTTATAGTGCCACATTTTGTGGAACCAAACATTCTCCGGGATGGTAACTACACTTACAATATACCATTAGTGGTGGGTGGATTCATAATTCAGTCAGCACAAATCTACAAGCCAAAAGAATTTGTGTCGACATGGAAGTACACAATCAGGATACAAGTGAGCCAAAATGCAGAGAATGTGTTCATATTAGAGTCATTAAGATAGGAAAAGGCCGAAAAAGCTAAAACATAATTTACTTCTGAAAATTTGAGGTTTTATTAAACGTACATCAGCCGTGTACTTTTCATCATTAATATTTTTTTAGTATTGTTTTTCATACATTTACAGGTGCAGGAAAGAAGCCTAGAGGTTGATACCGGTAAGTTCTTGGATTCCAATCCCAGCACGAGCAATGGGCAGGCTAATTCTCCAGTGAGACTTCTTGTAAAAAGCTTGGACAGTTCTTTCGATGAAGAGGATTATGCCAAAAACGATATTGGTATGTACATAGGAAAGTCAGTACCGAATATTATGGATTCTGAGAAAGAAATGCTACTCAGGAGGACATGGGAGCCTTCAGCATCTCACAAGTGTTACGTGCAGGTAATAGGCTCCAAGAGAAGAACATTTCAAGTAAAATGGCTTCAGAGGTATCCATGGCTTGCGTACTCCAACAAACTTCAAGGTGCATTTTGTAGATACTGTGTTTTGTTTTCTCCATCGGAAGTTGGAAGTGGATCTCATGAAATGCCTTCAAATCTAGTCAGTAAACCCTTTAACAAGTGGAAAGATGCTCTTGAAGTTTTTGAAAAGCACTCAAGAATGAAATACCATGCTAATTCACAAGTATCAGGAAATATGTTTTTACAAATATTTGATGGGAAGCAAGCTGATATACGAGAACAAATTTCAGATGCAACAAAACAGGAAAGTGAAAGAAACAGAAAAATCGTATCTGCAATGGCAGAGACCGTCCTATTTTGTGGTAGGCAAGAAATAGGCCTGCGTGGTCATAGGGATTCTGGGCGACTTACTATTGAAGAACCCGTGAACAATGATGGAAATTTTCGAGCTTTACTGCGCTCTCGAGCTAAAGCTGGGGACTTACTCCTTACTGAACACATCAACACCGGAGCAGGAAATGCCATGTATACTAGTCCAACAGTACAAAATGAACTTATCGGTTTGATTGGAGAGAAAATTAAAAATGATATTGTTGAAAGAGTGAAGAAAGCAAAGTTCTTCACTGTACTTGCAGATGAAACTGCAGATGTTAGCCAGGTGGAGCAGCTTTCTGTGTGCATCAGATATTTTGACACTGTTGTTAAAGATATTAGAGAAGATTTTTCGACATTTGTTCCTGTATATGATGTGACTGGGGCTGGATTAGCATCTGTCATCAAACAAGAACTTAAAAGACATGGCTTAGAGTTGGAAAACTTACGTGGTCAAGGGTATGATGGCGCTGCAGCGATGAGTGGGACCTTCAACGGAGTTCAGGCGCTTATTCGTGAAGATTACCCTAAAGCTTCTTACACACACTGTTTTTCCCATGTTCTAAACTTGTGCCTCAGTTACCCTGCACGGACTGATTTTATTCGTAACTGCTTTTCCACGATGTCAGAAACTACAGCGTTTTTCCGAGGTTCAACAAAACGAATACACGTCTTAAGGAAAGAGCTTGAAGTTGATGGTAAGGCTAACTCCGTTATTCACAAGTACTGTGACACTAGATGGGTGGAACGACATGATGCTGTCTCTGTATTTTCTGAGTCATTCCTGTGCATTGTTCGCGCCTTGGTGGAAATAATAGCAACAGGTCACGATCATTCCTCGAAAACCAAGGCAACAGGTCTTCACTCTAGTTTATGCAGCTTTCAATTCATCACAACTCTACTCACAATGAGTAAATTTCTTTCGATAACTTACAAGTTGTCTAAGTTCCTTCAAACAGAATCTTTAGATCTCACTATGGCCATGACCAAAGTAGAACAAGTTGAGGAACTGTTCATGGAAATACGAGAACAGGCTGGGGAAGAGTACTCTGCTTTGTACCGAAAATTCGAGGAGATTGCATCACATGCTGGGGTTTCTGCATCAATTCCAAGGACACCAGGAACACAGAAATTTCGAAACAACGTAGAAGCAACCTCATCTGAGGTCTACTACAGATGATCAGTTTTCATTCCATACCTGGATGAGATATCCGGTCATCTTAAAAGCAAGTTTTCAAGAAACAAGGAAACGCTACAGGGCTTGGAGTGTCTGCTGCCACATAATGCAGTTAAGAAAGATTTTGGTGACATTGGGAATGCGATTGAATTTTACAAAAGTGATCTTCAAACCACAAACAAAGACATTCTGGAGGCAGAGTGGCGTTTGTGGAAGCTGAACTGCAGAATCTCAACAGAAAGTCAACCAAAGACTGTGATTGAAGTTCTCAAAAAAATCGACAAGACCTCCTTTCCAAACATTGTTACACTCCTTACAATCCTGGCTGTTATTCCAGTAACTACAGCCTCTGTAGAGAGAAGCTTCTCCACGCTAAAGAGGCTAAAGACATACTTGAGAAGTAAAACTGGTGAGGAAAGGCTGATGGCTCTGGCACTCATGGCAGTTCATAGAGACATCATTGTGGATATTGGTGAGATTGTCAAACATTATGGACATAGTGCTCGAAGACTGACTCTTTCTTAAGGGTACAGTAAACTGCCCTTTCTTTAACCCTTTATAGTGCAAAACTATGTGTTATTTTTATGTGTTTTTACATTTTAATTTATTTTAATTATTATAATTATTAATAAAGTTATTTTTTGTTTCTCTAATTTTCATGTTTATATATTTATTTTCAATTTATGTTCTTATAGATTCAATATTGATATTTTTATTGAATTAATTAACTAATTTTGAATTGATTTTTACAATTATTTTCATAATTCTTTTATAGTTATGTTTATTATTTTAATTTTTATATTTCTTTTCTTGTTCTTTTCGTTTGGGCCTACTGAGGACCATGGGGCTCGTTTTGACTTCTTGTAAGGAATTTATATTTCTTCTTAGCCCAGGTAGCTTTCATCTTTTGGCTGTGTGTCTGCTTTCTTTCCTGTGTCCACTTTGGTCTGGTAGTGCCTGTACTTTTCCTGCTGGTGAGAGACACTGGAAAGACACCATGTTGAATCATCTGTCGGAATTGTGATCGATCCTGTATGTTTTTTCGATGCAATTCCAAGTTGCTCTAGGACTGACTTCACTGTGGTGATCCATTTGTTTTTGGACGCTTTCCCTCTTCCAGTCGTGGTGAAGATCTGGCTAGTAAGTCTATCAGGACCCATGCATGTCAGATGCCCGTAGAAAGCTAATCGTCTCTTCCTCATGGATGTGACGATATCTTCTTGATGATCATAGAGCTCATAGTTGTGCCTGATCCTGTAAGTACCACCCTCTTCCCTTATTGGTCCTAAAATCCTACTAAGTATTTTCCGTTCCTTGAGCCCTAGTTTCCTCAGTGGGCCTTTCCGGTTCATCAGGAGACACTCAGAGGCATATAGAACGGTAGGTCTTACTACTGAGTTGTAATGTAGATGTTTAAGGTTCTTAGAGAGGCACTTGGATGTGTAGATGCTCTTACAGGAGTTGTAGACCCTTTCCAGTTTCGTGCATCTAGTGTCTATTGCTAAGGTCTCACTCTCGTTTGCTGGAATCCACTCCCCTAGGTACTTCACTGCAGGAACATTTTGAATTGCGGTGTCTTTCACAAGAATAGTAGATGGGGCTCCCTTTATATTTGTCATGAACACTGTTTTTTGTATATTGACCTTCAAGCCAGTTTTAGCTGCTATGTTATAGAGGCTCTGTAGTTGGTGAG
This sequence comes from Meconema thalassinum, assembly GCA_946902985.2. Classification (NCBI taxonomy): domain Eukaryota; kingdom Metazoa; phylum Arthropoda; class Insecta; order Orthoptera; family Tettigoniidae; genus Meconema; species Meconema thalassinum. The sequence goes on along the minus strand of OX336400.1, from coordinate 81,422,994 downwards.
CAGCTTCTTCTATGTTGTTCGCTAACAAGGTAAGGTCGTCGGCAAAGGCCAGGCAAGGTACATTGAGATTGTCTTTCTTGTACCCAATTTGCAGTCCTGTTCCTGATGGTAACGTGGTAGTCCATTCCCTGATAATCTTCTCAAGTACACAATTGAAGAGAATACAAGAAATGCCATCACCTTGTCTAACTCCCGTTTGGATAGAGAAGCTGTCTGAGAGCTCACCTCTGAACTTGACTTTGGAGGTCGTGGTGTTCAGTGTAGCCTGGATTAGTCTGGTGGTCTTCGCATCCAGTCCTAATTCCCATCGAGTGGAGAAGAGGGTCTGTCTGTCTATTGAATCATACGCCTTCTGGAAATCCACTAGTATGACTACCCATCGATGTCCGCTGCAATTCTTGTACCTTAAGATTGTCTTGAGGTTCTGTATTTGCTCTATGCATGTTCTATTTGCACAAAAACCGGCCTGATATTCACCTAGTTGGGAATCTAGTTGACTAGTAACTCTGGTTAGCAAGGCTTTAGATATTATCTTGTATGTGACAGATATTAGAGAGATGCCTCTGTAGTTATCAAGGTCAATCCTACTACCTTTCTTGAGTAGAGGATGGATCACAGCTGAGGTCCATCCCTCAGGTAAGGTATCCGTTGCCCAAATGTCCTGTATGATTTGATGGAGGTTTTGTATTGATTGTTCATCAGCATGTTTCCACATTTCTGCAATTATACAGTCCACCTGAGGCCTTGTTGTTCTTTAGGCTCTTGATAATCTCCCTTATTTCTTCTATGGTTGGCGGTAAGGAGTCTGGACTTCTGGAAGGAGGGTCATGGAAGGTGAGTCTCTCTTCAGTTTCCTCTGCATTGAGGAGCTTCTTGAAATACCCTGTAAGGGTACTGGTGCAATCCTTGTTGTTGTACTGAAGTTTTCCAACAGGTCCACGAAGATAAAGGGTAGGAGCTTTGTATTGTGTCGCCTGTTTTCTGAGTTCTCTGTAGAAATCCCTCGAGTTATGTCTTTTGAAGTCCTCTTCTGCCTGTTTTATTAGAGACTTATTATGGTTCCTCTTGGTTTGTCGCACTATATTGGAAGTTATTTTTCTTTGTGTAAGAAAGGCCTGGTAGTTAGCTTCATTCTTGCACTGGTTCCAAGTGACCCAGGCTCTACGCCTTTCTTCTATAGCCTGGTCACTTGTAGTCGTCCACCAGGGATGCTTGGCTTTGTTGGATGAGGCAGGCATGGTTTTTTGTAATTTTATTTTTATGATTTTCATTTCTATATTTATATTTTATTTTTGCACTTCAATTGTTAATGTTTTTAGTTTTTTTTTTTTTAATTTTAGCCAACACATTACGTCAAGTAGATACGTAACCAGTAGCGGCTGGTGAAGAAAAATTGTGGGTGTGCACTCTTAAAAAAACATCTAAATTTAATATAAATAGATGCACATGTAAGCATACAAAATAACTGTCTCATCAGAATGTTACTCTATTTTCTCCAAGTTTACTAGTGGCACTTGGAGTCGGTTTTTCGACACCTCGATATTTTGTTGTTCTATGTTCCCTCCTGAATGCACAGTGAAGCTGTTGTCTGATTTGTTTTCTTCCTAGTACTTGTAATTCCAATTCTGCATTCATGTACGCTTTTGATTGTTCACATTTGTTGATTTTAGTTAGATTTCATTAGAAAAGGGTACCGTACCATTGCGACTTCCGAAAAGAAATGACATATCTTCGCGTTTCACATCCCCCAGATCCCAAAACCACCGTCAGTTCAAAAGTTAATATACATGAATAATGTATATGTATAGGCCTACATAAAATATAACCATTCAAAATCTCGGTCGAGTTCGCTAACGGGCAAAATCGGACCAAGGGGTTGGAAATGCTATAACTTACTTAGTATGGTAAAAACTGAATCCATTCAAAGTTCGTACTATTTTTCGAATAAGGGCTAAGTGCTTATCTTCGTAACTTTGACCAAAGGGGTGGAAAAAATGGAGTTTTTAGAGTAAAGAAATCATACCTCCCTTAATAGGCACAATTTCAAAACCATTTAAAATGGCCAATACCCCTCTAAAATATAACAACATTTTTTGTCTGAAAGAATATTTCATATGACCCATCCTTACACCAAGGGATGAGCAAAATGTTTCAGGTATTATAAGATGATGTATGCTAAACATGTGGAACTGTACAACAATTGACAAATTTAGTGAATTCGAAGCATTTTTCTTTGCCCGGTGAAACCTACCACCGGCGTGCAGATGCAGAGTGGGATTTTATTTTTATGTGCACGTAGCACGACTTTAATCACGGAAAACAATACATCCTGTTGGTTAGTTCACAGCCACAAACCCACTCATACTAACTTGCTATAACTTCATCATGGAATAAGCGATTCCTAGCCTTCGCTTTGCACAGGGATGTTTGAATTAAATTCAGGTTTGGAATAGGTCTTCCCATTTCTTATTATATGGCCACCTTTTCTTGCAGAGTAAGTAAGTTGGGACGATGTACGGTAATAGTTTTTAAATCCTGAACAGTAGCCATAATAATCCCGAATCCCACCTCGGCCGTCTCGAAAATGATTTTCGTAGTTTTCCATTTTTATCACTAGGCATATACCGGGATGGTTCCTTTCAGACCAACGGTCAAACTCCCTTCTTTGAACCTGAATTAGACCCAAGTTTGCAGTCACCTGTCACCATTCCCAGTTGAATCTACTGACAAAGTGTGTTTGGCTCCCAGACACCATCCTTCCGACGGTAGAGGAATGATCCTCGCTGTGTCCGTGGGTGAAGCCAAGCTGGGAGGATAAGCTATTAAATACTTAATAATGCACATGCACTCAAATATTCCACACTTTAGAAACACACTTGTGACAAATACTTGCCACGGCCAAGATCAACAAGATATATATTATAGGCTGCGTTAATCCGCCAAATTTAATCATACTGGACCTTAAAAATCTGTAAATTATAAAGAAATGTTATGAAACTGAATTCACTGTTACAACTATGGACTATATAATATTATACAGTTGGCTGTATGGATGTGGTTTTTAAATGCACATTGAAAATCAAATGGCAGTGACGCTATTATACAAGCTGCGTAAAGATGCAACTTGTCAAACTGCGCATGAAACTCTACTTGGTACAACAATTCACCAACAGATAGTGCGGTAGCTCCTGCACACTAGCGGTCATCGCTTCTTCGTCTGTCAATCAGATGCGTCAGGAGATGGAAAATAAAACGGAGCATGCGCAGTTCTTTTCGCCAGGCAAGGATTTGGCTCCGATTCTGTTATAGTAAACACACATCCCCTCTTGCCCCCACTTCAGCCGTCAAGCCTAAACGGTGGCTACAAAGCTGCAAGTGGCGAACTGCGATCTTTGATTATACCCGAGCCAGCACACAAACAACGTACAGTGAGGCGCAATGAACGCGGTACATTTAAATGTAAAAAAGCGGTATCCTGGACATTTGTTGATGCTGTATAATACCACTTTAAATCTTATATTAATTCTTTTATTCATAAAATTGAAATGTGAACGGCTATTTTGCAAGAATGGGTGTGCACTGGCTCCAGGGCGAATACCCAGAAACCGCCACTGCGTAACTTATATAATATTTGCTTTTTAGAAATACTAGCACTTCAACATGAAAATTCTCCAAAATTTGGCTTAAATATTCAACTATTAACATCTTTGAAAGCATAAACTGTTCTTATGAGAGGTGGCTAATATAGAGACCACTATCCCATAAAGGGTTAACAATTTACTGACTGTTACCTATATGCATATTTCCTCACTATATTATTAGTATAAGATGTCAACTTGCTCATAGCTTATCAATGTCACATAAGCTAAACATTATTAAAGTTAACAATATTATACCGCCATCCTTTATTCTAGACAAGAATATTAGACTACAATAGTTCCAAGATTACACCAACAGTTCACTCTTGCATTGATTTAATATATAGAGACCACTATCCCATAAAGGGTTAACAATTTACTGACTGTTACCTATATGCATATTTCCTCACTATATATTATTAGTATAAGATGTCAACTTGCTCATAGCTTATCAATGTCACATAAGCTAAACATTATTAAAGTTAACAATATTATACCGCCATCCTTTATTCTAGACAAGAATATTAGACTACAATAGTTCCAAGATTACACTAACAGTTCACTCTTGCATTAATTTATCTTGTAATCAGAAAAATATATGAACTTCTGCAATAAAAGATGAGGACTTAATGCCCCCCCCCCCCCCCCCCCCCCCAAAAAACTAAAATCCTGGCTACGCTACTGTGCCTAAGTCCCGCCTCCCGAAACATATCTTATATTGCCAGCTGAATGTCGGTCAGAGAAAGTAGGGTGGGCTACAAAAACGCTACAAAGATGTTCTGAAGACCAATATGAAGAAATGTCAAATTGATACAGGTAACTGGGAGGCTGTGGCATCCAACCGATCAGAATGGTGCCGCAATGTCCATCAAGGCCACTTGCTCTTCGAACAAGAGAGAAGAAGGCTTCAGGCTGAAAAAAGAAATGCCAGAAAAGAGCGCATGAATCGCAGAATGATCAACCCCCAAGATCCATTGGATGCTCAAGACCTTGTGTGCCAATATTGTGGAAGAGTCTGTGGTTCTCGGATCGGACTGTACAGTCACCAAAGAACTTACGCAATATGATTAGCCCTAATATTGGTTTACAGCGAAGATTTACATTGAAGACAATCATACTCGTTTCACGAGTGATAGCCTAATAACAATAATACTATGGGTGTGTATTACTTTTATAATTTTTGACTTCAGTGGTGTATTTCTGGCTAAATAGGCCTATCCATTTACAATATTATGTGAGGCCAATGAATTGCAATACTCCCTTATCTATGATGCAGTGCTGACGAAGTACAGGCTAACATGGGTGAAAATCTAACCTCTGTTCCAACGTCTAGTTAGCCTGTTAGTTAGTTATTGTTGTTTTAAGGGGCGGAACTACGAGGTCATCCGCCCCTCGTCCAGTTCTGTGATAGAGAGTGGAAATCAAGTGTTTGCCAGTGATATAATGTAGTGTTCCTATGTTAATGGCCAGGGCTCAACTGAGTGTGTTACAAATGTAGACTTGAACAGTAATACGACTCTTGCTGTGCATGACAATGAAACTACACCCACTGTCCAGTCGTCTAGTACCTGTGTTAATGTACATCCAGCTGACGTTATTATTGAATATGTTGAGTTTTCCTCAACAGCTGAATCTGAAGTTGATAGATTGATAAATAACGGTGAGGGAACTTTATCAAGACCAGTAAAGGTTGTGAAAGTGACGAAACTTTTACACACAGCAATGATGAACATCAATTTACAGTGGGTGAAAATGTTAATCATACAATAAGTAAAAAACTAGACGAACATCCTAAGCCATCCAGAAGTACGATACCTACAACAAATGTTTAAAATAAGACGTAGGGCCTACCTTTCTACACTGCTCTGAAGCAAGCTGTATTTATGGTTTGCATCTTTTATTTTCAGTTTTTTCCCCTCATTATCCTTCAGAATCTTCACACGGTCACCTTCTAAAGTTTTGAGCACGTTTTCTAAATCTGAAATGTGGTAATAAGCATTCATTAAAAATTGCATTCATTGCCTCTTTGTGGTCAATTAGAATTCCTAAAGTGGAGTAAATTAACTGCTTACTTTTACAGTATTCTTTCTCAGAGTGCACTACTCTGCAGAGTCTCATTACTGATATACTCAGCGCATCTAGATCAGAATTTTCTGTACCGGTATTCTCCATTATTTTATCAATCAAACAATAGCTCGATTTTCCGAACTCTAAACTCAGCGTCGGTATTGCTACTGTGCCAGGTGGTGTCAGCGGGTGTCTCAGGGCGCGTGGCTAACTTGCTAGGTGCTACTACTGTAGGCTGCTCCTAGCTTGTTGCTAGGCAAGGAGCATTGTTGCTATAGTAGGCTAGCATATGTGAGGTCGCCCGAACGCATTGCTGACGCGAGAATTTCAGAACACACCTTTTCATGGTCGACTTTGGCAGCACCTCGTCCGTCGCGATTAAATGTCGTACCACGCCACTTTCAACGTATGTCATAAAATGTCCATTAAAATTTCACCTTATTAGAGTGCTTAGCAAATATAACACGCAACAAACAAGACATCACGAGTAAACGGAATTAACTCAGAAGGCGACTGGCGAAGTGAATTCTAATAGGCCGCCTCTGCAGCTACGACTTGATTGGTGCTCTATGGAAGAAGAAAAGCGACGTTTGGTGGAAGAGTGTATCCTCTTTGATTTGGAGTTTCGATCATCGCTTCGATGTTTACATGTGGCTAAACATGGCGACTAAAGAAGTAAATATTGCTGGTGGGAACAGCGACCTTATTGCCGGCTTAATTGAAGAAAGGGGTGATTTCAATGTACTGGATTATGATAATTCCAGTAGTGATAGTGAGAGTGAAAGCTGGTCAGAGGAAACTCCGTTACCTTCAGAAAATACTGAAAATGATAATACCGGTAATAATATCATTACCGGTAATATTATTGTAAGTGGCTCCGAGGATGATTTTTTTACTGTACAGTGATGTTAACTTATTCTTTAGTGACCCTAATTTTGTAAATATTGCAACTAAACTTCTATTGGTGACAGTTTTCATATCAAGGAATAATTTGTTCAGTTTTTTCATCTGACAAATTTTAGCTTAAATTTTTAGGCCTATTTGTATTTTATGTTGTTTTTTAGTTACCGAAGTGCTGTTGTTTTTTAAGTAACATAATTTCTCTCATAAAATCTGCTCTGAAAACTTTCTATACTCTATTAAATTGGACAAGTAAAAGTAATTTATGGATATTCATAACTAGGCCTAATGACTGCCTGTTGACATCAAATATAGGGTACTGTAGATTTCGCTACCGTATTAGAAAGTAATTTTTGAAAGCCTTTGTCTGGAGCGTGGCACTCTATGGAAATGAAACTTGAACTGTTGGTGCAGTCGAAATCAGGAGTAAATAAGCATTTGTAGTGTTATAAGAGAATGATGGGTAGCGGTGCATGACATATCACTCCCCCAACTTTTCTAAAGTACAAAAATTAACTAAAAATACCTTTATTAAGGGTCAGGAAAGGAATCTGGAGATGATGTAGTAATAGATGTTTACTCCCCCGCTGTCTATAACCCACCCACTCATCCGCCCTCCCAAATAGGATCACGGCTTATATAGATGAAATTCCAGCTGTGTCCGCCATTTTCGCCATTAATTATGCACTAGTACAGCATTGCCAACCCCGCACTTCCGGTAGTTGTGTATGCGCGGTACGGTGAAACAAAATAGCGCAGAGTTCACTTGACAGTGCCCTGAGTTTGAACCAGTTCGCAACAGATTGTGCAAGCTGTCTCATTACGGTACTATAAGTAATTTCAATCGGCGTTGACAGAAAGGAGTGTTTCGTGTTTTGTTTTCTCGACATTGAATGCGTGTGTGTGGTTTCTTTTTCCCAATGTAATAATTCATGTTCTTTCAATAATAATTTTCATCCAAACCAATAGGATGTTCTACATACAAAACAACCCTAACCTGGGGCTTATGCCCCAGACCCCCTTGCTAGAACTGTAGTGCAATCGGTAATTTTCGTCCAGATAGTCATCTAACCAAGTAGTGACCAATGGTTTAGTCCAGACACCCATTTATCATCCAGACAGTCGCCAAACCTCGCTACAGGGGATGGCGGTAAAGTGAAGTTGGTACCATTGCCCCATACAAGCATCATTTACAAATACTAATGATACACAAAAGCCCAATTATTTCTTTTCTCACATAATTACAACGTTACATGTGTCGTCTGGTGTATTTTGTATCGGACATGTTGGTTACTACTGACATCAATGTGTGCGCCTCGTTGTGAGCGCTTGCTGCGGCAGTTTCACATATTAAATACTCTGAAGAACATGGCTGCGATTGTTAAATAAAAAATAAATAAAAACACATATTTACCTAATTTAGCACATACTCTATATCCGGTGCAGAAGTGATTAAAACTAGAAAGTAGAGGAACCTCCCTTTTCGTAACTTTTAACAAGATAGCTTATTGAAAATATATCATTTATGATTTACATACCTTTCTGGGAGTCCTTGTGAGTTCATATGAATTTGAATTCCCACTGCCTACACCGGAAATAATTGCTTTTTACGTATATAAAGCATATTTGGTAGTGTTCATTTCAACAACGTCCGCCAATTTACATTGACGTCGGACACTACGTCATACCCCATGTGACACGTTGTCAACATGAATAATGAAAAACCATTGGCCTGGATAAAGATTATTGATGCGTGACTACCCCCCAACTGTGCATGACAAAACCCAGGGGTGTTATCTATGAGAGGGCCGCGCTACCTAACCACCATGGGTCTGCACGAAAATATTGGTCTGCCAGATGCGATATAGTACCGCATGTGTGGGGTTGGCATTAGTGACTCATTCACAAAGATGGCTGTCAGAGCTGCAATTTCAACTATAGGCTATAAGTCTAGTTCCTATATGGAAGGGTCGGTTGGTCTATGACAGCGGAGGAGTGAACATCTAATACTAAATCTTCTCCAAATATTCTCCCGACTATTAATTCAGGTAATTTCAGTTTTTGTTTTTTTTTAATACCAGGGTTCCTCTACTTTCAAGTGCCGGGTGATAAAGTTTAGTAGTTACAATTGATAACCGAAAGATGAAATATGGTATGAAAATGACATATATCGCCGAAATGAAATCGTTAGAATGATCGGATGGGTAGATAGAATACCGTAACAAATAAAGACGAATGGGAGAGGAGAGAGGATTAAATTAATTCTGAATCAGACCTCATTGCGGCTTTTACATACCTTGTTTCCTCGTTTCATCTTCTGGGGGACATTACCAATTCAAATTACTAATCCTGGTCAGTACTGCACCGGAAATATATGCTAAATTACGTAAATATGTGTTTATATTTCTTGCTTATTCCATGACAACAGCCATGTTTTTCAGGCACGTGAGGTCTCTTCAACTGTTACTCAGACACACATTCACGTCACGTTAGTGCTGCCAACATGAGGGATACGAAATACACCACACGACACATGTAATATTGTAATTACACTCACCGGCATAAAAAGCGAAACACTGCGAATCTCGAACAAAACGCAAATGTTTATCTGTTTCATATCTGTTATGAATTGAATGTTGTAACTTTCCTGCGACATGGCACTGTGTCGTGAGTTAATTAGCTCATTTGAGAAGTTTCAGAGCAATAATATTGATACACATTGTTGATCAGGACAATCACGGCACTAATGATACCGTTTCCCGCCTTTGGACAAGAATAACCACAAACGGCTGTCTTAAGGTTTATTGCTGTGAATTCTCGTGCCGCGTATTTTTGTGGACATTAGGGTTTGTCTACAACATTCGTAATCATACAGTGTTACAGTACAATGGATTCCATGTTTCGACATTTCTAAATTTGTGTTTGTGCACTGTTGTGATTGTCTTGATCAATAATGTTTGTTAATTATTGTACTAATTGAGGTAAATAACTTCAAATACATTGCCATATTGTTGTAATGCCATAGTATTTGATTAATACAAGGTTTGGAACGGTTCAACATTGAGTTTAGTCTGAAATTTGTAGTGTTTCGCTTTTATTGCCGGTGAGTGTATATGGAAAAGCATTAAACTTAATTGTCAAAATGAATGGCCTGGAAAAAGATTATTGATGCCTTTCAAGAATTCATTGCCGGCGGTCGAGATGGAAACTATTCTTTGTTTACTTGCATCCAGTGATTTAGTTGGAAAAAAATATTTACAGGAACTCACCTTATTAATTCAGCAATTTCCAAATGGACTCGTATTGGGAAATCAGTGGCCTCGTGTTTCCGACAAGTTGTTTCATCAGCTGAACGTCTCCCCTTTCGTAGCCATGACTTGACATATGGTTGTGGGTTAAATAAATGCACAGGAGGTCCTACGCTGCTTATGAAAATAAGTCCGCTTGATCTTTCAACCAGCAGCCTATTTCTCTTTTCGGTGCGTCTCTAAAAGCCAGTGTAGTTAAAAGGGACGTAAAACCAATAACATTATTATTATCTCTTTTCGGTGTGGATCTCATTCATAGTACTGAAAGCTCTTTCAGCTTCTGCTGAAGAGATGGGAATGGTCTGTACAGTCTTGATTAAAGGCATCAGCTCCACTGGAATTTCCTTGGTCTCGACATACTTTCTAAAAGCATTAATGTACCTCCTCTTGTCTGACATGTGGAAAAAGTCACAAAGGTTGCCGACACTCTCATCACCATAGCAGATATCCAAAGTGGAAGTGGAGGGCCAATTATTTTTGTATAGTACCTTTGAATCGCTGATAACTTTTGTCATTCTCTCATGTCTCTGCTGACTAGAGCTGGAACCAAGATGAGATGATGTGGACACATTTTCCATAAGCCTGTTATTTAAATTGTTCACAAGACATGAAAAACTGCTTTCTGTCAATTTTTACAACTTTTTTAGAATCATGTAATCCTAGGTTTCTAAACTTTTTGTTTTCTGCTGCTTTAAGAACTGTTCTGTAGTATTCTCCAGAAGCTGAGTTACACATAGATTCAAACACTTTTATAGTGCACTTGATTGCATTTTGAGCCTCTGTCAGACTTGTCTCTCTTTTCTGCAACTCTAATGACAAATCAGCTAACTCAACAAGAGCATCATACATAATTGCAATATTTTCTAGAAATTCTACACAAGTTAACATATTTTCTAGACCTTGGAATTTTGCCCTTTCTTTGGAGTCTCTCTGGTGGTCATTTTTGGCCTCACTAAAATGTTCTACTAAAGCACTGTAGTTTTCCAGACAGCATTTACAGTTCTCTGGCTTGAAACTACCCATCTTATTGTAAATATTTTCCCAATCTTCTTAACTCTTTGTTCCAGTGAAGCAGCACAAATGTTGAGTTCCCTTTGATTTTTGGGAGACATGCTGTATAAAGAATACAATTTGTCAAAGAAAGAATGGAAATGGTTAACACCTGTAACTTCATTCCTTGTATCAGAAACGGCCAATTCCAAGCGATGGTTTAAACAGTGCCAGATTACTATATCTGGAAATAACTTTAAAAACTGTGCTCCAACTCCATTTTTTCTACCTAACATTACAGATTACCTTCGATGATAGAAGGTGTAGAACCATAACCTAGATTCTCCCTTGAATCTGCATCACACGTTTCAGCAACATTTAACCCAGGGTCTATCACATGCTAGACCAACTAAATGTTCTGCCAGAAAGTTTTCATTCATCCCATATGAAGAAAGATTCTTCAATATCTCTCGAGTAATAACATCTGCTGTAGTTGATTCAAGTTCTATCAAGTCCCAGGAAAAGGAAACAACTTCAGAGTTATCTGAAAGAGCACATCTCAAACATAATACTAACACCAGGGTGTCTACCGGTAACGAAAGTAACGAATTTTACAAATGGGTAACGAAAGTAACGAAAAAGTAACTAATTTTACAAACGGGTAACGAAAATTTTCGGAAGGCGGGTTGAATCATTTAAACTCGCGCCGCTAGGCTCAGAGATTGCGAGTTTCACGCAAGCGGCGCAGTGCCTATTGGCAACTCCAGCTATCTGATATGACATCTAGCGGTAAAAATGAGAAACTTACCAAGTAGGGTACATTTGTCACGTGGTGACTGTTTGTATATGGTTTCTTGTATTGGTAAACAGATCGTGGTAAATTGTTCGTGTCTTTATACATAAGTAATAAGTTTTACTCGTTGATAGAGTGAAAAATGAGTAAAAGCAAAGTGTATTGCTCAGTTTACGGCTGTAAGTCGATGTATAAGAGGGCTGCGGATATACGTTTTCATCACTTTCCAAAAGATGCAAATAGCAATAGCCGAAATGTGATGATACCTAATAATACCTAATACCTAATAATAATACCTCTCCACCCCGGGAAGGATCTAACACTTGTCGAGGTAGACAGACAGAAGACCTGCGACGTAAAGCCAGCGAAGGTTATTCAGTTTAAAAACAGCTGTTACGATGGGCGCGCTGGTAAGATTGAAGTTACTTGAATAATTAATTAAATAATTAATTATTGGCTGCTTGGTAGGGAGAAGGGATGAGTTTAATTTGTATTAAAACTCGTGGGGCGACAGGAATTGCTTGATTTGGATGGTTAAAAGGTGGGTTTGGTGTTGAATATTTGAATGGTAGCGGAATCACTCATTCTACAGTGCCCACGGGGAGGCAAATTAGGCCTATATGACTCGTAGTGGAATAGCTCGAATATCGAAGAACTTAGCGATTACGAGGTGTAGGCTTGGCGGAAAGGCTGGCGGATCATCAGTTTGACATCAATTCACGATATAAGTCGGAGCTTGGAACAGTGGCGTCTGGTTTGTGTGGATTCTAGTCTCGGAATGATAAAAGTAGCACAGCTTCGGTGTGTTATTTATTTGTTTATGTACCGTATTTCTCTATATGAATGTCCTCGGCGTTGACTCAGGATCGACATTTACATTATATTGCGCATAATAGCACCGAAATAATGACCGAAGTGTAGCCCTGTGTAAATTTGAATCAGCTGATCTACATCAACCATAAAATCTGATGCTTGATAATATGCAAATGACACCAAAAAATCCAGTGGAACACACAAATTAGATCACGTGTATCGCACAGTTATACATATATACAATTAAAAATAACACTGTCATTACTTTAGAGACCACATTTACTGATTATAACCGAAAAATAAAAAGTGTTCCATATCAAACGCGTGTTATTGAGTATTTTAAACCCTACTTATCCAGACCGACCGCAGCGCCCCAAGTGTTAGTTTGAGTTGCCAATTGCATAGTACTAAGCTATTATGTCTCCGTGCCCGACCTCAAGGAAATAAATACCGAGGATACCTTGAGCGGTATACATCGGTTCAACGTATATTTTTGGCATCAAGAAGTCTTCTGTTTCGTGTGAAATATTTTTCTGTGTTACTGTATTAGGTACCCTGACTTTTCGCGAGACGTTTATTCGCGAATACTTCCGAAACTAAAAAGAAATCTCTAATTTCTGTTATTTGTAAACTATGTCAAATTGAAGTCCAGAAATAACGCGAAACAATTTAATGTCGCAATCTTGCAAAATGTTACCGTTTCGAAAAAAAATGCGAAAAATCTTCGAAATACATATAAATTATTTAAAAAATATGTCAAGTAAATTTGCGACATTCAGTATGGTTAATTCGAAATTCCGTTATAAGTCGATTTTTCCTTCGAACTTTCGTTCCATCGGATATATAATCTAACCGATTATTTCGATAACTTGTTGATAATTCGTGGTTCTCAATCGAAATAAAACTTGCCCTCTCGTCGTATTATTCGTGCAATCCTCTCAGAACAATTCGTAATATTCGATACCGTACCTACTTCGAACGTTCATCCTCCAAAATCGCATCCTCAAGACGGCCGGCTGACCGCGCACGACTTGCCTGCGGGAATCTCGTCAAACGGACCGAGATCGACGTCAGTTGCGTAAAATCATAAAACCCGTCCCCTATCGTGAACTTGTGACCACGAGGACTGCGGGAATCCTGTCAAAGGTGATTGGGCACCCATCACGGGGCACCCATCACGAAACCTACTTGCCACTTTTCCCATGACCGTATACTTAAAAGCGTGCGGGGAGCGAGAAGTGCATCAACCTACTTAAAAATGGCAGCCTACGTAGCATCGAAATACTAAATCCTCCTCGTGATCCACCCTGAACTCATGAACTCCCAACTACAGCATAGGGACAAAGGGAATCACGGCGCCGACCGAACAACATGTTGATAACTACGCGTGAATTTTAACCATGCCCTACCTTGAGCTAGCCTCCGCCATTCTATCAGGACAGATAGACAGGCAGACAATCGTTGAACGGCCGGGTGCGGCGACGATTGCATAATATCTCGAGGACAACGTAAAACGGCCGAGAGCGGCAGCGATTGCGATACATCGCGATATTTCTCCGCATTCAATGACGAGGACAACTGTATTCTTGTCAAACGGACAGCAAGTGGCGCCGATTGCGTAATAATGCTATATTTTCTTGTGCCCGAACTCATGGACAATGGAAATCTCGTCGAATGACTAAAAGTGACGCTGATGATCTAAATCGCGATTTTTCTCCGTGTTCTATCGTGAAAACTACGGGAAGCTCACCAAACAACTGAGACCAGCGCCGATCGTGTAACATCTCGATATTTCTCCGCATTTGACTGCGAAGACAGAATTCGGTGACGATCGCGTAACATCGCATACATTCCTTCGCGACCTACCGCGGGGACGAAGGAAATCTCGCCAAATGGTCAAGAGCTGAGCAACCTCTTGGTACCATAATAATAACAACATATTGTGGACAAGACGTCATATTAGCTGAAACAACTCATTGGATATTAAATATCTAGTATATATTTAATATTTTTAAAATTTTTATAACATCATGTGAATTTCATTTAAAGCGGCTTCGGTGGTGTAGTTGGTAGCATGCTGAACTGCTGTGCCCAATATAGCGGGTTCAAACCCGGCCGAAGTCGTCGGATTTTTTAAAAGTGTTAAAAATCCTTCAGCATGCCTTCCTTAGGAGGGGAAGTAAAGCCGGTGGTCCCATGTCATGGATTTATGGCATGTAAAGGATTCTTCCACAGACAAAACTTGTGTGAAGCTAAATTGTTAGGTTATATTTCGTCGGAACGCTCTATCAAAGTTCCAACGTTCACCACTAGGTATCATTGATATCTGGTAGCAACTTGAAATTGAACAGAACTTGTAGCTCACCCTAAGGGTGTCCGTTGGAAGCAGCTACAGACTCAGACAAGCTGAACATGTCCTCGGACACTCCCGGCACTAAAAGTCATACGATAAATAAAAAACTTCTTTAAAAACAGTTCATTGTTGTTTTTCATCACCACGTGATGAGCGCCTATGCTTGTAGACCGCAGACGTAACTTGAATTCAAAGGTAACTAAAATTAACTAAAAGGTAACTAAAAGGTACCTAAAAAGTAACTAATTTTTACTTCATCCTTACAGTAGACACCCTGAACACAGATTTTACACTAACTGTTGTTGATTCGTCAAACATAATACTGATTTTCCTCTGATTTTCTGTTATAGATTTTGCTATTTTATTTCTCATTTCCTGTGAAATGTGTTCAATAATATTAGCACAACTAAAATTTGTATGAAGAACTCGTCCCACATCTAAACCATTTAATTGTTGAAGTTCAACATAAGCCTGTAGGTCTACGAAGGGTCTATTTCTTTTCGCAATTGAGTATGCTGTTCGAAATACTCGAACGGTGGTTTCTAGGTGTTTGACATTCATAGTGTCCAAGCAACTTTCAAATATCTTTTTATTGGATTCTGATTTTTGTAACATAGCTTTTTTGTGAGATTCTGAATTTTTGTGCTCAAATATTTTTTTCCCAAGACTTGTTTGTTGTTGATTAATATTATTTCCGTTGGGATGAACCTTGCATTCTACCCATACTTTCATTAGCTTAAGTCCTGCCCCTTTAGAAACTCCTAATCCTAATTTACTTTCCTCTTTACATATATTGCAGCCTAAATTTTTATTTCCTGCAAATAACCACTCGTTCTCTGACAAAAAATAACGGTACTGAGACTCGTTCCAACAGTCTGGAAAATCTTGTTTTCGGTAGGTGGGTCCTTGAATTTCACAGTCGATGGTAGAAGGTGTAGAACCATAACCTAGATTCTCCCTTGAATCTGCATCACACGTTTCTGCAACATTTAACCCAGGGTCTATCTCTATACTCACGTCTTTAATGAAACAAATGTTCTCGGAACTTCATTCAGTTTCGTTTTTACTTGAGCCATCACACACCTTTTTAGTATTCTTTGATTCTTCATCTTCATCCCCAGCACGTTCTTTTTGAACCCAGCCACTTAAGTAAACTCATTGTCACAAGTTGTGACTCACAACTCACTTTCACAGTCACTGGAAAACTTGAAAGGTACTACGGGGCTAATGATGTTCATTAACTGCAGAGAGATTCCGTAATATCTGCTTCACAGCAACACATCGAGCAAAACATAAAATAAAACTTGGATTCACACAAACATAACGAGCGGAAGAAAGTTGTTGTGCTCACTTCCCGCTCTCCGTATCCAGTAGCAGTGTAGCCAACCTTAGAGAACCAGAAAAACGCCCAGGAGTGTAAAAGCGACCATATTTTATGAACATAAAACCGTAAGGTTCGATATTAGTCCGCTAGAGTACACCCGTGACGTTTCAGCGCTATGTATAGATTATAAACGATTTTCTTACTGAATGTAAAATTGTTACGTCATTCTAAAGCGGGAAGATATTTTCCGGAACGGCGTTCCGGTCCAACTAAACCACTGCTTGCATCACACTGTCAGCCTGCTTGGTTGACGGGTATAGTAGGGCGACTATACTCTGTATTTCAAAAGAAAGAACGTGAAGGAAATGGCGGGAGCTTGGAACAGCTGAGCTGTGTTGCCACGTTTTTATGGTCGATGTAGATCAGCTGATTCAAATATACACAGGGCTACACTTCGGACATTATTTCGTTGCTATTATGCGCAATATAATGTAAATGTCGATCCTGCGACAACGCCGAGGACATTCAAATAGAGAAATATGGTACATAAATAAATAACACACCGAATTTATGCTACTTTTATCACCGTTATTCAATAAATACGAGAAAGAGACCAAACCGCTATATAAATATAGACTACCGGTAATACAAAATATAAAGTAATCTGATGATGAATATATCCACACTCACAATGCAATGATCCTTCAAGATGAAACAACATTCTGGGTGGAGGTCATTCACAGTTTACAGCAGTCGAACACAGAAACAACATCATGATAACACCAAGCTCAATCATTCACTCACTGTATCACGACTCAGTACGGTCAATACCAAATAGCAATGATGACGTGTATTTTGCTACAGCAACAGTATTTGCAAATCACACCCTTCTTTCAAAAATTGATATTTATGAAATTAGAATGCAATGCAATTCGTCACTGCTAATGTCATTTGTGTAACACTCACCGGTTATTCGATATTTATGAAATTTACTATTTGAGTACCTTTCTCCACTCTTCCCGTCAATGTAGTTATATTCAGAGTGGAGGAGATTGTAGATATGATGGAGAGGAGAAAACTGGATGTACTCGGACTAGCAGAGACCAAATGGAGAGGGGAAGGAAGAAAAGAACTAAGAAATGGCTTGCAGCTATACTGGATAGGAAATGAGGAGAGGAAGAGAAATGGAGTGGGAATGGTGGTGAGAGAAGGGCTGAGGGAGGAAGTAAAGAGGGTAACTGATAGAATAATTAGAGCCAGAATCACGGTGAAAGGTAGAAACCTGGACATTCTGCAAGTCTATGCACCACAGGTGGGATGCACAGAAGGCGAGAAGGACGAGTTTGAAGAAGAGTTACAGAAGCAGTTAGTAGGAAGAAACCTGATAGTCATGGGGGACCTAAATGCCCATGTCGGAGGTTTTGAGGAAGTGATTGGTGGTGAAGGATGGGGAAACAGGAATAAGGAAGGAGAGAAATTGCTGGAACTGTGCAAGATAAATGGGCTAATGGTTGGAAACACATGGTACAAGAAGAGAGAGAGAGCCATAAAATTACTTGGTACAGCAGGGATTTGACTAGGAAATCAGTGGTGGACTACATTCTATGTGGGAAGGAGACAAAGAAGAGTATCACGGATATAAGGGTAATACCTTCAGAAGCCCTGGACAGTGACCACCGTCTGCTGGTCGCCAAGGTGAGAGGACTGAAGGAAAAGAGGAGAACTGAGAACCAAGAAAGAAGAATACGGACATGGAAGCTGAAGGAGGATGGAAATAAGGAGAATTTCCAGATATTAGTGAGGAACAAATTACCGAAGGATGATCCGAGAACAGGTGAAGAAGAATGGAATAGGTTCAGGGTCGTGTTGGTAGAAGCAGCGGAAGTCGTGTGTGGCAGAACTAGTGGAAAGAAAAGGTGGAAGGAAATACCATGGTGGAACCCCAGAACTAAGGAAGCAGTGAAAAAGAAAAATGAAGCACTCAGGAAATGGTTCCAACAGAGGACAGACAGAACAAGAGAAGAATACCAAGAGTGGAAGAAAGAAGCAGGAGAAGTAGTGAAGGAAGAGAAAAAGAAATGGCTGGAGAAATGCACAGAAATGATGGAGGAGGACTGTGATGGCAGTAAGAAAGTGTTGTATGGAATGATAAAGGCAAAGAGAAGAGATACAGGGGAAAATGTCAATGGTGGACAGGAATGGAAAGGAGGTTGAAAATATGGAAGAAGTAAAGGTTGTCTGGAGAGAATACTTCAATGAACTCCTAAATCCAACTAAAACCAGCATAGTGGACATTGTGGAGGAAGAAACAGACAGTGACCAAGACATTTCAGAGAAGGAATTGACATGGAAAGAAGTGGAGGAAGCATTAAAGAAGATGAAAGGGGGAAGGGCACCGGGAATAGACGAAGTGAGTGTGGAGATGGTCAGAGCAGCAGGGGTGATGGGAACACAGTGGCTCTTTCGAGTAATGAAAGTGATATGGAGGGAGAAGAAAATACCAGAGGACTGGAAAAGAAGGATAATAATACCCATATTTAAAAAGGGAAGTAGGAAGGAATGCAAGAACTACAGGGGAATTACACTCATGTGCCACTGCGCCAAAATATTTGAGAAGGTACTGGAGAGAAGAATTCGGACAGAAGTTGAAGATGGGCTGAGGGAAGAATAGTATGGATTCAGGCCAGGAAGGTCAACAGTTGACCTCATCTTTGCTGTAAGACAGCTACAAGAACACCATTATGAATATGGGAAAGACCTGGTGATGACCTTCTTGGATATTGAGAAAGCATATGATAGTATTAATAGAAACAAGGTATGGGAAGCAATGAGAGCAAAAGCAGTGAACAAGGAGACAGTGGCAAGAGTGAAAGCAATGTATGAGGGAAGCAAAAGCTGTGTAAAGGTGGGAAGGGAGAGAATGGAATGGTTTCAACTGGAGAGTGGTCTGAAACAAGGAAGTGCCCTCTCACCCCTGTTATTTATAGTGGTGATGGATGAAACCATACGAAAAGTGGGAAATGGCATTGGGGAAAGGAAAATGAAGGCAATGTTGTTTGCTGATGACCTTCTGGTATGGGGAGAGGATGAGGAAGAAGTACAAGAGCAATTAGATGAGTGGGAGAAGGTAGTGTTATCATATGGGATGAAGTTCTCTGCACCAAAGAGTGAAGTGGTCATCACAACGAGGAGGAAGAACAGACTGGGTATGGGCATAACACTTGGAGGACAGCAGTTGCAGAAAGTAGAATGCTTCAAGTACTTGGGAAGCATAATTGAAGAAAAGGGAGGCAATAGGATGGAAATAAATGAAAGGGGAAGGTGCGCAGATGGATTTTTCAAGAGTGTTAGGGGGATGATATGGAATTAAGATGTACCACAAAAATGTAAAGGAATCATCTACAAGACCTACTTTGTGCCAATTTTGACATACGGTTCAGAAACATGGGTGATGAAGGAAAGGGACAAGAATAAAATACGAGCAGTGGAGATGAAGTTCCAGAGGAGTAGGGTAGGAGTAACAAGAATGGACAGAGTAAGGAATGAGAGAGTCAGAGAGATGGTGAGAGAGGAACCATTGCAAAATAGAATAGAGCGATCTAGGCTGCAATGGTATGGACATGTGAGGAGGATGCGAGAGGAGAGGATACCGAAGAAGATGTTTGGAATGGAAATGAAGGAAAGGAGGCCAAGGGACAGATGGACAAAAGGAGTTAAGAAGAGTGTGGAGGAAAGAGGAGTGTGTTGGTACACAGTGGAAGATGAGAGATGGTGGATGGACAGGAAACGATGGAGAGGCTTATGTTTCAAGCAGACCCGACCAGCGGTCGGAAACTGCTCAAGAAGATGATGATGACTATTTGAGTACTCATTTCTTTTTAATTACTGTTTCTGAAATCCATGCAAAATGATAAAGGAAAGACCTCAGAATGTTAAAATGACATGAAACAGGCGTCACAGCGGCCAAAATGTGAAGTGGACAGCAATTATGGTGCGTATCTTCCTGCAGCAACAGTATCTGCAAATCGCACACTTCGTACCGTTTTTTTTTTTTTTTTTTTTAAGGAATTATAGAAATTTGTGAAATTAGAGTGCAATGCGTCACTGGTAATGTATATTCTCTTTCACTTGAATGCTTATTTTTCACGATCGGTCGTTTGTGAGCGCCGCAGGTGGGATCTATAGGCTACTACTGAAATAATATATCGTCCCTCCTCTGGCAAACTAGTGAAAGTGAAAATTCTTAATTTTACAGGAGAGCTAAAACAAGTTTCATCTACTTGTATAAAATCCAGTTATTTTCTTTTTCGGTCACTTTTAATACTCAGTAGACTCATTAACCAACATGTTTATAGGGTGCATTGATGTTAGCTCTTGTCTTAATTTTAAGGGCATAAATGGCAGTTTCGTTACTTTGCCAGAGTGATTTTATCATAATATCTCTAGTATTACTGTTCCAAAGTATCGAATCTGCAATACAATTACAAAAGAAACAATTATTTGAATAAATTTTTAGACCATTAGACTTTTATTTAAAGGGAAAAAAGTCGAAATTCCAATAATTTTCTTCAAAAATTGAACACAATCAAAAAAAAAAGAAGTTACGTGACTAACTAAAGAGCCTAATTTTCTTAAAATTTACAATTCATGCCAATGATTAATTTATATGGACCTATCTAGAATATTGACGAAATTAAGTTGGTAATATCGAAATTTCTAATTAGTTCGAAATATACCTGGTATAATGTAGCCTAATAGAGCAGTACAGTTGGCAGTCGTGGTGACTGAAAATATTTTTAGGTCCATCTCTTAAGGTAGAGAATACCAAATTTGGTTGAAGTCCAATGGATAGCATGGACGTTACATGCAGTTAGACATTGGATCTATCAGCGCGTCTAAAATCATGTTGGCAACAATGTCGTGAATGTGTTGGTCAGAAATAATCTGAAATATTATGATCTATTGTTGTGCCAATTTTGGATGAAATCCATTTGCTAGTATAGAAGATACATGTATTTTAAAATTGGAACTATCAGCAGGCTTAGAATCACGTTGGCAGCATTGGCGTATATTAGTTGCTCCAAATTAATCTAGAATGGCAGGTATTATACGTGTGCAAAGTTTAGAGCTGTTGGCTCACAAACTTTCTGATATATTGATAAAAAAATGAAAATCCACAGCCTGCTTCCAGTCTTCGACCGGGTCAGGAATGGAATGAATGAAGCCCCCATCTTGCGGCGAGGATATGAACTGTGCCGGCTGCCGAGGCCTGACGCACTCCCCTGGGGCAATGATTAAATGAATGACAAATGAAATGATAGTGGAGAGTGTTGCTGGAATGAAATGTTGACAGGGAAAACCGGAGTACCCGGAGAAAAACCTGTCTGCCTCCGTTTTGTCCAGCACAGATCTCACATGGAGTGACCGGGATTTGAACCACGGACCCAGCGGTGAGAGGCCGGCGTGCTGCCGCCTAAGCCACGGAGGCTTCTGATATATTGATAATAGGGTAAAAAATAGAGAGAGCATGTATCAACAGTTGGCAGCCCTGGTGGCTCTTAAGAATACGCTCAGTCATATCTGTTTATGTACACATAGTACATACGAAATTTGGTTGAAATCTAATTGATAGTGTAGAAGTTAAATGCATTTAAAAATTGGGCTTATCAGCAGGCGTAGAATCATTTTGGCAACACTGCCATGTATGGCCTCCTGGAAATTAAACTGAAATATTATTATCTACATGTTTGCCAATTTTGGAATAACACCCATGCATACCTTCCAAGATATCCAACATGGAGATCAAATTTCAATTGTGATTTTTCAGCAGTTGGTAGCACTGACATCATTTTCACATATGGGCTGGAGATATTCAGGTGTATATATACACTCATACCAAATTTGGTTTCAATTGCTGGAGCCATTTAGGAGTTGATAGGAGGGGACACACACACAGAGACAGGCAGACATACATTTGCCGGGATCGATCTCATAAGTCTACTTTTTCCTAATTTTTGAAAAATGTGAAAAGTAGGCTAGTAACAAATAAATTAATACATAAATTAGCATACCACAATCCACTCAAAATCTGATTCTTCTGAAACATTCGGTTCGGGGAGTGTATCTCTCACCGTTTCTGATGACGGAAAGGTTTCATAAAATGCATGATAAACCTTTGGAATTTGCAGGTTAGAGCAAAGTTTTTTCTGATCCTTTAATTTTGCACCGGAGATGCAGAATCTTGGAGGGTAAGGTTTCACTACTTCACAGTCCGATTGGCGGCCTCTTAGATTCCTGAGAACGAACCTACTAAACATAGCATCTTCATAAGCAGTCTTTATCTGAACTGTACCTGGTTTGTCCTTTGTTTATCAAAACCAAACAGCTTTTCGGAAAGGCAAAGGATTCTTACCTTCAATCGACATGAAACTGTTCTTTATCTGGTTGAATTCAATAAAGTCAGTGTGCACCAATGAAGAAACATTGCAGGGTGATGGATTCTTGCGTGCATTTCGTATCTGTTGAACTCCTTCAGGATTGTACACTGGGAGGTTCTTTGCAGACATATATAATTTTTGAAGAATAGAATCACATTCCATTAAACTGTGCCCTGGCTCAAAATAAATGTGATCAATCTGCTGGAGCTTTTGGTGTTTCTTGATTGTTTCTAGACACATACAAACAAATTTCGCATTTTTTTTGTTGTCCCTCGCAGCTATCTGACATCATCATTACATTCTCAATATCAAGCGAATCTGACAAATTCGTTATTTTGCTGTAGTAAACTTTGTTGTATACTATTGTGTTGACTACGGCAAACTAACCAAAGTGCAGATTCGCTACTTTTCCATTGTCAAAATCCCATTGTATGCAGTTTCGTAAATAAAGAAGAGCTAATTGTTGCCAAACGGAACGAGCTACAGATACAATACTTTGCCAGACTGTAGATCTTATATTAATAGTAATTCTATGATATAAATTGCAGATTCGCTATTTTTGCACTTTCGCTAGTTTGCCAGAGGTGGGACGATATATGATATTTGGATACTTTTTTATTTTTTAAATTTTTTTTTAGGGGGTCCCCTGCTGAGTCCGGCATTGCTTCCATTTACTTGTGCCGAGCTCCTCTCCGTCTTCTTTCCTGTCGACCTCACTTGGTCAACTCTTGTTCTCTTCCGACCCCGACGGTATTAGGCCTAGGGAGTCTCTTCCTTTCCCGCCTTAATTGGCCCTTGTCTCATCTTTTCTGCGAGGGGTCAGCCTTCTTTTTCATTTCCTTTTACCTCCTACCTTGTGCTCAAGGCCCTTAAGGAGGCAGGGTGTATGTAGCCCCACCACTTCTGGTGCACCCTAGATATTGTTACACTCTCAGGGGCTCACGGCTGGTGAGTTCGGGAGTTGGCGACCCCGAGGGATTCCTCAGCTGGGCCCGGTTTTCCCCCTTTTATCCATTACCTGTGGGGGGCGGACCCTCTCCTCTTTCCCTTTCCTATCTGCCTTTTATGGCTCTCCTTCCTTCCAAGTCCCTCAATCCGCCTTCTTCGAGGGTTGAGGGCATTTCATTTCCTCCTGTCCTTTATTTGCCTTATTCTCCTTTTGTTTTCCATTTCTTCTTCTAGTATAAAAGTTAGTAGTTAATTTTAGTTATAGTTTACATTTCATTATCATCTTCACGATCACCCAAACCATTAAGGGCCGATAACCTAGATGTTAGGCCCCTTAAAACAACAATTATCATCATTTTTTTATAGTGAATGTTTTTATTTTAGTGCTTAATTTTGTTTATAGATTGGTTTTGTTTAGACTAGCAACCTGCCCCAGCTTTGCCCGGTATCTTGAACGGTTTACCCAGCTTTAGGCATATTTTTTCTATTTCAATGAACTACGACCTACAGTATAAGCTTATCCGTTTTCCGTCTCGGCATGATGGGTTAAAACCACTGAATGGACTATTAATTATACTATCATGGAGATAGCATATGCTACAAATTCTTGTCAGACCTAATTTAAAAAAGGCGAGGTCCGTGATACACAAATCCCCCTTCCGTCCAATCAAAACTTAACTGTGTATTCTGCGGTAGGAGGGCTGAAACTGGGGTGATAGGCTCGCTCGCTCCCTAGCTAGCTCGTAAACTGTCTCCGAAGCTATATAATAATAGAATGGAGATCGTCGGAAGAAATGAAAACGTAAAAACACTAACAGTGGACGATGTAGGTAGAGATATGCTGTCCCAGACCTTTTGTTGATTTTTTCTGTTGAACAATTCTTACACTCATGATATGTAGATATTTTTAACAGTTTACAAAGCGTAAGCTTAAAAGGTGCATGGATGGTAGTTTTTTTTTTTACTTGATTCACTGAAATTGTTGCTGCTCGGCTTCCTTTGGTCATAAATACAATACAGTATTTTCTACAGAAACCTTCCTCGAGAAATCCTTTACAGAATGGTGAAAACCGCATCAAAATCCATGCAGTGGTTCTCAAGATTACCTGGAACATCTAAGAATCAGGGACTTAGTTTAATGTTATTATAATTTGATTTTAGCTGAAGATGAATACAAGTCAGCCAAAACTAGTAGACTACTATGTACAGTATGTCATTTAGTTTCAATATAGTATTGACTCAGGTGGAATAAATCTCTTTTACTTATTCATGGGTATTTTACTCTATACCACTCCCGAGGGTTAAATTCACCAGTAGTGAAGCTAAATTCATGCAACTTGGTACCGTATTCTAAAGATCATACCTTATAGTTTTTTTGTTATGTTTTTTAGATAAACTCCAGTCGTCGTGTTTTTCGCTCAGCAAAGATATCGTTGATGCGTTCTTTGAATATGTCATCCCTGGGAAGATAGTTCACCAAACTCTTCTCAATAGCCAGAGTACTCAAATTGCTCAGTCTAGAATCTGATATGGAGCTTCTTAAAAATGTCTCAACTCTCTTCAGTGCACTCATACTTCGTTCACTCGAAGCAGTAGAAACGGCAAAAGGTAAGAATCAGTCTTATGAGGCGCACTGTTTCTTGTTATATTTTTTCTAGGCCGTTGTTCAAAATATATTCTCTTCATGGGACAAGGAAGAAAATGGTCTTGATTTTAAATACACTATTAAATCACTACACTGATCCATGTATTAAAACTCACAAACGAACATGCACACGCTGAAATACCGCCCGCCTCACGAATGCACTGCTTGGCACCTAGGCTCTTTGCTGACACATTCAGCTATCGACCTTCCGCTTGGTGCATGCGCAATTGGCTTCTCTACCCACAGAGACTTATGCCGGTTTCAAAGGAGACCCGCTGGCTGCTCATTGCCGCGCTGAGAAGCTGGCGTCAATCCTACCGTGGCTACAGATGAAACGTTAATTAGTGCCCCATGTTGGTAGCGAAATGAAACGTTTTTGCTAGCCCACACTGTTGGGTGAGAAATGTAACTGTTTACCTTTGCCTAAGCTATGTTGTTTTAATGGGCGCCAAGACCTCAATGCAATGTTGAAATCTAAATTTGTATTTAACAACGTCTAGCTCTGGCAGAACACATTCAAGACTCTATTCACTCAGATCGTGGTATGATTTGATCATTAACCCAACAAACAATTGTATCAGGAGAAGGAATTGGTCTATATCTAATGCTACCTACTGAAAGCAAAGATTGCATTGTAAAAGAAATGAATTTATTATATAAAACAAGTATAGCAAAATTAATAATAATAATAACTATAAAATTTAAATTGGAGCGTTGTGATTTTAATATTACCGATAGAAAATTACGTGAAAACGGAGTCTGATAAATTGATTTTACTCTTATTTCCAAGCTATGAAGTTACTGAATTATGAAATATAAAACAAAGAAAAATGAGAGATTGCGTATTTCTGCGTCATTAGCGCTTACCCCTGGAAATTGCCAAAGCATTTCCCTCGTTCTTGATGATGCTGTGTGCTTCCCACAGTCTCCTGGACGTCGTCATCTCCGTCGAAATTTGATGATATTCTGGTAGATTAGATAATTCTATGGTCCGTACATCGGACCCAAACTCTCGTAAAACCGCACTGGTTACGTTTTACAAAAGTTCGTCGCTAACTCCACTGAACATCGGAGCGACACGCACTTGCGACCGTACACTGCAAGTTCTACACAGATTGTCCGTTCCACGGAACATCGGAGCGTCCCCCGCGTATAACCATACTCCGCAAGTATTTCACAGATTGTCCACGTCCCACGGAACATCGGAGCGACTCCCGCGTATATCCACACTCGGCAAGAACTATACAGATTGTCCACGTCCCACGGAACATCGGAGCGACTCCCGCGTATATCCACACTCGGCAAGAACTATACAGATTGTCCTCGTTTCACGGCGCGTCGAACGATATATTCACCTGTCGGCTCCCCCACTCTTCAGCCGGCTTCAGCTTGCGTGGTCCTCACTGATTGGTTGAGCACGCCGCTAGTTCCCCTCCTCTGCCTCATTACACTCGGCGCGCGAGAGTTCCGTTTCGACAATTCGTCTTTTCTAGACCTTGCGACCCAAGATTGCGTCATGCTTCTCGACAGGAATCAGCTTGCATTTGAAATCCCAGTGAGTCATGTCTCTCAAATACCCTAACTGACAAAACTCCGTAAAATTCCGTAATCAGATAATTTTCTATGATATCGTCGTTCGTAATAATTTGCTTGATAGCGTTTTCTAAGACAT
The DNA here is from genome assembly GCA_946902985.2 of Meconema thalassinum. Classification (NCBI taxonomy): domain Eukaryota; kingdom Metazoa; phylum Arthropoda; class Insecta; order Orthoptera; family Tettigoniidae; genus Meconema; species Meconema thalassinum. Next base: position 81,396,106 of record OX336400.1, on the reverse strand, counting down.
AGAAAACCTATCTGTATGCTTATAATTTTTATAAAATGCTCCGAAAATATCTAAATAATAATTATAATAAATTAATAATAATAATAAATTAACATGAAAAATTATCTTGGCTGAACAATTTGCCGCGTAAATAAATATAGAATGGCTTCCTACTGACTTATGCCAGTTGCATAAAACCCCTCGAAAAACACGTTACATATTCGCCTCGGATCATCGGATGATTTACCGTGACGACGGTCCATTATCTGATTATCCCAGACACGTTAATAAACCCCATCCAAAATACATATTACATAAATGAAATCACCCTAAATTACAGATATATACACTCATATTTTTTCTTCACGCACTTTGCGTCAAAGTTTGTTGTCACTATGGATTGCACTTTGCAACCAGTCCAATGTTTTACATATGGAATAGTGTTCCACGGATATTTCCGCCTCTCAAATTTCTCTATGTTGGAGAAATAGACATAATTAATGTGTCAGCACTATGTATTTATGATGTCATATCACACGCATTGAAGGTGTTCTGATATATTTATATCACCATAGAACTTCCTAATTTCACTGGAGGTCCCCTCCTTATGGTGACATTTAATTCCACTTATCACTGAGCACACGATCACACTATTGTGGCAGCGCCTCGTGACCATAATACTTAATCTCTCTTTAAAGTAGATTAAATTAATATTGACTTCTGAAAAAAAATACAGTAAATGCGCATTACATATAACACCAAATATTTCTGTGCCGTAATCGCCCTGTCTTGTTAAGTTCCCGTAGACCATATTCTACTTCATACTAGTTCTCAACACAGACCATTTCTCCTCACACAAATAATACCATTATACAAATTATCTTAAATTACACACTTACAAATCTTACATGGCGAGGCCGTAAACAGAAATCACGTGTGCTGATATGTATGAGTTTCATGAAGGACTGTCTCGCATTCTGATGGCCCATCTTTTATCTCGTGGACGCCTTAAGCTAACAAGCCCTATACAAGCGCTCCCCCATCTCTTGGAGATAAATGGGAACCCATCAGCGCTGCCAAAATGGCCTTGGTGCATCGAGACAATTTAGTGCTCAACAGCATCCGACAATCCCGTCATATTTCCCTGTACCTTAAAAACTCTCATTTACTTACATACTACCCCCCTGTGTGACTTCTGATACGCCTGCCTGGAAGACCATCTCCTCCCACGCACCAAATACCACACTTACTCATTTGATAGGCTGGCTCGCCAGCTAAACATCCTTACTTTATGACACATACTTCCGGAGACTATGTATATTATACGTCCCGTATAATCTGTTTCCCTCACTATTCTCCAGCACATATGCTGTTTTTCCAATACGTTTGGAAACTATAAATGTTTCTGCGTCACCTGCTTCCAACCTTGCAAGTGGCTCCCTTAAAGGAACGTCCTCACGTTGCTCTACCTACCATATTTCTCAGTGTCTGTAACGATGCCCTGTTGCTACTGTCTACACATGCTAACCCTACCTTTCTATGGTGTCACACCTCTACTCGACACTCTATGACCTCAAAATGTCACTTCTGACTGACAGAATGACGACTTAGACAGCTTCAAAGTGAACCCTGCCTGATCTAACTTCTGAAAAACTATATTTAAATGACGTAGATGCTCCTCAAAACTGCGTGAACTAATTACCATATCATCTATGTAAATGGTAACAAACTCTCCTGTGTCATCCCCTAATGCGATGTTTAAAGCCCTAATTAAAGCTGCTGAACTACTCTTTAACCCATAAGGTGTTCTACAAAATTGATAAAGGTTATATTTATGACTAAAAGCTGTAAATGGTCTATCTTCGTACATAAGTGGCACTTGCCAAAAACTGGAACTCAAATCTACACAAGTGAAATACTTCTTCCCCTCAAATGTTTGCATTAATTCCTCTATTGACATAGATTTCAGCTGATCTGAACTAATTCTACTGTTAACCAAACGAGCGTCTAAACAAATACGAACCGTGCCGTCGGTATTGGGTACCGTGATCAAAGAATTAACATACGGACTGTTAGAGTGCTCAATAATCCCATCTTCAAGCATCTGGTTAATTTGTGCCTCAACTGCACTCTGATAAGCGAAAGGTACAGGATATCTATGTCCTGTGAATACTGACCTATCAATAACGTTCAATGAATGTGTATAGCAATTGGCCATACCAATGCGATCCTCAAAAACTCTCCTATTACACCATAACACATCATAGAGCCGAACACATTGTTCCACCTCTATATTTCCCTGAAATGCAGCCTCACGTAACGAGTCCTCTAGACTTCCGTTCGTAATCACACTGCCCACAAAACATGGAGAACCCCGCTCTACGGCTGGCGATATCTCATTTAAAGTACAAATCACACCTACAATACTACTCCTCTGAATATGGTCATTGAACGCTACTTCTACTTCAGAATCTCCCCATTTAAATTTCAAACTCCCTACATCATAACATAAGTTACCAGACACTCTACTTAGCCACTCTGAACCCAAGATAACACTGAATACTAAATTTGGAATTACAAGACAAATCTGCTTCTCTACATGATTATTAATTTTAATGTCTACTAAAACTTGCTTAGAAATTACTTTAGACCTCTTCCCAACAGCTGTGATAACAAAAGTGCTTTTAATTGGCATCTCCTCAAAATTTACTCCAGTTCCTTTCATTTTATCATAAAATGCACTACTTATGCAACTCTTCATACAACCACTATCAATTAAAACATCTGTGTACGCCTCGGACACGTTAAATTTAACTATGGGGCTCTTACTAACTACTTCCTGAATCATACCTTCATCATTTAGTTCATGTAATAATTCATTTCTTACATTTAGGTCATAGGGTTCCTGTATAATTGTATGGACAGGGCATGCTACAGACTGAGATTCTGACCTTACTTCGCAGCCTGGTTCGCGTTTAAAGAACCGCTACAGCTGGCCGTAGTACTACTTACTACTGAACTGGTCTGGATGTTCTGGGCTGTGTTGTCATTGTTTGGCTGTATATTACTACCACTAGGCTGTCCTCTTCCTTGACCCCTATTCTGGTTGTAATTATTGTCATTATAATTTCTCCCTTGATTTCCCCTGAAATCATTGTTTCTCCCTTGATTTCCCCTGTAATCATTGTTCCTCCCTTGATTTCCCCTGAAATCATTGTTTCTCCCTTGATACTGATTACCATAGCCATTTCCTCTGTTCTGATTTAGCTGATTATTATTATTTCTATTTTGAGCGTTGGTCCCTTCGCCACCGTTCCCTTGAACTTCCTGATGCCTGGCTTCATTAGGTCTATTATTATTATTACCCTGGTTCCGATTGAAATTGTCCTCATAACCCCCTCTCCCTAGTGCATCAAATGTGCTTAACAGATTTTCTACTTGTGATATAGTCTTTACATTCTGGATACAAGCAGCCTCCTTGATCCTATAGGGAAAGTGCCTAAGTAGCAACCTCACCACATCACTTTCCTCCTTCAAGCCATCCAGATATTTACACACTAATACCTGCCCTAAAAAGTATTCGGTCATGGTGGAGCTTCCTTTAGGGTTATATTTACCACACACTACTCCCTCACGATGCTGCGACTGAATAACCTCATTCCAGAACTTTTCACAGAATTTCATTTTAAAATCATTAATATCAGTAAACTTGTCTCTGTAGACAGCAAACCAATTCCTCGTTTCCCCCACAAACACTTGTTCTAAAATTTCAACTACCTGGCACCACTCAATACTACCATTTTCCAACCTTTCCCCGAATTTATTTTCTATAGTGTTCATGAACTCCATTGGGCACCCCTGTCGATTGCTGAACTTACCCAGTTCTACCTCCCTGTGTGTGCTATTCACAAAAACTGGCCTATTCTGACTATTTTCTTGCCTGATCCTAGCTTTTAATTTTAATTCTAATTCTGCGATTTTCTCCTCAGCCTTCCTCTCAATACTGTTTACTGTTAATTTAATGTTTCCTTCTGATTCTTCTACTTTATCATATAGCTTTGCTTGTTTCTCCTCAATCTTGCTAATGCTCTCCCTATTACTCTCTCTTAGATCATTTACTTCTGCAACTATTTGTGAGTGAACTTTCTCAATTCTACCCCCCAGCTGTTCCTTAACCTCTTTAGTAGCTACCTGAATTTTGTCAATTTCTCCCCCCAATTGCTTTTTGACCTGCTGTGTTTCCAGTTGCACTAGTTCTTTTAAATTTTCAGCCTGTGTACTGATTCTAATTTCCAACTCCTCCTGTACTTTTCCTAATTTTCTGTCTACATCTGCAATAATCTCTTTAGCCTTTTCTTCCATCACCCCCCTGATCTCACCTCTAATCAGTTCAAATTTGTCACTCATTTCCTTACTGTTTTGTTCTAATCTGGCGTTTAAAGTTTCATTACTCTCTCTATTTTCCCTACTGTTTTGTTCTAATTTAGCATTTAAAGTTTCAGTACTCTCTCTATTTTCCTTACTGTTTTGTTCTAATCTGGCGTTTAAACTATCGCTCAATTCCCTATTACTCTCTTTATTTTCCCTACTGTTTTGTTCTAGTTTAGCGTTATTCTGTTCTAACTTTGCATTTAAAGCTTCTGTACTTTCTTTATTTTCCCTACTATTTTGTTCTAATTTAGCGTTATTCTGTTCTAACTTTGCATTTAAGGCATCACTACTAACTTTGTTCTGATAGATAAACTCGAGAAGTAAAGTTTTTAATTCTGGTTGGCCGCCTACACTCCCTGTTTCAGTATCGGGATTTACCTCCGCTACCCCGGTACTACCATCACTCGACATACTGCTCGTATCATCACTCTCCCGTTGATGACCACTACGTAACCTCATCTGTCTTTCTTTCTCATCCCCCATAATGATATACACTGATACAGACAAATAACCCCCAAAATACAGGCACAGAAATATATACCCTTCTCCTTCCACAAATGTTATTAGGTTTTCAGCCCCAAGTTGTCAGCGACAAATGAAACGTTAATTAGTGCCCCATGTTGGTAGCGAAATGAAACGTTTTTGCTAGCCCACACTGTTGGGTGAGAAATGTAACTGTTTACCTTTGCCTAAGCTATGTTGTTTTAATGGGCGCCAAGACCTCAATGCAATGTTGAAATCTAAATTTGTATTTAACAACGTCTAGCTCTGGCAGAACACATTCAAGACTCTATTCACTCAGATCGTGGTATGATTTGATCATTAACCCAACAAACAATTGTATCAGGAGAAGGAATTGGTCTATATCTAATGCTACCTACTGAAAGCAAAGATTGCATTGTAAAAGAAATGAATTTATTATATAAAACAAGTATAGCAAAATTAATAATAATAATAACTATAAAATTTAAATTGGAGCGTTGTGATTTTAATATTACCGATAGAAAATTACGTGAAAACGGAGTCTGATAAATTGATTTTACTCTTATTTCCAAGCTATGATGTTACTGAATTATGAAATATAAAACAAAGAAAAATGAGAGATTGCGTATTTCTGCGTCATTAGCGCTTACCCCTGGAAATTGCCAAAGCATTTCCCTCGTTCTTGATGATGCTGTGTGCTTCCCACAGTCTCCTGGACGTCGTCATCTCCGTCGAAATTTGATGATATTCTGGTAGATTAGATAATTCTATGGTCCGTACATCGGACCCAAACTCTCGTAAAACCGCACTGGTTACGTTTTACAAAAGTTCGTCGCTAACTCCACTGAACATCGGAGCGACACGCACTTGCGACCGTACACTGCAAGTTCTACACAGATTGTCCGTTCCACGGAACATCGGAGCGTCCCCCGCGTATAACCATACTCCGCAAGTATTTCACAGATTGTCCACGTCCCACGGAACATCGGAGCGACTCCCGCGTATATCCACACTCGGCAAGAACTATACAGATTGTCCACGTCCCACGGAACATCGGAGCGACTCCCGCGTATATCCACACTCGGCAAGAACTATACAGATTGTCCTCGTTTCACGGCGCGTCGAACGATATATTCACCTGTCGGCTCCCCCACTCTTCAGCCGGCTTCAGCTTGCGTGGTCCTCACTGATTGGTTGAGCACGCCGCTAGTTCCCCTCCTCTGCCTCATTACACTCGGCGCGCGAGAGTTCCGTTTCGACAATTCGTCTTTTCTAGACCTTGCGACCCAAGATTGCGTCATGCTTCTCGACAGGAATCAGCTTGCATTTGAAATCCCAGTGAGTCATGTCTCTCAAATACCCTAACTGACAAAACTCCGTAAAATTCCGTAATCAGATAATTTTCTATGATATCGTCGTTCGTAATAATTTGCTTGATAGCGTTTTCTAAGACATAGAAAACCTATCTGTATGCTTATAATTTTTATAAAATGCTCCGAAAATATCTAAATAATAATTATAATAAATTAATAATAATAATAAATTAACATGAAAAATTATCTTGGCTGAACAATTTGCCGCGTAAATAAATATAGAATGGCTTCCTACTGACTTATGCCAGTTGCATAAAACCCCTCGAAAAACACGTTACACAGAGAATAATACCGATAACTAGAGATTTAATTTGCCTATGATAAATGGGAAAATGTAAATGTGCATATTCCTTGAGAATGAAAGGCTCAAAGATTCCCCTCCAGCTTCACCACTGAAATTCACTGAATACATACCTTAATCTCAAGATCTTAGTTAAGACTTACCTTGTTTCTCATATTTCCATATTTCTCTCATACCTCTTTTCTGTATTTTCAGGAGAATGAATCATACGTGTTTTACTTCTGGATATTGTCCGGTATTCTGTTCACCATCTGCTCTATGTTGTACGTATGCACGTATGCTAAAATCCTCACTGGTACCAAGCCTCGCTTCTTTAGGGCTCTCTGGACGATGCTCGTAGGGGCGGGAAGTGTGGGTATGTACAACTTATATTGTCTAGTTCAGATCTCAACATTTTTGAGACTGGGAGCACTACCCTCAGGCCATACCAAGCACCATTATATTGAATGTAATCTTGATTAGGCCTAATATACCATGAGGTGCAAGCCAAACATGTAGGGTATATCTGTGATGATGGAGGAAGGCAAATGGTTCCATTTGAGATAAGGACCCATCGTCCGGAAATGATCGAGTCAACAGTTATTAATAATCACAGTTGTTCAATGTCGGTCCCCAATTCTGGTTCATGACAGACGCCGGGGTGACGCAATTTCGTCCCACAGGCGTTCTTTAACATACCGGAAACAAACCACATGGGGATTGCACGTGTAATCACCCATAAACGCCACCGACCGCAGTCGGGTTTGAGTCTGCTAACTTGGGATTAGTAGACCAACGCCGTATCCACTACATCACTGCGACCGGCAGTCAAAAGTTAAACCAAAAATCCATCTGTTACCTCCAACAGTGGAATCTACTGTAATATGCTACGATTGAAGGATAAGACACTCCCGACGAGCAGAAGAGGTTAGGAGGATAGCTCAACTACTCCACTGCGTACTATCTGGATCGGAGTACGATGTCTGTACTGTAGGCTTCAGTCTGTGTTGACTTGTTGAAGTGGTACGTTGCTATGCCTGCATTGACGCAGGGGACGCCTTTTTGAACAGTTGTTGTAAATGTAGCAGCTTGTGATACGTGTGCAGGTAAACGGTGTTAAATGAGTAGCATTTTGCTTATAACTTGTGACTCGATCGTTTCCGTACTAAGGTTCCTTGCGGCTTCAGTGGCATAGTTGGTAGCATGCTGAGCTTCTACGCCTAAGGTCGCGGGTTCAAACCCGGCTGAAGTCGTCGGAATTTTTAAGAGCGTTCAAAATCCCTCGGTATGCCTTCCTTCGGAGGGGAAGTAAAGCCGGCGGGCCCTTGTCATAGATTAATGACGTGTAAAAGAACTTTACACTTGCGTGAAGCTGAATTATAGGTTAGATTTGACTAACGCTCTCAAGTTCCAACGTTCGTCACCAGGAGCCGACTGCGGTAGCATCTATTAACCAAGTTCTAAACTAGTTGTGGTTGACGGTAGCATTTGGTAGCAAAAGTAGTAACTACTTGAAAATTGAATGTCTGCAGTCCTTACCTGAATTACAGATAACACACACACTAATACAGCCATCACAATTATAACCGGTTATCAGACAGATTCTACACACACCCAAAGTACACGGGGCGACGTGACCGCATTGTCGCAGCCCCTAAACTGAGGAACCAACCAAACATAACTCGCATGGAGGAAGTGATTGAACACAACTGGAGGGTCACTTAATGGCATTTTACGGTAGAATTGGGTATGTTGTTCGGAAGTGTTCGTCACATTGGTCACAATATTCTGCAGTACCGGAAAGTTTGTTGCAGATGGGTTCCGCGAAATCTGTCCAACCAACTCAAGGAGAAACGCATGGCGGACCGTCTGCACCTTTTGCAATGGTTCTCTTCGGAAGGGAACAGTTTTCTTCACCACATTCTGATGTGTGACGAAACATGGAATCACCCCTAGCACTAAGCGGTCGTCAGTGGATTGGAAACGCCCCGTCCTCTCCAAAGACAAAGAAGGTTAAGGTGACGCCACCTGCCGGGAAGGTGGTGGCCACTGTTTTTTGGGATAGTGCGGGTGTCATATTCGTGGAGTTTTTGGAAAGAGGGCACACAGTGACCGCTGACCGATACTGCAAGACCTTGACACGATTACACAAAGCAATCGGAAGGAAATGGCCAGGACTTCTCACAGAGGAAGTCATCCTACTTCATGGCAACGCACGACCTCATACAGCCTAGAAGATCCCCACACTGTTGGTTTTGCTGGGACATCATTGACCACCCTCCCTACAGTCCTGACCTCACTCCATGTGACTTTCACCTTTTTCCTCACTTGGTTGGTTGGTTCCTCAGTTTAGGGGCTGCGGCAACGCGGTCATGTAGCCCCGTGTACTTTGGGTGTGTGTAGAATCAGTCTGATAACCGGTGTTAATTGTGATGACTGTATTAGTGTGTGTATCTGTTTTTTTTAATTCAAGTAAGGACTGCAACTTTGAATTTTTCAAATAGTTCCTACTTTTGCGCCAAACGCCACCGTCAACGACTACTAGGCCTAGTTCAGAACTTAGCTACTAGACGCCACTGCAGTCGGCTCTTGGCAACGAACGTAGAAACCTAAGAGCGTTGTTTACATTCCTAACCTATACAATTTAGCTTCACCCAGGTGAAATTAGTGGAAGATTCTTTAACATGCCATAAATCTATGACATGGGACCGCCGGCTTTACTTCCCCTCCGAAGGAAGGCATATTGAGGGATTTTTAACGTTCTTAAAAAATCCGACGACTTCGGCCGGGTACTTACTTACTTTACTTTCCGTGTCCGGGAGACACACTAAATTCTTCCTTTCCAGAACTCTGCAGCTCTTATCCCTCGGTCTGTGGCCAACATAAGGTGTTCCTGGCTGCAGTTTTCATTAAGATCTTTGAACGTGAGCAGGTGTTGTGGAGTCTGGATTTCTCCACAGGCACATCGTGGATCTTCTGCATAACCCCACTTCACAAGGTTGCTACGACACTTAGGCACTCCTGTTCTCATCCGGTTTAAGGACCTCCAGGTGGTATAAGGCAAATGACTACCACTGCTGAGTCCTTCTTTAGGGGTAAACCTCTCTGGTACTATTTGTTTCCGGAGTGACACACGCCGGACGTCTAGCTTGGTATGGAGGGGTACTGTTCTCTTAATAAAACTCTTCCTGGATCTTAGGCGAGGAGTGGTCACCTTGTGGTTGAACATAGGATGTCTGGGATCTGTTTCAAGCTTTTGTCTCTCTTTCTCTGCTGCCACCCTGCGTCGAATAACTGGAGGTGCAATGCCAGAGAGAGGGTAGATCTTCTGCACTGGAGTAGGTCTCAGACATCCAGTGACAATACGTGTGGACTCGTTAAGAGCTATGTCCACTTGCTTGGTATGGGCAGATGCTCCCCACACTGATGATCCGTACTCTCCTGCTGCGAAGCAAAGTCCCAGTGCTGTTGAACGTAGAACCTGAGGGTTCGCTCCCCATGTTGAACCTATCAACTTCCACATTATGCTATTTCTTGAGCTGAACTTGCACTTCAATTCTCTACAATGTTTCCTGAAGCTGAGGGTACGATCAAGCTTGATTCCCAAATATCGAGGCGTTTCACAGCTTTCGAGTGTCACTCCTTTCCAGACAACATTCAACTTTCTCCGGGCCTCTTTGTTGCGAAGATGAAATGCGCATACTTGTGTCTTTCCAGGGTTAGGTTTCAGGTGATTCTGGGTGTTAATAATTGTCTAATCTCTCAAAAGCATTGGACAGTTTTCCCTCCACCTCCTCAAAGCTCCTACCCTGTACAGCAATAGCGGTGTCATCCGCATAAATAAATCGCCTGGCCTCTAAATATTCTGGCTGGTCATTTGTATAAATGTTGAATAGTAATGGGGATGACACACTGCCTTGAGGTAACCCGTTTTTCTGGTTCCTCCGTCGACTTTTATTCCCTTGAAGTGTAACATAGAACCTTCTGTTCTGGAGCATCCCACGTATGACATTTGTTAGATTCATGTCCTTAGTGATGTTGTACAGCTTGGCTATGAGCTTCTTATGGTTCACTGTATCATGTGTAGCACTGAGATCTATAAAGGCGACACCAGTGATAAGTTTATTCTCATAGCCATCCTCGATATGCTGTGTCAGGTTCAGAATTTGGCTGGAACATGATTTCCCTGGTCTAAATCCAGCTTGATCTTGAATAATCCGTTTATCAATGAATGTTGCAATTCTTTCAAGGATCAACCTTTCAAATGCCTTGTATAGGTGGCAAAGAAGAGAGACAGGACGGAAGTTCTTTGCAACCGTTGGTTCCTTGCCTGGTTTTAGCAGTGCAACCACATGAGCTTTCCTCCACATCTTTGGTAAGTGCAGGGTCTCGATACATCTATTCATCATATTCACCAGCCACTGGATTGTTCCTGGTCCAAAGTTCTTGATTTGTTCTGTCCTGATGTCATCCGGGCCCGCAGCTTTGTTGACTTTCATCAGCTTGATGGCATGTTCTAATTCTGCTGATGTGAAAGGACGACCGAGAAAATTATTCTCATCTTCACGAGGCTTCAGCTTCACAGGCTGAGTCTTCGTGATGGTTTTCCCGTTACGGAGCAGCTGATGAGCTATTTGATTTGGTGTAACCTTGGTGAGATCCACTGGTGGACTCTTAGGGTCGTTGCTCAAGTTTTTGACCAGCTTCCATGCTCTTCTACTGTTCTGGGCCATGTCAAGGTTTGCTAGTAAGTTCATCCATCTTTCCTTTCTTCCGTCAGCGATGCTCCTCATGAGTTCTTCACCCATCTGAATGGTGTCATCTGCAAAAGGGTCTGTCTCGTACTTCTCCTGGTAATCTTTTAACAGATCCTTAGAATCAGCATTGAGGCCAGAAATGAACTGGGTACGGCAGCCTCGGGGAATATGTCTACGAGAGATCTCAGATCTTCTTCACAAGGTCAACAAAGTCTTCATAATGACTTGGCTCTAGTTGTAAATTGGACAGTTCCTCATCCAGCTCAATTGAAAACCCCTCCCAGTTTGCCTTTTTAAAATTGAAACGTCGTTTAAAAGGGACTTCCTCAGGGCTGACCACTCCTCGAACTGAACATGTGATTGGGCTATGTTGTGTCCTAGGGATGGGTTCCTCCACCGCTTTAACTACCTGTTTTGTCACTTGCTCACTTATGAAAATGTTGTCAGGGTTGTAACCTCTATGCCATCTACCGCTGTTGAAAGATGGTCTCAGTTTGGGGTTGTGAATCAATCTCAATCCTTCCCTCTCTGCCCATTGCTCGAGTTCCTCTCCATTCTTGTCTGTGATATTATATCCCCAACTGATGCTCTTACAATTAAAATCCCCCAGGACAATTTTGATAATCTGCTTGTCAAAGTTACTTGGCCTTTCAAAGAAAAAGAGTTCATTGGGTGGTTTGTAAATGGATGTTACAGAGCAGGATTCCAATTCTACAGTCAAGATTTCTATATTGTTCCTGAACGTCATTTGATGACTTGACATTAATCTCTGGTCTAACAAAAACAGCACTGCCGTATTGTTCATGGAGTCGTTCGACAACCAGTCGCATTCCTTCTATTTTGGGTCTGTTGTTGATCCCTCTGTGAGTTTCTTGCATCACTAGGATGTCGATGTTTAGTCGGTTGCACATGTCAGCGAGTAAGAGTGCATTATCTCTGGATAAGCCTTCGATGTTTATTGAAGTTATTGAAAGTCTTGAAAAAGACTGGTCGAAAATGTAATATCTCCCGGTGGTTGAAGGATCAGCCGCTGGCCTATGGCCACCGTTGCCCAGGGTACGCCCGATTGTAGTATTCATAATTTGTGCTTATCTAGCAAATATTAACAATCTTCGGGGAGGCTCCTTCAGTGTACCCCTTCGGCCGGGTTTGAACGCGCTATCTTGGTTATAGAAGCTCAGCATGCTACCAACTACGCCACCGGAGCCGCTTTTCCTCACTTGAAGGAGCACCTAGGAGGCTGACGATTCGCATCAGACAAGGAGGTGAAACACTTCTCGACAATGTTGTTGATTCATTTCCGGGCTTTGCAACATCGTGGTCATATAGCCCCATGTTTTTGTGTGTGTGTGGAATTTTTTTGATAACCTATGTTATTATGATGGGTGTATTAGTATTTGTAATTCAGTTGAGGATTGGGAAGGAGGTGGCTGTGGCCTTAATTTAGGATCCATCCTGGCATTTGCCTGGAGTAGAAGTGGGAAACCACGAAAATCCACTTCCAAGATGGCTGATGTGGGAATCTAACCCGCCTCTGCTCAGTTTTGCCTCATGAGGCTGAGTGTACCCCGTTCCAGCCCTCAGACCAGAATTAAATTTCTTGGCAGAGCCAGGAATCAAACCCAGACCTCCGCGGTGACAGCCAAGAGTGCTGGCCACAACACCTCGACAACGTGGCTGAACACGCAAGGACAGGGAATATTCAAACTCATCGTACGTAGCGACAAGTGCCTAAACCGATATGGAGACTATAACCTAATGTATGTTCTATCAGTTGGCTGTATGGAATAAAATGTACACATTTCACTCTTCTCGATCGCTACGGCCGACGTGACACGGATTCTGGAAGGCAATGCCAAGCTTTACATGTATACAGACGATATGGCTCTGGCCTCCCCGTGATGCGAGGCACTCCAAGATAACTTTAATCGACTTGTTCAATGGGCGGATGAGACTGATTTGAAACTCAATGAGAACAAAACAGTGTACATGACCTTCAGACGAGGAGGCAGACCTGCAGGAAAGTATAAGATCATGATTGAAAATCGAGTGTTGGATAAAGTCAACAGTTTAAATACCTCAGTGTCACACTCCAGACAAGGGGTAACTCTTTCAACAGTCATGTCTCAGATCGGACAACCCTGGCAATCAGAGCCATAAATGATGTGAAAGACATAACTAAGATGCCAGTGACAGCAGCAATAAAGCTTTTTCACATTAAGGTTTCACCCATAGCCACATACAGTCTTCAGATCATTTGGGATCACCTAGATCCCAATAGCCTTAGACTACTCGAAAAAGTGACATCTACATACCTGAAAAAAGCAGCGGGCCTATCAAAGTATGCGCCTTCACGCACAGTATACGAATTGACGAGGGAGCATTTCTTCATCGAGGAGCTCCGACTTAAATTATGTCTGCCCAATACAGTGAGCTATAACTCAGTGCTGAACGACCTACAACAGAAGAAAGAAATCATCTGGCCCGAGTTTTATTCCACAGATGCCATGATCAATAACGAGTAGAAAAGGTCGAATTACGAGCTGCGCCACATGGTGACCCGTCAAAAAATACATGGCTTTCATTACAGACTGTGCGTAACGAAAGCTTTTCACGACTCAGGATCGGTATCTACCCACATAACCTAACGGCAGTGCCTTTTGAGGATCCAACCAGCCTTCGGGCTTACTACCTAACAGACAGGATCGGGCTGTGTGTGCGAACGGTGTGGCATGCTGTAAGGTATCAGAGGTCAGTCCTTAACAGGATTTTGTACAGATTGATGGTAATTTATGTAATAATGTAAGTGTATGTAATTCATGACCATTGGCTGCTATTGAATCTTTATTTATTTATAACCTTAGTTTCTGATCGCCCCTTGTATATTTGGATCTGTTGACGTTTGCTTGACAAATTCTTGTTTCATTTGAGGGGCTGGACATTGTGGTCATTTAACCCTGTGTACTTGGGTGTGTGTATATGGCATAATGTATGGAATTTGTCTGATAACCTGTATTATTGTGGTGTCTGTAGTAGTGTGTGTATTTGTAAATCAGGAGAGAATTTGGAACGAGTCAGCTGTGGCCTTAAGTTAGGAATCATTCTGGCCTGGAAGAGAAGTGGGGTAACCATGGAAAATAACTTCCAGGATGGTTGGCTGAGGTTTTGTGTCACTGGGCTAAGTGTACCTCGTTCCAGCCCTTATGGCAGAGCCGGGAATTGAACCTGGACCTATGGGGCGATAGCCAAGAATGCTAGCCCCTAATCAAGACAAATTGTACACACGCCCCCTAGTACTCGGGGCCTTTTTGTTTGTCATGTGGCCTCCTCAGAGGATGTGTGCAGGTCTTTCAAGTCGACGCCCGTGGGTGACCTGCGCGCTGGGATGAGAGATGGAATGATGAAGATGAATGAAACTAGGCAAGGATGTGGAGGAAGCGAGCCGTGGCCTGTCGGAAGGTACCGTCCCAGCATTTGCTTGGTGTTGAAAATGGGAAACCGCGGAAAACCATTTCAAGGATGGCTGACGGTGGGGCTCAAACCCACGCATCTACTGAGTCAGCAGAGAGCTTGGCCCCATCACCTAATGCTGCACTTTAGCGAGCGTAGCCACTGCTGTCGGTACTCGGGACTAAATGACCTCGATGTTTAAGCCCCTCAAAAGACACCACTTCTTCTTAGTGTTGTGTGGATTCACAGTCTCCATTTTCTTCAGTCTTGAGCAATGTCTTGATGAAGATTTAAATAATTGAGTAATAAGGACATTTTTGAAAAGCACTGTATTAATGATTGAATGATGTAATTACTGTGGTGTTGTTTTTATTTCAGTTTTCTACAGCTTCAGTATCTTCATGGCTATCAGCTACTACCATTCCCTTCTTGAGAACGAGGCTTGAATGTCGGTCGTTGGCCAACTGCTGCCAATGCTCTCATTGTTTGCGCTGTTCGAGCAGATGGAAGTGATCGATGACGGACTTCTGTGAACCAGCCACTGGACACCACTTCAGTCAGATATGTGAGGACAAGAGATATGTATTTAGATAAAATGTTCAATGGATATCTCGTTGGTCAACACTTTCGGTGGTGGTGGTGGTGGCGGTCGTTGAAGAAACCGAATTTCTTACTGTGCTTTGTTGTGAAATGACCTAATGAATTGAACGTATGTGTTATACTGTTATAAAAACAAATATTTATGATTCAGCTCTGCGAATGATCGCGAATTTGTCTCGATGTTGCTGTAAAGAACGAAATGTTCTGAATATTCATAAAATATGTGTGAAATGTAATATTTCCTGTGTAGGCTAGAAGTCTCCCAAGTTGACCTTCTCTATTGCAAAGATATGTTCTGGTTATTAGAATAATTATTGTGACATATCCTTTGTTCTCTTTCGGAGTAAAGGGTTGCAACATAGGTCCTCCTTAGTCTCCTTCTTATGATCCAACATCCAACTTTCGTGACCATTTTAACACTAAAATCATCATCTTCTATATGGCTGGTTTCTCATTGCAGCAGTTTTAGTAATGGTTTCTCATGAATGCATAGTCCCCATGGAACATGCGCTACCTATGGTTACTTGATGATTGAGTTTGTCGCTACTTCCTGAGACTGATAATAGTACTTCTTTTGAGGTTCCTTCAGGTTATAACCAGAATCCCTCCTCCTTTCTCAACCGGGCTTGGGACTGGCTATTGGCTAAAAGACACTCCAGGTGTGTAATACCCTAAAAATAGTCTGAGAATAAGTTCTTCATGTATGTATGTATGTATTAATACAGCCCTTACTAAGGGATGACATGTTTCGTTCGTCAAGCGAGCACAGAGGCAGATGACCTCGCTGTTCCACCCCTTAAAACCTCGATAACTAACTCAAGCGAGCATTCTTCAATAGTACTGTGCATAGCAATATATTTATATGAGGTTTGTTAGAAAAGTATCTGAGCTTTGGCCGGGAGAAAATAAACTGACATACCTGGAGTGTTGGAAACCTTATCATCCTCAAAGCAGTCTCCTTGGGACTCCACACACTTCTCCCAGCGGTGCCGCCATACTTGGAAGCGTTCCGAGAAAGCCTCTTTAGGAATGGAGTTTAGCTCAGATTTTTTAAAAGCGTTAAAAATCCCTCAGTATTCCTTCCTTCGGAGGGAAAGTAAAGCTGGCAGTCCCATCATAGATTTATGGCATGAAAAAGAACCTTCCACTAATTGCACTTGTGGAAGGAAAAATTTGTAGGTTAGTTTGATAACGCTCTATTAGTTCCAACGTTCACCACCGGGTGCTGACTGAGATGGCATTTAGTAGCTGCGTCCGCAGCTAGGTGTCGTGGATGGTAGCATTTAGTAGCAAAAGTAGGAAATACTTGAAAAAATTAATCGTCTGCAGTCCTTCTACCTGAATCACAGATAACATACACTAATACAGCCATCAATTAACATTGGTTATCAGACCAATTCTACACACACCCAAAGTACACAGGGCTACATGACCGCGTTGCCGCAGCCCCTGAGGTAAGGAACCAACCTTGTGTCCATAGAAACTCGGTGGTCTTTTCCTGATCGTTGTTTGCAGATTTTCAGCCCTTTCATATATCTTCTTGTTTGATCTTAGTCTGTTGTTTCCCTGTACCACTCTTGGGCCGTAATCCTTCTCAGTATTCTCCTTTCAATCTTCAGGAGCTCTTCCAGGTTCGTCAGATTGGCCGTTTCCACACCATACAGGATCACTGGTTTTACCACAGCATTGTAGTGCTTTATTTTTGCATTAATTGTTAGGTTCTTTATGTTGTATATATCTTTGGGGGCGAAGTTTAGTTTAAGTCTTCTGTTTTCTATTGCTTCTTTGTCCATTCCGTTGTTGCTCATGATCTCTCCAAGGTATTTAAACTGTATCATGACCTTTACCCGCCCATATTTCGTCTTCTCTGTTTTCTTCATGTAGTACTTGTTGGTGCTCATCATGTCCGTTTTCCCCGACTCATTATTATTCTTATTTATTTCATTGTCAGTACGTATACAATTGTATTTACATTTTAGGAATCTAAAACATCCATGTGTCCCTCCATGGTCTCTGCACAGCTGAATACACTGCCATGTTCTGATGCTCATATTTAGCAACATCTGGAAAACTTTGCACAGCCTCCGTGGCTTAGGCGGCAGCACGCCGGCCTCTCATCGCTGGGTCCGTGGTTCAAATCCCGGTCACTCCATGTGAGATCTGTGCTGGACAAAGCGGAGGCAGACAGGTTTTTCTCCGGGTACTCCGGTTTTCCCTGTCAACATTTCATTCCAGCAACACTCTCCACTATCATCAAAGTCATTCATGTAATCATTGCCCCAGAGGAGTGCGTCAGGCCTCGGCAGCCGGCACAGTTCATATCCTCGCCGCTAGATGGGGGCTTCATTCATTCCATTCCTGACCCGGTCGGAGACTGGAAGCAGGCTGTGGATTTTCATTTTTTTTTGGAAAGCTTTGCGCACCACATTTTTCTGATCATCAATTCCAACATACCGCTGCTTCCTCACCTGTTCCTTGATGTAACCCCAGAGAGCGTTACCGGATGTTGTTAGATCAGGGCTCCTTGGTCATGGAAGAGGAGCTGGATCATTGTCCGATCCTCGACCGATCTAGTGATTCCCAAAGACTGCGTTCAGACGTTGTCGAACAGCCACTGCGAAGTGAGCCGGCGCCCCATCGTGTTGAAACCAAACATCGTGTAGGATTCCTGCATTTTTCATATGCGGGATGAGCCAGTCATTAATCTTCTGAAAGAGGTCGTACGATCGGATTGAAAGAAGCTGGTTGGTTGAATCGAGCTGTCGCTGGACATTTGGGTCGAAGTGATGCGGTGATCAGACGATGCTGGCAAGCGTGGGTCAGCAATGGCAGGCATCAGCGTCAGGACGGCAGTGGTCGACCGAGGGCCACAACAGCATGGGAAGCAGAGCGATTGTCAGAACAGCTGTCACAGCACCGGAGTCGTCGTTATCAATGATCCAGCTTGTGACACGCTCACATGTGTCCACCATGACCATTAACAGACGCCCTAGCGACAGGTTTTTGCGCCGCCCGTTACGCCGCTTACCACTCACGCCTGTTCACCGTTAAGTCAGATTACAGTGGTACGGCGCTCGAGCAACGTGGAACTGCGCTGACTTGGGACGTATAGTCTTTAGTGACGAGTCCCGTTTCCAACGGTGCCCTGACGTGTTTGGAGACGTCCAGGTCAGCGTGGGGATCCTGCATTGATTATCGCACGCCACACAGCCCCACAACAGGGATGGTGGTCTGGGGTTCTATCTCCTTTGATAGCCGGACCCCTTTGTTAGTCATTCCTGGCACACTGACGCACAGCGGTATGTTGACGACATTCTACGGCCGGTTGTGTTACCGTTCCTTCAGCGACATACAGGCCTTACTTTCCAACAGGATAATGCCCGGCCACACACGTCACGTGTTGCTATGGACTGTCTTCAAGCTTGCCTTATTCTTCCTTGGCCAGCTCGGTCGCCTGATATCTCTCCCATAGAGCACAATTGGGACGTAATGGGAAGGCGATTGCGAACATCCCGGAGTGTCGTCGATTTAGCCCAACAGTTGGAGACCATTTGGCACAAAATTCCGCAAGACACCATCCGGGAACTTTTATCAGTCCATCCCCGTCAAGTGACAGCTTGCATCCAGGCCAGGGGTGGACCAACACCTTATTGACGTCCTCACTTTGTAATGCTCTAACTCTGCAATAAATCATTCGATTATCTGCACTTTTGATTGTTTGTTGTTCTATGTCTGTTCCTCACATCCGATTTTTATCGCCATCAGACAATTCCTTCCTGGTGCATCGTCTTTTTTTGTTATACAGTGTATATTATTTGGAATTACATTCCCTTTACTATGAATATCTATGACTTTAGTCATTTTTCCAAGTTTTCCCGTATTGATTTTGATAAGTTACGCAAATGTCCACTTTACAATACAAAATTATCTTTTTATATATCACTTGATGTCAATATACAGTTTGAGACATGTTTCGGCCCTGTGAGCCTTCTTCAGTCAAAATCACTAAAAAATTCTCCTAAAACAGTCTAATGTTTGGTCTCTCATAAAAAATTTGTAAAACATTTTTACATCGTCAAGATGATTAAAACACATGAATATAAAATGCTTAAAGAATTTAAAAGATTTAAAAATGTACAAAATTTCGAAACGTGGGCCACATTCTTGTTGATCCATTTTCAAACAGGGGACCTGGAACAATAACAAATTACCTAACAATCTACGGTTCCTACTTGGAAACATGAAGAGATGACTTTAGTTGGGTAAAAAACTTACCCCATTGTACGAGCATCTTGAAAAAGGATCGTGTCTAAATCTGTCATGTAGAAACAGGTAATCGGAAGTTATTTATTTAGTGCTTTGCCAAAATGTTTTCAACATCCTGTAAAGCGGAAAACTAAATGAAAAAGTAAACAATAACAAAACCCACGTATAAATGACCAATGTTTACATACCGCAGTTTGGAGACCATGAACTGTCACCTCACAACTTGAAAGAGATACTACAAATGTGTCCGTCTTGTTGTTCTGCCTTAATCACTGGTTGACTTGATACTGCAAGTGTGAGGTCAACGGTCGCGGAAGGGGAGGCATAGCATACGTCAGAACCTTACGTTATGGAGGAGGGAGGGCCGCTTCCTGTTTATGTCAGTCTCTTCGTCTTAATTTCGAGATCGTGTTAAATAATATGTTGTCGTTGAAAGTTAATTCGTTCAAGTTATTTACAGGGTCTGTTTTTTGGGCGATATAAATTTCTATGTTCTCTAACACATTAAGTTTTTTACTTTTATTAACAATATGTACAATTTCCAAATCCTTATTTATCGAACTGAAATTATGTTTTTTCTCGTCCATGTGGTTCGCCATGGCCGAGAACTTGTTATATTTCAGCGCACTGGTATGTTCCCCGTATCTTACGTTGAACGCTCTACCCGTTTGTCCAAAATAGGTGGGCGAAACCTGTCTCAAAATGTATATTGACATCAAGTGATATATAAAAAGATAATTTTGTATTGTAAAGTGGACATTTGCATAACTTATTCCCTTTACTATGAATTATTTATTTTTTAGATTTTATCATTTTCGATTTTTGATTTTGCGAAAAGACCAAACCATAATGTCATGAGTTGAAATTTTTGGTAACTAATTATTAAAAATAGACATATAAGGATTTGTATTACTCGAAATTACATTTTTATTATTCTATTTTATTATTCCTATTACAGTGAAACCTCGTTAGTACGGTTTTCAAGGGACTGAAAAATTTGAACGTCAAAAGTGGGAAAACGTACTAATGGAAAATAATAATTAAACCTCATTAATTTGTACCAGTAAGGGAAATGTAAAAAATGCGTTAATCAGAAGTGCCGCGCTGCGGCACGTGCGACTGTCTTACTTTTAAGAGTCGCCTATACCTGTTAAGTCGCAACCCTCGCACGCTTGTTGGCAAGGAATGTTATGTCAGAGCGGTTGGTCTCACATTCCACTAGGGGTGGACAAAGAATGCTTTCAGGGCTGATGAAAATGCGATCGTAATACGCGCTGCGCGGCGCTGCTACTGTCTTACTTTTAAGAGTCGCCTATACCTCTTAAGTCGCAACCCTCGCCCGCTTGTTGACAAGGAATCTTATGTCAGAGCGGTCGGTCTCACATTCCACTAGGGGTGGACAAAGAATGCTTTCAGGGCTGACGAAAATGCGATCGTAATACGCGATGCGCGGCGCGTGCTACTGTCTTACTTTTAAGAGTCGCCTATACCTCTTAAGTCGCAACCCTCGCCCGCTTGTTGGCAAGGAATGTTATCTCAGAGTGGTCGGTCTCGCATTCCATTGGGGGTGGACAAAGAATGCTTTCAGGGCTGACGAAAATGCGATCATAATACGCGATGCGCGGCGCGTGCTACTGACTTACTTTTAAGAGTCGCCTATACCTCTTAAGTCGCAACCCTCTCCCGCTTGTTGGCAAGGAATGTTATCTCAGAGTGGTCGGTCTCACATTCCACTAGGGGTGGACAAAGAATGCTTTCAGGGCTGACGAAAATGAGATCGTACTAAGCAATGCGCGGCAAAATGTGCGACGTGATAAATTAGGTACTTTTACATTATTGTCATCAGATAAGAATCTGGACTTGAAAATTACGACGTGATATGCGATAAAACGTACTAATGAGGAACGTGTTAACGAGGTTCTACAGTATAGTTATATTTTTATGGCCATCTGGCTGCAATACATTCTTATTTACAGTATATAAACCTAAAATGTTTCTGAAAAGGTATCAGTTTCATCTTTCCTTATTTTTCACTCCTTTTTCAACTCAATTCATCAACTTCCAAAGGCAATGCCTTGTCTCCGCAACCATTGTTCTCTGTCTTCAGAACCTCGTTGCATTTCATAGTGGGAACCATAATGGAGAGTTATACCAAACGCAGAACAACTGTGAACATGTGCTCATCCAATAGCGCGCGTCCTGCTGACGCTGTTGCCGCAATGAGACAAGCAAGAGAATAGACGGCTCAACGCTCGCAGTGTACACGCGACCTTCCCCCTGAATACAAGGCGCTCCGATTCTCAATGCATGTACGTGATGGAGGGCCTGCTAATCCTCCGAATATCCATGCTTACGACGAAGTCTGCACATTCTTCCAATTGTGGTATGAGGCAGATATACGTATAAGATGTCACACAAAAGTAATTCGTGCATGTGTTCTCCTCCTGGTGTAGCTACTAGCATTCTTGGCTGTCACCCCTGAGATTCGGCTTTGATTCCCAACTCTGCCAAGAAATGTTATTCTGGTTTGAGCCCTCAGCACCCAGCTACCTTGAGATGGCTTCAGGTCGAAAATGTGTATAGGAACACATCATTCCTGTTTGGATCGAACCTCAATTCCAGACTGCAAAAAGACCTATCCAGGTCCTGAACCAGAGATCGAACCCGTCTCCTCGCCTGCTCGAACACCTCTCCAAGAACCCTGCACCTCTCTCACTTGACCACTCTGGATTGGGCTTCGTAGCGCTGGGATAGTAAACGCCAAATCTCTTGTCTGCTGAATCATCTCCATCATGTGATAGTATTTCATTTCAGAGTGGTATTAGTAGATTCCTTACGTTGCCTCTTGTAGTTTGCTTTCATGCTATTTATATACATTTTCTAGCATGGGATTACTCCTGATACTCAATTCTGCTTCACGGTTGCATTCCGCTCATTTGCTTAGCAATGCATATTAGCACGTTCGAAGAATTGCTTGACTGCTCCCCACGACTCAAGTCTGTATATCATGGTGGTAAAATAAAGAAATATCACTGCCAAATTATGTATCAACTGTCCCATGAATCGGTTTACATGTGCCTCGTAAATATTCTATGTTCAATCAAGATGCTTGTATAACGTAGAAAAACGTTGCTTTTGGGAGTCTCAATTCCATTGTATGAGGTTAGCATGAGTGCATGCTTAACACCGCGTAGCACTTTCGTTTCACTCCCGAGAACTGCGAAGCGGACTGTTTCAAAATTCAAATCAGAGTAATCGATGTAGTGAGTGCACTCATCTGCTCTGCAGGCTTCTCCCGCTATGCAAGATGGCTCAATCGATATTTATCGAAGTCAATCGCCGACAATGCTTCTGCGGCTTAAAAACTTTCTCAATACAACATCAAAATGCGTCGAAATAGTATTTAGAGTGAATCCGTATAGTTGCTCCCCTCTGTAATCTCTGTAATTAGTAATTTCATGTAATTTTATACGTCCATTGCGAGGGATTGCTGTCTTCACTGCTCAAGTGTGTCCTTGATAAACATGTGGGGTGAGGTTATTGGACTGGCTTGAGGTGAGATACGTCATATGTAAGGCGGGGTAGTATCAGAATTTCTCCTAAGCAAGCAGCATGCAGATCACAGCTCTCTGCTGAACGTTTAAAGTGTCGTAACATCTCGTAAAAATTCTTCCGACAAAAGTTGTACCAATAGGCACAGGAAAATACTGGTACAGTACTGTCCCCGTTTACCTGGATAGTAGGCTGTCAGATATCCGCCCCCTCAATCGGATTGCCAATAATCAATCGCACCGGCTCAGCTACATCAATGAAAATGGCACTGACAGATACTATCGAGATATGAGCACAGAAGTTAACAGGAAATCATTGTGGAACACACCAAAATAGACGGGGTTTTATACTTACCGTTACTTACCTCTTAAAAATTATCTCGGGGATTGAGTTGACAACAGGATCACTAAAGTCTGTTCACACAATAACCTCCACCATGACATTTAAAAATGAACCAGAACGAAGACGAGAACTTTGAACTGTACAAAAGCTTTATTTCAAATAAAGGGTATGATTCTAACAACACAACAAAATAAACGTGGCTATCAGTAGCCCATGTCAATCTGACTACGTCCTCCTGTAGGACTTGCAAAGTTATCATACAACATGATATAGAACATATTAGCTCCCACGAGCTCCAAATAACGTAATATTCATAACACAATTGGATTGGAAAAGGACGTCAGGGTGTGACATATATAGAGCATTTGGTTTCCTTTTAATAAACATGACAATTGTATTTATAGTCGCAAGGCCAGAGTGTGGACGACCTCACCCACTGATAACCAGTTGTTGGGACAGCTGCAAGCTACCCTTCAACCTGTCGCATACTTGTCAAATGGGCTCCCTTCACATGCTACATTACGTAAGAATCCAGCTCTCCAAAGCTTTAAATGTCTGCAAGACAACTCATACATATATTTACGCAAGTCTTTCAAATACTTTACTCACATCCTACTGGATTATTATGACAATCCTTAAACTTGTTAAGTTCTCATCCAAATGTTTACTAAGCTCTTAAATGTTTATAACAAAATCACATAAATTATTTATAACAATTAGAAATTGTTTATAATATTATCGAAGATAATAACAAAAATTTTAAACACTCCTTTAACATCACTTTCGTTCCACATTATTGTCAAAAATATTTACAACATTATTTACAATATTAACATTTAAATTAATCAAATTATTAATTTAAGAAATACATTAACCACATGTTCATCCGGTTGGTAATTTCATAATCGTGTTAATATAATCGACCAATGAAGGTTAGTTATACATATTTATGTCACAATCTGGTTTAATAAAGGTTTTAATAATTATTTGTGACGGTAATCTTCATTCAAAATCTTATCTCAAATTCTTTCAAACTCTTGTTAATTATAACAGTAAATTCACTTGATTAATTTTCAACGAACTATGACAATTCACTCCAGCGGAAAATACTTCGCTAACAAAATAATGCACAAACTGCATTAAAAATTAGGCCCAAAATTCATCATATATTAATCTATATGGCATCAAAACTTCCACAGAACTTACAAAAACCTCCACTAATAAATTCTTTATCATTAATTCCTGTGGGAACCTCCTTCATATTCAAGGGCATTATACATCAGCGACTTTCAACACGTGCGCTGCACTAGCGATTATACATTCATAGTTCCACTTAAAAATTCTTATAATCATTAATTGTTTCAAAACTGTTTTCATTTAACCTTCGTGGATTTCATTCATGAATCGAAATGAAGTCAAAACTTGCCAATCACAAACAAATTTAATAGTGAATACGCTTATATACGCCTGTCTGGTCTATCAAAATTTAAGATTAACATCTTCAAAGAATTGTAGTATCAAAATACTATCATCAAATAAAGTGCGACTAAACTGTAAAATAGTCGAATAGAATCCAATTAGACTGGGGAATGCAAACATCGTTATATAAATCTCTAATTGAGAAAAACTCCTAACAAAAGTTCTTGACTTTAATGCATTCAATAATTCATTATTAAAGTTCATCTTTCACAAAAGTGTCTATGATGCAATGGTCGTTCATAACTGACGATAAATGTCTGTGTTGCAATCAATTCAAATAACGACTAGTATTTCCAAGATCGTCGACAACGTAAGAGATTTTAACGCTCTAAAATCATTTAAATGTTCTTCCTTCTTGATGATGACAGAAAATTGGTCAAAGTAATTAAACTGGGGTAGAATTACTTTAATAAAGTGACACGCTGTCTGAATTTAAATCTGCCATAAAAATCATTAACTTACAGTCAAATCGTGACTACAAAAAAAATAAGCAAATTACTGAAAAATCTAAATATCAGTCTCAACTGATCCAAAATCGTTTAACTATGCCCATGACATAACAATGTCTTAATAAATCGTCGAAAAAAGGCATAACTCAACAAGGTGTACTGAGAATAGGAACCTCAAACAAGAATATGGGGCAAAATACATGAGGACAAAAATATGGGAAAAATGGTTGCTCAAATATCATTAAGAAACTCAAATACAATAAACGTTCACGACTACCTTATCTGCCGATTGTCGTTCCAGAGGACAATTCCCCAAAGAAGACTGCTGATGGATCCATTTCACCAAGTTAAAGCTGAGCTCCATCCTCGAAACAGGAAATAGCATCCTCGGAGAATCGAACTGCTTCCTTCTCCGGAAATCGCACTGCTCCATGAAGACGAATAGACATCCTTCCGGCAATAATCTTCTTTGTGAGTCGGGATAACCCTGACCTCTCTTGAAAAATCCCTGAAGTTCCAGCAGACAATCGCCATGAAGTTTTCGTAGAAATTTCCGAAGAAATATTCATATTCAATGAGTATGAAATCGTTTCTATTGCTGTTCGATAGTATTCAGCCTTTAATCACGAAACATGGGTGTAGATGGTATTCACCACATGTTCGCTTGTGTGGAATTACAATTAGCGAAGTTCCATGTTGCTATCTTACTCCGTTGAAATATGTCCCAATCGCATTAAGTCCTTTAGCCTTCCATTTTCTCTTCGGTTGTAGTAATAGAAGAACAAACTGCCATATTAAATTGCTCCATTATACTGTAGTGTCGTGTAACAAAAGCAATCTGAAGTCTCCCTATTTCACTAGCCGTGTCAGCCGTGGCGTAGAATCTGGCGATACAATAGTGCTTCTCTTGTGGCGAGATAATCACTTTTGTCAGTCGTGTAAAACTGCCAATATCTTTCAAACTAATGCCTCGAAATTGTTCAGCTTTTCTATATTACTTCATCTAGCACTGCACAATAGACTTAGCTTATAGACGACCGCTAACTGTTCAAAGCTAATCTTGTAGATGCGTTCTAAGGTCCGTTTTAACTTCACCTAGTTTTACTTGAATCTTGTTTAATGCAGTGGCTTCACCACGCGTTATAAAGACGACTCTTTCTACACTTTTCACTATATATGACTATATAAGAAAGAACTTTCACAATTAGACTTCGATGATCTGGGAATGAGATCTGAGAATGATCGGAGAATGAGACTCCTCTCTTCTGCGCAAGGCCTTTTATGAACTTCCTAAGGAGCGTATCCATCCCTTCCATAGCGTGATACTGCGTCATCGCTAAAAGTTCCAACTTCGTTAATACATGACGGATTTTCAAAATTCAAAAACTGAAAATAAGTTTCACCAAAATTCCAAATCAATGCCTCTACTGCAAATGGATTTCCACAATTCTGCATTCCAAAAGTAATAAAAATACCATAGTTTCAGCAATTTCCGTCTTCCTTTAAACTATCGTTCATTGGTTCAAGCCTCCCCTCCAATAGCATACTTTCTTCCTCAGCAGAATTCCTCGTTTCCTGCGACTGCGTCGTACATCTCGGAACATTCTCGAATAAATGCTGACGTCACTGAGAATCTCAGCTCAAGTAGCCTGCTGGCATAACGTTTGCGTCATCCGTGCTTACGTCATGACTATCCACGTCATAACTATGACAGCCATAACTCTCCTTATATTTTCCAATATAGCCACCGTGGTCTCTATATAATTCAATTACGGGGGCAGTACCATCTCGCCATTTGCCCGAAGACGAAGTGGGAAACAACGGAAAACCACTTCGAGGATGCCTGAGGTGGGAATCGAATCCAATCTACTCACTTGGGCCACCCGAGGCTGAGTAGACCCCGTTCCAGTCCTCCTACCAGTTTTCAAATTTCGTGGCAGAGCCGGGAATCGAACCCAGGACCTCCGGGGCTGATTTGTATAGCTACTGAGGATTTTAAAGATGGTTGATTTCAAACTGGCTTGTGCTGACTGAACATAATTAGGCTACTGATTTGGGGTTACGGTAAGTTACTTATCACTGGGGATTTGATTTCTTTTCTATCAATTTGAATTAATCACATGTAATTTATTTCAGGTTATTTTTTCACATATTCCAGTGATTGGAATTATTTTGTGTTAACCAACTTCTTTTCTATCATCATAATTTTCCAGCTCCAGTTTCCCGCTTGTGGTATACAAGCGCTCCAAATTTCTTTCCGTTGGAGTAGAGTTGCTGTTCTTCTACATCTTCCCATTTCACATTCCGTTTGTTGACCTCAGGCTTCACTGTGTCTATCCATCGATTTCTTGATCTTCACACCAGTTCTCCTCCCTCTCACTTCTCTGTGGAAATAATTTCTTGGTGTTCTATTTCTGTCCATTCTCATGACGTGTCCAAACTACTGTATCTGTGTCTTCCTAGGAGTTCAGTGACAGGTAGTTTGATACCAACTTCCTGCATGTTAATTTCCTGCACAATGCTGCTTGACTTATCGCTGCTCTCCTCTCCCCCCCCCCCCCCCTGCTTTGTCCTGCAAGGCTCCTGCTGTAACAAACACTAGCGCAGCCATGTTCAGTGGCAATCAAATCTTGGAAGGTTAATAGCAAGATGAAACGAACCATGTGAAAAATTACTTCCAAGAAACTTACTGTAGTTCATTTTTTTCCAGAAAGTTGGAGCATGATCCTCACTTTCAGTTATAATGACTCCTGAAACATGTTCTGGCTTTGGTGCTTGGCAAATTATATACCTCCACTCATCAGTTTCAGGCTGGCTGCGTGGCTCAGCGGTAACGTTCTCGCTTGCTGTGCCCAAGGGTGCAGGAACGAATCTTGGCGCAGCCAGTTGGCATTTGAGGGTGCGCAAAGGCGAGGGAGCCGTGTCAGTAGATTTACTGGCATGTTAATGATCCCCTTCGGGGCAAAATTCTGGCACCCCGGCGTCTCTAAAAGCCGCAGATGCTAAAAGGGACGTAAAGCAATAACTTCATTATCTTCTTTCATGCCTGTCTTGTCTAATGTGTTATTATTATTATTATTATTATTATTATTATTAATTATTGTTTTAAGTTGTCTTTGTTATGCTTTTTTTTTAAACATATAAATGCTGTATATGTAAAATGAAAAAAATTGTACTGTATATGTTGTGTATTGTAACTGGAGTACTTACACTCTGGTATGATAAATAAACCAATCATATCAAATTTGTGTTCTGTTGCGGAGCATCATCATCATCAGGTCATTTGCCTGATCTGGTGGTCTGACTCTCCACCTTATCCGGTCTTCAACAGCACGTTTCATCAGCTCATAAGATTTATTTATTTTGATGGAATCCAGCATCTGAAACCTTTTTCTTCCTCTACGGATTTTCCCTTGGACTGTCCCTTCTAATGCACTTTTCACAAAATCATCTCCTCTTAGGCATTGTCCAATCCAAATCATTTTTCTTTTCCTTGTCTTCTTTACCATCATCCTTTCTTCTCCTAACCTTTTGAACTCCATTACCCTTAGGGTATGCTTCCTGCTCCACTCCTAATTAAAATCTGCACTGTGAACAGTTGTAGGAATTGAACACCGCAAAACAATCTAAACAATCAAATCAAGTCAATCTAATCTAACACAAAATATAGTTCTGTTATATTTCCAAGTCAGTTGTTTGTTCATCATCGTAACTATCACTGTCCACTAACTGTTTTAAATTATCCAGTTCCGTGAGCGAAGATGAAGCAGATGGCATGTTTACATTCAATCTTTCTTATCAGTTAAACTGTCGTAAACATTTGAGAATAACAAAGGTTAAAAATTCATAACAATTCCCGCAAAATATCTTAAATAGGGAAAGGTGTTCTCTCGGAGACCACTAGAAGGCTGCACAATACCAGAATTCAGCACAGAAGTCATACGAGTGCTGTGAGTACAAGCTATCGTCATGTCGTGTGGGACTCTACATCGGAGCGGATGTTAAATATTTTAATTATAAACCGCACTCGTTCCAGGTTCCGTATTGACCATGTTTACAAGAAGTATAACAAATTACACTCGCCAAATCAATACTTTACTAAAAAATACTATAGGTACATGTTTCGGAAACTTGATATGCTTCCTTCAGCCCATATGTTGGTGTGAAACATCATATGACATCGAAATCCTAACCAAAAATAAAAATTCAGTTCGTACTTTTTCTCTTGTTCTTCATTTGTCCAATCCAAATCATTTTTCTTTTCCTTATGTTCTTTAGCATCATCCTTTCTTCTCCTAACCTTTTGAACTCCATTACCCTTAGGGTAATGACACAGGCTCAACAAATGAAGAACAAGAGAAAAAGTACGAACTGTATTTTTAATTTTGGTTAGGATTTCGATGTCATATGATGTTTCACACCAACATATGGGCTAAAGAAGGAAACATATCAAGTTTCCGAAACATGTACCTATAGTATTTTTTAGTAAAGTATTGATTTGGCGAGTGTAAATTGTGTTATACATCTTGTAAATATTTTAATATCGAACCCCCTCTCGACAGAAGGTTAATACTTCCTCATTCCTCACTTTGTCCTTCAGGGTGTCTACCAGTAACGAAAAAGTAACAAATTTTACAAATGGGTAACGAAAGTAACAAAAAAGTAACGAATTTTACAAACGGGTAACGAAAATTTTCTGAAGGCGGGTTGAATCATTTAAACTCGCGCCGCTAGGCTCAGAGATTGCGAGTTTCACGCAAGCGGCGCCGTGCCTATTGCAAAGTACTAAGCTATATGTCTCCTTGCCCGACCTCGAGGAAATACATACTGAGGATACCTTGAGCGGTATACATCGGTTCAACGTATATTTTAGGCATCAAGAAGTCTTAAGTTTCGTGTGAAATATTTTTCTGTGTTACTGTATTAGGAAACCTGACTTTTCGCAAGACGTTTATTCGCGAATACTTCCGAAACTAAAAAGAAATCTCTCATTTCCGTTATTTGGAAACTATGTCAAATTGAAGTCCAGAAATAACGCGAAACAATTTAATGTCGCAATCTTGCGAAATGTTACCGTTTCGAAAAAAATGCGAAAAATCTTTGAAATAGATATAACTTATTTAAAAAATATGTCAAGTAAATTTGCGACATTCAGTATGGTTAAATCGAAATTCCGTTATAAGTCTATTTTTCCTTCGAACTTTCGTTCCATCGGTTATATAATCTAAACGATTATTTCGATAACTTGTTGATAATTCGTGTTTCTCATTCGAAATAAAACTTGCCCTCTTGTCGTATTATTCGTGCAATCCTCTCAGAACAATTCGTAATATTCGATATCGTACCTACTTCGAACGTTCATCCTCCAAAATCGCATCCTCAAGACAGCCGGCTGACCGCACGACTTGCCTGCGGGAATCTCGTCAAACGGACCGAGATCGACGTCAGTTTCATAAAATCATAAAACCCGTTCCCTATCGTGAACTTGTGACCACGAGGACTGCGGGAATCCTGTCAAAGGTGATTGGGCACCCATCACGAAACCTACTTGCCACTTTTCCCATGACCGTATACTTAAAAGCGTGCGGGGAGCGAGAAGTGCATCAACCCACTTAAAAATGGCAGCCTACGTAGCATCGAAATACTAAATCCTCCTCGTGATCCACCCTGAACTCATGAACTCCCAACTACAGCATAGGGACAAAGGGAATCACGGTGCCGACCGAACAACATGTTCATAACTACGCCTGAATTTTAACCATGCCCAACCTTGAGCTTGCCTCCGCCATTCTATCAGGACAGATAGACAGGCAGACAATCGTTGAACGGCCGGGTGCGGCGACGATTGCATAATATCTCGAGGACAACGTAAAACGGCCGAGAGCGGCAGCTATTGCGATACATCGCGATATTTCTCCGCGTTCAATGACGAGGACAACTGTATTCTTGTCAAACGGACAGCAAGTGGCGCCGATTGCGTAATAATGCTATATTTTCTTGTGCCGACCTCAAGGACATTGGAAATCTCGTCGAATACTAAAAGTGACACTGATTATCTAAATCGCTATTTTTCTCCGTGTTCTGTCGTGAAAACTACGGGAAGCTCATCAAACAACTGAGACCAGCGCGGATCGTGTAACATCTCGATATTACTCCGTATTTGACTGCGAAGACAGGATTTCTTCGCGACCTACTGCGGGGATGAAGGAAATCTCGCCAAATGGTCAAGAGCGGAGCAACCTCTTGGTACCGTAATTATAACAACATATTGTGCACAAGACGACATATTAGCTGAAACAACTCATTGGATATTAAATATCTAGTATATATTTATTATTTTTAAAATTTTTATAACATCATGTGAATTTCATTTAAAGAGGCTTCGGCGGCGTAGTTGGTAGCAAGCTAAACTGCTGTTCCCAAGATAACAGGTTCAAACCCGGCCAAAGTCGTTGGATTTTTTAAAAGCGTTAAAATCCTTCAGTATGCCTTCCTTCGGGGGGAAGTAAAGCCGGCGGTTCCAGATCAAAAATTTATGGCATGTAAAAGATTCTTCCACAGACTAAACTTGTGTGAAGCTAAATTGTTAGGTTAGATTTCGTCGGAACGCTCTATCCAAGTTCCAACGTTCACTACTAGGTATCATTGATATCTGGAAGCAACTTGAAATTGAACGGAACTTGTAGCTCAACCTAAGAGTGTCCGTTGGAAGCAGCTACAGACTCAGACGAGCTGAACATGTCCTCGGACACTCCCGGCACTAAAAGCCATACGATAAATAAAAAACTTCTTTAAAAACAGTTCATTGTTGTTTTTCTTCACCGCGTGATGAGCGCCAATGCTTGTAGACCGCAGACGTAACTTGAATTCAAAGGTAACTAAAATTAACTAAAAGGTACCTAAAAAGTAACTAATTTTTACTTCATCCTTACAGTAGACACCCTGTCCTTCCAACTTATTGTCTCCATTCTCCTCCATAGCCACATTTCGAAAGCCTCTATTCTTCCCTCATCTTCTTTCCTAAGGGTCCAAGTTTCCGCTCCATACATAGCTACACTCCAAACAAAACATTTCATTAATCTCTTCCTGTTTATTATTGACAGCTGTCTAAATAGATCCAGCATGCAAGGGGGAAAAAAAAATGACTATGCTGTAATTAACAGAGCATAAGTTTGAGTAAGTAATTATGAACCAACAGCTATTATAGTTAAGAATATCAATACAGTCCAACTTCGATATCTCGAAGTGCTTTCGGAGATAGAAATAACTTCGAGTTATCAAAAATTCAAGATACAAAAATACAAGAGGAAAAGGGGTTCTATTATCGCTAAATAGGGGGCTTCAGTGGAGTAGTCGGTAGCATACGATGCCCAAGATCGCGGGCTTAAACCCGTCCGATGTCATCGGATTTTTCAATATCGTCAGCTTCTAAAGGCCTTGACGTTGCAGACATTTCTTACGGTCTTCAGCAGATCTCTTTATATGGGCATGTGTCACATTCTATTTCCTTGACAGTGTTCTTGAAATACGATTGTCTTGGTTGTCCCCTTTGTTTTATCCCCAAATTTTTTTCCTTCAAAGATTACCTGGAGGAGAGTGTCATGTCTGAGTATGTTCATATGTTAGTTGTAACATGAGGGTTTGTGCCAAGAGTTAGTCACTAGGGAAAGACGTTACAACGGCGAGCAGTGAGCCATGCGTAACACTCCTTTGACACTGTGAAATATATGTTGCACCAGGCAGAGCATTCAATAACGCTCACTCATCGTCACGAGGAAGGGTTGCAGATTCTCAAACTGCGAGTATGAATGATGCAGTATTACAGTTTTTGGTGCTAGCATTTAGGTCATTGCCTCGATGTCATTGGTCAGGGACGGCCAGGTGGGAGTCCGTACCATGTGATGGACAACTCGTATATAAGGGCTGACTGGGAGAAGAGAGCTCGTTCATAATTTACATTCATAATTCAATATTCATTGTTCATTTATTACGGTATTCTGATTCTTCAATAGGACTCTTCGGAGACGAGAAGTCACACTCATTTACTATCTTAGGCAGTTATGCATGCTGAATGGATAGGAGTAAGGGTAGGCAATATATACAACATGTCTGTAAGATCTCGCGTAACAGGAGTACAGCTATGTTAAGCAAACAGTCAACAACTTCCAGACTACGGCAGTCTCGCAGTAAGTGTTAAACAACCATATCTCCAAGATCTTCAGTGTGTATCAATGTCATAGCGGTTAATAACCAGTCACGAATTACGGCAATATAATGCGATGGCACAAACCTTTCATTAATATCATGAGTAAAAAGAATATAGTAATATTTATACCAGTTAATCATGTGTTATTGTTGTGAGAAGAGCATCAACCTTTAGTTAGTTCCAATTAATGTTAAATATTCTATGTAGTGTTTTTCAAAACACACCACAACCGATGTTTTATAGAAGTTGGGAGGTTACAACACTGACCTTGAACGCCATCCGGCAATTCACCGATCCTACCCCTTTCTGTCACTCCTTCCTTCTCACCTACAGTATAGTTATCTTAAATTCCTCGTTAACAGCCTGCGACTGACGTTACACAGTACAACGAGCCGGCAGTAGCCGTATTTATGACTGTTTGCTGTTGACCAACAATATGCCTGTCCAGAGTCTGGCTCACTTGTCAGGTCTCCAGAGTTGCATATTTGTACGCAGCCTGCTTGCTCTCAGTAGGTATGGTGGAAAGTTGATAACTCGGTGCCTTTTGCTCTGAAAGCGCTGGCTCCCTGCAGACATCTAATGTATACATGGCCGCCCAGGAAGCCGATCATTAATGAGGACATTTGAGAACTACCGTATATATCATCACCACGTTGTGAAAAATAAACCAGTCCGGTCTTGGTCCATATCTATACTAATATACAAAAATGAGATGCTGTGTGTCTGTGTATTACTCAATCACTCAAGAACCACTGGTCCGATTTACATGAAATTTTCATGGAAGTAGCTGATTTACCTGGTTAACATATAGGCTACTTTTGATTTCGATACTTTGCACTATTTAAAGATGGCGACCATTTTAGTGACGTCACTACACCCTTTGGCTTCAAACTTTCATATTTCCATTTCAAATAAAAAGAGAACACTAAGAAATAAAAAACTTTTAAAATGTAATTTTCTATAACTTTGAAAGAATAATAGATTTTCCGCCTTCAATACTGCGGCAAATCTATTATTCTTTCAAAGTTATAGTTACGTCAATACGGACCTGAATAATCGACATTATGTAATTTTCTATCCGAAAGGTCCTTATCACTTTTCGTGTATCTCCAACGGTTAGCGAGTTAAACCTAAATTTGTGCTATAAAACATGGTCGAGGCCGAGCGGTGTAGTTGGACAAAATGTTCCATCCCTACTCTC
Source organism: Meconema thalassinum (assembly GCA_946902985.2). Taxonomy (NCBI): domain Eukaryota; kingdom Metazoa; phylum Arthropoda; class Insecta; order Orthoptera; family Tettigoniidae; genus Meconema; species Meconema thalassinum. Next base: position 81,361,258 of record OX336400.1, on the reverse strand, counting down.
CATCCACGCAGCACCATGCCTATCCCCTGTTTTAACTCTCACCTTCACATTTTAATTTATTTATGACCCACAGTGAATGATGTTACTTCAGCTAGTTGTTTATACATGTGGCAGTTAATGTTTTGGTTTTATTGATCATGAGAGCTGACAAATATGTAATTTCATAAGTCCGAGTTCATCTGTAGTTTGAGAAAGTCTCGGTCCCGTCCACCTCGAATTATGGAGACCTTACTGTATTATAAATAGTTAACTATATTTCTGTAGTCCTTCAATAGATACATACTAATGGATTATTTTAATTCAATGGGATCATCATCGATTTCAGTTTTCCAGCCTAAGCCAGGTCGGAGCAAATATGGCACCCCTCCACTCAAAGGAATATGAAATTGTTTATTTAAAAATACTTATATAAATTCTTCAAGTCAATCATCATCATAATCTTGAACCTGCTCCAGTTTTTCCGGGTGCTGTAAATGAGCTTTCTGCATTTATTTCTCTCCAAGAATGATTCCTCCGCAATAATAATAATAATATAATATCGTATGGCCTCGGGTGCCGGGTGCAAGCTTTGTAATTTGTCACCCAGGGGGTAGCTTGCATGTCGAATTTCCTTGTTCCTTGAATCACTATGAAAGTCAAGGAGGTTAGATATCTAAGCTCCTCGAACACTATAGCTCTTACTACACTGGCGAAAATGGAAATTGCAACACCATGAAGGCATTGGTCGTTTGTGTTGATTTTGAAGATATGGAACGATGCCATGTAAGTATATAAACGATCAAAGTTTCAGACCCATTGGATTGTTGCTACAGGTCTTCCCACGTGATTGGTAGTGTAGGAAGCAACTCCAGTATATGGACTCTGGTGTAGCGTAGTTGATTTGCAGTCTGTGCAGTGAAGTGCTCCCCGTCAAACATGCCTCGACGACAGAGAAGAGCACGCTATCAGCAACTGTCGCCGTTTGAGAGGGCTCGGATAATTGGGCTGTGTGAGGCTGGATTATCGCTAAGGACTGTCGCTGCACTTGTTGGCCGACAGGCATCTACGGTACTACGTGTATGGCAGCAGTGGTCAAATGACGGTACCTACACTCGTAGACTTGACACAGGCCCAGCGCGACAGACAACTGTGAGAGGATTGCCGCATCATTCGGATGGCCCGGATGGAACCCCATGCAACAGCAGTGCAAATTCGAGCAGCTGTGACACCCCACGTTACACAACAAACAGTTGGTAATCGCCTGCGTGCAGGTGGCTTACGATCCCATGTCCCTGCAGAAGGTGTTCCATTGACCCCACAACAGCGACGTGTAAGGCTGGCCTGGTGTCAAGAACGATCGACGTGGGTCGACGAATGGCATAGGGTCGTCTTTAGTGATGAATTGCGCTTCTGTCTTGCCCGCAGTGATCGCCGGAATCGTGTGTGCTGACGTACTGGAAAGAGGGGCCGCCTAGACCTTATTGTCGAGAAGTACACAGGGCCAACACCAAGCATTATGGTCTGGGGTGCTCTTGGCTTTAATGTGAAATCACAATTAGTGCTTGTTGAGGGCACTATGACTGCTCGACAGTACGTTGATAGGGTACTCAATCCAGTGGTTGTCCCTATGATGGCGAACATTGCTAATGGGATGTTTCAGCAGGACAATGCCCGGGTTCACACTGCATGCATCTCCAGAGAAGCTCTCCAAGACATCACAACCTTAGAATGGCCTGCCAGATCCCCGGACCTCAGTCCTATTGAGCATTTGTGGGACATGATGGGTCGACAACTGGCCAACCGTCCTCAGCCACCCACAACTCTGGAACAACTAACCCGTGCAGTGCAGCAAGCATGGGCCACAATTCCTCTGGAAGCGATCCAGGGCCGTATTGACTCCATGCCTCGCCGAATTCATCAATGTATTGCAGCTCGTGGTGGGCACATCCTGTATTGATTGTTGTCCAAACTTGCGGTCAGAGGGACCTGAAAGTGTAATCATCGAATCACAACCGAACACTCGTCCTGCATGTTCAATTGCAGCAATGTAGCACCACTCCTTCTGGGTGTTGCAATTTCCATTTTCTTCAGTGTAGTAGAGAAATGAGGAACTTTGTGTTGGCAGAAACTCCCGAGATTAATTTTGCCACTATGAACACGGCCTACTGAATTCAAATGGGTTCTTTGACATGCCAACATCGTATGACATGATGTCGTAATTTTTGCCGCCTTTCAAAAATCACTTACCATAGCCAGGAGTGAACCTGCAATCTTGGGTTTAGTAGACCGACACGCTATCCACTCACCCACCATGGCAATTTGCTGTAAATCCGGACCTCTCCCTGCAAGATCATTTCTAACCTGGTCTATCCATCTCTTCCTTGGTCTCTTGCCTTTCAGTTCTTTCTCAACCACATTCTAGCTGTTCTTTGTGTGTCCATTCTTTTGAGATGACTGAACCATTTTAGCCTGGCTTCAATACAGATCTCATTAAGAGATTGTTCTACTTGAACAAGATGGCGTATCTTGTAATTTTTTATTTTGTCCCTCCTTGTCTTCTGAATCATAGTTCTTAAAAACTTCATCTCCACTGCTTGTAGTTTGCTGGTATTTCTCTTGGATTGGGTACAAGTTTCTAAGCTATAAGTAGTAACAGGTACAAAGAAGCTCTTGTAGAGTACTGTATTAGTTTTGATCTTAAGGACAGAAGGTCGTGAGTCGGACCAAAATTTCGAATTTTTTTTTTAGTCACATTTTGAAGAGCGCTCCTTCCTGAACAAGAATATCTATAATTTATAGCAGGGTGTCGAGCGATACGGGAATTTTAGTGACCCGGGAAAAATACGGGAAATTCGCACTTGATACGGGAAATCTTAAAAAGTCTCATAATGCCTGACTTCTTAGCCCCCGAAAGCTCGGTAGAGTCCTCCCGCTCAGTCTTCTATTTCGCCTGCAGACCGCGGTGCCACCCGCAATTTGCGCCATCAATAGAGCGCTAAGCGGGATGATAACCCAGCCAACGTCGAATGCATGCTTTGCCTGGCCGGCCGCCGGCCGTACCCTCTCCGCGCGGGGCTACGCGCGCCGCACTCGTTGCTGACAATGACATACAGGAATCAGTCCGCATTGTTATTCACAGAGGAGACCTGTGTTTCTCGACAAGAGCAGCCCTTAAAGAAGCTAACAGCTCAAGATCTCAGAAAATTTCAGACGCGGATGTGCTGCAATTTCGCACCAACTGCTGAGAATTGTACATTTGTATCTTATGGCTGAAAAAATCAAAGAGACCCGTGCTATTTTCTGCCTAGACCATATAGGGGTCTCAGAGACTCCTAAGTTGGAAGAAGTTAGGATCGTCATTGCCCTGGAAATTATTTGTGATCAGAAGAATTTGCTTTCTGGCGCAATGGCTGACCGCATCAAGAGCAGCTACTCCGCACTTCTGAGACTGCCCTCTGTCACTGCGCGTTTGAAGCAGTTCGTCGGAAAAGAGCCACGGCCCGACGTGTTGTGGTCTTAATTAGTGGCTTCAGCACCTTCCTCAGTTCCTGCCAAAAACTATCTCACAAGCTTCGTTAAAATGATACTGGACTGGCTGCGTGGCTCAGCGGTAACGTTCTCGCTTGCTGGGCCCTAGGTTGCAGGTTCGTATCCTGGCGCAGTCAACTGGCATTTGAGGGTGCACAAATGCGAGGGAGCCGTGTCAGTAGATTTACTGGCACGTTAAAGATCCCCTTCGGGGCAAAATTCTGGCACCCCGGCATCTCTAAAAGCCACAGTAGATAAAAGGGTCGCAAAACCAAAAACATTATTATAAAAATGATACTGACTTTGTATCACAACAATGTAGCTCTAGACAGAGGTTTCTCCCCGAACAAGGAGTGCATGATCGTCAATCACAAAGAAGCAAGTCTGATTGGCATGCATACTGTTGTGATGGCAGCTGGTGGAGTAGAAAAGATAACCGTGAGCAAGAGTCCTTACTGCACGAAACTCCTATGCCGTGTTCAAGGAGCCAAACAGGTGCGAAGCGACGGCTAAGGTGGCAGTCGAAAGAAAAGCCACAAAAGAAAGGAAGGAATTGGAAAAAAATAGTACTGTCAAAAGAACTTAATTTGGTGCTGTGTATAACTGAAGTTCCTAGTAACAATCTTGTATTTGTCAAAGTGACTTATTTAATTTCGTTTTGCATTATTTTATTTTCTATTATCTACTTTGATAAAATGAATCTAAATTAAAAAGTGGGGGGCGTGGTGGCTCAGCGGTCTAGCTGTATGCCTCTCACCAAGGCGGTCCGGGTTCGATTCCCGGTCAATGCATGTGAGATTTTCGAAGTGAAATGCCATGTCCTGTGGTTCAGATTCCACGTAAAAAGGAGGTCCCGTGGCTCATGATCTCGAGATTAACGGTCACGTTAAACTACAAGCTTGCTTGCTTAAATTAAAAAGTATTCGCGGCATGTCGCGTGTGGAATTTTACTGTTTTTAGCCTTTCCATGGTCTTCTTTCGCAGGGGAGATGCACATACCAAATTGTTTTAAAGTCCATTCAAACACTCAATGCAAATGCGTCACACATGCATAAATTTCAAAAACTACAAACAATATCTCTCAGCTTTCGACATTTTACTACCAAACACCCGTCACCAACATGTGACTACAAAATACACCACACAAGTGACAGAATTCTTCTCGTATGGGCAGGCATCGTTTCAGTCGCCTGTTAACCACTCTGTGTGTGTCGGATTTCCTTTCATTGTCATTGTTTCGTTACTTTTACTTCGCCGAAGTTCGACCCGAGGACTGGACACATCCCGTACAGCATGTACAGAAATAAATACTGAAGGCGGTCTGGATATCGCAGTGGATGAAATGATTATTAACCTTGGCAATTCATCAAGCTCTGACAAAGATAATGATGGTGGTGGTGATGATGATAGGGACAGTGAAGGGATGGAGAGTGTCAAAGAAACCCTTGCCAAGTGACTGAGGATAATTTATTTATTGCTGTCAGTTCGCTTGCGTCAATCGATAATAGAGCACAGGCTATTGTTTCCCGTCATAGTGTTCAAAATACCGTCCGTCATTCAATAGCCTACAATTCGACAATATAAAACCAAGGCAATAATATCGCCACAGAGGGCTTGTTTGAGTGCTCAGTGCTAAATATGTCTTACCTTAACTTTACTTTTGTTTTATCACAAAAGCTAATATTAACCGTAGAGAGCCGCGATTCAGTGAGTGTGCATGGTGTTATCTGTCAACTACTGTAGTAAACTGTGAACGACCTCCACTCAGACTCTTGTTTCATGTTAAAGGATAATCATTGCATGATGAGTTTTTTTATATTCATTAGCTGTGGAGTGTTTGCCCTCTTGGTCGTATTTATTGAATTGAATACCTATGATAAAGGTATCATAGCTTCGGTGTGTAATTTATTTATTCATCTAAAAGTATCGTATTTCTCTGCTTGAATGTCCTCGGCGTTGACTCAGGATCGTTTCTTAAAATATACTACGTATAATTATACAGAAATAATGTCTGAAGTGTAGCGCTGTGTATTATTCGAATCAGTTGATTTACAACACTAAAATCTTAGCAACACAACTTAGCTGTTCCAAGCTCCCGACATATCCTTCGCGTTGTTTCCTTCGAAATACAGGGTGTAGGTGAGAAGCATGCTCAGAATTCTTGCCGTGTGGCGGTAGACGTAGGGTCTTGTTATGTGGCGACCGTGGGTTGCGGAGAGGAAAAGCATGGCAAAGTGACAGGAAGGCTGTCAGTACCGAATGCGCGGGGTGGGCAATACTGTATTTGTCCCATAATTTACGCATGTAATAGCGGACATACCTCCAATTTTACTATAAAAATCGTGATCTAAAAAGGGTTAGTGGGTGGGTAACATCTATTACTACATGACCCCCAAAATTATTATTCATTATTACAAAGGGTATTTTGACTATTTTCAGTAGTGTAGAAAATTGTATCGCCTTGTTCCGGGCTCCTATAGAGCTTACATTTTCTTTCGATCTTTCATTTGCCATAGGACGCGCTACCGGCGTATGGTTATTCACCAGCTTCTGGTTTAGTAATCAGGTAATGGAAGCAATGGGAACTGTGTACTACAATTTTCCTTGCATGTAACTAAGCAAGTTATTGTTGTTAAGAGAACGTATAATGCACCAAGAATTATATGATCTTCAGCTGTGTGCAGTGAGAAAGCTCTGCATGTGCCCATTCCTTATGTATTAATGATGCCACATACAACACTCGTAGTCTCTAAATGTTGCACATTTCCCCGTAAATTACAGCTGTTTATGTTTGAATGCGCATAAGATCGTGACAAAGAAAGTGTTTCTCCAATTGGATGATTGTATTTAACTGTATGTACGTCGTATAATCTTGGCGAGGTGTATTTTTTTTTTCCCACGGAGCAACTTTACACCTTTAGTAGGCACGCAGCTTTTTGTATTTAGTTTTCTGGCATCTTGTTATAAATTATTGACTAACATATTTCCAAATGCAGACAATCCCTACCTCCATTAGAATTTGGGTTCCATAATTCATGCAAAATGAGGTTCGGTGATTACCGTATGGTACTTTACGAAGACTAGGGTGAAGATGTAAATGAGCATTTAAAAAAAATTGCCGCCAGTTGTTTGGTTTATTAACTTACGGTAATATTTCCATAGGTACTGAAAACTGGGCACGGTTGGATTTTAAGGTGGAACCGCATGTGCTATCAAATATCGCTTTCTTGCAATACCTGGAATATATATAGAATTATAAAATGATTATTGGTTAAATAAGGTTAATAGATAGGCTATTATAATTATAATGATTAAATAAATATTACAGAAGAAACGATGTGTTGTTAGTGAATGTTAGGCCTACCGGTATGGCGAATAACCTATAACCCGTAGCATCCGTCACAATTTAGCATTTAAACGGGTCACGTTAATTCATAATATACTAATATAACAACCGGATAGCAAATTATAATAATATTCTCACATATAACATATTTAATTTGCACCAACTTAATTATTGTAGTCTAAGATATGTTTGACCACTGCCGTTTGAAATGTGCAAATCGCACACTTTTTAGGCAAGCTGTTTGTTATGGTCGTCTCTGATGCGAAGTTTTACTAATTACTCTTTTAGGAGACACTTGTCTTTGGAATATTCATGAAAGGCCAACCCTCTAGTTCTTATTTCGTAAGTTGAACGCCTAAAAACAACCACAATCCGAAATAATAAAGAAGATAATCACGAACGATTCACTGCCAATGAAAATCAAATGGAGATTCGCGGACCGGAAGTTCGCTATACATAAGCTTCGGTGCCATTTTAACTCGTGGAAGCTCTGTACGGTTACGGTACCATACAATTCAGTCACTTCCCGTAAACATTTATTATGTGACACTCCTATTCTCTACTCTCTCAACCCTCCTCAGTAAAACAGTCATTTATATCAGCTCTTCTCAGGTAAACGGTATTTAATTTGTGTTCGTAGCCTCTCATCCCTTCTGCGTGAGAGTTCACTCGCCCGCGCGCGCTTTGCTCACGCTACGGATTAGGCCTAAATCTCACCATCACCCGAGGGCTGCTGAAGTATCTCCAAAAATGCAGTTACACTTACGCCAGAAAAACTTGATTCGCGCTTTAAGATTCATATTTCAGCCATTCGGTATGCGAACTCTAGTCGTAGAGGGTTCTAAAATATACGGGAATTTGGTGGATTTTCATACGGGAATTTGAAGAAAGATCATCGCTCGACACCCTGTTATAGGTATTTCTATTTGAATTCACGAAGATATTAAGAATAATGTGAACCCTTGTTTCTGCCACACCCCGTTCTTAAACGTCACTGTCAACCATAGTCAATTATAATTTCTTTACTAATTGTACGAGAATCTTGTGGGATAGCGCGTTTCAGAGGTTGGTACTATGGCAACGTCTCGCCCGTCTGAAAAAGGACTGCGCAAGAGCGTAACCATAGATTCGTGAATGTTTCTGTTATGGTTTGATGTAAACATACTCTGAAAGGTTATATTTTTATCATTTGGAACGTGTTTCATAGATTGTGGAGTTTGAAAAGTGTAAGCATGCCCCGAATTAAGAAGTTCAATACAAAACAAAACCATCGAGGTAAAAGATACACGAAAAATACAGCGAATGTTATTGCTAGCCCACCACAAGGCGTTAGGCCTAATTCTAATCCGTCTCCTAAACCCTCAAAAAACAATGATTCGTGTGTTTCAAGTGCTTCACAGAGAAAGCTAAGTTATCTCTCAGAGGAAAATGAGGGAGGAAATGTTAATGGTATTTCTGGTGGCAGTGTAATATTAGATTTAGATATTATATCTGATTTAGTTCAGAACAATGTCATGTGTAAGTACTGTGAAAATGTAAATTGTATGAAGTTAGTAGAAGATGTAAATAAGAGAAGAGGCCTTGCAAGTAACATAGTTCTAGAATGCAGTGTTTGTAAAGCAAACCATTCATCTATTTCATCAGGTGTAAATAGAAACAGACTTTATAAGGTAAATATTAGATTTGCCTATGCAATGCGGTGTATCGGGAAGGGCAGGACATGTATTTTGTGGCATGATGAACCTGCCTCCTCCATCAAGCAAGTTTGTCAAATCAAACAATGCAATTTTGTACTCTTTAAAAGATGTGTCTTTGGGTTGTATGGTAAATGCAGCTAAAGAAGCCAAGCTACTAAATGACAATTGCAGTGATATCGTTGCTGCTTGTGATGGAAGCTGGCTAAAGCGAGGCCATACTTCTCTGAATGGTGTTGTAACTGTAACATCTGTAGATTCTGGCAAAATCTTGGATGTAGAATGCCTCACAAAATACTGTCATGGTTGTACTGTAACTGAGAAGGAGCATAAATGTCTGAAGAACTTTGTTGGGTCCAGTGGTAGTATGGAGGCTGCAGGTGCTGTGGCAATGTTCAAACGTTCTTGGTTGGACCGAGGTCTACGGTATGTTAAATACCTAGGTGATGGTGATTCAAAGGGGTTCACAAAAGTAAATGACTGTAAACCATATGGGGACAATATTGAAGTTGAAAAACAGAGTGTGTAGGCCATGTCCAGAAGAGGCTATGTACTAGGCTTAGGAAACTCATAGCCCAGTCAATAAAGGTAAAAATATACGCTTTGTCGCAACTAATTAGAGGAAAGCTGAATTTTTGCAGGATGTTAGTATACAAAGTAAATAGCCAAAAATTACAAAGTCCCGACCCCCACCCCTCTTGCTTTCCCCCCCACCCCCTCCTATACCTTGCTAGAGCAGTACTATGGTTAAATGCTTACTGCTCGAAAACTAATAAAGTTACAGACGTGATTTTTTTTAAATTTTACTCCTTACAATATTTTTAACAATTTATTTAAGAATAATTTTTTTAATGTAGACAACCTATTATCGCCATAATACATTAATATATGCAGAAAACTGTCATTGCAAAAAACAAAAAGTAATTTATACTAATTATAACTATTTACCCTTATGTCGTAGAAAAAATATCTTCGATTAAAATGTTTAGCTACAGTTATTATCTTTAACGTTATGGGTCTACAAAAGATATTTGTTAACATGATGGCTTCACAGAGCGATGAACAGTAGCAGACACCGCTCATCCCGCCGGGCAGCCGCGTATAGCGTGGTGTGGTGACTCGGCCGCTTGGCTGTCTGCATGAGTCAGACTGCACGTTGCAACTTGTTTGTTTACTGCCCTCTTATCTCTACTACGCTGCTTATTGAGTCCTTTTCGTTATTAGTGGGCCTTGCCTGTTTAGTGTTCTGTTAACCATGGCATTGTGCGGTTCGTTGCATTTTGTGTTTCGTGATAGTTTTACTTTTTGTACAGAAATACAAGTTGTTGTGTTGTGCCAAGTGCAGTGAAATGCTGATAGTTTTGCTATTGTTATGTATTGTTGAGCGAGATAAGCAAGATAAAAGGTAACCCTTAAAAATAGTAAAAACTTGTTAAATCTGAACTGTTACCCACAAACTTTACAGCTAGGCGCTCTTTATTATCAACAGTTTCCAATAATGACTGATTTTACCAATATATGCGTAATATGTAATAAGGAAGTGAAAGTAAAATGTAGTATTGAGAGAAAAGACGAAATCCATAGGTTACTTGTTAACGTCGATATAATAAAAGTACATACTGTATGCAGGCAAAATTATACCAGACCTAGCAATATTAAAGCAGCATTAAAAGCTCAAAATTCGGAATCTTCCACCTCGCATCGCCTTCTCAGGGAATTAGACACCAAATTTGATTTCAAGCATGACTGTTTGTTATGTGAAAAAAATGCTGTGTTTGACCCAAAACTTCCTTCTCAATACCGAACCCAAATTCATGAGGTTTCAACAATTGAAATAAAGCAAACTCTCCTTAATGCTTGTGATAATAGGTATGATGATTGGGCCTGTAAAGTTAAGTCCAGGCTTTTAGATGTGATTGATTTAGTTGCGGCCGAAGCCCGTTATCATGGGCAATGTTATAAGGACTTATGTAAACCTAAACCTCATGAACAAAAGGTAGGACGTCCATTATTAGCCGAGTCTGTAGATAAATTTAATTTGCTTACTAAGTACCTTGAGAGCGACAATGAGTGCCAGTATTCACTAAAAGAATTAAGAGAGATAGTAGTGGAGTTATGTGATTCTGATATAGACTAGAGTGATTATTATCTCAAGTCAAAACTTGTAGATATTTTCAAAGATCGGCTAGTTGTACATAATTTATCTGGAAAGAGAAGTATTTTATGTATGTCACATACTAGTCACAAGGTATTAGATTCGTGGTACAAAAACAGAGAAACAACTACTGAAGACGAACGTAAAAGAATTGTTAGAACAGCAGCAGAAATCGTTAGGGAAGATATACAAAAAATGAATTATGACTGTGGAAAATACACAAGTGAAAAGGAAGTGAGTACTGTATCAAATGATTTGATTCCTGAAACATTGGCACTATTTACAACTACAGTAACTAAAAAAAGAGCTGGAAATTCGTCCCCTGATATAAGTAGAAAACGTGCTGTAATTAACCATACAATAATTTCAACTGTAAGACCAAGGTCCTTCTTATCGTCAATACAAACTTCTTTGTCTTTATATTTGAATAGAATGTATGGGTCAAAGCATCTCATTGAGGTACTCTCTGCTCTGGGAGTATGTTCTTCATATTATGAAAGTGACAGGTACATAAGGTCTTCAATAACACAGGGACCCCCAGTCATGAAATGTAATTCCTTTAACACAGTACGTTTTCGACAACGCTGACGTTAACGTAAGATCATTGGATGGTTTAAATACATTTCATGCGATGGGAGGAATTGAAAGTATCTCTCCATCGTCCCGTGTCTCCATTACCTCAGAAGTACCTAGATTAATTGACGGATCGTTCAAAGTTGCAGAAGAAATTCGTAAGCGAGCGTATGTAAAGAAAAGAACCAGTGGCTTAGCTGGAATCGTTATGGAAGACTTTTCAGATGTTATATCATTAAGGAAAACAAATACAAACACAGTATCTTTTATTCATCCACTTAATCTGCTATGGGTCAGTGGATGTAACACTCAACCTGGATGGAATGGTTTTATGAGTGTCTCAACCAAAAAGTTAAAAAACCATGACACTTCATACATTTTAGCTATTCCCTTCATAGATATTGATCCAAACAACCCATCATCAGTGTACACAGCATTATGTTTTGCAGCTGAGCAGTGCAGTAAGAACAAGCAAACATGCATTGTGACCTTTGACCAGCCACTGTACTTAAAAGCTATGGAAATCGCCGGTGGCTCTGAAGATCCATCTGATTTGTCAAACATTGTTGTAAGGTTAGGAGGTTTTCACTTACTTATGTCATACTTAGGATGTATTGGTCGTATAATGGAAGGTAGTGGAATAGAGTCTCTATGGGAAACCGTGTACGGCAAGGCAACGGTCAAACACATGCTTACCGGGCATGCCTTTGCCAGAGCTGTGAGGGCATACATATTAACTTATGCTGCTATTGTTGAAAAAGTGACAGAAGATGTGCCTGTACGTGAAGGTGTATTTTGTAATGACGTGCGAACAATTTATGACAAACTTTCTCGCAGTGAAATTTCTCAAGCAACTGCTTGTGATGATAAAGCTGTTCAATCTTCCGTGTCAAAATTGACAGACCATATCAATGTAAAGAAGTCAGTCAGCAGAACATCAAAGCTTTGGCTAAATCTAATTCAGCAAGTTGACCTAATGTTAAATTTTATCCTAGCTGAGAGAACGGGAAACTGGAAATTGCACTTAGATACTGCCACCGATATGCTTCCTTACTTTCATGCTGCGGGGCACCTTCCTTACGCAAAATCTGCTCATATGTATGTCCAAGAAATGGACAAACTGCAAACAAAGCTAACTGAGGAAGAGTACGAACTTTTCGTAACGAAAGGTCTTTTCACTATAAGAAGAAAAGAAGAGTTTCGGTCTGGAAATGGAGTGATATGTGTATAGAGCAGTCTTTGATGAAGTCGTTAAAGTCAATAGGAGGTTTAACGCACGGTAGAGGAATAACTGAGAGCACCTTAAACAAATGGGTTTTAGGAGCCCCTTCATTTTTACGTGTAAGTGAAGCATTTAGAAGCTTTCTTGGACTGAACTACAATACTCACGAGCAGCATGTAGAGCTGAGAGAAAGCCGCAAATCCAGAGACCTACAAGATTTATCCAAGTTCAAAGTTTGGCTAAGTCAGCACAACCCTTTTGCTTGCTGCAGTAGTGAATTGGTTTCTCTTTCAACGGGATTGGTATCAGACTCTTCAGTTAATTGCGATGATGCGTATGAAGTTGGCTTAAAAGCAATGGAAAATATGGTGGGAAAATCTTTCAATGACAAAACTACAGCGGAAGGATATGGTTACAACACAGGCAAGTTTCAAGTCTATCAAAGTGAGATCTAAAGAAGTTTCAATTAACTCCCAGCAAATATTCAATCGAATTTTATGCATCTGTGACAGCCCCGTTAAGTTGAAATCTTATTTTGAGTTCGAATTAGCATCTCACCCACTGTCACTATTTGACGAGGCATCAATACGTGAAGGTACGAAAGCATCGTTTATGAAATTATTTGAAGATGGAATTGTTGAAGAAAGCTTCAAGGCAAATGAAGATGTTTTTGTGATGGATGGTGGATATTTGTTACATGCTGTGGTTTGGAGAAAAAACAGCACTTTTAAGGAAATAATAGATTCTTATTTAAGCTCTATACTTTGTAAATACGGAAATAAAGTTACAGTGGTATTCGACGGTTATCCCAACTTTCCAACCACAAAACAGCAAGAACAAGAGAGAAGAGCATCAAAGAAATCTTCTCTCACAATTTTTTTGGATGAAAATACAGTTTTCACAACACAACAAGCAGACTTTCTAGCAAACCCTCATAACAAAAACAGGTTGATAGAAGCAATTACAACACATTGTGTGACTGAGGATATTAAAGTTTTTTCTGCGGAAGGTGACGCTGACACTGTCATTGTCGACCAGGCAATTAAATACGTGCAAACTAATAATACTACAGTTGTTGTCGTGGGAACTGATACAGATCTCTTGGTTTTACTCGTAGCATTAGCTCCCCAGCAAGACGCCAAACTTTTCTTCTTAAAGCCTTCGTCGTCAATGTCCAAACTGTACTCTGTCGATTTTCTTATAAATCAACATGTCAAGCAGCAAACTTTACTGCTTTTTTCTCATTCAATGACTGGTTGTGATACGACGTCTGCTTTCTATGGGCTAGGGAAGTTAAAAGCAGCCGACATGATACGTAAATCAACTGAAGCTAGATCTCAGGCTGAGCTTTTCACAAAACAAGACATTACGAAAGATATCCTTCTAGAAAGTGGAGAACAGTTTATCCTAAGCATGTACAACTTATCAAAGTTCAAAACCCTCAATGAAGCCAGGTACTTGAAGTTCAAGCAATTAACCACAAAAATGTCTCTCAAGTCTAATTTTGATTTAGCAAAACTTTCACCAACTTCAGATGCTGCTCATCAACATATTTTGAGGGTTTACCACCAGATTCAAACTTGGTTAGGTTCTAAAATTCCGGCAGAAGAATGGGGTTGGCAGTATACATCAAATAACAGACAGATACCTAAGCCCATGACGAATCCTGCTGCTCCAAGTGAACTTCTTCTACTGATATCTTGTAATTGCAAAACATTGTGTGTTGCAAACTGTAGTTGTCGTAAAGCTGGGTTCGATTGCACATCTATGTGTGGGAACTGCAGTGGAATGCATTGTAAAAATTCTTCAGACCAAACCGATGAAACATTAGAAAATGACCCTTTATACTAAAAAAAGGAAAAACATAAACGTTGTTTATTATTAGGCCGTGTTAGTTGTGCAGGAATTAATAAGTTATCAAAAATACTATACAATGAAACTTTATTATTTGTCAGCTATAAAAGTGTACTAAGTACAGGATTTTGGTAATGAAAAGTTGAAGTTAAAGTTTTTATATTTCATCATCATAAACTCAATGACTATTCAAGATTAAGGATATGAGTACATACAGCGGTGCCCTTCAGCATCGAGTGACCGCGGCGCTGCTTCGTCTGGCGCGGCGACGCGGTGGCCATTTCAGTTCATCGCTCTCTTTGAAGCCATCATTTGAACGGTAAGCATTATAGTAGACACATATTTTTAAAGCTAATTAAATTGTCTATAAGTTTTGTGCAAAACATTTCATTGTATGACTGAAGGATAAAAAGGTACAATAGGTTGAAGTTACTTTTTGTGTTTTGTAGTGGCAGTTTTTTGCATATATTGGAGTATTACGGTGAAATTACGCTATCTACATAAAAAGTTTATATGACATAATTTGTTTAGAATAATGTTGGGCGTAAGATGATTAAAAAATCGCGTTTGTAACTTCATTCGTTCTTTATCTGTAAGCATTAAACCAGAGTACTCCTCTTGTAAGGTGTGGGGGGGGGGGGGACTTTGTGTTTTTTTACTTTATACTTCATATACTAACATCCTGAAAAAAATCAGCTTTCCTCTAATTAGTTGCGACACTAAACCTTTATTGACTGGGCTATCAGGAAAGATTTGGGCAAACAGTAACTTCCTGATGGCAAGCCCATCAAGGGTCGAGGGAGGTTGACAGATGCAGAAATTGATAAGCTCCAACGGTATTTTGGACTTGCTATAAGGAGAAATACAGGAAATCTCCTAGAAATGAAAAAGGCCATAAAAGCAACATTTTATCACAAAATGTCAACAGATGAAGAACCAAGACATGAGTTGTGCCCTGAAGGGGTGGATTGGATTCATGGTGTGGCTTTCAGAAGCAGAAGGCAGGGTGTCCTGAATATCACCACAAGAACTCACTTCCAATGGCTATTCTAAATGCCATTAAACCTGTGTATAAGGGATTGTGTAATGACACTCACATGGTGGCACACAGAATGTCAATGAAAGTTTTAATCACTGTATCTGGCAACGTATTCCAAAAACTGAATTTGTAGGTTTTAGAACCCTCCAGATAGGTGTGCTGGATGCAGTGATATGTTTCAATGATGGCATGATGTCAAGAAAATTTATTTTCGAAAAAATGGGGATTAATCCTGGGACTAACATGTTGAACGCGTTGAAAAAAATTGACATTGACCGTGTGAAAAAAAGGTGAAAAAGCGAATCCAGAATCCACTAAAGAGGCTAGAATTGAAAAAAGAAACAGAAAAAGGAAGAGAGACGATGATGATAGCCAGCAGCAAGAAGAATCTAGTCCTGGAATGTTCTAAGACATGGGTGAGAAAAACAAAAACTTCCCAAAAAGTCATTTATTTCACATGTAGGTACACATAGAATAATATTGATGTAATTGCCATCCAAGAAACACATGCAAATGATGAATACCAACTCAAATCAAGAGGCAAAATACCAGGATATGACCTCCTTGGTGCAACTTACCATCTAGCTTATGGGATTGCCACGTATGTGCGAAACACTATTGAGAATGCCTACTTAATCTCATCTAATGCCATTAATGACTTCCATGAAGTTGTAATAAAAATTGGAGACTTGCACGTTGTAAACATCTACAAACCTCCCGCAGTTCAGTGGCCATCTGATGTCCTCCACCTACATCCTCATCCAGTTATTTACACAGGTGACTTCAACAGTCAACATGAGCAATGGAAATATAACTCCAATGATTCTAATGGAGAAGCTTTAGTCTCATGGGCAGAAGTACACAATTTTCATCTAATATTTGATGCCAAAGACAGATGCTCATTTAGATCAGCTGCCTGGAGGCGGGAGTCCAATCCGGACCTGTTTTTTGTGTCTTCAAACGAGAACCTCAAACCACTAGCAACCACACGCAGAGTTCTACCTGATTTCCCACATAGTCAGCACCGCCCAGTTATTCAAGAAGTAGGCATACAAATCCCCCTGGTGAATTCCATTCCTCGTCCACGCTGGAACTTTCAGAAAGCTAACTGGTCTGAGTTCTCTATAAATCTTGATAAAGTCTTAGGGTGGATTCCTCCTTTAAGTAACAACTATGGAAGAGTTGTTGGAGCAGTATTAAGCATAGCAAAAAAGTTTATTCCCAGAGGATATCGGAAGGAATATATTCCTGGCTGGTCTGAAG
The DNA here is from genome assembly GCA_946902985.2 of Meconema thalassinum. NCBI lineage: Eukaryota > Metazoa > Arthropoda > Insecta > Orthoptera > Tettigoniidae > Meconema > Meconema thalassinum. Next base: position 81,344,605 of record OX336400.1, on the reverse strand, counting down.
TCAGTGAGAAACTGTACGAGGACTTCCTTTCTACTGGAGAACAAGAAATAGCAGATGACCTGCTGCATAGCCTTGATGCCACGCGTCGACAGAAATGGCTGGACACTGTCGAAAATCTAGACTTCAAACACTCAAGCAGGAAAGCCTGGTCCCTCTTACGTAATTTGGGAGGTGGAAATCGAACAACATGAAATAACAACTTAATAAAACCAAACAAAGTTGCTGCTCACATTGTCTCAATATCTAAGCCATCTATCTCCCGGCCTCATGCCATTCAAGTAAAACGAGAACTGCGAACCATGTTATCAGAATGCCCAGATAATAGCTCTTATTCTATACCTTTCAGCCCTGAAGAGATATCGTCAGCTCTAAAAGACATTAAATCAGGTAAAGCCCCAGGTCTTGATGGCATACACCCAGAATTCCTTCTGCACTGTAGTGAGTATGCTAAAAGATGGCTAGCCCAGTTTTTCACCAATATTTTACAAACAGGGTCCATTCCTCGACTAATGAAACAGACGAAGATCATTGGTATCTTGAAAACAGGTAAACCCAATAACGAAGCCCAAATTTATCGTCCTATTTCTCTTCTGAGCATGATGTAGAAACTACTTGAGAGGCAGCTGTATAACAGAATACATAATGAATTACATGAAAAGATTCCTGTTGAACAGGCTGGATTTCGTCCAAACCGAAGCTGTGTGGATCAAGTTCTTTCATTTACATCTTATATGGAGGCAGGATTCCAGAAACAGCAAAAGACCTCTGCTGTATTTATTGATTTATCCTCCGCCTATGATACCGTGTGGAGACAGGGCATTGTTAAAAAGTTTCTCCGTGTCATACCCTGCAGAAGAACAGCAAGACTCCTGAACAACATGCTGACTGATAGACCTTTCCAGGTAACCATAGGGAATGCCCTTAGTGACCAGAAGACTCTTAACAACGGACTACCCCAAGGCTCAGTCCTAGCTCCGCTATTATTCAGTCTCTATATAGCAGATATGCCAGACACCCAGTCCAGGAAGTTCGGCTATGCTGATGATTGGGTGTTAGCAACTCAACACAAACAAATCGAGGCCACTGAAGAAATATTAACGAAGGACTTATGTGCAATGATTCAATACTTCCGTAAATGGGGACTTCAACCGAACCCTAATAAAACTGAATCCACGTGCTTTCATCTGAGCAACATCCTAGCCAACCATGAACTAAACATATATTTTGATGGAAAACGTGTGATTCATAACAAATATCCAAAGTACCTTGGAGTGACACTTGACAGAACACTGTCATTTAAACAACATCTAACAAACACTGCAGCCAAATTGAGGTCAAGAAATAACATCCTACAAAAACTGTGTGGTACAACATGGGGTTCCACTGCGTCTACCCTCTGATCAACTGTCCTAGGTCTTGTATAATCAGCAGCAGAATATTGCAGCCCTGTTTGGCTAAACAGTAGTCAAACGAAGCTAGTAGATGTTCAACTAAACCAAACTATGCGGATAATTACTGGTACAATCAAGTCCACACCAGTTTTCTGGCTACCTGTCCTGAGCCGTATTCCACCTCCTACGCTGAGAAGAAAGAATATCCTCCTGAGAGAATTTAACAAAATCTGCAACAACCAACAGCTGCCAATCCATGAGGACATACCTGCATTCCAAATCAATAGACTCCGCTCCAGACACCCTGCAATCAGAGCAGCCAACAACCTGGCAGACCATAACTTCAATCTTCATGAAGCCTGGGCAGAAAATTGGTACACAAACACTCCACCAGAGCTACATAGTTTTCTACATAGTAACAACAATCCATGGGAACTTGATCTGCCCCGTAGGACATGGTGTACACTGAACAGGATACGCACCAACCATGGGAGATGTGGTGATCTACTATACAAATGGGGAAAGATCACCTCTCCAGAGTGCACGTGTGGCTTCCAGTGTCAGACCATCAAGCATATAGTTGAAGTGTGCCCTCAGAACTTATATCCTGGAAACCACTTTGACTTTTTGTTTTCTACAGCAAATGTGTTAAACTATGTAAATAATATGTCTGTAAATTTGTAAATTATGGTTATATTTTCTTTGTGTTCCAAAAAGTGATGTGTAATTGCCATACGATTAATAATAATAATAATCTAGAATTTTTGATGTATCTTTTAAATTGTGGTATTTATAAAACATAATATGTTGCTAAAAAGAATATATTTTGTAATCAAAATTTCGATTTATCACTGATTAAATATTTATCAAACGACAAAATTCTAGAGTTTCATATAGCTAGGAATGTATTTAAAACATGGAAAAAATTTGGAATCAGTGGTATGAATACTTAAGCAGAAACGTGTACCAACATAGACATGTTTCAATAACATTTTGAAAAATTATATAATTTAAAAAAATGCTAAAAGAAAACGAGAAATCTAATTCCAATAAATTTAAATTCAATGGAGCCATCAGGGCTTGGACTAAACATGGTAAAAGTTTTGCAATTCTACCTGCAAAATTATGGCTGAAACGGCAAGAAATGTTATGGTAAGTTTTTGCATTATTTCATGGTGCGCTCACGACCTTCTGTCCTTAAAGGAACTTGCTTATCCCAAAGAAACCCTCTCATGAGGTGATAAAATTGTGCTCCATGTTGAAATCTACTAGTGATTTCTGCAGTTGGTTACTTATCTGTGGACACTACATTGCCAAGGTAACAGAACCGATGTACTTGTTCTTTGTATCATTCAAGTCAATATGGAACCAAAAATAAATAAACCATGATTTTTATCTTATCCACAATTTATGTTCTTAAAAAAATACATTACAACCTTGATTTTCTGAGCCTCGATTAACATAGGCTCCATACTATCCAAGGGTAATCTATAATGCACTATTTTTCTTATCATTTTTATTTTAAAAAATTCCATGAATACAATACTGAGTGTGTAAATACAGATCTCTGCAAATAGTGAGGGCTTAGTTTAATTGTTCATAACACAATGATTGCAGTAACGGTACAATATTATGGCGGAGGTAATGCATACCTGCCAACTTTTACGGTTTATCCGTAAAATTTACGGAAATTGCAGCATTTTACGGTTTTACGGATGAACGGTGTCATTTTACGATTTCGCGGACAACAATTTGAAACGATAATTTACATTCGATAATACCGCCCACTTCCGTACAATCGATTGTTTGCGTGGGTCGAAGGCAAGTCCACGATAGTCGATAACTCGTTCTTTGATATGATTCGTACTTTTAACCGTGTGATGGTTGTGTCGTCATTGTAATTGAATTTGAAGCCGGGATAACCGTTCTTCCATGTGTCGACAGGCTTTGCTTCGCATATTCTTTGTTCTGCTCCGTTCGCTCGTTGCGATTTAAACCATATTCTTTGACCTCGTTAGTTGTTCATTGTTCGCGAAGTTGGCGTTCCTTGAATGTTTTTGTCTTTTAAGGTTATGGCATATTTTAATGAAGCGTTCGAGTTTTTGTGCTATAACTTCGTGCTTCGCAGTTTCCTGTATTCCTTGGACTAATTACATTCGTTCCACGTGTGTGTGTTTTTTTCTACCATGTGCATATTCTTTCTTCACGAGGTTGGCGTCGTGTTCATTTAATGGTTTAAGACTTTGTGTGTTTTGACATGTTTTAATGAAGTGTTGGCTGTCTTAAGTGTTTTATGTTATAATTTTATGTGACGTTCAGTGATCCAAGTTCCTTTCGATGTTTTAGTAGATATCGAGAATGAACAAATCCAACAAGAAACAGTACTTCCAGACATTTAAAGAATCATACTCGGTTGATTTTCCGTGCATACTAAAATCAAGAAAGGGAGAAAAATTTGCCTTTTGCACGGTATGTGGGTGTGATATTAATATTGCACATGGTGGAAAAAACGATTTAAGTAATCATGTGAAGTGCGGTAAACACATTAGTTATGTTAAATCGAAGGAAGATAGCAAGAAAATCAACACCTTTTTTGCTAAGTCTGGAAACGTTGACAGTGACGTAATTAGGGCCGAGTGTCTGTTTTCTTCCTTTTTGGTGGAACACAATGTGCCCTTAAGTGCGGCTGATCATGCTGGTGCTTTATTTAAGAAGATGTTTCCCACATCAGAAGTTGCAAAGAAATATAGTTGTGGTCGCACGAAAACGACATGTATTGTAAATAAAATGGCAAAAAATGCATCATCTGAAGATGTTAAGTGCCTTCAGAACGGACCGGATACAGATAAATCCCTTTTCTTTTCATCAGTGAGAAACTACTTTTATACTGCCTGTGACTACATCATCAACAAGTTTCCACTCAAGGATGACGTGTTAAAGAATGCTCGAGTTGCTAGGTTAGACAAAATTGAAGATGCACAGTTATCTTCCATTCGTTTTTTCTTGGAAAAGTTTCCTATCATGTTATGCAAGGAAGAGAATGAAACTACAGATGAGGTGGTGAATGAGCTTCAGAGGCAGTTCACAGCTCTTCAGGTAGATGACACTTTGGCTGCACATCAAGATGCTGCAAGTGATTCCAGTTGGGCACAAATATCAAGAATTCGTGGAGCCGATGGACTTCTTAAGTATAACCGAATTTTTAGAGTATTGCTCTCTATTCTCACCAAACCCCATAGCAATGCAGAATGTGAACGTTTTTTTTAGCTTTGTGAAGTAAAATAGAACACAGTTCAGGTCATCCATGTCCAATGAATGTCTGGAGTCTATTTCTATTTTGATGACCAGGAGTTCTGGTCCCTGTTATGACAAAACATTTTCTCAAGACTGTTTGCAGGAAGCTAAAAAGGCCACAACCATGACTTAAAAGTCGAACTAGCATGTGATTTGCAGTGTGTATTATATTATTTCTTGCCTGTGTTACGTTAAACAAGTTTTATTGTTTAAAGCCTTTTTCAAGTATCGTATATCAGCTTAATCTATCAAGGTAGTCCTGTTTTGTCTGCTCCAAACCAATATTCACCACGCCTGCTGCTGATTAACATGGATTTCTTCTTGATTGTTATGTTCATCTACAAATCATGTAAGTAGATATGATTTCATTGAAGTATCCTGTTTAAAGCATGAATTATTGTATTTTGTAGCCCAGAAGAATTATTATTTTCGTCAAGCCGGGGTATGTCGAAAATTGTTAGATTTTTTTTGTCGCGCGTGAGTTTTACTGATAGCCCTTTTCAAAAGTTGGCAGGTATGGTAATGGTAAAAAAAGACACAAATAGTTTGTACTTATCTGATAACTGTGAACAATATTAAGTTCACTAAGGTATGAAAAAAGGCTGAAAAGTGATACTGTATCATATAAATTCATAAGAAGTTGCACCCATGTACGGTCCATAATTAATTTGTATCCGAAATGGCCGGGATCATCCGAGTTTTCAATTATCTCGTGTCATCCCTCCACTTGACCACGGATTAGCGGGATTGTGCTGCCGCTATCAGAAGTCCAATGACCTTGGAGTGATGGATCTTGTATATACTGGACAAGTGAGGAATGAATGGCTTACAAATAATTTTCTTCTCATGATCAAACTTATTTGATCCATCCTTTCTGAGGCTTGTTCCATATTTGGAAGCATATAAATCATCCACTACTGGCTTGATGGGCCAATCATAGCAGTATGGAGCAGGGACGTAACCCAGAAGAGCAAACGAGTAATGTATCGAACGTATTAAGTCCCAATACTCACGTACCCATCTGAAACATGGATTATGAAGAAGAGACAGGTGAGCAGGACGCAGGCTTGCGAAATGAAATTTCAAAGAAGCAGATGAGGAATAACAAGAATAGCCCAGGAATTTTAGGTTTTAACCTTGAAAAAATTTTAGTAAAGCTGAAAAATGGTACAGTTGTCCTATTTGATGTTCTTAACATCATATTAAAAGTCCCCGGTCTACCCGTGTCGGCTTCCTGGATTTCCAGCCGTTTGAACTCCTGGAATGCTGGAGAAGTAGTAGGTGTCGCTGGAATGTGCATTGTAAGCGAACGATTTGGCTTACAGTGCACTAACATGGCTCAAATTAAAGGAGAAAAAATAAGCTAGAAGTTAATTCATGGGTTGGCATGTTAGCGATACTTCCGGTCTAACAGGAAACGAAAAAATGCCGCGAAATTTTAAAAAAAAGTGCCATGTTTTTCTTTTTTTGACGTTTGTTGGCAAACTATCACGAATATCGCAGACAAGTCTTCTATAAAAGTTGTTGGCGATAAAATAAGCTTTCATTTGATGTATTTATAATTGATATCCGAATAGTAGTTGCCGAGCTATAGCGGTGTAAACAAAAGATTGTTATGTCATTCTCTTCTCCGTCTGCGCTACACACCCACTGCGACCGGGACGCGCTCTGATTTTGCATTGTTACATCCGACAGGAGCTTCCTTTCTCTATGATAAATGAAGTGCTTCCACTCTTTTCAAAATATTTCATGCTTAAACCCAGCCCTCTCAAAAAATCTCCCTCCCCCCCCAAAAAATTGAATCTTTTTCAATTTTTTTTGAGTGCTTTTAATGAAAAGCACCCTTTTTGTACATCTGCTCCTAATAGTGAAAATAATTCAATTTCGCATTTTGAGTCCCCCATCGACATCTCTTCATTCTATAAGGTGTTCTCGGTGGGTTTTTTTTTTGTGCTTTATTGAGCTAGGTAAACATAATTAATGTTTTATTATGTAAAATATGTAACCATTTGTGACTTGGCGATCATAAATTATTATTTTAATGCCATTTTTAGGAGAACAAATATCTTAAGTAAAAAGTAGTGCGAATATCGAAGTAGATATTTCTGCTTAAAACTAATACAGTTTATATGTATTATTTATCAAATAATGTTTGTGATAGGGAAAATCTTTCCAAGAGATTTCGAGTTGCCAGGACTGTAAAAATGGATGTTGTTGTTCTCTCTTGCTTTTGCCAACAACATGCATAGGACATCAATGCCTGACGTTATAACAGTAACAGCATGATCTTCGGCATCTAGAGACAACGCTACGTCGACAATTAGTGTATCTGCATCCCCTGTCGCCTGGCGAACAGCAACTCCAGCATTTCTAAGCTCCTTTGTCATCGTAGAGATGAACCGTCCCTTGTTTTTGGTGTTACTTAGAAAGTCTGCCTGAGAAGTGGAAACCATTTTGTTGGAATCGAAGACGATGTCTATGGACGTCTGCTTCCCCGCACGGCGTGCCTGCTCCTGGTTCTTCGTGCTTGGAGTCTGATCGTAGTTGCCAAACACAATGGCAACGTTTGAAGGATAGTGCTTGCTTATGTACAACTTGTAGGACTAGATTATGTCACTAAAAGTTGCAGGTCTTGGCCATACAACGGTATGCAAAAGCAGACCTCCATCAATGACTACTTTGCATTGTTCTTCAAAATCTTTGGGGGCTTCTGAAGATTTAAAAAGGTGTTGAAGTGCTGACTTGGCTGTTTTTTCAATAAGGATGAATCGAAGAAAGCTGGAGGCGTCGGTGCAAGCTCGTACTTCAAGAACTCCACGATATTCGCTTCCGATTTCATCACACATATGATTCGCATGAAAAGTTAGTGCTGGTTGACCAGGACGATGTCATCACGAATTTTTAGTTGGCACCCAACAACTGACAAAGGGACTACGCGGCTTTTTCTTGTAAGCTTGAGACACTGAAAACTTTTCCCCACCATTTGTTGTATTGCTACTTCACCAACTTCTCTAGCCTTATCGCAGTTGATGCTGTTGTCTGCAACTACGCCAGTGGAAAGCGATTGAAGATTTTCATTATTTAAATCCCACGGAGAGCAATCTTCTACCCACGAGCGAAACACTTCTGCGTGGCGGTTCTCCAGCTTCCGCCGCGAGTCTCTCAACTCAGCGTGCAGTTCCGAGGATTTTGTCTCTATACCAGACACATTTTCTACAGCTTCACAGATCGGGATGCACAGTGGAAATGCCAGACATAGTGAGCCAGCGCGCTATCGTCCACTCCTCGTCTTCTTGTTAAACCTTCACGTGATTTCATAGGCCGCATAAGATCCTGTTCTATGGCCATATCTGACCATATTCCAGCCCAAAAATCATGTGAGCGTCAGATGGAAAAGTACCCATTCTTCGTGAAGTTGATGTACTCATCCACGGGCATCTTCTGATCTAACTTAAGCATTTGATGCAGATACAAGTAGGCTGACTTAGCGTAGTGAATATGCCCTGCAGCGTGTAGGTATGGCAACATCTTCGATACGCAGTACAAATGGAGGTTCCAATTTGATATTCTTTCTGCCCGAATAAACAGCCGAACGATTTCCTATTGCCTGTAGTACTCCGCCCCCAGCTTCGCTGTCCGGCTAGCTTCTGACAGAGTCTTCATCCTGTCTTCCATGTACTCCATGACCCAAGTTACAACTTGATCTTCGCATACTTCTTGCGGCGTTAGTTTTCCTTCTAAAACCTTTTAAAATACAAACAACGCCCATCGGATCGTCGAGTGGCTTCTTAAGCAAAATGCAGTCTTCAAAACTCATTTTTATGACAACACAATAAATAACACTTATACGGCATAACACACATCGGCCAACGACCAACTGTTTAAAATTTAGAAAGAACAGAAAACAAGAAGCTGCGCCAATTCGACGCATCAATGCTGCGGGCGAACGCGTCAGTTGGCCGCTGAGAAACAACGCAAATACGGGCTGATTCAGGTCGCGCGCCATTGTTTAAATCTCTGTAGCTCGGCAACTATTACTTGCACATCAATTATGAATACATCAAATGAAAGCTTATTTTGTCGCCAACAACTTTTATAGAAGACTTGTCTGCGATATTCGTGATAGTTTGTCAACAAACGTCAAAAAAAGAGAAACGTGGCACCTTTTTTAAAAAATTTCGCGGCATTTTTTCGTTTCCTGTTAGACCGGAAGTATCGCTAACATGCCAACCCATGAATTAGCTTATAGCTTATTTTTTCTCCTTTAATTTAAGCCATGTTAGAGCACTGTAAGCCAAATCGTTCGCTTACAATGCGATTTCCAGCAACACCACCTACTTTTCCAGCATTCCAGGAGTTCAAACGGCTGGAAATCCAGGAAGCCGACGCGGGAAGACCGGGGACTTTTAATATGTTGTTAAGAACATCAAATAGGATAACTGTACCTATTTTCAGCTTTACTAAAATTTTTCAAGGTTTTGACCGCTTTTAGACTAAAATTCCTGGGCCAGAAGGGATAGAGTAAGAAATGAGAGAGATTGTGGAAGAGAATCCCTTACAAGAGATCATAGAGAAGTCAAGAATGAGTTGGTACAGACATGTTAGGAGAATGCATGAGATGGAAATGGAGGGGGAAGGCCAAGAGATAGGTGGATTGTGGGTGTGAAGGAAGGAGTGCAGAAAAGAGGAGAGGAGTAGGACAGAGTGAGGAGTGAAAGTTTGTGGGAGGATAGAAAACGATGGAGAGGCTTATGCTACAAATAGACTCAGCTAGGGGCTGGAAACTGATGATGATGATCAAACTCAGCCGAATGACTGGTGCAGAGGTAACGTTCCTGCCTGCTGTTCCCAAGATTGCGGGATCGAATTCTGGTGCAGGTACAGTAGTTCGCATTGGAGGGTGCTGTGAAGGTAGATTTACTGACACATTAAAGATCCCCTTTGGGGCAAAATATATCTAAAAGCCAGAGTTGTTACAAGGTACTGTCCCCGTTTACCCGGATAGTAGGCTGTCAGATATCCGCCCCCTCAATCGGATTGCCAACAATCAACCGCACCGGCTCAGCTACTCCAATGAAAATGGCACTGACAGATACTACCGAGGTTTGAACACAGAAGTTACCAAGAAAATTTATTGCGGAACACACCAAAATAGACGGGGGTTCATACTTACCTTTACTTACCTCTTAAAAATTATCTCGGGGATTGGGTTGACAACAGGATCTCTAAAGTATGTTCCCACAATAACCTTCACCATGACATTTAAAAATGAACCAGAACGAAGACGAGAACTTTGAACTGTACAAAAGCTTTTATTTCAAATAAAGGGTATGATTTTAACAACTCAACAAAATAAATGTGGCTATCAGTAGCCCATGTCAATCTGACTATGTCCTCCTAAAGGACTTGCAAAGTTATCAAACAATATGTTAGCTCCCACGAGCTCAAAATAACGTAACATTCAAAACACATTTGGATTGGATAAGGAAGTCAGGACGAGACACATATATAGAGCATTTGGTTTCTTTTAATAAACATGACACTTGTATTTATAGGCGCAAGGCCTCAATGTGAACGACCTCGCCCGCTGATAACCAGTTGTCTAACCAGCTGCGATCGACCCTTCAACATGACGCACACCCGTCAAATGGTGCTCACTTGTCACGCCACACTGCGTAAGAATTCAGCTCCCTCTCAACAGCTTTAAATGTCTGCAAGACAACTCATATATATTGACGCAAATCTTTCAAATGCTCAACTCACATACCACTGGATTATTCTGACAATCCCTAAACTTGTTAAGTTATCATCCAAATGTTTAATAAGTATAGTTTAGAGTATAAAACACACTCTTAAATGTTTATAACAAAATCATATAAATTATTTATAACAATTAGAAATTGTTTATAATATTGTCGAAGATAATTACAAAAATTTTAAACACGCCTTTAACATTACTTTCGTTCCACATTATTGTCAAAGATATTTAAGAAATACATTTAACCACATGTTCATCCGGTTGGTAATTTCATAATCGTGTCAATATAATCGACCAATGAAGGTTAGTTATACATGTTAATGTCACAATCTGGTTTAATAAAGGTTGTAATAATTATAATTATTTGTGACGGTAATCTTCATTCAAAATCTTATCTCAAATTCTTTCAAAACTCTTGTTAATTATAACAGTAAATTCACTTGATTAATTTTCAACGAACTATGACAATACACTCCAGCGGAAAATACTTCGCTTACAAAATAATGCACAAACTGCATTAAAAATTGGCCCAAAATTCATCATATATTAATATATATGGCATCAAAATCTTCCACAGAACTTACAAAAACCTCCACTAACAAATTCTGTATCATTAATAATTACTGTGGGAACCTCCTTCTTTATTCAAGGGCATTATACATCAGCGACTTTCAACACGTCCGCTGCACTAGCGATTATACATTCATAGTTCCACTTAAAAATTCTTATAATCATTAATTGTTTCAAAACTGTTGTCATTTAACCTTCGTGGATTTCATTCATGAATCGAAATGAAGTAAAAATTTGCCAATCACAAACAAATTTAATAGTGAATACGCTTATATACGCCTGTCTGGTCTATCAAAATTTAAGATTAACATCTTCAAAGAATTGTAGTATAAAAATACTATCATCAAACAAAGTGCGACTAAACTACAAAATAGTCGAATAGAATCCAATTAGACTGGGGAATGCAAACATCATTATATAAATCTCTAAATGAGAAAAAACTCCTCACAAAAGTTCACGATTTTAATGCATTCAATAATTCATAATTAAAGTTCATCTTTCACAAAATGGTCTATGATGCAATGATCGTTCATAACTGACGATAAATGTCTGTGTTGCAATCAATTCAAATAAGATCGTCGACAACGTAATGGATTTTAACGCTCTAAAATCATTTAAATGTTCTTCCTTCTTGATGATGACAGAAAATTGGTCAAAGTAATTGAACTGGGGTAGAATTACTTTAATAAAGTGACACGCTGTCTGAATTTAAATCTGCCATAAAAATCATTAACTTACAGTCAAATCGTGACTACAAAAAAAATAAGCAAATTACTGAAAAATCTAAATATCAGTCTCAACTGATCCAAAATCATTTAACTATGCCCATGACATAACAATGTCTTAATAAATCGTCGAAAAAGGCATAACTCATCAAGGTGTACTGAGAATAGGAATCTCAAACAAGAATATAAGGCAAAATACATGAGGACAAAAATATGGGAAAAATGGTTGCTCAAATATTGCTAAGAAACTCAAATACAATAAACGTTCACGACTACCTTATCTGCCGATTGACGTTCCAGAGGAAAATTCCCCAAAGAAGACTGCTGATGGATCCATTTTACCAAGTTAAAGCTGAGCTCCATCCTCGAAACATGAAACAGCACCCTCGGAGAATCGAACTGCTTCCTCCTCCGGAAATTGCACTGCTCCGTGAATACGAACGACATCCTTCCGGCAATAATCTTCTTTGTGAGTCGGGACAACCCTTACCTCTCTTGAAAAATCCCTGAAGTTCCAGTAGAAATTCGCCATGAAGTTTTTGTAGTAATTTCCGAAGAAATATTCATATTCAGTGAGTATGAAATTATTTCCATTGCTGTTTGATAGTATTCAGCGTTGAACCACGAAACACGGGTGTAGATGGTTATTCACCACATGTTCGCTTGTGTGGAATAGCAATTAGCGAAGTTCCATGCTGCTATCTTACTCCGTTGAAATATGTCCCAATTGCATTAAAGTCCTTTAGCCTTCCATCTTCTCTTCGGTTATGGTAATAGTAGAACAAACTGCCATATTAAACTGCTCCATAATACTATAGCGTTGTGTCACAAAAGCAATCTGAAGTCTCCCTATTATACTAGCCGTGTCAGCCGTGGCGTAGAATCTGGCGATAGAAAGTGCTTCTCAGATGGCGAGAAAATCACTTTTGTCAGTCGTCTAAAATTGCCAATATCTTCCAAAATAATTCCTCGAAATTCTTCAACTTTTCTACACTGCTTACTGTAGCAATGCACAATAGAATTAGCTTATAGGCGACCGCTAACTGTTCACAGCTAATCTTGTAGACGCGTTATAATGTGCGTTTCAACTTCACCTAGATTTACTCACTGTAAACTTGCACTGCTTATATGCTCGACTCTCGTTTAATGCAGTGGCTTCACCACGCGTTATAAAGACGACTCTTTCTAATAATCTCACTCGACGTTTCACCGAAATAACTATTTGAGATCTGACGATTGAGCTTATAGATATCAGACGATAGAGGCTCCTCTCTTCTGCGCAAGGCCTTTTATAAACTTCATGAGGGGCGTATCCATCCCTTCCATAGCGTGTTACTGCGTCATCGCTAGAAGTTCCAACTTCGTCAATACATGACGGATTTTCAAAATTCAAAAACTGAAAATAAATTTCACCAAAATTCCAGATCAATGCCTCTACTGCAAATGGATTTCCACAATTCTGCATTCCAAAAAGTAATAAAAATACCATAGTTTCAGCAATCTCCGTCTTCCCTCAGACTATCGTTCATTGGTTCGAGCCTCCCCTCCAACAGCATGATTTCTTCCTTAGCAGAATTCCACGTTTCCTGCGACTGTGTCGTAGATCTCGGATCCTTCTCGAATAAATGCTGACGTCACTGAGAATCTCAGCTCAAGTAGCCTGCTGGTATAACGTCTGCGTCATCCGTGCTTACGTCATGACTACCCACGTCATAACTATGACAGCCATAACTTTCTTCATAATTTCCAAAATAGCCACCGTGGTCTCTATATAATTCAATTACGGGGGCATTCTCCTCTCACCACGTTTTAAAAACAGTTGCAAATTGTTTTTAAACTCAGTGTTACGAGTACCTCAACTCTCTTGAACACGAAATTGAATTATTACTGGCTTACTCTAGTATGATATTTCCTCTATGTTCCTTAATCATAAATCTCTTCTACTCTGGGTTGTGTGTGGTTAAATGCATTCTCTCCTCTCTACTTTCTCTTCTGTCCAGTATTTCTATTTTCTAAGTTCTGCTGGCTCGTAGAAGGCCCAGGATCGATTACAACATCCTGCCTTTTCTTTTGGTTGTCGGCTTCTTTTTCCCTTAATTCTTTTAGGTATTGCTGGCTTTCCTTCTCTCTTTCCTGATACTGATCGGGTGTCATAACCTGACCTTGAGGATTCTGATTTCTGTTTTGGTTCTGGTTATTCCTATTATAATTTCTGTTATAACCATTATTGTTGTAATATCTGCCTCTTCCATTGTTGTAATTTCCTCGACTGTAGTTCCAACCTCTTCTCTGTTGATACGGACGGTAACCTTGCGATCTGTTATTTCGAAACTGATTATTCCTGTGAGGACCTACATTGTCAGTTTTCTCTTCATCTGGCTTGTCAGTTTGTTGGACTTGGTCCATATATACAGTATTTATTTCTTTGAAATCATGCCTTTGACCTTTCTGTACCACGTTAGGCATTGGACTTGTGTAGTCTAACCTCCTCAGTAATTCATCCATGCTGGTCAAATCCCTGATGTTTGACGAAATAATTAGTCTCCTCACCTCCACAGGTAGCATACGAGAAATCGCATCAATTAATTGCTCCGTTGACAATGGGGGTTGCAAAAATCTCAAGCGGGATAATTGACTCGTAAAGAAATCAGCGTACCGTGTTGGAAGAGTACCTGAGTATTTTCTTGAATACACCTCCGCTCTTAACGAATTCTGCGCTTGTATGGACCAAAATCGTTTGATTAATGCCTCTGCAAACTCGTCAAAGTTACTGAATGTGTATCTAAATGCGCGAAACCATTCGAGGGGTCCTCCAATCAAATATCTCTCCACTATCTTCATCTCTCTCTCTCTGGGAATGTGAGCTTCGATGAAATAATCTTTGAGGTTCCTTACATATTCTATAGGTGTCAAACTATCAGTGTTGCTGAATTTTTGCGGTTTATCTTCAAAATTCCTGATGACCGTCACGTTCCTCGGATATGAATCCGGGTAGTTTTTCCCACTATCTCGATAGTTCCACTCAGGTTCCATATTCCTCTCGTCATCTTCCTCCCTGAATCTGGATATACGTTCTTCAGGAGTCACGTCTCTCTCTTCTGGATCTAGGTTATATCTTCTGGCATAATTCCTATTGGTTTCGCAAGCCTTCTATATCCTTGTCAGTGATTTCCGTTAAGACTTTCTTGATTAACTCTTCTTTGTAGGTCTCCATCAAACTAGCCTCTCCTATCTTCAAATTTTGCAGTTTGCTCGTCGTTTCATTCACATCAGAGACAACTTTATGAATCTGTTCCTCTAATGCAGATTTTAATGTTTGCACATCCCGATCTATTTGTGTCCTATCTTCTACTTGTCTTTCGGATAGCGAATCCATCCTGACGCTTAAATCTTTCCTAATCTGTACTACTTCATTGTTAATATCAATTTGAGTACTGGCAAGTTTTCTTTCAATACGTTCCTGAATTTGGGTTACATGTTCCCCACTTGACTTATTCCACTCGTCTTTCCATACTGCTACATTTGCCGTTAACATTTCTGCTATGTCTACTTCGATATCTTCTTTTAATACTTTATTATGGTCTAATACTTGGGTTCTCATGACCTCAACATCATACTTTAAACCTGCTAAAGACGCTGTCGTTCTAACTGACTCATCAACTAATCTAGTCGTTAATGCACTTATATTACGTGTACAAAGGGTTTTCGAATTTTCTATCTCTTCCCTGACTTTATTTACATCGGTTTGGACTCTAGCAATATCTACGAAAACTGTGTTGACTTCTACTTGAATCTTATTTATGTCACTTTGCACCTCATTTACATCCGAATGAATGTTATTAATATCAACCTGAACATTGGATACATCAGTTCTAACATTTTGGATTTCTTTTTGGACTTCCTCAACCTTGTCTTGGACAGTCGCAACATCATTTTTAACAACAACTACCTCAGCCCTAGCACAAGAAATATCACCTCGGACATTAGCTACATCTAGATTCAACATTGTAAGATCTTTCTGTACCTTAGAAATATCGGTTTTAACATCAGACACATTTGTGCGGATGTCAGTTACAGTATTCTCAATTCCTTGGGTATTAATCTGTAAACGCGACATATTATCCTCTAAGTTAACAGAACTAGTCTGAATAGCTTTCAAACTTTCATCCATGCTAGCTTTCAAATTACTAGCATTCTCCTCCATTCTTGCTTTCAAATTAGCAGACAAATTACTAGCATTCTCCTCCATTCGACTAGTATTCCTAACTTCCATCTCCTTCATACTTTCACTCATCTGCTTCATACTACTATCCATGCTTGTTTTCAAGTTAGCAGACCTCTCCTCTAACATCATCCTTAAACTTTCATCTGCCATTACAATATTATTCAAAAATAGACTGCTGTAGGGACATACATCAAAAGAGCAAAATAACAACATTTGAGCAACACTTTTCACCATATATAAATTTGATCAATTTTCTGTCTTAAATCTAACTTATAACTACCTTATAATTAACTTTCGAAGACACTTCATGTTGAAACAAACTCAAGCACATGTTCAAATTTCCCTGGCTCATTTTAAAATATCCTAACACATAATTTACATTTACAATCCAAATAATTTAATTTTATCTTTAATATGACTTAAATGTCATAAGCCGGTCAAATAAAATAAGATTCCAGATCATAGGCGATTTTCCTAAGTTTCCAGCCTATTTAACCTCTCTCAAGTTGTATAAGATCTGATCTTTTCTGAGTGTAATTTTCCTAATACAATACAACATTTAATTCCTATATAATCACACTCTTAAATTCTACAATTGGCCAAGACATCTAACAAAGAATCAACCTCTTTATTTGAGTCTAATCGAGCCACACGTTTTAGGTTTGCCAATCCTACTGGCGTTCAACCTGGTGATCCACTTATGTTGAACAAGCCCCACGTTGGGCGCCAATCCTTTTGTCCCCGTTTACCCGGATAGTAGGCTGTCAGATATCCGCCCCCTCAATCGGATTGCCAACAATCAACCGCACCGGCTCAGCTACTCCAATGAAAATGGCACTGACAGATACTACCGAGGTTTGAACACAGAAGTTACCAAGAAAATTATTGCGGAACACACCAAAATAGACGGGGGTTCATACTTACCTTTACTTACCTCTTAAAAATTATCTCGGGGATTGGGTTGACAACAGGATCTCTAAAGTATGTTCCCACAATAACCTTCACCATGACATTTAAAAATGAACCAGAACGAAGACGAGAACTTTGAACTGTACAAAAGCTTTTATTTCAAATAAAGGGTATGATTTTAACAACTCAACAAAATAAATGTGGCTATCAGTAGCCCATGTCAATCTGACTATGTCCTCCTAAAGGACTTGCAAAGTTATCAAACAATATGTTAGCTCCCACGAGCTCAAAATAACGTAACATTCAAAACACATTTGGATTGGATAAGGAAGTCAGGACGAGACACATATATAGAGCATTTGGTTTCTTTTAATAAACATGACACTTGTATTTATAGGCGCAAGGCCTCAATGTGAACGACCTCGCCCGCTGATAACCAGTTGTCTAACTAGCTGCGATCGACCCTTCAACATGACGCACACCCGCCAAATGGTGCTCACTTGTCACGCCACACTGCGTAAGAATTCAGCTCCCTCTCAACAGCTTTAAATGTCTGCAAGACAACTCATATATATTGACGCAAATCTTTCAAATGCTCAACTCACATACCACTGGATTATTCTGACAATCCCTAAACTTGTTAAGTTATCATCCAAATGTTTAATAAGTATAGTTTAGAGTATAAAACACACTCTTAAATGTTTATAACAAAATCATATAAATTATTTATAACAATTAGAAATTGTTTATAATATTGTCGAAGATAATTACAAAAATTTTAAACACGCCTTTAACATTACTTTCGTTCCACATTATTGTCAAAGATATTTAAGAAATACATTTAACCACATGTTCATCCGGTTGGTAATTTCATAATCGTGTCAATATAATCGACCAATGAAGGTTAGTTATACATGTTAATGTCACAATCTGGTTTAATAAAGGTTGTAATAATTATAATTATTTGTGACGGTAATCTTCATTCAAAATCTTATCTCAAATTCTTTCAAAACTCTTGTTAATTATAACAGTAAATTCACTTGATTAATTTTCAACGAACTATGACAATACACTCCAGCGGAAAATACTTCGCTTACAAAATAATGCACAAACTGCATTAAAAATTGGCCCAAAATTCATCATATATTAATATATATGGCATCAAAATCTTCCACAGAACTTACAAAAACCTCCACTAACAAATTCTTTATCATTAATAATTACTGTGGGAACCTCCTTCTTTATTCAAGGGCATTATACATCAGCGACTTTCAACACGTCCGCTGCACTAGCGATTATACATTCATAGTTCCACTTAAAAATTCTTATAATCATTAATTGTTTCAAAACTGTTGTCATTTAACCTTCGTGGATTTCATTCATGAATCGAAATGAAGTAAAAATTTGCCAATCACAAACAAATTTAATAGTGAATACGCTTATATACGCCTGTCTGGTCTATCAAAATTTAAGATTAACATCTTCAAAGAATTGTAGTATAAAAATACTATCATCAAACAAAGTGCGACTAAACTACAAAATAGTCGAATAGAATCCAATTAGACTGGGGAATGCAAACATCATTATATAAATCTCTAAATGAGAAAAAACTCCTCACAAAAGTTCACGATTTTAATGCATTCAATAATTCATAATTAAAGTTCATCTTTCACAAAATGGTCTATGATGCAATGATCGTTCATAACTGACGATAAATGTCTGTGTTGCAATCAATTCAAATAAGATCGTCGACAACGTAATGGATTTTAACGCTCTAAAATCATTTAAATGTTCTTCCTTCTTGATGATGACAGAAAATTGGTCAAAGTAATTAAACTGGGGTAGAATTACTTTAATAAAGTGACACGCTGTCTGAATTTAAATCTGCCATAAAAATCATTAACTTACAGTCAAATCGTGACTACAAAAAAAATAAGCAAATGACTGAAAAATCTAAATATCAGTCTCAACTGATCCAAAATCATTTAACTATGCCCATGACATAACAATGTCTTAATAAATCGTCGAAAAAGGCATAACTCATCAAGGTGTACTGAGAATAGGAATCTCAAACAAGAATATAAGGCAAAATACATGAGGACAAAAATATGGGAAAAATGGTTGCTCAAATATTGCTAAGAAACTCAAATACAATAAACGTTCACGACTACCTTATCTGCCGATTGACGTTCCAGAGGAAAATTCCCCAAAGAAGACTGCTGATGGATCCATTTTACCAAGTTAAAGCTGAGCTCCATCCTCGAAACATGAAACAGCACCCTCGGAGAATCGAACTGCTTCCTCCTCCGGAAATTGCACTGCTCCGTGAATACGAACGACATCCTTCCGGCAATAATCTTCTTTGTGAGTCGGGACAACCCTTACCTCTCTTGAAAAATCCCTGAAGTTCCAGTAGAAATTCGCCATGAAGTTTTTGTAGTAATTTCCGAAGAAATATTCATATTCAGTGAGTATGAAATTATTTCCATTGCTGTTTGATAGTATTCAGCGTTGAACCACGAAACACGGGTGTAGATGGTTATTCACCACATGTTCGCTTGTGTGGAATAGCAATTAGCGAAGTTCCATGCTGCTATCTTACTTCGTTGAAATATGTCCCAATTGCATTAAAGTCCTTTAGCCTTCCATCTTCTCTTCGGTTATGGTAATAGTAGAACAAACTGCCATATTAAACTGCTCCATAATACTATAGCGTTGTGTCACAAAAGCAATCTGAAGTCTCCCTATTATACTAGCCGTGTCAGCCGTGGCGTAGAATCTGGCGATAGAAAGTGCTTCTCAGATGGCGAGAAAATCACTTTTGTCAGTCGTCTAAAATTGCCAATATCTTCCAAAATAATTCCTCGAAATTCTTCAACTTTTCTACACTGCTTACTGTAGCAATGCACAATAGAATTAGCTTATAGGCGACCGCTAACTGTTCACAGCTAATCTTGTAGACGCGTTATAATGTGCGTTTCAACTTCACCTAGATTTACTCACTGTAAACTTGCACTGCTTATATGCTCGACTCTCGTTTAATGCAGTGGCTTCACCACGCGTTATAAAGACGACTCTTTCTAATAATCTCACTCGACGTTTCACCGAAATAACTATTTGAGATCTGACGATTGAGCTTATAGATATCAGACGATAGAGGCTCCTCTCTTCTGCGCAAGGCCTTTTATAAACTTCATGAGGGGCGTATCCATCCCTTCCATAGCGTGTTACTGCGTCATCGCTAGAAGTTCCAACTTCGTCAATACATGACGGATTTTCAAAATTCAAAAACTGAAAATAAATTTCACCAAAATTCCAGATCAATGCCTCTACTGCAAATGGATTTCCACAATTCTGCATTCCAAAAAGTAATAAAAATACCATAGTTTCAGCAATCTCCGTCTTCCCTCAGACTATCGTTCATTGGTTCGAGCCTCCCCTCCAACAGCATGATTTCTTCCTTAGCAGAATTCCACGTTTCCTGCGACTGCGTCGTAGATCTCGGATCCTTCTCGAATAAATGCTGACGTCACTGAGAATCTCAGCTCAAGTAGCCTGCTGGTATAACGTCTGCGTCATCCGTGCTTACGTCATGACTACCCACGTCATAACTATGACAGCCATAACTTTCTTCATAATTTCCAAAATAGCCACCGTGGTCTCTATATAATTCAATTACGGGGGCATTCTCCTCTCACCACGTTTTAAAAACAGTTGCAAATTGTTTTTAAACTCAGTGTTACGAGTACCTCAACTCTCTTGAACACGAAATTGAATTATTACTGGCTTACTCTAGTATGATATTTCCTCTATGTTCCTTAATCATAAATCTCTTCTACTCTGGGTTGTGTGTGGTTAAATGCATTCTCTCCTCTCTACTTTCTCTTCTGTCCAGTATTTCTATTTTCTAAGTTCTGCTGGCTCGTAGAAGGCCCAGGATCGATTACAACATCCTGCCTTTTCTTTTGGTTGTCGGCTTCTTTTTCCCTTAATTCTTTTAGGTATTGCTGGCTTTCCTTCTCTCTTTCCTGATACTGATCGGGTGTCATAACCTGACCTTGAGGATTCTGATTTCTGTTTTGGTTCTGGTTATTCCTATTATAATTTCTGTTATAACCATTATTGTTGTAATATCTGCCTCTTCCATTGTTGTAATTTCCTCGACTGTAGTTCCAACCTCTTCTCTGTTGATACGGACGGTAACCTTGCGATCTGTTATTTCGAAACTGATTATTCCTGTGAGGACCTACATTGTCAGTTTTCTCTTCATCTGGCTTGTCAGTTTGTTGGACTTGGTCCATATATACAGTATTTATTTCTTTGAAATCATGCCTTTGACCTTTCTGTACCACGTTAGGCATTGGACTTGTGTAGTCTAACCTCCTCAGTAATTCATCCATGCTGGTCAAATCCCTGATGTTTGACGAAATAATTAGTCTCCTCACCTCCACAGGTAGCATACGAGAAATCGCATCAATTAATTGCTCCGTTGACAATGGGGGTTGCAAAAATCTCAAGCGGGATAATTGACTCGTAAAGAAATCAGCGTACCGTGTTGGAAGAGTACCTGAGTATTTTCTTGAATACACCTCCGCTCTTAACGAATTCTGCGCTTGTATGGACCAAAATCGTTTGATTAATGCCTCTGCAAACTCGTCAAAGTTACTGAATGTGTATCTAAATGCGCGAAACCATTCGAGGGGTCCTCCAATCAAATATCTCTCCACTATCTTCATCTCTCTCTCTCTGGGAATGTGAGCTTCGATGAAATAATCTTTGAGGTTCCTTACATATTCTATAGGTGTCAAACTATCAGTGTTGCTGAATTTTTGCGGTTTATCTTCAAAATTCCTGATGACCGTCACGTTCCTCGGATATGAATCCGGGTAGTTTTTCCCACTATCTCGATAGTTCCACTCAGGTTCCATATTCCTCTCGTCATCTTCCTCCCTGAATCTGGATATACGTTCTTCAGGAGTCACGTCTCTCTCTTCTGGATCTAGGTTATATCTTCTGGCATAATTCCTATTGGTTTCGCAAGCCTTCTATATCCTTGTCAGTGATTTCCGTTAAGACTTTCTTGATTAACTCTTCTTTGTAGGTCTCCATCAAACTAGCCTCTCCTATCTTCAAATTTTGCAGTTTGCTCGTCGTTTCATTCACATCAGAGACAACTTTATGAATCTGTTCCTCTAATGCAGATTTTAATGTTTGCACATCCCGATCTATTTGTGTCCTATCTTCTACTTGTCTTTCGGATAGCGAATCCATCCTGACGCTTAAATCTTTCCTAATCTGTACTACTTCATTGTTAATATCAATTTGAGTACTGGCAAGTTTTCTTTCAATACGTTCCTGAATTTGGGTTACATGTTCCCCACTTGACTTATTCCACTCGTCTTTCCATACTGCTACATTTGCCGTTAACATTTCTGCTATGTCTACTTCGATATCTTCTTTTAATACTTTATTATGGTCTAATACTTGGGTTCTCATGACCTCAACATCATACTTTAAACCTGCTAAAGACGCTGTCGTTCTAACTGACTCATCAACTAATCTAGTCGTTAATGCACTTATATTACGTGTACAAAGGGTTTTCGAATTTTCTATCTCTTCCCTGACTTTATTTACATCGGTTTGGACTCTAGCAATATCTACGAAAACTGTGTTGACTTCTACTTGAATCTTATTTATGTCACTTTGCACCTCATTTACATCCGAATGAATGTTATTAATATCAACCTGAACATTGGATACATCAGTTCTAACATTTTGGATTTCTTTTTGGACTTCCTCAACCTTGTCTTGGACAGTCGCAACATCATTTTTAACAACAACTACCTCAGCCCTAGCACAAGAAATATCACCTCGGACATTAGCTACATCTAGATTCAACATTGTAAGATCTTTCTGTACCTTAGAAATATCGGTTTTAACATCAGACACATTTGTGCGGATGTCAGTTACAGTATTCTCAATTCCTTGGGTATTAATCTGTAAACGCGACATATTATCCTCTAAGTTAACAGAACTAGTCTGAATAGCTTTCAAACTTTCATCCATGCTAGCTTTCAAATTACTAGCATTCTCCTCCATTCTTGCTTTCAAATTAGCAGACAAATTACTAGCATTCTCCTCCATTCGACTAGTATTCCTAACTTCCATCTCCTTCATACTTTCACTCATCTGCTTCATACTACTATCCATGCTTGTTTTCAAGTTAGCAGACCTCTCCTCTAACATCATCCTTAAACTTTCATCTGCCATTACAATATTATTCAAAAATAGACTGCTGTAGGGACATACATCAAAAGAGCAAAATAACAACATTTGAGCAACACTTTTCACCATATATAAATTTGATCAATTTTCTGTCTTAAATCTAACTTATAACTACCTTATAATTAACTTTCGAAGACACTTCATGTTGAAACAAACTCAAGCACATGTTCAAATTTCCCTGGCTCATTTTAAAATATCCTAACACATAATTTACATTTACAATCCAAATAATTTAATTTTATCTTTAATATGACTTAAATGTCATAAGCCGGTCAAATAAAATAAGATTCCAGATCATAGGCGATTTTCCTAAGTTTCCAGCCTATTTAACCTCTCTCAAGTTGTATAAGATCTGATCTTTTCTGAGTGTAATTTTCCTAATACAATACAACATTTAATTCCTATATAATCACACTCTTAAATTCTACAATTGGCCAAGACATCTAACAAAGAATCAACCTCTTTATTTGAGTCTAATCGAGCCACACGTTTTAGGTTTGCCAATCCTACTGGCGTTCAACCTGGTGATCCACTTATGTTGAACAAGCCCCACGTTGGGCGCCAATCCTTTTGTCCCCGTTTACCCGGATAGTAGGCTGTCAGATATCCGCCCCCTCAATCGGATTGCCAACAATCAACCGCACCGGCTCAGCTACTCCAATGAAAATGGCACTGACAGATACTACCGAGGTTTGAACACAGAAGTTACCAAGAAAATTATTGCGGAACACACCAAAATAGACGGGGGTTCATACTTACCTTTACTTACCTCTTAAAAATTATCTCGGGGATTGGGTTGACAACAGGATCTCTAAAGTATGTTCCCACAATAACCTTCACCATGACATTTAAAAATGAACCAGAACGAAGACGAGAACTTTGAACTGTACAAAAGCTTTTATTTCAAATAAAGGGTATGATTTTAACAACTCAACAAAATAAATGTGGCTATCAGTAGCCCATGTCAATCTGACTATGTCCTCCTAAAGGACTTGCAAAGTTATCAAACAATATGTTAGCTCCCACGAGCTCAAAATAACGTAACATTCAAAACACATTTGGATTGGATAAGGAAGTCAGGACGAGACACATATATAGAGCATTTGGTTTCTTTTAATAAACATGACACTTGTATTTATAGGCGCAAGGCCTCAATGTGAACGACCTCGCCCGCTGATAACCAGTTGTCTAACTAGCTGCGATCGACCCTTCAACATGACGCACACCCGCCAAATGGTGCTCACTTGTCACGCCACACTGCGTAAGAATTCAGCTCCCTCTCAACAGCTTTAAATGTCTGCAAGACAACTCATATATATTGACGCAAATCTTTCAAATGCTCAACTCACATACCACTGGATTATTCTGACAATCCCTAAACTTGTTAAGTTATCATCCAAATGTTTAATAAGTATAGTTTAGAGTATAAAACACACTCTTAAATGTTTATAACAAAATCATATAAATTATTTATAACAATTAGAAATTGTTTATAATATTGTCGAAGATAATTACAAAAATTTTAAACACGCCTTTAACATTACTTTCGTTCCACATTATTGTCAAAGATATTTAAGAAATACATTTAACCACATGTTCATCCGGTTGGTAATTTCATAATCGTGTCAATATAATCGACCAATGAAGGTTAGTTATACATGTTAATGTCACAATCTGGTTTAATAAAGGTTGTAATAATTATAATTATTTGTGACGGTAATCTTCATTCAAAATCTTATCTCAAATTCTTTCAAAACTCTTGTTAATTATAACAGTAAATTCACTTGATTAATTTTCAACGAACTATGACAATACACTCCAGCGGAAAATACTTCGCTTACAAAATAATGCACAAACTGCATTAAAAATTGGCCCAAAATTCATCATATATTAATATATATGGCATCAAAATCTTCCACAGAACTTACAAAAACCTCCACTAACAAATTCTTTATCATTAATAATTACTGTGGGAACCTCCTTCTTTATTCAAGGGCATTATACATCAGCGACTTTCAACACGTCCGCTGCACTAGCGATTATACATTCATAGTTCCACTTAAAAATTCTTATAATCATTAATTGTTTCAAAACTGTTGTCATTTAACCTTCGTGGATTTCATTCATGAATCGAAATGAAGTAAAAATTTGCCAATCACAAACAAATTTAATAGTGAATACGCTTATATACGCCTGTCTGGTCTATCAAAATTTAAGATTAACATCTTCAAAGAATTGTAGTATAAAAATACTATCATCAAACAAAGTGCGACTAAACTACAAAATAGTCGAATAGAATCCAATTAGACTGGGGAATGCAAACATCATTATATAAATCTCTAAATGAGAAAAAACTCCTCACAAAAGTTCACGATTTTAATGCATTCAATAATTCATAATTAAAGTTCATCTTTCACAAAATGGTCTATGATGCAATGATCGTTCATAACTGACGATAAATGTCTGTGTTGCAATCAATTCAAATAAGATCGTCGACAACGTAATGGATTTTAACGCTCTAAAATCATTTAAATGTTCTTCCTTCTTGATGATGACAGAAAATTGGTCAAAGTAATTAAACTGGGGTAGAATTACTTTAATAAAGTGACACGCTGTCTGAATTTAAATCTGCCATAAAAATCATTAACTTACAGTCAAATCGTGACTACAAAAAAAATAAGCAAATGACTGAAAAATCTAAATATCAGTCTCAACTGATCCAAAATCATTTAACTATGCCCATGACATAACAATGTCTTAATAAATCGTCGAAAAAGGCATAACTCATCAAGGTGTACTGAGAATAGGAATCTCAAACAAGAATATAAGGCAAAATACATGAGGACAAAAATATGGGAAAAATGGTTGCTCAAATATTGCTAAGAAACTCAAATACAATAAACGTTCACGTCTACCTTATCTGCCGATTGACGTTCCAGAGGAAAATTCCCCAAAGAAGACTGCTGATGGATCCATTTTACCAAGTTAAAGCTGAGCTCCATCCTCGAAACATGAAACAGCACCCTCGGAGAATCGAACTGCTTCCTCCTCCGGAAATTGCACTGCTCCGTGAATACGAACGACATCCTTCCGGCAATAATCTTCTTTGTGAGTCGGGACAACCCTTACCTCTCTTGAAAAATCCCTGAAGTTCCAGTAGAAATTCGCCATGAAGTTTTTGTAGTAATTTCCGAAGAAATATTCATATTCAGTGAGTATGAAATCATTTCCATTGCTGTTTGATAGTATTCAGCGTTGAACCACGAAACACGGGTGTAGATGGTTATTCACCACATGTTCGCTTGTGTGGAATAGCAATTAGCGAAGTTCCATGCTGCTATCTTACTCCGTTGAAATATGTCCCAATTGCATTAAAGTCCTTTAGCCTTCCATCTTCTCTTCGGTTATGGTAATAGTAGAACAAACTGCCATATTAAACTGCTCCATAATACTATAGCGTTGTGTCACAAAAGCAATCTGAAGTCTCCCTATTATACTAGCCGTGTCAGCCGTGGCGTAGAATCTGGCGATAGAAAGTGCTTCTCAGATGGCGAGAAAATCACTTTTGTCAGTCGTCTAAAATTGCCAATATCTTCCAAAATAATTCCTCGAAATTCTTCAACTTTTCTACACTGCTTACTGTAGCAATGCACAATAGAATTAGCTTATAGGCGACCGCTAACTGTTCACAGCTAATCTTGTAGACGCGTTATAATGTGCGTTTCAACTTCACCTAGATTTACTCACTGTAAACTTGCACTGCTTATATGCTCGACTCTCGTTTAATGCAGTGGCTTCACCACGCGTTATAAAGACGACTCTTTCTAATAATCTCACTCGACGTTTCACCGAAATAACTATTTGAGATCTGACGATTGAGCTTATAGATATCAGACGATAGAGGCTCCTCTCTTCTGCGCAAGGCCTTTTATAAACTTCATGAGGGGCGTATCCATCCCTTCCATAGCGTGTTACTGCGTCATCGCTAGAAGTTCCAACTTCGTCAATACATGACGGATTTTCAAAATTCAAAAACTGAAAATAAATTTCACCAAAATTCCAGATCAATGCCTCTACTGCAAATGGATTTCCACAATTCTGCATTCCAAAAAGTAATAAAAATACCATAGTTTCAGCAATCTCCGTCTTCCCTCAGACTATCGTTCATTGGTTCGAGCCTCCCCTCCAACAGCATGATTTCTTCCTTAGCAGAATTCCACGTTTCCTGCGACTGCGTCGTAGATCTCGGATCCTTCTCGAATAAATGCTGACGTCACTGAGAATCTCAGCTCAAGTAGCCTGCTGGTATAACGTCTGCGTCATCCGTGCTTACGTCATGACTACCCACGTCATAACTATGACAGCCATAACTTTCTTCATAATTTCCAAAATAGCCACCGTGGTCTCTATATAATTCAATTACGGGGGCAGTACATAAAAGTAATAACATCAAGCTCAGACAGCTGCTTGTTTGGAGCCCGTTCTAATCCTTATCATCCATCAGGTTGTTAATCCTTGTCAATTTTCCCTGTGGTTGAAGGATTATGATCTCAACTCTTCTGAATAATCCCTATTCAGAAAGAATATAACCTCGTAAGTTTGACAGTTCCTCATTCATTGTTTAGATTTGTGGTGTCATAAATTTCTCAGCAGTTTACTCTTTGGACAGTATCTCAAAACATGTCCTTATGTTTCAGTCTTGTTGCAGCTTATGTGATGGCAACAGTTGTCTTGGGATCTTCAAGTTACAGCTAAAACTGAACTAAATTTCATTTGGGTATAAAATAAGTCATAACTCTAAAAAAATGTTCACGTTTATTTTACATTTTGTACATATATTGTAATCTCTTTATCAGTGGAAACTACATGGCATTATTGTTATTCAGTGCTATTGTGGTGCTCATGCACAATAGTTAACATTGCAATTGCTGAAAGTTTGTCGTACTCTTCTGCCTTACCTCCATTTGTGTATGTGCACATGAAAAGGGCCCAATGGCCATGCATTGAGTTAACACTTATCTGGTCTGCATTTAGTTTTGGGACAGACGAATGCAAATATCTATAGTAAATATATTTAAAGATTTGTCAGTTTCCAGTTCGAACTGGAATATACATTTATCTAGCAGCCAGGAACTGGTACCTTTTCATATGCACACACATGTGCTTTCATTTTCACTTTCTTCAGAGACCCAGAAGAACATGAAATGAACTCATCCAGTTTACTCCCACTATTTTCTGCCAATTAGTTCTGTGTATGCAGTGGAATACCCTGCAAGCCTCAAATTCTCATGCATATGTTGTGATACGTAAATTGTCAGTCACACAGGGAGCTTGGTAATGTCACAATCGTGCTGTGTGCTCTGCCTATCCAGAGCAACACGTGTTCTCAGTGTCTCCAGTGGGGTGTTGCTGAAACTCCTAGGCTTGCTTCAATGCCCAAGCTGTCAAGGAATCCAGCAGAAATCTGATCTCAGGCCCTGGACTATAAGGTGCGGCCTATTCTTGTGGTTACAGTCTGTAGGAAGAGTCGTTTGAATATTGAGATTCTGAAGCATCCTTTCCGGCGGTTCACCTGCTTGGCGAAGGGATAGTTGTGCAGGGGAGTGCTCAGGGAAGGGCGACTTCCTCAAACAGGGTTGTGTCTACGAGGGTGTGTGTTGGGGGAACGGGGATGGAAGTTTAGGAAGGCCGCTCGCGGTGGCCAGGAAGTGAAGGAATGTACGGAGTCAGCAATACGGGCTGGCGGGGACATTCCGGAATGCCGCTGTCTGCCTTTAGTCCTGTTACAAATTTATGAATATATAATTCAACTATGATTTAATATTTTGTAATATTCTATTGGTTTGCTACTTTTTTGTACACCCAATACAAATCAATCCTCAAATTGGTCTGTTTTGACTCAAGCCTTGAAGTGTATCTGGCCAAGCATCACACGCTTCATGGTCTGAAGGGAAAATCCTCCTCTGTTACATCCAAGAATTGATTCAGAAACTCAATATTCAAAGGACTTTTCTTACAGACTGTAACCACAAGTACAGGCTGCACCTTTTATTCAAGGCGCCGAGATCAAAGTTATTTCAGGGCCGATCTTTGGGAGTACAACATACCAATAAGAAATTACAATGTATTGAACCATATTTCAGTAATATTTTCATAATAATATCGTATGGCCTCAAGTGTCGGGTGCAAGCTTTGTTATTTGACACCCAAAGGGTAGCTTGCATTTCGAATTTCGTTGTTCCTTGAAGCACTATGAAAGTCAAGGAGGTTAGATATCTAAGCTCCTTCAACACTATAGCGCGTTCTAGTAGAGAAATGGGGGAACTTTGTGTTGGCGGAAACTCCCGAGATTAATTTTGCCATTATGAACATGGCCTACCGAATTCAAATGGGTTCTTTGACATGCCAACATCGTATGACATGATGTCGTAATTTTTGCCGCCTTTCGAAAATCACTTACCATGGCCAGGAGCAAACCTGCAAGCTTGGGATTAGTAGACCGACACGTTGACCACTCGCCCACCGTGGTAAGCCATAGCTACATGATAAGACTAGATATTCTTGGAGATCAGAAATTCAGCTCTGAAAGCTACTTTTCCAAATGGTTCCTCTACTACCCGATAGCTTAACCTGAGAGCTAACCTTTGGTGGCTGGAACTCATTTTCAGATTTTGCTTGAAAAGTGCAATTAATTGCAATATATTCCATAGCACAGTCTGTTAAATAATTGTAAAATAATTATCATAACATATGTTAGCATACATTTGGTGGATCTTGCAAAATCAATGCCACATGACTGACTCCCTGTATTAAGTTGTGCTGTGCTACCAGGGTTGCCAGACGTTCCAGATTTTACGGGACAGTCCCGTATTTGTGCTAAACGTCCCGCTTCCTGGACAGTTCTTATCCGGGACGATCATTGTCCCGTATTTTCAAGCTTTTTGAAACTAGAGACAAATGCGTCTGTGTTTACACGTCTGGTATACCCTTTCCTTCAAATCGTTCTCTTTGAGTCTGTCTGAAGTTTTCATTGCAAAGACTCCTTACTTTAGTATATTCGTTTGTAAAGACTGAAGAAACTCTTTGGTTCATTGCTTACAATTTTGGATTCTCCGCCTGGCGGACATATTGGGTAATAATGAACAACTGCCGTTAGTGCCGTGTGTGCTGTGCTTTATCCATTTGACTAATTTCTGTTGTAAAGGTATTTATTAATAAACTGCCCTGAGATGTCAATATAACTTCTGTGAAAACATTATTAAAGGAAGTTCACTAGTTGTTAGTTATGTCACGCACCTATTTTCTCGACAATACACTTCTTTTTCTTTAGCATTTGCCCCACAAATTAGCAGGGTGTGCTTTTTTGGTTTTCTGTCGCCATATTACACGATTGTGTGCCATGTCAGGATGAAGTTGGGCAATTTTTAGATCATCATGTAGGGTGTCAAGCCAACGCTGTCTCAGTCGTCCTATTGGTCCCTTCCCATCTATCCGCAGTGCCAATCCTATGTGTGCAACTGTTATTTCAGCAGCTCGTAAGACATGTCCATACCAGCGGAGACGGCTTTCCCTCATCTTTTCAGTTATTAACACTACTCCATATCGCTTGCGAATGTCATTATTGCTGACATGATCATGGAGTGTCAAGCCAGATGCCCACCTGAGTATCTTTGTCTCCATCACACCAAGTTGCTGTTCCAACTCATAGTTGAAGGCCAGCATTCTGCCCCATACAGAACAACGGGACGGATCACAGAACGATAATCTTTACACTTTAGCCAGTCTGGAATCATCTTATCACATAAGACATCGGACAAAGAGCGCCACTTGGCCATGCGCTGCTTACGCGATGTGATATTTCAGGTCTGAGGGTTCCATCTGCAGTAATAGTGGAGCCAAGTTATTTAAACGACAATGTCTTTGGAATGTGAACAATACACCTGTCCCTTATTTTTATTTCAGGTACCTGGCAACCCTGTGTGCTACATCCAGTTTACTTTAAAGATCAGGGGTTGGCAACACGACTATACAAGCCGGACGTTTGCTCTAGACGATTGCCCTTGACCTTGATGCTGTACACAGTCACTCTATCGCTCTCTCGCTTAACAGTTGTCACCACCAGTCTAATGTAATGAAATTCCAGACTTGAGCATGTGACGACTCCACCGAGCAGAAAAGTACAGTCCACGTCGAAGTATTGTGTGACGCGGAAGTACACGTTACATAGTTACGAACAAAACACCATTAAATATGCCAATGACTGTACTTCAGCAGGAGTGTGAGATAGCTTTGACAATCATTGGACTGCATGGCGGAGGTGACAACAACACAGGTACTGTAGTAACTTGCTTCCAGGCTTCCATTAAGTTTTTTCACTAGTCTAAACCAAACGTCCGGCCTATAGATGAAGGTGTTTGTCACATGTGCTCTCTGTTCATCATATATATTACTAACTATTCTTGAGATTAGATTGATACAGATATACAGATCGTATTATCGCCATCTTCTAGCGTTTGGCTCAGGCTTTGGAAGCGGCTCTAGTCGCGGAAACTGGTTGATTATCGAGTGGTAGAAACTGTACACAACTATGATGCAATAAGCATATAGACCTGAAAAATGAGACACCAAGTGTTAATAAAATATGATTTTGGGAGATTCATAAGAATGCAAACACATTTTTCATATTAGCAATGTACTTTGTGATAACCGTATTGATAGATGAAGTTAAAAATTGTTAAATATACGCCAATCAATACATAATGAAAACATATCTGTTCACATATCAAAGGTATATGTCTCAACCTAGACAGTGTGGTCTTCTGCAGCCAACATCATGAATTACAATATTATTGCTATATCTATATTCCTTGCGTCAGCCTTTGTATTATATGTTTCTCATTATCAAATTTCAAAGAATTTGTAAAATTGATCCGGTTAGCTCAATTCAATTGCCAGAGTTTCGCCCCGGTGTACCATTGGGCTCGCCAGTTGGTATGGTACACCTCACCAAGACATGTGGCTACTACATACTGTGAAGGCCACTGCATGGCTCAATTGAGCTAACCGGATCAATTTTTCAAATTCTTTGAAATTTGATGTGTTATCACGCCCGTTCAGAAAAATAAATGTTCTGCTTCGGGAAACAGTAATTCCTTTATCAGGGTGTCTACCGGTAACAAAAGTAACAAAAAAGTAACAAATGGGTAACGAAAGTAACGAATTTTACATACGGGTAACGAAAATTTTCCGAAGGCGGATTGAATCATTTAAACTCGCGCCTCTAGGCTCAGAGGTTGCGATGGAGCGAGTTTCAGATAGATATCGTATGGTCCGCATTGACCGATTCATGTTCCATTTTTCGCATCAAGCACTATAATTGAAAGGACTGGTCACTCCGTAATATGAACTGTGATTAATACCTAAGGCCAAAACGGTCGATTGGACCAACTTCAACGTAGAAGAGGAATTTTTATTTTACATGAACATGGTGACAGACATTCTGTGTTTTCGATATATTTGTATAAGTTTATACGTATGTGTATTTTTAGTATAGTGTTTTTTAGATTGTTTTTAATGTTTGTTTGTGTGAGCATCTTTTATAATGTGATATCGTTGAGAAAGCACGATGACAATGAGGAGATGAAGTGGCAGAAGAAGGGAGCAGCATGGCCCCGAAACATGTCCCACGAACAGGCCCCGGGCTAAGGTGATAGACGCCCTGGGCAAATGGTCTACTGGCGCCCTTTTTCTCATTTATGTGTTATAAAAATAGCATAATAGTTTTTTTTAAACAACTACGTTACTAATATTGTATCACAGGAAATAATAAGAAAAGTAAGTCTTCATACAATTTTGTAGCCATTTATTGATACATTAATCCAGATTATAAATTCAAAAGTTAAATTTTAAAAGTACACTATACAGAAACACGCTTTTTTCTGACTTTTAACTTTGCAAATTTATTAATGATGTCAGAAAAGTCTGTGCTAAGGGTTACGTCTTTTTCACAACACAACACAATAACAGTAGAGAATTTAGTTTGCTGTCTGAAAGAGTTATAATACCGTATTATAATATAATCACGATTAAACATAAATACTACGAATGTATGTGATATTTAATATTACTTTTATTGTATATTCACGTAAATTATAGTTATTTTATCCTACTTTTTATCGATTTCCATGTCATACTTATTTTTAAAGTTGGGATTGTTGGGTCAACTTTTTTTTCTGCGTTCAGCGTCAGCTAAATTTCGGCGCCCCCTAAAATTTGGCGCCCTGGGCAAATGCCCAGTATGCCCGTTTATAGCCCGGGGCCTGCCCACGAATGTGAGTGTTAATACAATTTAACATAATTTGTTTGGTATTGATTGACTGAAATATATTGGTTTATATCCTTGTAATGCCAGTATGGTAGCTACTGACGCTTGGGTGTTCTTAGCTGTCGCCCTGGGTTCGATTCCCGGAACTGTAATTCTGGTCTGAGTGTTGGAACGGGGTGCACTCAGCCTCTTGAGTCAAAACTGAGGAGAGTTGGGTTTGATTCCCACTTCTACTGCAGGGGAATGCCGGAATGGTTCCTAAATTATGGCCGTCTTCTTCCCAATCCTCACCTGAATTACATATTTATACACTACGACAGACATCACAATAACACAGGTTATCAGACAATTTTTAGGTACATCCAAGTACGGTGGGGCTAAATGACCACGATGTCCATGTCCCTTAAATGAACCAACAACAACAGAGGCTTGGATGGGACTGAGTAATGGCATTCGGAGCTCAGCTGATGCTTGTGGGTGCAGTGAAAAGTGCTACGGCACTAACAGTGAGGAAAGTAAGGCCTTATCAGACAAGGCGGCTAGTAGGTGTCAAGGAGTGTGTTTCCTATGATAGGCCCAGTGGCGGGTTTAGAACAGGGGCACACGGTCTCGTGCCCCACCATTAAATATTTTCCTTGGGTCTTAAGTCGTCTTGATAGTCCTTCCGTGGTAATGGCGCTTATGTCCCGACCAAGCAGTTCTATCGGCTTGCTGTTCACTTTCCCCAACAGTAGGAGCCTTTCACAACAAGGTGCTGGGCACATGTCTTTTGTAGGCAGCACAGTGTTACCACATGCTTCCTGTTCCTGGCTCTTTAACCTCATCCCTTCTTTTCAGCAGGGTGAGGTGATAGAGGAGCTATGGGAGTTTCCTAGACTTGGGGCACAATAATGCTGTGACGAGACGGTGATATGGCCGTGAAAGTAGCAAGTGGGTGAGGGTTGGAGGGGTGGGGAGGGGTGTGAAAGTGTACCGGTATCAAGGAGTACCGGTCGAGGGCAGACAAGTTCATAGATAGCACATTTACCAACCCTCAGCAATTTTCGACCAAAATAATGTACGGTACATCCCTCTGAACATTGCGCTCTTTCTTAATGTGTAAGAAGAAAAATCAACATGTATAATATGCATTGAGACAGAAAGGTAACATTTTGAACGTAGGCTATGTATTATGTATTATTTGTATTATGTTATAACGTCAAGTTTGAGAATTCTCTTCATCTAGGGGAATACACAATTGCGTGACGACAGCCCTGCCACAACACTTGGCTTCGAAAGTTTTGGTGCCTGCTATATTGGGTTATATATTGTGTATGAGTGCGGTGGTCTATTGCAGTGTTCAGTAATATTAATCTTACATAACATTTGTTATTGGAAGTGTGATTTGTGAGGTACGAATAACGCGTACCAGTATTAAATATAATTAAAATATACACTGAGCGTGTATTTCATCGTACGAAGTAAGTGGTTAATTCCTACTTGTCGTTTATTTATTATGTGTCATTCTTTTTTTAGACCGTAACTGAATGCTGTGACAAATTACTTAATCATTTTCATGCATTGGTGGTGTTCATCTCGTTAACGAAACCATGAAATGAACGAGGTAAAAAACTTACAAAATAAGACCTTAACTTATGAGGACAGACTATTAGCAAATGAATTAGGCTCTCCAAAACCAGATCCGTGCATTAATCAAGAATCTAAAGATAAAAACAGAACATATCTAGGTATAACGGGACTTTCAATAAATCTGTGTATGAAAAATCGGATTTGATATGTGGGTGTCGGGTAGTAAATTAATTTCTTGTTTTCCGTGCCTGTTATTTGGGGGCGATGACACGAGGACCATGACTGGCATTAATGATTTAAAACATTTACCTGAAAAAGGTAAAAAACATTGTTTGTCAAAATGTAATATGAACAATGAAATGAGCTTAGCAGTGTTGGGGAATATAGTATAGTGCAGCAACTGGTTGATGGCTACAGGATGGCTCTTCGTAAACACAACGAATTTGTGGACAAGAATATGTAGGATATTATGTTGCGCATTCGATTAAGGTCTTAATAATATTCACTGGATTTTTAGGAATTTGAAGTGTTCATGTTAATGTCTTTTAGTGAATCCGTGAATTGATTGAGTTAAGTAATCTACTTTAGGAACATCGGAAGGAATAGTAGGAGTACTTGAACTAATACCTACAAGCCTCCGTGGCTTAGGCGGCAGCATGCCGGCCTCTCACCGCTGGGTCCTTGGTTTAAATCCCGGTCACTCCATGTGAGATCTGTGCTGGACAAAACGGAGGCAGACAGGTTTTTCTCCGGGTACTCCGGTTTTCCCTGTCAAAATTTCATTCCAGCAAAACTCTCCACTATCATTTCATTTCATCTGTCATTCATTTAATCATTGCCCCAGAGGAGTGCGTCAGGTCTCGGCAGCCGGCACAGTTCATATCCTCGCCGCTAAATGGGGGCTTCATTCATTCCATTCCTGACCCGGTCGGAGACTGGAAGCAGGCTGTGGATTTTCATTCACTTGAACTAATACCTGACAATTAACTTCTAGATCATAAACAACTGGACCTCCTTTTTAAGTGGAATCCGAGCCACCAGACGTGACATTTCACCTTGGAATTCCCATAAGCATTAACCGGAAATCGAACCCGACCAGCCTTGGTGCGAGGCAAGCAGCTGCGCCATCACAGCCCGGTAAAACCGCAGAGAAACGATTACTAAATGGCCGTCACAATTAAACCAATTGAGTGACATTGTTTTCTTGTCCAGTCATGGTGCAGGCAACATGTAGACTACCATTATAGGTGTATGTTCTCTCAAAAATGTGCTGTGCCCCACTCTTGTTTCAGACAGCGAACCGCCACTTCGTAGAAACTTCACGTCATTTCATTCAAATTGTTAGAATTGTTTAATTAAGAAATTTACCCATAAGTCCAACCCCTCATCCACGTCGTGGGACACGGGCAACGGCACAAAGTAGGGGATCATCTGTAGGGGCGAAGTACAGTGGGCACTTCGTGTGCCCCAGGACCGTTACGGTAGCTGTGAAGGTCCTACAGGAACCCTGGAAAGTGACGGCTAACGGGGCTCTGGTGAAGCTACGATAGGCCCAGCAAGCCAGTAGTGGATGAAACCAAATGCTTTCAAGAATGGAACGAGCCTCGGACATGATGGATATAATAGACGAAGACACGGCTGTACACACGGACTAAGATTTGGAACTTTAAACATAAGAATGCTGACGGGGAAGGTGGAGGAGATAGTGGATATGATGGAAAGAAGGAAGTTGGATTTATTGGGATTGGCAGGAACAAAGTGGAAAGGGGAAGGAAGGAGAGAACTGAGAAAAGGCTATAGACTGTACTGGAGTGGGAATGAAGAGGGAAAGAGGAATGGAGTGGGAGTAGTAGTACGAGATGGTTTAAAAGAAGAAGTGAAGAGAATAAGTGATAGGATGATGAAAGTGAAAGTAGCACTGAGGGGAGAGACCGTAGAAATAGTGCAAGTGTATGCTCCACAAGTAGGCTGCGCCTCTGAAGAGAAGGAGGAGTTTGAAGAGGAATTGCAGAAGCAGCTGGTAGGAAGGAATATGATTGTTATGGGGGATCTGAATGCCCATGTAGGAAGAGAAAGACAAGGTTATGAGAGTGTTCTAGGACCAGAGGGTTGGGGCGGAAGAAATGAGGAAGGAAAGAGACTGTTGGACTTCTGCAAAAAGGAACAGCTTGCTGGTTGGGAACTCCTGGTTTAAGAAAAGAGAGAGCCACACAATCACATGGTACAGTGATGACTTGACCAGGAAGTCGGTGGTCGACTATATACTCTATGAGAAAGAACTAAATAAGAACAACACGGACATCAAGGTTATACCATCTGAGAACCTGGATAGCGACCATCGATCGCTGGTAATGAACCTGAGAGGGAGTAAGGAGAAGAAAGGGACTGAGAACCAGGAAAGACGTATATGGATATGGAAACTGAAAGAAGGGGATAGAAGGGTCGAGTACTTCAAAATGGTAAAGAAAGGAATTCCAACAGGTGAAGAAAGAGGGGTGGAAGAGGAATGGGCTAGATTTAAGAAGACACTAGTAGGTGCAGCAGAAGCAGTATGTGGGAGGACAAGTAGTAAGAAGAGGTGGAAGGAAACACCATGGTGGAATGAGAAGACAAAAGATATAGTACGGGAAAAGAATAGAGCCTTTAGGAGGTGGTATCGAAATAGGATGGTAGAGACAAGGGAAGAGTACCAGGAAAGAAAGAAGGAGGCGAAGAGAGTAGTGGCTGAGGAGAGAAGAAAGTGGATGGAAGAGTGGACAAAGATGGTGAAGGAGGATAGTGAAGGTACAAAAAAGGTCCTGTATGGGATGGTAAAAAATAAGAGGCGGAAGGATCCTACGGATTATATTAGAATGGTGAACAAAAGGGGACAAGAGATAGAAAATAGGGAAGAACTGAAGAAAATGTGGAAAGAATATTTTGAAGAACTTCTGAACCCAAATGGAAACGATGGTGAGGAGGAAGAAATCGGGGAAGAGGAAGATGAACTGCAAACAGAAAAGGACTTAACATGGAAAGAAGTGGAAGATGCAGTGAAAAAGATGAAAGGAGGGAAGGCACCGGGTGTGGATGAATTGAGTGTGCAGATGATGAGAGCAGCAGGAGAGGTGGGGCTACAATGGTTGTACCGAGTGATGAGGACAGCATGAAAGGAAAGGAAGACCCCAGAGGTCTGGAAAAAAGGAATAATTGTCCCGATCTTCAAGAAAGGTAGTAGAACAGATTGCAGAAACTATCGGGGAATAACACTGATGAGTCATTGTGCAAAGATCTTCGAGAAAGTTTTGGAAAGGAGAATTAGGACAAGGATAGAAGGAGGAATATGGGAAGAACAACATGGCTTCAGAGCAGGAAGGTCCACAGTGGATTTGATTTTTGCTGTAAGGCAGTTACAAGAACAGCACTATGAGTATGGAACAGATCTACTGATGGCCTTCCTGGACATTGAGAAAGCACATGACAGTGTACGCAGAAACAAAGTATGGAAGTCCCTGGAGGATAGAGGAGTAGAGAAATGGACTATAAAGAGGATAAAGGAGATGTACAAGGGAAGCGTGAGCTATGTGAAAGTGGGAGGAGAGAGATCGGACTGGTTGGAACAGAGAAACGGCCTGAAACAAGGAAGTGCACTGTCACCGTTACTTTTCATTGTGGTGATGGATGACATAATGACCCGAGTGGCACAAGTGATTGGGGAAGGAAAGATGAAAGCAATGGTGTTTGCAGATGATTTGATGATTTGGGGAAACAAGGAGGAGGAGGTACAGGAACAGTTGGACGTGTGGGAAGGAATAATACAAGGATATGGGATGAAATTTAGCATAAATAAGAGTGAGATGGTGATCAGAACAAGGAAGAAGGAAAGAACCACAACGGGAATAACAATTGGTGGGGAACAGCTGAAGAAAGTGGAGAGTTTCAAGTATCTGGGAAGCCTGATACAAGATAATGGAAGAAACGATAGAAAAATAAATGAGCGGGGGAGGCAGGCAGAAGCATTTCGGAGGAGTGTGAGAAGCATGTTATGGAGCAAGGATGTCCCTCAGAACAGCAAAAGATCATATATCGGACGTACTATGTCCCTATCCTGACGTATGCCTCGGAGACCTGGGTTATGAAAGGAAGGGAGAAGAGCAAAATACAGGCCAGTGAGATGAGGTTCTTGAGAAGCAGTATTGGAGCTACAAAGATGGACAGAATAAGAAATGAGAGGACCAGAGAATTAATGAAGGAGGAACCATTACCGGATGGTATAGACAAATCTAGACTTAGATGGTATGGACATGTAAAGCGAATGGAGGAGAAGAGGATACCCAGGAGAGTACACGAGACGAAGTGGGAAGGAAAGAGACCGAGAGACAGGTGGCTGAAGGGGGTGGAAGAAGAGAGGAGAAGATTGGACAAGGGTGGAAGCTGAGAGATGGTGGGAAGACAGAAGACGTTGGTGAGGCTTGTGTTCCAAACAGACCCGGCCAGTGGCTGGAAACTGTGCAAGATGATGATGACCTAGATTCACAAATGTCAACATCGCCTCGTGCCTACAAAATGAGTATGTGGTTTTCATATGAGGGAGGTTTCTGCATTAAACGAAAAAGGTGACAAACTGAAGTTCTTTTATTGGACAACAAACATTAAACTTGTGCAGAAGAGCAAGCACAAGAAGTGCTGCCGATTCCTCGAGTGCAAACATCGTACTGACCTCCTGTTGGGAAGAGAAGTGATTACAAAAGTTGCCTGGTGTAAAACAAAGTCTTTACATGCCAGTCAACAACTTTTAGAGTCGACCAGGCAACTTAGTTCTATCAACAAGACCGCCTGGGGCCTGTTCCACTAATGAACTTTGCAACTTTTCACTTTGCACTTTTCAATTTTTGCAACGTGCAAAGTCTTTCTGTTCCACCATGATCTATGTATTACTTTTCAATTTCTTTGCAAAGTGGAAAGTCTTTGCGTAGGAATGATCCGATCATGTTTACTCTATGAACAAACTGTATAATACTCCATGATTTAATGGTTTATTTTTCTTGGTGAACTTTAGTAACAGTTCTGCAAATAGTGGATTTTGATATTTCATGGGGGCAGATGACCTCGTAGTTCCACCCCTTAAAACAACAGTAATTAACTATAACTAACTGTTGTCCCATGCAGTGCTGATATACCGTGCTGGCACCATTTCCTAACCAATGAGCATATAAGAATTTGTTCTTTATCGGAAAGAGATCGGCTTACCTTTGTTTCAGGTTTCAATAAATGGCCAATTATTTCAAGAATATAGTCAGCTTGTATTGGGGTAATGTGAAATCACTCAAGAATTTCCGTCGAAATGAGGTTATGAAAATTCATCCTGTCTTTGTACGTCCTCTTGTTGGATTCATCACTATTCTCACTTGATGATAACAAAAGCTCTCGTCGTAACATATTTATAACACTAAACCAAATTCTGTGCCGAGAAACTAGTGTAGAGACTTGTTCATTGACAGCTGAAAATATTTCTGAAAACTTTTCACTTCATTCCTTTGCACTTTTCACTTCTGCACCAATGGAGGAACATAACAAGCTTCAAAAGTGAAAAGATTCCTAACTTTTCACTTTTAACTTTTCACTTTGCAAGACACATCTGAAAAGTGATGGTGGAACAAAATCTGAACTGAAAAGTTGCAAAGTTCATTCGTGGAACAGGCCCCTGGTCGGAAAGAGGCCTAATGTAAAAACTACCTCACTCTGGCAGTGCCTTTTGAAGATTTGATTACCCTATGGACTGACTACCTGACAGACACTGAGCATACGGCAGGAAGCTCT
Organism: Meconema thalassinum; assembly: GCA_946902985.2. NCBI lineage: Eukaryota > Metazoa > Arthropoda > Insecta > Orthoptera > Tettigoniidae > Meconema > Meconema thalassinum. The sequence continues at coordinate 81,303,756 of OX336400.1, read as the reverse complement.
TCCCGATCATACTGCCCAAAATACAGGATTGTTCCTTAAAATTCAGAAAGTCTGGCAATACTGCTGTTATTGGATTGGAACCTATGGTTAAATACTCACATACAATGCCCAGGCCAGGGATGATGATGGACAAAGCAACACCACCATTGCCATCACCACCACTGCTAAGAACGACATACGTAGCGTAGCAGTACGTGCCGATGTAGATCAGTACATTGATTGTCGTGACCACTATCCAAATCATCAGTAGACAAGGTCTTTCCTGAAAAGTAGATGATCGATCATCATATATATTATTTCTGTAGTATAGATCCCTCCTGCGGCGCTCACAAGCGACTGATCGTGACAAATGTGCATTCAAATGAAAGAGAATATAGGTTAGCAGTGAAAAAATTGCACTCAAATTTCATAAATATCTGTAATGTCTTAAAAAAAATGACCTAAGAAAATGTACGAAGTGTGCGATTTGCAGATACTGTTGATGTAGGAAAATATGCTCCATAATTGCTGTCCACTGCACATTTTGGCTGCTGTGACGCCTGTTTCATGTCATTTTTACATTCTGAGGACTTTCATTTATCATTTTGCATGGATTTCAGAAACAGTAAATCTTATTATTCTATGTCCATTGGCTGAAATAAATCATATATTATAGTTTAAAAAGGAATGAGTACTCAATCGTATAATTTCATAAATTTCGAATAACGGATGAGTCTTATGATGATCCAATTTTCAGTGATTGCCTTCTTAAGTTAGGGAACGAGAACTTGGAATTCTAACTGAAATGTAAATAGTGTTCTATGATCATTTGGTTGAAATTAAAACATAATAACCTTTCTCCTTAAGTCTCTCATTATAAACCTATTGGGGAAAGTGTGGTTTAGGAACATGCTAGTCAATTATAAATACTTGTTCATCATCAAGTAACAGCTCCAGTTTCCCGGGTGCTTGTAACGAGCCTCTTCCACCTTACTCTATCCTTATACAGCTCCTCCTCTTGGATTTTATCCCACTGAGGACCACTTACAGAGCTATCCTTCTTAACCACATCGATTTATCTCCTCGTTGGTCTTCCAACATGTCTTTTCCCAAACAACCATTTCAGTGTGCTTTTTAGCAATTCTTGTTCCTTCCATCCGCTGTACATGACCATACCAACTTAGCCTACTTCGCCGGAATTTTTCCAGCACACTAAATAGTAAACCTGCTTCCATTCTATTTGTTTCATTCCTTATCTTCACTTACAATACTTGTTCTATCTCTAATAAATAAAGTAGGCTAAGCTTTCTGTTAGAACGTTTTGTGTCTGTGTCGGGGTGTATTATACTCAAAGGTCCTCACCTGAGAAGCGCCAATTACCATTGCGATGTTGGTCAGTACGAAGATTAACCACACTACAGAAGCTCCGATGAATATCGCCACCGTACCTGAAATCAAAACATCGTAATATTTACTCCAGCATATTTTTTAGGTTTTTGACATGTCTGTTGCTGGGTTTCGCCTAGGTGCTCCAAGTCAGGCTCATCAGTGGGCACGCTGCCCGGACCACCGCTGGGGTAGCACATATTCATAGCACACCGCTGTGCTCCAGGGTCATTATGTGTGTTCTCGCCAGTAAACAGGGCAAGCAAAGCCGGCTGTGACTAGCGCAGATCGCGGCCGCGCGCACCCGGTCCAGCCGGCGATGTTGTGCTCCGCTGACTCATATCGCTAGTTCACACGTGTTTTGTCGTTCATATGGGCGTGTATTTGCAAAGCTTAGATGTTTAGTGAGTATTGTGATTACTGTGATTGTTGGTCATGCCTAGACACCAATTCACATTGCGCGAAAGTGTGTATATCCATAATGAAAAGCCGAAAATCTTTTTCTGAAACAAGACAAAAATTTTGAATCAAGTTTCCAGGCAGATCTGTGCCTAATGCCAGTACAATTCAGAGGGTTGCTAAACGATTCAAGGAAACAGGCTCCGTAAATAATAAAAGAGTTGACAGACATTCTTTCATCAAAAGATGTCAGGTGTGTGTTACAAGAGAGGGAGGACATGTTCAGCATCGCCTATGAGCTCTGCAAGTACACATTATTGAACATGTTTGGTAAATGTGTGATAGTGGTCGCCGACCGCCGGCTATATGTAGTATGTAAAATTTTAATTTTGTCAGTTTTATTCTTCAGGTCATGGAGTGTTATTTGGAGTTCTTTAATCTTCTTCTTCTTTTCCCGGTTCCAGTGATCTGGGTCGGGGCGTGAATCAAGGACCTCCATCCGAGGCCTCGACTCGCACACTATCATATTTAGGCTATTTGTACGATGGGTTCGCCACACCCAAAGCTTTGGAGTTCTTTAATATCATCCTTAATTTCTGTGATCAATTTAATCCTGGTATTGCTATATTCTACTATATTTCTACTAATTCTAGTTTCCGGTGTTCGAAGAAGATGCCCAAAAATTTAGATCCGTTTCTTTCTAATTGTACTCAATACTGGTTCAATTGCCTTATAGACTGCATTATTTGTTGCTATTCTCCAATGAACATTAACTTGATATTGCTTATTTTTTCATGTCCTAATTATTCATCATTCTGTTTTAAGTATTTTTATCCATTTAAGCTGTATTAATAGTTTTAAAAATAATTATTTAATTTAAGAAATGCCCTTTTTTTGCTTATTTTTAAGTATTACTTCCTGCTTTATTTTTTTGTAAAACATTCCAAATAGGAGGGAGTGCTAACCCCCTGTAACAGCCCCCTGGCTATGCCACTGAGTAAATGTAATGTGTATGTTTCCTACAAACATGGTTGTTTGGTAATATCACAATATAAATGTTATAGTTCTAACATTCTGTCCGAAGTGACCCTGATCTTTATCCCCTTGCACCTTGGTGAATTGAGGCATTTTATTGGTCTCCATACTGTTAGCTTGTGCCAATTTCCATTCTTGTTCCTCCTTCTTCCCCCAATAATCTTTCATGGTCTCAAAATATCTCGTTTTCGTCTCCTCGGACCATACTGAGCCTGTTTTGTTCATCACGGTGGGTGGGTGGGTGGTTATCGTGTTGGACTACCAACCCAAGCTTGCAGGTTCGCTCCTGGCCGTGGTAAGTGTTTTTTTTTTGAAAGGCGGCAAAAATCTCGGTACGCATGTCATACGCTGTTGGCATATTAAATAACCCATTTGAATTCAGTAGGCTGTGTTCATAATGGAAAAGGGCGCGTTGTGGCTCAGCGGTCAAGCTGTCTGCCTCTCACCAAGGCGGACTGGGTTCGATTCCCAGTCAATGCATGTGAGATTTTCGAAGTGAAATGTCATATCCTGTGGTTCGGATTCCCGCAAAAAGGAGGTCCCGCCGCTCATGATCGCGAGATTAACGGTCACGCTAAACTGCAATCTTCCTTCATAATGGAAAAATTAAGCTCGGGATTTTTCGCCAACAACAAGTTCCTTCTTTGTCTACTAGAAAGCGCTATAGTGTCAAGGAACTTAGATATCTAACCTCCTTGACTTTCATAGCGCTCCAAGGAACAACAAAAATTCGACATTCAAGCTGCCCTCTGGGGTCAAATAGCAAAGCTTGCACCTGGCACCCGAGGCCATATGATATTATTATATACTGTTAGCTGATACTTACTAGTCATCCCTTCCTCAGCTTCGGTATGTTCCGCTGTAGCTGCAAGACTCACCAACGTTAGTAGAGAAAGTAACTGTTAAAAGCGAAGTACAGGATTGCATAAGATTTATATGCGAGAGCAGTGGAGTTAGGTGTTTCTTATACTAAAAAATAACATATGTAGAAAAACAGGTTTAAAGTTTACTTAGATAAATTTCATAACTTTCCATGGAAATATATGGATTTTATGGATGATTAAAACTTTACTGCACTAAATCAGGGTCTTACTCATCTTCTGTTCCTCCTTTCTGTGATCTTGTCAACTGCCTGTGAATTTTGGATGCTTTTATCAATGCTGCATCAGCCCTATCAACCCGGACCTTGCCCGGGATTCTCAATGTTTTTAATGTGTGCAGAAACTTGGTAATATATTGCAAATAATAGATAAATTAATAAATTTAAATAATTACAAAAAATTTTTTTTTCATTAAATCACAATAACGATTTTAATAGTATAACTGTGCCTGTCATAGATCTTGTACAACAATCTATACTAATATAATAAAGCTGAAGAGTTAGTCTGTGTGTTTGTGTCTTTAAATGCACTTCTCTGGAACTACCTGTCGGATTCGAAAAATTATTTTTGTATATGATAGCCAGATTCAAGAGGAATAGTTTAGGCTATGTAGCATTATGCTACACCTCTCAGGTAAACATAAAGATTTATTTTTGTTCAGTAAGTCGGAAGAACAAGTGTGCATCCCTGGATTCAACCCCAAAAGTTTTAATACCTTCACTTTTCCTTCATTTCCATCATTATAGCATACAACAGCATAATTTATGTTGCTATATGAACAGTTTTAGCATCACAAAATGTAGTTTTGGGGCATCAAAGCCAAATTTGATTTTTCAAACTTTCATTGCAGTTTTGTGTACCTCCATGTAAACATTCTTCCAAGGGCCTTGGATGTGAAAGATCTTTGTACACGGGCTTTACTGCAGAAGGTAAACTATTTTTGTGATCATATGTTTCACCTGCCTCCTTACATTTCCAATATCTGCACCAGGTGTACTGCCTTTGGGACACAACATAATATGTTGTGGACTTGCATTGGTAGATAATTTATGGAGATATGTGGCCCAAACTGCTCTTTTCATAGAATCTACACTTGTGGTATTTTCTCTGATTGCTTTTCCGTAATAAACTTGCATAGTGTCTATTTCCTTGCCTGATAGCCTACCTTTCCCACCTAACACTCTTCCATTTAACCTCGAAGACTTTTTTACATTGCTTGTTTATTCGTAGCATAAGTGCCGATAGTGTCATCTGTGGATGACACCTAGAACTATAACAAAGATATTGCAATACTGGAGCGTTCTAATGTCAAAAATAGAACAATATTGAAGTATACAATCCAAGGATGGAAAGCAAGTTGAACAATAGGCAAGTTCAGGTGTCATTCAACTGTGCAGGCACTGATATATTATTTTATTGTAGCGAAAATAATGGTCATAGAGTCCTAGAAACTTGGTAACATATTGCAAATAATAGATAAATTAATAAATTTAAATAATTACAAAAAAATATTTTTTTCATAAAATCACATTAACGATTTTAATATTATAACTGTGCCTGTCATAGATCTTGTACAACACTCTATACTAATATAATAAAGCTGAAGAGTTTGTGTGTTTGTGTCTTTAAACGCGCTAATCTCTGGAACTACCAGTCGGATTCGATTTTTTTTTTTGTATATGATAGCCAGATTCAAGAGGAATAGTTGAGGCTATGTAGCATTATGCTACACCTCTCAGGTAAACATAAAGATTTATTTTTGTTCAGTAAGTCGGAAGAACAAGCGCTCCCGGACAGCTCCAATAATACCTATGTCTATTGTTGCCTGGTAATGCGGGCTGAATTACGTCGCCCCTACCAATGTTCTGGTGCAGAATTGCGAGCTGCTTATAAATTGCAGTCACGGGGAGTTATTAGTGCAAAAAGATTTCTTAGGCCCCTTAAAACAGTTATCATAACAATAGTATGTCTCTGTATAAGGGCGATGGTGTTGGTACAGTATACTGAGGTTATCAGCTGCAATAAGTGTTGGTGCTTTCCGATCCTTATCCTTGAGCGCTCCAGTACTGTAGTAGTATTCATTATCATCCATAAAACAAATAAATCAACCGGGCGAAGCCGGGCACTACTGCTAGTGAGGTATATTTCCAAGGAAACACACATCTTGTTATTAGAAGCAACGTTTGAAATTTCAAAATTCAAATTGTAACTAATTTTATCCACTTTTCTAAATTTGGTCTTGCTTTGTGCTGATCTTTATAGTTTCTCTCATATCTTCCATTTTTATAGAAATGTTTGGACTTTTCCTTTTTAAAAGTGGGTGTTAAAAACTCCAGCTAAAAATGAATCTCCCTCATTTCCATATTATTAATTAATTAATTAAGCGTTCCTGTATATTTTAATTCCTATTTCGAGCAAACTCAAAAATAGTTTTAACGTTTTATAGAAAGGCGAATTAAATCCACAGATGTTTGAGTGAGATTCATTTTGTAGCTGAAGCTTAGGCTTTCACGGCTGGCGTTCATAATTTAGTAAAAGTTTTTTGGGCTTGTAGGCCGTGAACCGACCACGGTCTACAAGCCTCACTAGCAGTAGTGCCCGGCTTCGCCCGGTTGATTTATCCACTTTTCTAAATTTGGTCTTGCTTTGTGCTGATCTTGTACAATTGTAGCTGAAGGTTTAACATCCACTTTAGAAAGAGAAAAGTTCAAAAAAATCCTATAAATATGGGAAATATCAGGTCAGCACAAAGCCAGGCCCGAATTTTGAAAAATGAATAATAATAGCTACGATTTTAATTTTGAAAATTTTAAACGTTGCTTCTAATAATGTGTGTGTTTCATTGGATATGTATATAATTCTTGTACAAGATTTATGATAGGCACAGTTATTATTAATATCGTTATTGTTTTGGCTCGTAAGCTGTATGAAAATCCACAGCCTGCTTCCAGTCTCCGACCGGGTCAGGAATGGAATGAATGAAGCCCCCATCTAGCGGCGAGGATATGGACTGTGCCGGCTGCCGAGGCCTGACGCACCCCTCTGGGGAAATGATTAAATGAATGACAGATGAAATGAAAGTGGAGAGTGTTGCTGGAATGAAATTTTGACTGGGAAAACAGGAGTACCCAGAGAAAAACCTGTCTGCCTCCGTTTTGTCCAGCACAGAACTCACATGGAGTGACCGGGATTTGAACCATGGACCCAGCGGTGATAGGCTGGCGTGCTGCCGCCTAAGCCACGAGGGCAAAATAACTACGTCACTGAACCTCAGCCGACAGACAACTGCAATAATGCTGCATTCATCAGGATATGAGAATAAGTCGCAAATAATAATAATTGTAATAATTTCCCTGTCAACAGATGAGTCCTGTGCTGGTCCTCATGTGGGTGATTTCTCATCTTGTAGGATTGATCCTACTCACCGTTGACTTCATAGTCCTTAAGCTGTATGTTCCCCCTTAATAGATAGGTTGGGTGGTTCCTCAGTTTGTGGGCTGCGACAACGAGGTCACCTAGCCCCGGTACTTTGTGGGTGTGTAGAATCTGTCTGGTTTATTTCTTTATCGTATGGCTTTTAGTGCCGGGAGTGTCCGAGGACATGTTCGGCTCGCCAGAGGCTGTAGCTGCTTCAAGTGGACACCCCTAGGGTGAGCTACAAGTTCCGTTCAATTTCAAGTAGTTCCAACTTTTGCTACCTGATGTCAATGATGCCTAGTGGTGAACGTTGGATCTTTGATAGAGCGTTACAACGAAATCTAACCTAGAAATTTAGCTCCACTCAAGTTTAGTCTGTGGAAGGATCTTTTACATGCCATAAATCTATGACACGGGACCGCCAGTTTTACTTTCCCTCCGAAGGAAGGCATACTGAAGGATTTTAACGCTCTTAAAAAATCCGACGACTTCGGCCGGGTTTGAACCCGCTATCTTGGGCACAGCTGTTCAGCATGCTACCAACTATGCCACCGAAGCCGCTAACTGTCTGATCTGGTGTTAATTGTGATGGCTGTATTAGTGTGTGTTATCTGTAATTCAGGTAAGGACTGAAGACGATCAATTTCAAGTAATTCCTACTTTTTTAACAAATGCTACCGTCAACGACACCTAACCGTGAACTTGGCTACTAGATGTCACCGCAATCGGCACCTGATGGCGAACGTTGGTTCTTAATAGAGTGCTAATCAAATCTCACCTACAAATTTAGCCTCACACAGTTGTAGTTAGTAAAAGTCTCATTTACATGCCATAAATCTATTACATGGGCCTGCCAGCTTTTCTTCCCCTCCGAAGGAAGGCATACTGAGGGATTTTTAACGCTCATAAGAAATCCGACGACTTTAGCCGGATTTAAACCCGCGATCTAGGGCATAGAAGCTAAACATCCTACCAATTACGCCACCCTTCCTTCGGAGGGGAAGTAAAGCCGGCGGGCCCATGTCATAGATTTATGGCATGTAAAAGAACCTTCCGCTAACTACAATTCTGTAAAGCTAAATTATTAGATTTGATTATCACTGTATTAAGTTCCAACGTTCGTCACTAGGTGCCGGTTGTGGTGGCATCTAGTAGTCAAGTTCGCAGCTTGGTGTCGTGAACGGTAGCATTTGGTAGCAAAAGTAGGAACACACATCAAAAAAAGTTTTGCATCACCTCGGTTCCCAGATCTCCGGCATATAGACGTTGACTGTGTATATTGTATCCAAGATACAGTCCCTTTGACTGTTCATAGATGTCACTAAAACTGCTCAAAGATGTAAACAACCATGCATGAGCAGGGCCTATTAGACAGAGGGGGTACGACAGCCGATCAGTTCCAGTCATTCCACCAGGACGAAGGTATGCTGCTCATGTTGTCTGTAGTTCTACCATGCCTAGAAGGTCAATACCGCAGTTCGATCGCGTCCGCATTGTTACTTTGTGTCAAGAAGGGCTCTCAACAAGGGAAGTTTCCTGGCGTCTCAGAGTGAACCAAAGCGATGTTGTTCGGACATGGAGGAGGTACAGAGATACAGGAACTGTCGATGACAGGCCTCGCTCAGGCCGCCCAAGGGCTACTACTGTAGTGGATGACCGCTACTTACGGATTGCCGCTCGGAGGAACCCTGACAGCAATGCCACCATGTTGAATAATGCGTTTCGTTCAGCCACAGGACGTCGTGTTTCAACTCAAACTGTGCGCAATAGGCTGCATGATGGGCAACTTCACTCCCGACGTCCATGGCGAGGTCCAGCTTTGCAACCCCGACACCATGCAGCGCGGTACAGATGGGCCCAACAACATGCTGAATGGACCCCACGGAATTGGCATCACGTTCTCTTCACCGATGAGTGTCGCATATGCCTTCAACCAGACAATCGTCGGAGACGTGTTTGGAGGCACCCTGGTCAGGCTGAACGTCTTAGACACACTGTCCAGCGAGTGCAGAAAGGTGGTGGTTCCCTGATGTTTTGGGGTGGCATTATGTGGGGCCGACGTACGCCACTGGTGGTCATGGAAGGCTCCGAAACGGCTTTACGATACCTGAATGACATCCTCCGACCCATAGTGCAACCATATCGGCAGAATATTGGAGAGGCATTTGTCTTCATGGACGACAATTCTCGACCTCATCGTGCACATCTTGTGAATGCGTTCCTTCAAGATAACGACATCGCTCGACTACAGTGGCCAGCATGTTCGCCAGACATGAACCCTATCGAACATGCCTGGGATATGTTGAAAAGGGCTGTTTATGGACGTCTTGACCCACCAACCACTCTGAGAGATTTACGCCGAATTGTCGTTGAGGAGTGGGACAATTTGGACCAACAGTGTCTTGATGAACTTATGGATAGTATGCCACGACGAATACAGGCATGCATCAATGCAAGAGGACGTGCTACTGGGTATTAGAGGTAGTGGTGTGTACTGCAATCTGGACCACAAATGCTGAAAGTCTAGCTGTATGATGGTACAACATGCAATGTGTGGGTCTCATGAGCAATAAAACGAGCTGAAATGTTGTTTGTGTTGATCTCTATTCCCTTTGTATTTAAAGGTTCCGGAACTCTTGGAACCGAGGTGATGCAAAACTTTTTTTGATGTGTGTACTTGAAATTGATCGGCTGCAGTCCTTTCCTAAATTACACATAACACACACTATTACAGTCATCACAATTAACACTGGTTATCAGACAGATTCTACACACACCAACAGTACACAGGCTACATGACCGCTATGTCGCAGCCCCTAAACTAAGGAACCAACCAACACTACGTATCGCATCGATCATTAATCACTCGTTCCTAGCTGCTGCAGAGTGCACGAGCCAATAATTCAATGTTGTCAAGTCGTTGCACAACGACGATGCGGGTGAGCGAAGCTCTCCCTCCATTACGTTAGCATTATGTTCCCACGTTCAAGTCCAAGCTGTAAATGAACGATGTTGCTTCTGTACAGTGGGACTCGGGGAGGCACGGCATGTCACGTGTTTCAGAGGAGGCGCGAAGGAACTAAAATGCGGTAGCCTACTGTGTCGCGGCAGTGTCGGGCTCTACCACGGTAATGAGTTCCTTCCGCGGGGTCAATTAAGAAAATCCCAACGGGGGAAGTTATCTGAGGCGTGTTTCACTGCCCCCCCCCCCGCCTCTCCAAACTGGACGTGAAGGTCAATATTGTCAGAATGTGCCAAACTGCGCTAATCTTCACGGAGGTCTTCACTATCTACTCTTGTTATCTCAAATACGCATTCGTTACTATTCATTAGCAAGTTTTGGCATTTAGCTGTGCGCTTAAAGTTCAAGTTTGATCATTTTCTTTGTGTTTCACAGTCACTATTCAGATCTGCACATTTTTTTGTTTTTGTTTTATAGCTTCGTAAAAATGTCTTCGTATGTAAGTTATAGCCTTTGTTTCAAGTGGTGGCCGGCCAGCAAGCTTACCTAACAGTCTATTTTTGCCCCCTCTGTCGTTTCCCGCCGAGGCGCCAACTGAGCCTTGAACCGAGGCCCTTTGAACAAGGTTTGAAAAGCAATGATGCACGTGACTTCAGAAGTTCGACATATTTTGGTGCTTCGCTTGTGCCGTATTTATCCAAATCGGTGGAGCTCCAGCATTTCCTCAGTTTCTGTCTAAACTTTGTGATTACTTCGTTTAAATTTGTGAAGTTTGTACTTTGTCACTGTGATGACCGTGAATCTGCTCGGCGTACCTGATTCAAGCTGTTCTGCAGAGATAAGTTTTTCGGCGATGAGACCACCTCCGATCTACGATGTGACAAATTAGACGGAACACGGAATCATTACTGTCTACTAGCCGCCTACTCGGAAATGGTTGACAGTTCAATGACACGCGTCTTGCTAAGAGTTTGTAAATCTCTGAGTAAGCTAGCGCAGGAATCGGGAGTTTCACAATGCTCGGTTTGGAAAGCCACTAAACTTTTAAAATTAAAACCCCTATAAGGTATGTGGTTATTCTAATCACCTATGTGCTTGAATTTAAGGTCTGTGAATATTCCACTCAGCCGGCAAGCATCGCGCTGCGAAGCGGTCTCGCTATAAATCGGCAGACCACCACTTGAAACAAAGGCGCTGTATGTATTTTGCTACAAAACGAGGTCTATTCATAAATAAATTAGCAGAATATTCCTTCGAACACCTCCACTTTTGGCCCCTTTGTGACAACTCATACGTACAATATTTACTGTTTCCTATAACTCGCAATTCTCCTCCTCTTTGAATGTATATGGATAGCATGTTACCTTCACTGATTATATCAACGGAAAGTTCGAGGGGTTCAGATGTACATAGCAGTCAGTCAACTCATGCCTTAACCAAACATTTCAGGAGAGGTTCCCCACTCCCATTTAAAATGACGGGTCATCTAAAGGGCGTCCATTTCAAGAAGATTGATATAAAATATCGCATTTCTGCTGCTCATATTTCTCTCGACTTAAACATACAAGCACTACATTGCTTACGTCGGAGAAGGATTTGGTTTACGCGCCGTGGCCTGTCTTTCTCGTTGGCCGTGTCATGATCCAAAGCTGCTTAGCACATAGCAACCAAGTCTGTAGTAGCTAGTGAACGAAAATCCTTGCTTGATTGTCGACTTGGGCAAATAAATTATAGATGTAACTAGTCTTTTGTCTTTGACTTTTACTCGAAGTAAAAATGGATGCCTCATCAAGAAGAGTTATTAGTTAAAGCCTTGAAAAATAGAGATGGTGCGGAGCACTGCTTTCTTTTCCTAAACCCATTAGCGTAAGGTGACTGGACTCTTTGGTTTAACCCAATTAGCGCCGTTCGACCATCCCGGAAAGGAGGACCCGTGGTTTACGATCGTGAGGTTAACGATCACGTAAAACTACAAGCTTCCTTCCTTCCTTGAAGAACCAACACTTACCGTGAATACTAAGCCGATGACGATAGACCCCTTCCTCAAAGGACATCCACAGCAACATTTACTGACAGGAATACACGCCATTTTTAGTCTTCTTCAGAGTGGTTGAACTGAAATGCAAATTCAAATTGTATTTTTACAAAATGTTATAATACAATCATCATTCATATATATATAACGCTAAGGTGTACGTTTCACAAAATTCAAGCTCTTAAACCAGAGAGAGTTATGCTCGGGTCCAAGCTCTGTGAACTTGCGGGGTGATGGGAAGGGGCAGGCGAGAAGAGAAGGGTCTGTCAACAGCCCGCCGTGTTATCTGATATTCCTGTCTCTTCCATTACTGCTAACATAGGGCCGTTGCTCAAGCCACAGCTCAATCTACTGATACGGCTCCCTTACATTTGCGTGCCTTCGATTGCCAACTGACTGCACCACGATTCGATCCAGCAAGCTTGGGAACAGCAGGTGAGAACTTTACCGCTGAACCACGCAGGCCTACTACATATCGACAATTTGATTGAAAAGTGTGTTTTAAACAAATAAACAAGACTATATCCCCTGCCAGAACTTTGTCGCGTCGAGACCGCATATCAATAAAGCCGAGCGGGTGGTTTATACTCATGTGAGAGTTCTCACATGGGTTCGCTAGTTCCATAATATACGTTCGCAAAATGCCATAAAATTTAACCCCGTCCCCCCATTATAACACACTGAAGCAATTTTAAAACCCCAAAATAAATTAACTCCCTCCCCCCTTGTCTGGGAAAACGTAAAAAATCAATAAATATTTATCACATTTTAAAACTCAACTTTAGTTATATTCTTCTTCTTCTCCTTCTGTTTCTTCCTCTCTAGTGGTCAATCCGAGGATTGGTTTGCGGCAAATCTCCACTCTTCGCGTCTTTCTGCTTTGCTCTTCATTTCTTCTTAAGTCCCGCAGTCTATCAAGTAAGTTCAAACTCCATCTATACAAGACACTAATTCTGCCTGTAGTGCTGTATGGAAGCGAGACCCGGAGTACTCGGAAAAAAGATTTGAATAATCTCCTTGTTTTGAGGAAGATCTTTGGTCCCTGGTGAATGGCGTGTACGGTACAATCGAGAGCAGGATGCCATGTATAAGACCCCAAACATCGTAGGACTAATGAGAAGCAAACGTCTGTCGTGGGCAGACCATGTCACTAGGATGGACACATGCCGATGGCCTCTGAAACTGCTCAATTTTGTTCCTCATGGGAGAAGACCACAGTGTAGGCCAAGGAAAAGATGGAAGGACGGAATACGTGAAAACCTGCGACAGATTTGAATAGAGGATGACTGGCAACAGAGAGCAACAAACAGAATTCAGTGGAGGAGAACCCTTGTAGCAGCGCGTGGTCCCCTGGGCCTGATCGCGTAAAGTAAGTCTGTATTCATTTCTCCGTAGGTTTTGCATCCCACATTTCGCGTCTTCCTTAATTTGATCTATTTACCTCTGGCGTGGTCATTTTCTAGGTCCTTTTCCATCAACATACCCCTCTTTACATTGAACACACAATGAAGGAAATTTGAGAAAAATTTAAAGTGGGAGTGAAGATTCAAGGAGAATTTCAACTCTGAGATTTGCCGATGACATAGTCATCTTGGCCGACACGCCTGAGGATTTGAATGAGTTTTATAATGGTATGGACTCCGTCTTGAGGAAAGAATTCATGATGAAAATTAATAAAGGTAAAACAAAAAATATTGGAATATAGCCGAAATAAATCAGAAACCTCTATGGTCATCAAATTGGCAGCTGAAAAACTAAATGAAGTAGGAGACTTCTGTTACTTAGGAAGCAAAATAACCAGTGATGGACGAAGCAAAGAGGATATAAAAAGTAGGTTAGCTCAGGCAAGGAAAGCATTTCTACAGAAAAGGAATCTGTTGACATCGAATATAGATTTAGGTATTAGGAAGTAATTTTTGAAGGCCATTGTGTGGAGCGTGGCACTCTATAGAACTTGGACTATTGGTGCAGCAGAAATGAGGAGAATTGAAGCTTTTGAAATGTGGTGTTACAGGAGAATGATCATCAGATGGGTAGATAGGGTTACAAACGAGGTGGTATTAAGACTAGTGGGAGAGGAGAGATGTTTCTGGCGACTACTAATGAAGAGAAGAGATAGGTTGGTAGGACACATACTAAGACACTCAGGAATAGCAAGCTTAGTTATGGAAGGAAGGGTCGAGGACAAGAACTGTAGGGGTAGACCAAGATTAGAATATGTTAAGCAGATTGCCGCGGATGTAGGATGTGATAGCTAGGTAGAGATGAAACTATTAGCTCAGTACAGGGAGGCATGGAGAGTTGCATGAAACCAGTCAAAAGACTGAAGACTCAACCAACATACCCTTCTATGATTGTCTTCAGGATTCCTTTATGTCTCAATAGATAGCCTGTAAGCTGTACTCTTCTTTTAACAATTGAGATCCACAAACTTCTCTTCTCACCCACTCTTTCCAAGGCCTTTTCATTTGTTACCTTGTCAATCCATTATTCGCCTATAGAACCACATCTCAAAAGAATGTATAGTTTCTTCTCTTCCACTGTCTCCAGAGTCCAGGTTTCACTGCCATAGCATGCCACACTCCAGGCATATGCTTTCAGAAACCTTTGCCCAATTCAAGGCTGATGTTCTTAAAAGTTAAGACCTTTTTCTTTTTGTTAAAGCCAGCTTTTGCATGAGCAATTCTACGTATTTTATAACATTGAATTCTTTTGAAACAGTATAATCACATGCAACTGGAAAACCATCAAAGTCAAGTTCATTTGATTTTACAAATCAGGTAACATCGCGAACGAAACTAGATTTGTCGTGATATATCGATTTTAATGGCTGCCTGTGATTGGTTAAAGTGATTTTAGTTTTGACCGTTAAATAGCTCTGGCGTAGCACTAAATCGTCAAGTCCGAAGTAACGATGGCATCACTATAGTCAGTTATTTTTGTTAAGGGGCGGAACAGCGAGGTCATCTTCCCCATTTCCCACTTCTACTCCAGGCAAATGTCGGGATGGTTCCTAACTCAAGGCCACGGTCAGCTCCTACCCAACCCTAATCCCAATCACAAACAAGATGTTCAGTAAAGGACATATAGCCTACTTTTTCCTAAATGCATGGGTATTGTTATAACTCTTTGTCCTTTTCAAGGAGTATAATTGAATGTTGGCTGTAGTAGCTTGTTGAAATACAACGTGTTATACGGATATTAAACATGAATATGACGTGCCCTTTGCTAGTTCTACCTCTGTACAAAATGTCATTCAATTAGATTTCACCGTGTTTGAATTGATATGGTGAATCGATTTGCACACATACATCGCCGCTATCTGCAAACTATTGGGCAGATGACCTTGTAGTTCAGTCAAAAGATGCTTCCCACAAGAAGGTATGTTGTTGCAAAATTTGGTAGAGATCAAATAATTAGGTTGGTCGTAATTTGGTTTAAGCTTTTAACATTTGGGTGGCCGCCATTCCGTTTCCGTCAAGACGGCGGCGATATAAAACATGACGCTGAGGTGCCCTTTGCTAGTGCTACCTCTGTACCAAATTTCGTTCAATTATGTTTTACCGTGTTTGAATTGATACGGGGAATCTATTTGCACACATACATGGCCGCCATATGCATACTATTGGACTGATGACCTTGTAGCTTGGTCAAAGAACGCTTCTTAAATAAAGGTATGTTGTTGCAATATTTGGTAGAAATCAGATGATTAGGTTGGTCGTAATTTAATTCAAGCTTTTAACATTTGGGTGGCCGCCATTACGTTTCCGTCAAGATGGCGACGATATAAAACATGACCCTGAGGTGCCTTTTGCTAGTGCTGCCTCTGTAACAAATTTCGTTCAATTCGTTTTCACCATGTTTGAATTGATGGGGGAAATCGATTTGCACACATACATGGCCGCTATCTGCAAACTATTGGGCGGATGACCTTGTAGTTCGGTCAAAAGATTATTTGTACATAAAGGTATATTGTTGCAAAATTTGGTAGAGATCAAATGATTAGGTTGGTCGTAATTTGATTTAAGCTTTTAACATTTGGGTGGCCTGCATTTCGTTTTCGTCAAGCTGGCGGTGATATAAAACATGACTCTGAGGTTCCCTTTTCTAGTGCTACCTGTGAACCAAATTTCGTTCAATTCGGTTGCACCCTGTTTGAAGAGATAGGAGGAATCAATTTTCACACATACATGGCCGCTATCTGCAAATTATTGGCCTGATGACCTTGTAGTTTGGTCGAAAGTTTCTTCATACACATAGGTATAATGTTGCAAAAATTGGTATAGATCAGTTGATTAGGTTGGTCGTAATTTGATTTAAGCTTTTAACATTTGGGTGGCCGCCATTCCGTTTCCGTCAAGATGACGACGATATGAAACATGACGCAGAGGTGCCCTTTGCTAGTGCTACCTCTGCACCAAATTTCGTTCAATTAGGTTTTACCGTGTTTGAATTGATGGGGGGAATCGATTTGCACACATATATGGCCGCCATATGCATACTATTGGACTGATGACCTTGTAGCTTGGTCAAAGAACGCTTCTTAAATAAAGATATGTTATTGCAATATTTGGTAGAAATCAGATGATTAAGTTGGTCGTAATTTAATTTAAGCTTTTAACATTTGGGTGGCCGCCATTACGTTTCCGTCAAGATGGCGACGATATAAAACATGACCCTGAGGTGCCCTTTGCTAGTGCTGCCTCTGTACGAAATTTTCCTTCAATTCGTTTTCACCGTGTTTGAATTGATAGGGGGAATCGATTTGCACACACACATGGCCGCTATCTGCAGACTATTGGGCGGATGACCTTGTAGTTCGGTCAAAAGATTATTTGTACATAAAGGTATATTGTTGCAAAATTTGGTAGAGATCAAATGATTAGGTTGGTCGTAATTTGATTTAAGCTTTTAACATTTAGGTGGCCTGCATTACGTTTTCGTCAAGATGGCGGCAATATAAAACATGACACTGAGGTTCCCTTTGCTAGTGCTACCTGTGAACCAAATTTCGTTCAATTCGGTTGCACCCTGTTTGAAGAGATAGGAGGAATCAATTTGCACACATACATGGCCGCCATCTGCAAATTATTGGGCTGATGACCTTGTAGTTTGGTCAAAAGTTTCATCATACACATAGGTACAATGTTGCAAAAATTGATAGAAATCAGATGATTATGTTGGTCGTAATTTGATTGAAGCTTTTAACATTTGGGTGGCCGCCATTACGTTTCCGTCAAGATGGCGGCGATATAAAACATGACACTGATGTGCCCTTTGCCAGTGCTACCTCTGTACCAAATTTCGTTCAATTCGTGATGGGGGGTGGGGGGAGGGCAGACATTCAGGGTACCCACACACACTCAGAATCACACACATACAGACACACAATTTTTCGCCCTGTATTGATCTCGTAAGTCTACTTTCATTTTTTAGGTTAAAAATACACACTAATGCAGTCGTCACAATAATAATACTATCGTATGGCCTCGGTTGCCGGGTGCAAGCTTTGTTATTTAACGCCCAAAGGGTAGCTTGCCTGTCGAATATTGCCGTTCCTTGGAGCGCTATGAAAGTCAAGGAGGTTAGATAGGTACGCTCCTTGACAATATAGCTCTTTCTAGTGGAGAAAGGAGGAACTTTGTGTTGGCGGGAAATCTCGAGATTAATTTTGCCACATGAACACGGCCTACTGAATTCAAATGAGTTCCTTAACATGCCAACAACGTATGACATGCGTGCCGAGATTTTTGTGGCCTTTCAAAAAAAAAACACTTACCACGGCCAGGAGCGAACCTGCAAGCTTGGGGTTGGTAGTCCGACACGATAACCGCTCACCCACCGTCATCACAATAACACAAGTTATCAGACCAATTCCATATACACCAAAGTACACGGGGCTATATAACCACGATGTCTCAAAGCCCTTCAATGAATCTACAACTATTTTCAGTTTTTTTATATCAATATTTCATGCATAATGACAATTTTACAATACCTTGAGCTGTGAAGACGTTCCTCTTCTGACGCTGATTAACATGTGCGATGATCAATCTGATGTTATCACGTATATATAATGATTGAAATCTTATCTGAAAGTGATAATTGAGTCCTTGACAGTACAATGGTACCAGTACCCTTCAAACAAATGTGAAGGAAGAGCAGACCATGTGATGGGAAAATTCTGATGATCTTTACTCTGCAATAACAAAGCGGAAATGGTTTATCTGTGTGCTTGTTCCTGTCACAGGGGGAGGGGAGGGTTTTTTCCTACTCTCAGTGGAGGCCGATGATAACTAGGGCTGTACATCGAATAATTTTGAATTCGAATATTTGACTCGAACATACGAACAGTTCGACTATTCGCAGTTTCCAACCTATTCGAATTTCGAAATATTCCCATTAGTGAAGAAAACGACTATTCAGTTAATAATCGAATGATTCGACGAACAAATCGAATAATTCACATGTTCGATTACTTTCACTCAAAGCGGGTCCGACCGGCTAGCGCTGCAGGTAGAACGTCGAGCTAAAGGTCAGACGAGCACATAGCATCGCGGAGCTGTGACAGCAAATGTCATAAGATAAGGAAAGAAGTGCTGTAGTATTGATGAAATTAATGTCGCGGAACCGGGTGGGACTTTGCGGTGCTGGGACAGTTCCGACCAGTATTTGCCGAGTAAAGTTGACTTTGTTATTTCGTTTATAACCCCAGATCTTTCGGTTTGCGATTTTTATTTAAGGGGAAAATTGAAAAATAATGTTTATCCAACAAACTCTCACACTCTAGATGAACTCAAACAAAATATCACGAGAGAATTTGAGGTTATCTCGGTAGATGAACTAAAGCGTGAGAATGACAATTTCTTTAGACCAGTGGTTCTGAACCCGTAGAAGTCTGCGGACCACTCGGCGTGAAATTGAATCATGTATGGACCACCTCTTCTCCCCTCCCCCCCCCCCCCTCCAATTCACCTCATCAGTTGTAACCCTTCCTCAACAACACTTATTTTAAAGATATTTCAATTCAAACCGCGAATACATTCGGACGATTCTCGTTCAACACACATCGTTTTCGAAATCCCCATTTATTGGCCACTTTCTTATACGTGCTGGTGGACCCTTTTCTCCCGCGGACCACCGGTTGAGAAACACTGCTTTAGACGATGCCAGAAATGTGTAGATGTAGGTGGAGGACATTTTCAACATGTTCTGTGACAAGGTGAGTAATCATTTTACTTCGATTATGTGTTATTATGTGTGCTTGTTATTTACATGTGATTCGTAAGGGCGCTCTCTCGATCCCAAGCTCAGCGAGTGGCCATGTGCTCGTCCGAAACTCCACGCGCGCGCGCGCCGCGCTGCCGGTCCCACTTTTAGTGAAAGAAACAAAGAGAAAAGGAAACAAAATGGGAAAAAGAAAATAAATAAATTTTAAACATGGGCATTTAAAAGTATGTTTATTTTGAAGCCCTATTGCATTATCTCTTTATATCTCGCAATTGTCTTTTTTTTTAATGTAAAACTACATATTCTGTAAAATAAAATTATTTTTTCGCAAGTGATATTATACAGTAATTCAAAACAAGTCTGTATGACAATAGTTGTTCACTAGAAACTCAGCTACATGTAACGGATTTTCAAAGCAATTCATAAGCTGCTGAGAAAGGGTCACGGACGAATTCCAAGAAAGATATTAGTGGAGATACGGGGATGGGGATTCACGTCACACCCTGCCGGAGACTGAGCGGTGTCTTCCTGATTGCGGTCATTCCAGATTGCGTTCACCACATTAGTAGTCCAGATTGCGGTCGCTTTCATTTTAGGGAAGAGCTATAAACATTCCAGCGTCCAGATTACGATTACTTTTCTTGGGAGACTGGTTCGGACCCTACGCACTTGCCGGAGTACCCTACCTTGACCACATCATTGAGGGCAAGGTAGGGGGAAAGCTTCCTTCAAAAATACCATCTTATAATTTGAGTAGTTTTGACAGTGAACTTATTGATTTTGACTTATCAAAAGTCACAGATTTCTAATCTGGGATGTTAATAAACCTAAAACTTCAAATGTTTGATTTTGTGTGTAGGAGGGTGCGGGGACAAAAATTGATTACAAAGAGGATTTAGAATCAAACGCAAAACAAATTACGTTTACGAGATGAATTTTTCGAGGTAATGATAAGAATATTTGTCACCTTATACAGTACTTATTATAAAAATAGATATCTCGCCCCTCAAATGGGAGAGGAGGGGCTGAAATTAAGAAGTATACCCTGTAAGTATAAAATTTCCCGTTACAACAATTTTGTTGAAAGTGAAGGTCGTTGATTCCGATCCTGAAACGTTTCTATTCTTAAGACTGAAAATGTTATAATCTTTGCTTTACGAGGTGCCGTCAGATTGGGAGGGGACTGGATGTTTTTAAGCGAAGTTTTATGAGGTGAGCTCAGCTGAACACTGAACTGTATTCTTTGGTTAGGTAGTGAAGTATCAGTTTCCCCTTGTTATCCACACAACTTACGGAAGGTATGAGTCAGTCGGGAAGAACCAAGGACCAGTCTCCCAAGAAAAGTGATCGCAATCTGGACGCTGGATGTTTGTAGTTCTTCCCTAAAATGAAAGTGACCGCAATCAGGACACAACCGACTGAGCGGCTTGACAAGTTTATTTCAGTTGTACAGTGAGTGTCTGAGTCTCTACTTCTCAACCTGTTGTTGTTGTATTTCCTCCCAATCCGCAAACAAAAAGTGCCCCTCACAATACTTATTCGGACGCATTTTCTCTCACATAATAATTAATTTATTTAAATATTCTATGATATGGACATGTTTAAATACTATAACACACTTCATTTTGCAAAAATATAATTAATAAAATGAGGAATCTTCAAGCAATAAATCATTAATATAAAATTTAAAGTAAATTAATATTACATTTTTTTAAAATCATCATCATGTTCATTTCCAGCTTCCTGGGTCGGGTTGTGAACTAAAGACCTCCATCGTTGCCTGTCTCTCCACCACTCCTCTCCTTTTTAAAGTACATCTTCAGGATTTCTTCCCGTCTTCTCTATGCACTCCCAGACTGTATCCGTCCATCTCTTTCGGGGTCTTCCTCGTGGTCTCTTCCCTGTCATCTTTTCGGAAAAAGCTTTTTTTTTTGTACTCTCTCCTCTTCCATCCTCATCATGTGACCACACCACTTTAACTTTGTTGTTTCTATCCTTTCCTGCAGCTTTAAGATTCTTGTCCTTTTTCTTATCTCTTCATTTCTAACTCTATTTAAAAATATGTAACATTACGTATTTCACCTAATAATAATATATAAATATGTACATACCGTATTTTGAATGTTCATATAACATACATATCCTAGCCCTAATGATACGTCTATAGATATGGCATCACAACCATTGAATACCACCAAGAACAGCTGATTCTCAAGATACAACTAACGTTTGAACAATCCCATTCATTTCAACTTCGATGAGAGCATAGCATTAGTTCGAGAGGAACTTCTAATACAAGGAATCATTCATATAACAACATGGAATGATTAAGTCCTTATCTTTAAGTAAATATTCAATGCAGTCAATGGCCATAGCAATACACAGAAAATCCAACGGAATCAATCCTCTCGAGATTACAAATCCTGGTCGGCACACAAATCCTTCAGTGACAACCCCCGCTTACATCTCAGTGCGTGATAGGGACCGGATTCTTAGATTTTTACCTATTTTTTCCTTACTTTAAAATACAAAAATGCTTTAACACTTTTCCGAATCACAATCAAAAGAGCCGTATTTATGAAATCTGTAGTACCTAAAAATACCTAATTGCAGTTTTGTTCCATTTTTGTAGTATATTTTGCATTTTCAATCCATAATTTATAAAAGTAAACATGAAGACAGTGTTGATTCCTAGCTCTAGTTGATTGAGATAAATTCTACCACCCAGAAAATTCGAATATTTTCAGAACTTTTCAGTATATATCTTATTGTTTGGTTATTTACTGTCAGGGAAGTGGGGATAAATCTCTTATTATTTCCAAGAATCCCATATTCTAAATAAACGAAGCTAACTAAACGGGTTAGAGTGTGAAAATCACCTCGGACATCCTTAGTTTGAATTTGAATAATTAACATATTTAAGTTGAGCAAATATTGCCTAAAAGTGTCAAGTTCTCGGTGATAATTTGATGAAAATGAAAATCCACAGCCTGCTTCCAGTCTCCGAACGGGTCAGGAATGGAATGAATGAAGCCCCCATCTAGCGGCGAGGATATGAACTGTGCTGGCTGCCGAAGCCTGACGCACTCCTCTGGGGCAATGATTAAATGAATGACAGATGAAATGAGTGGAGAGTGTTGCTGGAATGAAATTTTAACAGGGAAAACCGGAGTACCCGTAGAAAAACCTGTCTGCCACCGTTTTGTCCAGCACAGATCTCACATGGAGTGACCGGGATTTGAACCACGGACCCAGCGGTGAGAGGCCGGCGTGCTGCCGCCTAAGCCACGGAGGCTTCTCGATTTTTTTTTATTTTTTTTTAGCGTATGGCTCTTAGCGCCGGGAGTGTCTGAGGACATGTTCGGCTCGCCAGTTTTGTAGCTGCTTCGAGACGGACACCCAATGGGTGAGCTACAAGTACCGTTGGGGAGGAAAGTGGGAAGGGAGGGTCGAGGAGGTGGAAGGTAGCGGCTGTGGCCTATAGGTAGGGACCAACCCCGGCATTTGCCTGGAAGGAAGATGGGAAACCACAGAAGACCATCTTCAAGGTTGCCGGCGGGGGGATTCGAACCTCCTCGCCTCCCGGATGTGAGTGACTGCCAACAGTCATGCCGCAACGACCTCGGCTAACTCACCCGGTGGCTTCTCGATAATTTGATGACGTATCATTATGTAAAATATTTACTCTCTTGCAATCAGTTTTTCTACTTACAATTAGCCGTAAATTTTAAGCTTTGCGCAGTTTATGACAACTTTTGTTACACTTTAAACATAAAAACCTATTTAAAACCTAAAATGAAACTATTTTATGTTTCTTAAAACCTAAAATTACAATGTCACAGACCCCCCCCCCCCCCCCCCACACACACACACACAACCGACAGATGCACTCTTCGTCTGGAACATGGTAAGCTTTTGTCTCACACACTCTAAAGTGAAAACCATGTACTGTACTGCAAAGCGTGTCCAGGGGTGGCGGGGCTCAGAGTCGGGGCCTTTCCATTCAGAGTTTGTCATAGCTTCTGTTGCAAAAAAAAAGTGACAGTCAGTCTGAAAGACTAGACTTTGTATTATTTTAAATGCTACAAATGCTAAAGAGACTGGAGGCTTCTCGCTTCGCTCGAAGCCAAAGACACTTGACATGTTAGAAAATTATCTGCATAGTACTTATATTGCTTATCTTGTTTCAAATTACTCGCGAACGGCAAGGGCAAAGCAAGGTCAAGCGCGCGGGATTTCGAACGCTCACCAGAGCGCGCGGGGACGTGCCCCTTCCATCCAGTCTAAAAACACTTATAGTGGGCGATGTATTGAAGATAGAGATATGCTCTCGCGGACTTTTTTTAGAACTTTTCATGCTGACTAATTCTTACGCTCATAGTATATTGATATGTTGAACGGTTTGGCCAGCGTAAGCTTAAGAAGCGCAAGGACGCTAAGTTTGTTTTCGACTTTTTCACTGAAATCGTTGGCTTCCTTTGATCATACATAAATTATTTTCTACAGAATCTTTCCTCGAGATATCCTTTACAGAATGGTGAAAACCGCATCAAAATCCATCCAGTGGTTCTCGAGATTACCCGTGACATCCAAGAATCGGGGATGTTTGTCTTATACTAACGAAGTAGAGATTGTCGAGGAACACATGCACCAAGCGGTACTATGACGTCACACACCTCAGTGCATCTAGGTACATTTCGTCCCGTCACCGTAACGTAACGCCAGACCCCAGCGTAACGACGAAGTCGACTAGATCATTTAAAATGATAAAAAAAAGACCTCCCAAATAGCCTCACGCTTAGCTTGTAGCTCGTCCAAAAATTCACCAAAAGCGCCGGTAGCTGGCAAGAGCATCATCATTCGTAGCTGTTCTAAGAAGAATGGTTCACCAGTAAGCACATAACTCAGGGCCAGGAAGGCATTTAGATACGCAGAAAATTTTCTTGAGATAAGCCGATTTAACTTGCTCAATTTTCTTGACGTTGTTTTTGTTGAGATAGTCCCAAATCGAATCAATTCCAAAAGACACACTAGGAATTATCTTGGTGGAGAATATTTCTATTGCAGTATGTATGGATATTCTTCTGAGCAGTTTGACCTCATTCATCGCTATTAATGCAGCCATTGTTCGACTTTCTATACAGGGTGTAACAAAAAGTTACGGCACAAATGCAGGACACATTCCTCACTCGTAGACGAAGAAATTATGTTATATGAACGTGGGTCCGGAAACGCTTTGTTTCCATGTTACACCTTATTGTCACCAACTCATTACGCATGGGAATCACACAAGAACAGAACGTTAGAATCGTGGGGAACATGCACTCTTGGTTACGTCTGATTACGTTGTCATTATCGTAGGTGCACCGCCAGTGGTTTGTTTTACAGATGCACCTGCCATGCGACTTAGCAGATGTGCCTTTAGCTGTGCGACCAAAGATGTACTTCATGCACGATGGAGCACCTCCTCATTTTAGTGCTAATGTCCGTCGGTTTCTAAATAACAGATTTGGTGACAAATGGATAGGTAGAGGTTGACCAATTGCCTGGCCTTCACTCTCTCCGGACCTAAAATCACTGAACATTATTTGTGAGGGCATTTAAAAGTTCTTGTGTATCGAACCCCAGTTCAAGATGGTTTAAACAAAATCCCGTATGCGCTCATATGCCATTCATCCGATTGCGATGAAATTTTGATGAATAGTTGTGTACACGCCAGGGAAGGTTTTCTACTTACTAAATCCATTTTACAATAGGTAGCGTACGGGTATATTCAACAAATGGTTGACGGCGCTCGAATCGTTTCAACAAAGTCCCATATGCGTTCATATACCATTCATTTCATTTGGTGAGTTGTTGAGCACGCTCCCATGATTTTTTTGAGATAATAAATCAATTTTACAATAGTTTAGAGGTGGTTAACGGAAAAAGAAAAATATTGGGAATCCAAAAGCACTTCAACAAACAAAGTTACAACGCCAACACTTTCTTTGATTGGCATTGCAACGCATGCCGGGTACAACTATATATATATATACTGTACATACAGCCAACGGCCTGGCCATGTTGAAACACCGGTTCCCATGAGAACTCCGCAGTTAAGCAGCATTGAGCGTGGTCGGAACTTGGATGGAATGCTGGTTCAGGGAGACCACGCGCTGTTGGCGGGGAGAGGGTAAGGAGGGAGCGGAAAAGACCTGGCCACTCTACCGCACATAAACTCTGGCTCAGGATAGCCTCTTCAGAGTCACGGACCTGCCTTCGGGCAGAATACACAAAAAGAAAACTGTACATACACACAAGTGAATCCCGTTCAATGCATGTGATATTTTCGAAGTGAAATGCCTTGTCCTGTGGTTCGCATTCCACATAAAGAGGAGGTCCCGTGGCTCACAATCGCACGATTAACGATCACGTTAAACTACAAGCTTCCTTTCTTTCTCTTTACAGACACAAGTACACGGGGCTAAATGACCAACGTGTCCAGCCCTTCAAATGAAACAACAACATTATTCTTTTACATGACCAAATCTACACTGCAAGTCATTTTTAATATTGCTTGTGGACTCTTTATAAGAAAAATAAATACAGAAAACAATATTCAATAGGATCAGTCTTCGTAGTGGGTAGCATACTTAGCTGTCACCTATAAAGTACAGATTCGATTCACGGCTTAAAAAAGAAATTTAGTTCTGATCTCAGGGATTGAACGGGTACACTATGGCTCGTGAGGTAAAACTGAGAAGAGGAGGATTTTCTCGCCTCAATTATAAATACACACACAATTGCAGACACCACAATAAAACAGGTTGTCGGGTAAATTTTTGGTATCATGTACTTCCAT
This sequence comes from Meconema thalassinum, assembly GCA_946902985.2. Classification (NCBI taxonomy): domain Eukaryota; kingdom Metazoa; phylum Arthropoda; class Insecta; order Orthoptera; family Tettigoniidae; genus Meconema; species Meconema thalassinum. The sequence continues at coordinate 81,277,588 of OX336400.1, read as the reverse complement.
ATACGAAAGCTTCTTTAAAAAGCCATACAGACTGAAAATTATGTTTCTTGCCTGGCTGGGTAAAGTGTTCGACTGACACTCGGCTTGCAAAGGTACATTATTATGAGTTTAAAACTTCTGATTACTCTCCGGGCTATTATGTTGTGCCAAATGCTGAAAACCAGTCAATTTCAACATTATTCATTAATTTTTATCACTGCAACTTAGAGACATAATTTGACGAATTTTTATTTTTATTTTTATAGATCTAAAATGCGTAAACATTGACCATTATGGCAATGGTAATAATTAATAACCGTGTTGACTGATAGTATTCTCTTATTAAAACCGCCTAGTCAAACATTAAAGAAACGTTTAATTACATTACTAAATGTACATGTTTCGGTATTTCATTGATACCTTCCTCAGCGTGATTGATATTAAATCTTAAACCACAAAGCCAAAAAGAAATGGATATCCTTACAAAAATTGTTTTTAAATCAAAAATGGAAAAGCTTACAAATAATTAAATGCCATGTATTAAAAAATGATGGTAAAAAGATGCTATTAAAATATGAAATCTACCTTATAAACTGCCTACGTCAATACTCCAATAATTTTGATCGAAAAACTGTAGTGACAGAAGCCTTACAAAAATTGTTTTAAATCAAAAATGGAAAAGCTTGCAAATAATTAAATGCCGTCTGTTAAAAAATGATAGTAAAAAGATGTTGTTAAAATATGAGATCTACCTTATGAACTGCCTACGTCAATACTCCAATAATTTTGATCGAAAAACTGTAGTGACAGAAGATGTCGCTGTCAGAAGAATGAAGAAGCGCAAAGGATGTAGGTCAAATTGTCGCTTCAAAACGGAACAAAAATTTTGTAATCCAGTCCTCCAACCTAAAACTTCAGTCGATTCCCATTTTAATGGCCCACTCTGTTGTTATAGTTGCTTAATGGATGACGCAATGTGCAGGCTATTTACCAAACACAGCAATCAAGTATATTACCCAATGTCGACTTTAGGTGGAATACTGTTACGAGGAACGTAATAGTTTACGGTATTACCTTCTCCTAAACTTCGATGACTCAGTTGGTGTGTATAGGGCAATACAATGTGCAGGTTATTTACCAAACACAGCAATCAAGCATATTACCCAGTGTCGTCTTCAGGTGGAATACTGTTATGAGGAACGTAATAGTTTACGGTATTGCCTTCTCCTACACTTCAATGACTCAGTTGGTTCTTATTTGTTGGCTCTCTCTGCTATATTAAACCCGTGTTTGAAACCTAATCCAACTTGCTATATATTTTAACGCATGATATGTTTTACAAGCTTGTCGTTTTCTTGTGCAAGTGACGATTCACGATTTGTAACAGCGCTATAACGACTACCATGACAATTAAAACATTTGATTTTACTTTTATAACTATCTTAATAATCCCGCGTTGGTAACCTAACTCCAACTTTTTTTAAATTAAATTAATTTTTAGTCGCTTTAACTTAGAAAGGCTTATCGCGACTTTCACTGTAGATTTACATTATACAATACAATACGTACAATACATACAATACATTAAATTGAATACACTATAAAATCATAAAATGAACACTAGAAATAAAGAAAAGTTCCAGTACTATGAGTTTATCAATCCGATTTTGAAATAAAGTCCCGAGTCTTTGAAGAACTTGATGAGTTTCTTGAGCTGTGAATGAGATGAGAAGGCCTCACATATCTTCTTGGGAATGCTGTTGTGCTGGCGCCAGTGGTTGTAGAGAGCACAGTCTGAGATTATGTGCTGCACAGTCAGTACGCTGTTACATGTCTTCTCGAGGAGATAGCTGTGGGTGATGTTGGTATGACCTATTCTTATTTGTGATATTACAGCTTGATCTTGCCTGGAAAGTTTATGATGGAGATATTGTTCTGTGGTTCCTGATATTATTTCATGGAGTTTACTGGCAGAAGTTCTAAGCCACTGATTCTTCCACTGTTGGAATACTTTTCATTTGACGTAGGAAATGATGTCAGTATGAGGTGTAGCTATTGTAGGATCACATAAAGGAAGAAGTGTGGCTTCTTTAGCTGCTTGATCGGCCGATTCATTGCCATGAATGCCACTGTGAGAGGGTACCCACACAAATATGACTTGTTTACCTTGCTTCACCACTTTATGGAATATCAATTGAATTTCTTGTACAAGGACGTTGGTCGAAGATAGATTCTCTATTGCGTTAATGCACTTCGTGAATCAGAGTAAATAATAAATGAGTTGTTGCAGCTGGCTGTATTCAAAATGTATATCATGGCCTGTTTAAGTGCAAAGAGTTCATTTGAATAGACAGTGAAAGATTCAGGAAGTCGAAAAAGCATGGTATGGTCAGGATAAATTATCCCACAGCCGTTTCTTTCATCATATTTCGAACCATCAGTATAACTAGCACTGTGTATTGGGTAGCTATTGGAGATTTCAAGAAATAATCGATGGTACCGTCATCTGTCCGTTTGGTTTTTAACTAAGTTATTCAGTTCGAAGTTGACTGTTGGTAAGGTAATTGTCCACGGTGGGATATCAAGAGAATGGTCTGAGAGTAGTTTGGGAGGAAAATTAAGTTTAATTCTTCAAGGAACTTGGATATTCTGACATTTAAGGACTAAGGTTGTCGTCTCGATTCAGTGTTTGTTCTTGTGTGGCTGTTAGTAGGGAAAACATACGACTTAATACGTGATTTAGTCATAGTTGATACTTTGAGTGCATATGATAAACTTAGTTGTTTACGTCTAATTGCAAGAGGTGGTTCATTGGCTTCTATTTGCATACTAGTTACTGGACTGGTGCGGAGAGTTCCCAGAGCAATTCGAAGAGCAGCTGACTGGATAGAATCAAGAATCTTGAGGGAAGACGCTGTTGCAGAGTTGTATACTATACTGCCATAATCTAATTTGGCCCTAATAATTGATCTATACATTGCCCCAGAGGAGTGCGTCAGGCCTCGGCAGCCGGCACAGTTCATATCCTCGCCGCTAGATAGGGGCTTCATTCATTCCATTCCTGACCCGGTCGGAGACTGGAAGCAGGCTGTGGATTTTCATTTTCAATTGATCTATAAGTACTCATGAGCACTGCTCCCCAGTTTTTTGCTGCGAGAATTTTCATTAGATTAATCCGTCGTAGACACTCATCCTTGAGATATTTTAGGTATGGAATCCAACTTAATTTACTATCAAACAAGAATTCCCAGGATTTTAAGAGTTGATACTGTCTCAATTTTATGGTTGTTTATGAAGAGCTCGGGATCTGGTACAGAGTGTTTGTTTTTAGAGAATACTAAGCATTTTGACTTTGTTTTGGAGAACTTGAATCCAGTAATCTTGGCCCATTGTTGAATATTTTCAAGTGATTCTTGAAGTAGTTGTTGAGTAGTTGAACTATTTCTTCCAGCACAGAATATGGTCAAATCGTTGGCTAAAAGACAAGCCTTTACTGGCAAGTGGATGTTGGATACAATTCCGTTTATTGCGACCAGGAATAGAGTAACACTGATGACTGATCCTTGAGGGACTCCATTGTCGATTGTAACTTCCTGTGACAAAATTCCATTTGTCTTAACTTGAATTCTACGATCTTTGTGGAAATTGTGGATGAAATAGAGCATATTTCCTGAAATGTTATATTCCATCAATGATTTAAGTACATGGTCTTTGAACACCATGTCATATGCCTTTTCAATAGCTAGACTAACTGCTATGAGGTGTTGGTTATTTAGGAAAGCCTCCCGAATTTCAGATTCCAACCTAATGAGAGTATCGACAGTTGAACGTCCTTTACGAAACCCACTTTGTACATCACTAAAAAAGTTTATATGTTCAAGATACCATCGTAATCTCCTGTTAACAATTTTCTCCATTAATTTGCATATTGCATTTGTTAAAGCGATTGGACGGTAATTTTCTGGAATTGAGTTATCCTTGCCTGGCTTGAGTATTGGAACAACAATGGCTCTGCGCCATTGATCAGGGAACGTCTGAGAGGTCCATATGTAGTTGAAAATAGCCAGAAGATAATTTAATGCGTTTAGTGGGAGCTGTTTTAGGAACTCATACGGGACCGTATCTGGATCAGGGCTGGATTTGCCACATTTTTCAAGTTCAATAATCATGTCCTGTAATTGAAAAGGTTCATTTAAATTAGAATTGAAGTCAGAGAGGGTTCTTTTAGATCAAGAGGTTCGCTGGTTTTCTTTATATGGAGAAAATGTTGGTCATAATTGTGGTCACTAGAAATCTCGGAGAATGTGTCAGCTAATTTATCAGCAATGTTTTGAGGGTTGGTTATGAAGGATCCATCATTCGGGTTTCTGAGAGAAGTAATGTGGAACTAGTTATATTTACCATTTACGCGTTTGAGTTTATTCCATACTTCGTTTTTGTGGAGTTTGAGAATTTAGTGAAGAAGCAAATGTCAGTCACGAGTTCTTTTTGCTATCTTTAATTTCTTTTCGGCCGATTGCTCTACATTTCTGAAATTGGGCTTTATTTTCAGGAGTTGGTTTTCTCTTAAAGACATAGAAAGCATGGTTTTTATTCTTTAGAGCTTCCTTACATGCGTCGTTCCACCAAGGTACTGTCTTCTTACACGGGTTTATCTTTATTTTCGGAACACTAAGGTTTGCAGATATAACTATTGCTTCTGTGAAATCTTGAACAATATCATTAATGTGTTTGGAAGGGAAGTCATGTGGATGGGTTAGGCCAATTAAATGGTTGTTGACTATATGATTGAACTGCGTCCAATTTGCTTTATTTAAGTTCCATTTAAGGGTTTGGGGGTATCGAGGCGTTGATTGAAGCGTTGTCGTTATTGATCAGTATGGGGAAGTGGTCACTATTTCCTTGGAGCGTCGAATAGACAGACCAGTCAAAACCAGTTGCTATCTCCGGAGTGAAGATAGTTAGATCTATGTTACTATAGGTTCCATGAGCAATATCGAAACGAGTTGGGGCAGTTGAATTCATTAGAATTAGGTCAAATTCATCTAGTATCTTTTCTATTTCCTTCCCTCTTGCATCGGTGTGATGACTGCCCCATAACGTGTTATGGCTGTTGAAGTCGCCTACTAGAATGAATGGTTTAGGTAGCTGACGGGTAAGATTTCGTAGATCATCACCGTGAAATAGATAGCTGTTTGGTACATAAATATTGCAGATACACATAGAGGGAGGTTGATGCTATGAGACGGCTACAGCTTCCAAATTGGAGTTTAAAGAAATTTATTTAAGGTATATATTGTTTTTGACTTAGGTAGCTACTCCTCCACTTGCATGACTTGCATTAGTTCTGTTTTAATGATACACATTGTAAAGTCTTAGATTGGCAGCAAAATCATTCCGAAAGTTGGTCTCTTGGATACAGATAATTGGTGGTTGGTGTTTATTTATTACGAGTTGTAGGAATTCTAACTGGGATCGATAGCTGTTGATATTCCATTGGAGTTATGTTGTTGCCATAAGTATTGATAAGGAATAGCAAAAGATCCATTTCTATTATTATAGAGGGAGAGATTAGTCATCGCTAGAGTAGTCTAGAGTTACATTGTTATCCATATGGTCTTCGCTTTGGTTGACGAACTTCAGTAATTTCTTCACTATCCGAGAGCTTCTGTTTTTAATGATTTTATCGGTGTAGTAGGGGTATAGTTTCTGTAGGGCTTTAGCGAGACCTTCTATGTCTTGGGAGTAATTGAAAGCAATTGCCAACACGTCCTTGACACCTTGGGTATTTTCGAGAAAAGATTGGAGTTGTGTGTAACCGAGAGGAGCTAGTGATGGATCAGCTTCCAAAACCTGTTTCACAGGAAGGAGCATATCGCTGATTGTTGTTTTTTGTGGTTCTTTCTTGGGTTTCTTAGAAGTGTGATTTACCTTGAGATTCTCAGTTTGTTCCGAAGAGTCGATTTTGGGTCTGTTGCTATTAGAAATATTTTGGTCAGTTCTTTCACTGCCAGCGAGTGACATTGGCTTTTAAATCCAGGGAAATGTCCAGTTGTTGGGACAGGACATGTTTCACTATGTCCAGGTACTGTTCTTTCCATTGGAATTTCGGAGAGAGAATTACCATTACAATCTTGGTTTTGAGTTAAGTTTAGGATAGCTGATGAAGTTTCATCATGTGAATTTGTTGGAGGAAGGTCAGGAGAACTACTTGCATCTTTGAGGTTTATCTCTGTTGTTTGTGGTTTCTCTTGTAGTTTAGAGAAATTGGAGAGGTTAGGTTTGTCAATTTCATGAATGTCGGACTGAGAGGTTGGTTGATCATTTGGAACTGAGATGTTAGTAGGACAGTCTTGGGCCAAATGTCCCTCAGTTTTACAAATAAAGCAGGTGGGTGAGTCAGATGATAGGTAAATCCAGTAGTTTGTGCCATCGTATTCAATTTGGAGAGATGCAGGGAGTTTATCGAAGTCTTCATTTCGGATGTACATTTGTCTTCGAAAGCTTAAAATATGAGAGAAACCTGGGATGGATAAGCCTGCTCTGATAGGGGTAATCTTAGACATGATTTTAACACCAATGTTTAACAATTCCTCTTCAATTACATAGTTGGGTATCACAGGGCAAACGTTTGATAATATAATACGCTTGCTTTTTGTTAAGAGTGGTCGTATTTCCAAAGATACATTGTTTATTAAGATCTTGGGGTTTGCTAATATTAGCTCTTCAACAACTTTCTTGCTAGAAAGAAAAATGCATATTCGTCCATTCGATATTCGTGAAACAAAACGAATGTTGCTAGGGTTAGTGAATTTACCTACAGCTAGCACATAATCTTTGATACTGATTCCATCTAGAGATGGGCAGCAGTCGACTGAAAACAGTCGAATTAGTCGATAGTTAAAACAATCGACTTATTCTACTGCTTTTAAAAAACAGTCGAATGAATTCAACGACTACTCACCGTATCATAAACAAGTCGTTTGCAAACGACTGATCCCAAAGCTATCGTTGGAAATCATTCGAATGAAACAAGTCGATGGCAAACGACTACTTCCAAGCGAATGGAATCATTCGAATAAAAGTAGTCGTTGTAAACGACTGATCCCAAAGCAATCGTTGGAAATCATTCGAATGAAACAAGTCGTTGGCAAACGACTACTTCCAAGCGAATGGAATCATTCGAATAAAAGTAGTCGTTGTAAACGACTGATCCCAAAGCAATCGTTGGAAATCATTCGAATGAAACAAGTCGTTGGCAAACGACTAATTCCAAGCGAATGGAATCATTCGAATTTAAGTAGTCGTAGTAATCAAACGACTTCTTCAGGATAACTTCATGCTACAATTCATTGTGCTGTATGTTTATTGTAGAGCTTTAATTAATAAGTTAAGTATACCTGTAGGTGCCTATAGTTTTATACAGTTCGTTGATTCTTTCAATGAAATAGCCTAAATCCAATTGTCCAAGTTATTGGACAATTCAATATTGTCATTCAATATTTAGGTTATGTTTGAACTCCTGATACCGGTTTTGTGGCACATCATCCCAGGCAAGCCGGTAAATACCTTTGCCTCCCAGTCAGATGAAGCATTTAGCCGTAATTTTGAATTAGAGTAAGGTTGTAGTATGCGTGGTCAGATTTAGACAATAGCCTACTCCATGAAGGGGTCATGGCTATGCCTTCTATGTTTGTTTAATGAATAGAGTAACTGAAATGAGGGATGTATACTGATTTTAAGATTTGTGGAATGAGTTTATGATTTTTTTAATAGAATTTAATGAAGTCTTCAGTAAAGTTGAAGGAGACATGATCGTGTTTACACAATAGCCTACTCCATGAAGGGGTCATGCCTATGCCTTCTATGTCTGTTTAAGGTGTAGTGTGGCTGAAATTAGGGAGGTTTACTGATTTTGGTGTTTGTGGAGTAGTCTTTTCGTTTATAAATTAGGTTTTTGTGAAGCTTGTTGTGGAGTTGTTTTATGGATTTTATTGCTCTGAAAATGAAGTGTATTAGGGGGTTCTGGGTTTGGTTTAGCTGTAGCTTACAGGGTTATGGCTGAGAGTTGTTGTAGCAGGCCTAACAACTGTGTCAGAGCAGTGGCGTGCTGTGTGGGAGGAGGTTAGTGGCAAAGACATGAGGGCAGGGATGGAAGAGTTGTAGCGTTGTCTGTGGTTAAACTGCCGTTGCCTTATGGCTGATTTTATGTACTGACATCCATCATAAGATAGAGTGGTGATGTGAATCTCTACATCTATTGCAGCGGGTACTGTGAGGACAGCTTGACCGTACGCACAAATTGATTCTGGTCGTCAATTGTTTGGAGATGGGCAGCACCGCAGCAGTCGACTGAAAAATGTTAAATCCATCGACTTGTTTGACTGCTTAAAAAAAACAGTCGAATGAATTCAACGACTACTCACCGTAACATAAACAAGTCGTTTGCAAACGACATATCCCAATTGTGTTTTAACTTTTAACATGTAGAACGCGCTCGGATAGTTTTACCTTCTGGTCGTCAATTGTTTCAGCACATGGATAGCGCGCGCATTAAAAAAAACTTAGTATTTACATTGTTGCCAACATCTCCACTTAAAGTTCGCCCTCGTTGCTGTTCTAAAGTGTTCTATTTTCGTGTGTATTTACTGTAGGCCGTAATTTTCTTGTTCAAGTCGTATTTCAGCTCTACATTCTTAGTACTTCAGAGAGGATTAAATTAGTGAACACATAGCCTAACTTGTTATGACTCTATGGACATATTTTACATTTACTATTTTTTGGTATTAAAATATGAAGTGTGATTATTTCAATGTTGACTATGGAATTGTTCCCGGTACTTAAGAACTCCCTCTCAGTAATAGTGATTTAATTTACTCTTAGGTTAATTAAGTATTGGTCTATTACTTCACTTATCCACAGTACATACAGGTAATGTGCCCTGTATCAATACCGGTATCGGGGAACATTAACTCACACATTTTGCATTAAATGAAATGTGCAACATTGCAAATAATGGCTGCACTCTACACGACGTAAAACACCATTTCGAAGCACAGTAAAAATAAATAAATAACTTTGACCAATTGCATATTGCCGAGCGTCGAGTAGTCCAAACTAGCGTCTGCAAAAATAGGTGGGTTAAGGAGAAGTTTGATTTTCATCTGTTGTTACGATTCAACTCAGCCGGTAACGGCTTGCAGTGCTTTGTACGCTGCCTAGAAGCGAATACATGAAACAACACACTTAGGAGCAATGCGAATTCAGGTAACCATTCGACTGAAAGTAGTCGACTATCTAGTCGATAGTTTCTACCAATGAATGACTAGTCAGTCGATGGTTAAAAGTAGTCGATTTCCATCATGAGATTCAATTACGATAGCTTGTTCTTTGGAGGGGAGAGATTGAGCTATAGCAGAATAGCCTGACCTTGGATTGATTTCTTTGGTGGTTATTGTAGTAGTCATTTGGGTGCCAGATGTACTGTTGTTACAATCAGGGTTATTACAGTATTATAATAATTCGTTGGTTGGTTTGGTACTTGGTGGGTTGATACGTCAGAAGTTTTATCATTCGCTGTGTTCGTTAAGTGACGCCCACCTCTATCAACAAAGGTGGCGGCCATGTTAGGATGATCAGAACAGAGTTTTAGGTTGTGTATATTCCACTTCACGTCAAGTTCACAAATATCAAGAATAATACAAGAGTGTTGTAGGTATCTAGAATACTTTGATATACGATTCGCACTCCAATGTGATATCCAAGAACCTCTCCAAATGAGATATACCTAAGGAAGCACGAACCTCGTGAACATTGTATAGTCACAGCCTTCTCGACTCAACTCCAACTTGTTTATAACGCATGATATGTTACAAAGCGTGTCGTTTTTCTTGTGCAAGTGACGATTCACGACTTGTAACAGCGCTATAACGTTTACCATGTCAACTAAAGCATACAGTTTTTATCTATTTAACTTTTGCTTCATCTCGGCTTCTTAGATCGTTCTTCTCAATCGCTTCTTTATTCACTTTGATTTGCTTGTTTGTTGTTACAATCTGCCAACGTTATTATATAGCTTGTAATAAATGATCTGCACATTGTGTTGCCCAGTACACATAATATAGCAGAGGGAGCCAACAAATAAGAACCAACTGAGTCATTGAAGTGTAGGAGAAGGCAATACCGTAAACTATTACGTTCCTCATAACAGTATTCCACCTGAAGACGACACTGGATAATATGCTTGATTGCTGTGTTTGGTAAATAACCTGCACATTGTATTGCCCTATACACACCAACTGAGTCATCGAAGTTTAGGAGAAGGTAATACCGTAAACTATTACGTTCCTCGTAACAGTATTCCACCTAAAGTCGACACTGGGTAATATACTTGATCGCTGTGTTTGGTAAATAGCCTGAACATTGCGTCATCCATTAAGCAACTAGAACAACAGAGTGGGCCATTAAGTTGGGAATCGAGTGAAGTTTTAGGTTGGAGGACTGGATTACAAAATTTTTGTTCCGTTTCGAAGCGACAATTTGACCTACATCCTTTGCGCTTCTTCATTCTTCTGACAGCGACATCTTCTGTCACTACAGTTTTTCGATCAAAATTACTGGAGTATTGACGTAGGTAGTTTATAAGGTAGATCTGATATGTGACGTGTGCCACGCCACTTTAAGCTGACATGAAAATAAACCCCTTACCTAAAATATTCAATTCCTACCAAAGTTTGCCCATCCCTGCTTTCCAGTTGAAGCTGAGCTTCGTAATTCCCTTCACTTACCTAATCTCTTGAAGAAACCTTGTGGCACAAGCCACCAGTTGAAAATCAGGACTATGAACACTTTGTAAACGAGATCTTCCAGAATTTCATATAGCTCTCGCAGTCGAAAGACGCGAGGTATAACTTCGGACCTTATGTGCACTGGTTCTGCAATTTAGTGTTCCCTAACCTAAAAAAAAGACATGTGATTATTACGCATTTAAAATTCATCATTGCCTGTATCGATTTTTCTCGACCCAGCCATCGCAATATGTATCGTCCGCAGCGAGATGACAGGAGAAGGACGTCTAGCGGCCGACCAGTGTGACCAACCTTCACGGAAGTGTCTTACGGACTATGTCTAAGAAGCCAGGGGATTTTAGTGTGCGTGTGTGCTACGACTGATCTATTCAAAATTATTGTGTCGTTTGATATATGAAGGACTCTTAGCGTGCCTAGGACCCTCTTCTGATTTGACTGTTCACCGAGAAGGACTTGGCTGGGTGGTCGGGTCACCCGGTGGTGAAATACAGGTATCAGCCACCTAAAGGGATGGCTTTAGTCGTAGTTTAATTATTCAGGTTAATATGTAGTTGTATTGTGAGTATATTCTGGGAAGCGTGATATTTATTTCTCCTTGTCCGTCTACACATTTTGGTTTGTGTTTTTGTTTTTCCTCGTGTGTGATTTTTCGAGTTGTTATTTACCTCGTGGTAATGGCGCATCATTTTGGTCTTCGGTCGGATAATGGGTTGAGGTGTTCCCAATTTTTAATATCTAAATTGTTTATCAATTTTTCTTCTTCGGAAGCTTGATTTTCATAGTGGGAAATCTTTTCCTGTTTTTGGGCGAGGGTTTTCCTTGTTGCGCAACCGTAAGGCGTCTGTTCGGTTTGATTCCAAATTATTTATTATTTCCCGTGGCATCACGCTTCCTTGAATTTTCTCGAGTGCAGTCATGTAGTTGGTTTTATTTAAGTTTTTAAGGGCTCCCTGTGTTCGTTTCCGTCATCTTGCGTCCACGTGGTGTTTGTAGTTTACGTGACGCTTTTGCCTTGGTTTTCCTACTTTTACGCCCCATGTGCGTTTAATTTTTGTATTTCCCATACCTTGTATTTTCTGTTTCACCAATGGGATTGGTTCAAATCCCAAATTTTGAGAGTAGCGCCCTATGGTGCAATCGTACCTTGGTGTACCGTTAGCCTCCGCCATTTTAAGAGTCGAGTCTTGTTCGCGTCGGGGCCCATGGCAGTCGAGTGATTCCGTCCGCTCCGTTTTTCTGGAGCCTGTCATTTGTAATGTAGTCATTTCAGTTTATTTCTGTTCAATTTCTTTTACGTTTATCCTTGGTATGTTCGTGCGTGTTAGTTGCTCCTAATTTTCATTCCGTGTGTAACTTGTAATTTGTCCCTTCATTGTGTAACCTCGCGGTGGCATTTTCAAGTTGTTATTATGTTTGCTCTGGGTTTGTGCGTGCACGTGTTCCCAAGTCCAAACCTTGTGTAAATTTATCTTATTATGCATAACCTTCTGTTATGTAACTCGTTTGCTATTTGTAAGATAATTTTCATCCTGTGTACCTGCTGTTTCGATTGTCTGGATGGTCCGAAGGTATGTTAAGTGTTTTTTTTTGTCGTGTAGCCTCCTGAGAGGCCGAGTGCAGGTCTTTCTAGTCGACGCCCGTGGGCGACCTGCGCGTCGGGATGAGAGGTGGAATGGATGAAGATGAATGAAACTGGGCAAGGATGTGGAAGGAAGCGGCCGTGGCCTGTCAGAAGGTACTGTCCCAGCATTTGCCTGGTGTTGAAAATGGGGAAACCACGGAAAACCATTTCAAGGACAGCCGACGGTGGGGCTCGAACCCACGCGTCTACCGAGTCAGCAGAGAGCTTGGCCCCATGACCTAACGCAGTGCTTTAGCCCGCGTAGCCACTACTGTCGGTATGTTAAGTAGTGTGCCATGCCACGTGACGTCAACGACATTTGTTACCATCCTCTCAAGGACAAATTAATTCATTAGTGTTAAATTAAATGTTCAAAGGTGCAGTTCCTATTTTTTTTTTGATACTTTTATAATACAGACCCCTTTTATACCTTGATTACTACATTATTTGGCCTTAAACGTCCCATCCCTGACTTTCAAGACGGCTGTGGTGGAAAGACCCTCACCAGGTAAGCCTTCCACATTCCAAGCCTGTGGACAAATCGACGTGCCTGCTCTCTGGTACATCTGGGAGCTCTGCCCGGGTACGTTGTCGACACCGACCGCCGAGCGAAAGCCACCAAGTCCCGTAAAGGCTTTTCTTGGGGTCGCGGTTGGTGAGTTTTCCTTCGGGTTGGCTGGCCCTTTAGGGAGCTTTGCCGAGTTGGAGGTAAGGAAGAGGGAGAAGGGTAACATTTGGGTGGATTACACCATTCGATGGTACATCATATTTTAATAGCATCTTTTTACTATCATTTTTTAACACACGGCATTTAATTATTTGCAAGCTTTTCCATTTTTGATTTAAAACAATTTTTGTAAGGCTTCTGTCACTACAGTTTTTCGATCAAAATTATTGGAGTATTGACGTAGGCAGTTTATAAGGTAGATCTCATATTTTAATAGCATCTTTTTACCATCATTTTTAATACATGGCATTAAATTATTTGCAAGCTTTTCCATTTTTTGATTTAAAACAATTTTTGTAAGGATATCCATTTCTTTTTGGCTTTGTTAACTAGGTTTAAGATTTAATATCAATCACGCTGAGGATGGTATCAATGAAATACCGAAACATGTACGTTTAGTAATGTAATTAAACGTTTCTTTAGTGTTTGACTAGATGGTTTTAATAAGAGAATAATTTTATAGATCTGTCTTTCTACAGTAATATACATACCATAATTATTGAATTGTGAAATGAAATACCTTTGATATTACATTACTTATAGACATAAAAATTTCAAAACAAAATGTCAAACAAATATTCAATGTTCACAATACTGTTCAAATTAATGTATCTTCACTGTGAAATGTGTTTGTAATGAATTTTTCACCTATTTGATATATCTTGAACACCCATTTACTGTGAATCAAATTGCTTCTTTTTGTGAACAATTTTGAATGACATGACGCGACCATGCCTTGAGAACAATCCGGGTAAAACAGACATAGGATGCCATCTGTGGATGAAAGTTGTTTTACAAGGACGAGATTCCGCTAACCTGGCCCGTAGAGTTGCCGGCGAAGGAATTTGCGTTTGTTTGAATGAGCGACCCCATAAAAACTACGGGCTTGGTAGGGAGAGTGCTCCACTACTGAATTGATACAGCAATACTCTCACACTAGTTTTTATTTCCCCGGCGAAGCTAAATGTTTCAACCCGTAATCGTTCTCACTATAATTATCCCCTCGGTTCACGGGCAGATGTTATCTCCCGAACGGCTGGTCGTAGCGTCACGGTGTTTGGACAGCCAGCTTCGAAATTTTTAGCTCTCTTGCGTGGAGGAAATAAATATTTCGTACGGCACTGCGAGCCGAGAGCTTTTAGTTATCTATGCAACGCCGCGCTATTCTATTGACTGGTGAGAGCGAATCTGGCTCCTCCCTCATGTTCACAGTTGTTTTGTATTTGGTCTAGTGTGATGTCGTTGTTGTTGTTTGAGTCTTCAGTCTTTTGACTGGTTTGATGCAGCCCTCCATGCGTCCCTGTCCTGAGCTAATCGTTTCATCTCTACATAGCTACCACACCCTACATCCGAGGCAATCTGTTTAACATATTCTAATCTTGGTCTACCCCTACAGTTCTTGTCCTCGACCCTTCCTTCCATAACTAAGCTTGCTATTCCTGGGTGTCTTAGTATGTGTCCTACCAACCTATCTCTTCTCTTCATTAGCAGTCGCCAGAAACATCTCTCCTCTCCCACTCGCCTTAATACCTCTTCGTTTGTAACCCTATCTACCCATCTGATCTTCATCATTCTCCTGTAACACCACATTTCAAATGCCTCAATTCTCCTCTTTTCTGCTGCACCAATAGTCCAAGTTTCACTTCCATAGAGCGCCATGCTCCAGACAAAGGCTTTCAAAAATGACTTCCTAATACCTAAATCTATATTCGATGTCAACAGATTCCTTTTTTGTAGAAAGGCTTTCCTTGCCTGAGCCAATCTACTTTTTATATCCTCTTTGCTTCGTCCATCATTGGTTATTCTGCTTCCTAAGTAACAGAAGTCTCCTACTTCCTTCAGCTTTTCACCTGCCAATTTGATCTCCATAGAGGTTTCTGATTTATTTCGGCTGCATTCCAGTATTTTTGTTTTACATTTATTAATTTTCATCATGAAGTCCTTCCGTAAGACGGAATCCATACCATTCAAAAACTCATTCAAATCCTCAGGCTTGTCGGCCAAGATGACGATGTCATCAGCAAATCTCAGAGTTGAAATTATTTCTCCTTGAATCTTCACTCCCACTTTAAATTTTTCTCCAATTTCCTTCATTGCTTGTTCAATGTAAAGATTGAAAAGTATGGGTGATAAGTTGCAGCCTTGCCTTACACCTTTCTGAATACCAGCTTCTTTCTCATATCCTTCAGCTCGAATGACTGCTGTCTGGTTTCTGTATAGATTGTATATCACCCTCCTATCCCTGTACTTTATTCCAATAGATTTCAAAATGTCAAACAATTTAGTCCAATCAACGTTATCAAAAGCCTTTTCTAAGTCTACAAATGCCATGAACGTTCTCTTATCTTTCCTTATTCTACCTTCCAAAATCAGCCTAAGACTTAGTACAGCTTCCCTTGTTCCTACATTTCTCCTGAAACCAAACTGGTCTTCACCCAACTCCGTTTCGATCTGGCTTTCAATCCTCTTGTAAATTATTCTAGACAGGATCTTTGAAGCATGAGTAATCAAGCTGATTGTACGGTAATCTTCACATCTGTCAGCTCCCACTTTCTTTGGTATAGGGATGATAACATTCTTCTTGAAATCAGGGGGTACCTCACCTGTCTCATAAATCCTACACACCAAGTGAAATAACCTGATCAGACCTTCATCTCCTACGCAGCGTAGCAACTCAATCGGTATACCATCTACGCCTGGTGCTTTGTTCCTGCCTAAGTCCTCTAATGCTCTGTCAAATTCTGATCTCAATATTAAATCTCCTTTTGCATCCTCATCAATTTCCTCCTCCCTTTCCATTACATGATTCTCAATCTCCTTTCCCTTATGCAAGCACTCTATGTAAGCTTTCCATCTCTCAAGCTTTTCTTCCCTATCTGTTAGAGGCTTTCCATTTGTGTCCCTAATATTACAGCACTTAGTCTTCTTTTCCCCAAAAGTATTCTTAGTCCTTCGATAAGCTGTGTCTACTTTTCCTAATTTCAGACACTTTTCTATTCCTGCACATTTCTCTTTCAACCATTCTTCTTTCGCTTCCTTGCACTTCTTGTTAACCTCATTTCTCAGACGTCTGTATTCTGCTTTCCTCTCTTCATCTCTTAGATTCTTGTGTTTCCGCCTTTCATCCATCAATTCTAGTATATCCTGAGTGATCCACGGTTTTCTACCTATTCTTTCTTTCCTACCAATGTTTTCTTCTGCGGATTTTGTTATTTCATTCTTCAAAAGTGCCCATTCGTCTGCAATTGAAGTTTGTTTAGGGGTTTTGATTAGTCCTTCCTTTATACTCTTCTTGAATCTTTCGTTTACATCCTTTACTTTCAGTCTGTCTATTGCCCACCTTTTTGGCTTTTGACTTTTCTTCAGTTTCTTCAACTTTAATCTGCATTTCATTACAACCAGATTGTGGTCAGAGTTTATGTCAGCACCAGGATATGTTTTACAATCCAAAATCTGGTTTCGAAACCTCTGCTTGACCATAATGAAGTCGATTTGGTAACGCCCTGTATCTCCTGGTCTCATCCATGTGTATATTCTTTTATTGTGGTTATTGAATAAGGTGTTAGCTATGACCAACTCATGTTCGGTGCAGAATTCCATCAGCCTGCTTCCTCGTTCATTCCTTTCACCTAATCCGAAATCTCCTACTATCTTCCCTTCTCTCCCTTTTCCTACCACAGCATTCCAATCTCCCATTACTATAACATTTTCATCACCTTTGATATACCTCAGAATGTCATCTATTTCTTCGTAGACCTTTTCAACATCCTCATCATCAGCTTGACTGGTAGGCATATAGACTTGTACCACTGTGGTGCACGTAGGTTTGGTATTTATTTTTGCTACAATAATCCGTTCACTGGATTGCTCATAATATTCTACCCGCTGTCCAAGTTTCCTACTCAATATGAGACCAACTCCTGCTTGGCCATTGTTTGATTTAGTGCTAATGACCCTATAGTCTCCTGACCAAAAGTCCTGTTCTTCCTGCCAGCGCATTTCACTAATCCCAACCAAATCCAACCTCAACCTATCCATTTCCCTTTCTAAGTTTTCTAACTTTCCACTTCCTAGCAGACTTCTAACATTCCACGCTCCGATCCGTAGAATGTCAGATTTCCTCTTTGTCACTTCTGCGATGTTAACCCCCTCTCGAGTAGTCCCCACCCGGAGATCCGAACGGGGGACTAGTTTACCTCCGGATTGAAATTTTACAAGGGAGGAGGCCATCATCACATGCATTTATGCATAGAGAGGTGCATATCCTCGGGAATAGCATTACGGCTGTAGTTTCCCGTTGCTTTCAGCCGTGCAGCAGAACGCAGTGTAGCCATTAGTTGGCTTATATTATCAATATCTTAACCGTCTATTAGACTAGTAAAGAATTGATTTATTCTGAAAGGCTGCTACTCCCTTTCAGAATAAGTAAAGAGCAATTCTACTACAAAATACTAACCTTCTACTAACAATTAAATACCAAAATTCTACTAACGAAAAAAATACAACAAATACTACTACTAAAACAGTCTGTCACCAGGCCCACTCACATGCACCCTCACCAGACACACTCACACACCACAGTCTAATAGAACAATGACATATATCTAATAAACAAATTAACTTCATACTTACAACTGAATTATAATTCTGTGCTAGGGTGTCGTTTACACGGGGCTGATGATACAATGTCCCAAGTTTCTAAATTAACCAACTTACTCACTACATTATTAATATGGTTATATTCAAATATGTCATTACCAAATTGACGCCTATTAATAGGAAGTTCTCATAGATGAAGTTACAGGGGTCCTTTTCCTCTCACCTCATTTGGTTGTGTTTTTGCTGGTATTTGACGTACCCGTTGATTTTAATACGCTTCTGAAGAGAAGCCCTATTATGTGAGACTACCAACTTGCTACGTTTCGTCATTGTAAATCTAATAATGGATTCTCGATATTTGGGCCGTTTTCACCAACTCTTTATCAACGGTTAGGCGCGGTACACACTGGAGAAACCTGTTTCATGCAACTGGTTTTATGAAATCGGTTTCAAGAAACCAGTTGCATGGGAACATGCACACAGAAGCAACGGTTTTCCATCAGTTAGGATGGTGGGGCCATGATTTTTTTTGTTGGATTCCATGGCCCCGCCTTCCTAACGAGGACCGTGCCTCCAAAGAACAACGAACCCGAACGGTAACTAAATACAATTAAAATTCGGTAACCATGCCTGTAGCCTTCAGGGGCAGATAACTTCGTTGTTCCGCCCTTTAAAACAACAACCACCAGAATTTTTTTATAGCCTTCGTGTTTTGTTCACGTGATCGCCATATAAACCACTATCGCATCCAAGCAGCATCCCCTACTTGTCAGCCCAAAGAAAAGAGTGCCCGGTTCAGGTGACGAAAATCAATAGAAAGAACAAGGACACCCACATAATAAATAGATAACAAAATACTAACTTAAATAACTAACCTTGCGGATCACGTGAGCAAAGAGGTTGCTCGATTACCCACTCCCCTGTTATTCAGGGGCGTATATAAGAGGGGGGGGGGGGGCCCGGGCCGTCCCCGAAATTTTTGTCACATATAATATTGGTTTATGAATTAAAACATTTCTCCATAACTCTTATACCCTTATCAAACTTTTGGCAAATTTGCCTCTCTCTGCAGGCACTGAGTTTGAGTTGGTTGATAACATACCGGTACTTTGGAAATTCTATTTCTGAAACCAGTCTACTTATCATGTACTATTGTTACTACGCGACGTATGGCAACGTTGCAAAGCAAGGCGACGGTAGAGCGATGTAAACAGTGTGGCAGTCAGTCAACATAACCTCGTATTACTCTCCTGTAACTTCACTCTTATGAACCTACCAAGAACAGCAACAAGTGCCCTTGAAGCGTGTGACAAAAGTTTTCTCCATAACTCTTATACCCTTATCAATCTTTTGGCAAATTTGCCTCTCTCTGCAGGCACGGAGTTTGAGTTGGTTGATAACATACCGGTACTTTGGAAATTCTATTTCTGAAACCAGTCTACTTATCATGTACTATTGTTACTACGCGACGTATGACAACGTTGCAAAGCAAGGCGACGGTAGAGCGATGTAAACAGTGTGGCAGTCAGTCAACATAACCTCGTATTACTCTCCTGTAACTTCACTCTTATGAACCTACCAAGAACAGCAACAAGTGCCCTTGAAGCGTGTGACAAAAGTTTTCTCCATAACTCTTATACCCTTATCAAACTTTTGGCAAATTTGCCTCTCTCTGCAGGCACGGAGTTTGAGTTGGTTGATAATATACTGGTACTTTGGAAATTCTATTTCTGAAACCAGACTCAACGGTCTAGTATTGTTACAGAGACATACATCACTGACGATGAAGTTATAAACCGATTTGGTAATGCTTCAAGAAACCTTGACTTTGTATTATAGTGTAAGTAGAGGGATAGATAAATTAAAAGAACGTGATGAAATATACCGCAACATTGAAAACATAACAGAAACAATAAAAAGAGGCGATTGCTATTTTTTGGACATTTATATAGAATGATTGACAACAGGTTAACCAAACAGATATTCAAATATCTTTGGAACAAGAAATTAACAACAACTTGGATTCAAGAAGTTAAAAAGAATTTAGAAAGAAAAATATAAGAGAAGAAGATGCAATAGAGAGAGAAATGTTTAGGAAAAAAGTGTTGGGAATGGAAGGGTTCCAAGGAAGGAAAAGAAAAGAGGCTCAAAATGGTCCGAAGAGAGAAAGAAGATGCATAGTGTGAAGATGAAGGAGTGCTGGAGGAAGAAGAAGGAGACCTGGGGGAAGAAGAAAGAACACCAAAGGACTAAATATTGAAATTGGCTCGTGGTCCTTAGAAGACCGTAACGGAGAAAGAAAAGAAGAAAAGAAGGGTTAAAATGCCCATTAAAAACCAAATTCTCAAGTTTTGAAATGTGGAAAAAAATGCTTAGAATACCTTACGTTATCTATGCAGATTTCGAAAGTATACTCTTTCCGTATCAAACATGTCTTCTTAATCCTGAGGCAAGTTATAAAATCCCTCACCTGAGTCATGTTCCTATGAGCTTTGGTGTATATGTTTAACCCTCACCAGATGTGGAACACATAACGACAAACCTTCCGAGCAATCCTCTTAATTATCGTGATCCTGATGCTGCAGAAAAGATTATGGACTGTTTGATCTCAATAGCAAATGAAATCGATCACCATTACAGCTTAAATATTCCAAAGGCTTTAACTAAAGATCAAGAAGCAGGGTTCCAATCTTCTCAAACCTGAAGAGGACTGGAAAGTTAGAGATCATTGTCATATAACAGGCGAATACCCAGGAAGCGCTCATAATAACTGTAATTTGAGGTGTAACACACATAATCCCGTTCCTGTATTTCTACATAATATGGAGCGGCTTCAGTGGCGTAGTTGGTAGCATGATGAACTGTTGTGAACTGTTTCAACCCCGGCCGAAGTAGTCGGATATTTTAAGAGCATTAATAATCCTTCAGTATGCCTTCCTTCGGAGGTGAAGTAAAGCCGGCGATCCCATGTCACAAAGTTCCAACGTTCACCACTAGGTGTTAGTGACAACTGGTAGCGAAAGTTGGAACTACTTGAATTTGAACGGAACTTGTAGCTCACCCCATGGGTGTCCACTTGAAGCAGCTACAGCCTCTGGCGAGCCGAACATGTCCTCGGACTCTCCCGGCAATAAAATGCATACGCTAAATAAATAAGTACAGTATATGAGTCGATATGTTGCAAATTTCAATGTAAAGCAATTTGGGTGTCCTACTCCTACGTTTTAGCTACGGTAACTCTAAAGAAAACTACATCTTCTTCACCAAATATGTAAGAAAAGGTAAATTTCGGTTTGTGGATACGTTTTGGTTGATGCCGAGTAGTTTGGAAACCTTAGTTACCAACTTAATATCATACCTTGAAACAGTCAAGTACTTTGGAAAAGTGAATGCAACGTTTATGACTCGTTAAGGTGTATTTCCTTATGATTACATTGATTCATGGGAACAATTAAGTGAAATTTGTTTACCTCCAAAAGAGGCATTTTTTTACAAATTAAGTCACGAAGGTGTTAGTAAAGAAGACTATGAACATGCCAAAAATGTATGGAATCAGTTCAAAATTAAAACTCTAGGGGAATACAATGATCTTTACCTAACTTCATATGTACTCCTTCTTGCAGTTAGCTTTGAAACTTTTAGAAAAAAACACTAGCAACACACAGATTGGATGTTACACTCTTTTTACTTCACCTGGCTTATGTTTCGAGGCGATGCTTCTTTACACTAGAATTGAACTCGAATTACTACAGGATTACGATAACATTCTTTTAATAGAGTCTGGAATACGTGGAGGAATATGTCAGGTTTCTCATCGGTACGCTGAAGCAAGCATTCTAGCTTGCGTACCTATGCTGGTACGCGAAGCTTGCGGGGTACGGTTGACAAAAAAAACATTGATATCGGCGCGTTAGACTTCAACCATTGTCAAAAACCATTGGATTGGACGTGTAGGCTGTAACCATTGTCAAATCCATTGGATTAGACAAATCGAAGGTTTGAATGTTCGGGTCAGTGCAGCCTTGGCCGCGCGAGGATAGCGGCACACCGTTGAAAAAAAAAAAACATTGAGTAGTACCGTAAGCGAGGGGGTTGGCAATCCGGCCTTTGACATTAATTCACGTCTTGCAATGGCCTTCCCAGTGTGTACTAGACAGTGTCTTGGTGAGGTGTGCTTTAACCAACTGAAGAGCCCAATTGCACACCAGGGCGAAACACTGTCATTTTGTTGAGTTATGCCGGAACATTTAGCACTATTTGTGTTTAAATCATATATAATATCGTCAAGTGTTTAGATTAAGAAACAGGGTTTTATAGAGGTTATATTAGTTAACTTGTAAAGACAGGACGGGCATGGTTGGAAGAAGTTACGGACGGTGAAGCAACATTTTGCAAGAAAATGTATTTCTGGAACGAAGCCAAGCTGACTGGAGACAAGGGCTTGGGAGAAAGATTTGGCGCAAATATAGCGTACGCAACTAGAGGAATAGCGTGTACTGAGTGGAATATTTGAAGTGCGCGGGCCTGTATTCCCGCTCGGAAAAGTTAACGAGTCGCTTGGTGACTGAGAAATGCTTTGCTATAATTGGTCTGATGGGTCGCGGGCATATTTATGCCGCGAAACATCGGGACCACTCAGAGTGTACATAAACCCAGCGCGACTGCAGCACTAGCTATTCACTTATTTAATCACGCATCCACTCATTGACTCTTTCAGTCGTAGACTTTGTCAGTCCCTCAGTGAGATGGGACTTAGTTGATTCAATTAGCCTGGTTTGTTCAAATTTGCTTACCATGGCGATCAAACACAGAAATAATTCACAGCAGCAACAACAACAACAACAACAAGACGAAGTACAGTTAGCAAAGTGGAAACTTATGTTTTCAAAGGTGACTAAACGCGTGTTGGCGCAAGATCTCAAATTAGCCTACAAGCAGACCAACGAGATGGACTCTGAACCCCAAGGCACCAGGTATGTGGAACGAGTTGTTATCAACACAGAAGATCAGTGCTAGCGAGAAGACAGTCAATATTGCCCAGCAATTAGGGAATATTAATGCACATATTGTACACAGCTCGAAACCTCAGATCAAATGTTATTGATAATTTTGTTGAAAATAAACCAGTCATCATCATCATCATCATTTCCCCTTATCCAGCTCCTGCCGGGTCGGGGTATTTATGGCACTTCTCCACTTTCCTCTTTCCTTCCACCATTCTTCTTCCACGATCTTGTCCCAGTCCAGATTTCTTTTTCTTACGCCGTTCTTCACTGAATCCATCCACCTTGTTCTAGGTCTTCCTCTTGGTCTCTTACCCTTGCACTTCGCCTCCAGCATCTGTCTTGGTATTCTATTTTCCTCCATCCTCTTTACATGTCCAAACCACCTTAGTTTATTCTTCTCAATTCTCTCATTTAGTTTTCCCATCCCAACTTCCTTCCTAACATCTTCATTCCTCACTCTGTCTTTCCTTGTCTTTCCTATCATACTTCTTAGGAATTTCATTTCACTGGCTTGGATTCTACTCTCTTGCCTGCTTGTCAGGGTCCAAGTCTCAGCTGCATAAGTTAATATGGGTACATAGTACACTTTATACATTACCTCCTTGCTTTTCCTTGGTACTTCCTTATCCCAAACAAGTTTTCTTACACTTTGATAGAATGCATTGCTCTGCTGTACCCTCCTGCCAATCTCCATGTCCAACCTACCAGTTTGCATCAATTCACTTCCTAGGTATTTGAACGTGTCCACAATTTCCAAACTCTGACTTCCAATTTTCACAGTGCCCTTTCCTTGTCTTTCCCCTCTTGTCATCACCATGGTCTTGCTTTTCTCTGTACTGATTTTCAGGCCATACTTCTGAATATTTTCGTTCAGTGCATCTAGTTGTTTTTGCACTTCTTCGGTGTTCCTTCCCCAGACCACAATATCATCTGCAAATAACAGTAACTTCATTTCTTTATGTTCATATGCTTCCTTTGTTTCCTTTACTATTTCATCCATCACCATTATGAACAAGAGAGGTGACAGCACACTCCCCTGTCTTAGTCCAGTCTTGTTCGTAAACCAATCTGTCTTTCCAACTGGGGTCAGTACCCTGCTAACACAGTTGTTGTACATTGCTTGCACCATTTCCAACATTTCTCTTCCCAGTCTCTTCTTAACCATGGTTTCCCATACCTTCTCTCTGGGGACACTATCATATGCCTTTTCTAGATCTATGAAAGTCATGATCAAATCCTCCCCATAATCCCAGTTCTTTTCCATCACCTGCCTCAAGCTAAAGATTGTGTCCACTGTGGATCTTCCACTCCTGAAGCCATACTGTTCCTCTTGCAACTCTCCTTCCACCTTTCTTCTCATTCTTCTTTCTAATATCCTTTCCAGTATTTTTACTATCTGTGATATGAGGGTGATCCCTCTATAGTTATCACACACCTTCTTGTCCCCCTTCTTAAACACTGGTATTATTAGCCCTTTCTTCCAGTCTTCTGGTACACATTCCATTTCCACACACACTTTAGCAGTCGATACAGCCATTGCATACCAACAGGTCCAGCAGCCTTTATCATTTCTACACTGACTTCATCCACCCCTGTTGCTTTTCCCATCTTCATTTTCTGTACTGCTAATTCTACCTCCAGCATTGTTATATCATCTTCTGTTATAGAGTCGTCAGGTTGTGTCACTTCCATCTCACCAGTACCATTGCTCACATTCAAAAGCTTATCGAAATACTCCTTCCATCGTCCCTTTATCTCTTCTGGGTGTGTTAACAACTCTCCATCTTCCTTTTTCACTAGCTTTGTAGTAACTCTTTCTTTCCTCTTACTTCTTAGAAGCCCATACAGCATCCTTTTACTGCCACTTACATCTGTTTCCATTCTTCGTGTAAATTCTTCCCAACTTTTCTTCTTTTCTTCTCCTACCACTTTCTTACACCTCCGTTTGCTGTCGTGATACTTCCTTTTGCTTTCTTCTGTTTGATCTCGGTTCCATTCTTTCCATGCAGACTTCTTTCCTTTCACTGCTTTCCTCACTTCCTCATTCCACCATGGTGTCTCCTTCTCTTTCTCTCTTGTTGACGTCCTACCACAAGCACTCTCTGCTGCACCAACAAATGCCTTTTTAAAGTGAGACCATTCCTCTTCTATGTTTTCCACTTCAGTAACTGGGATTTGTTGCTTCAATCTGTCGTGGAAACTCAATTATATCATCAATATAACTTAAGGTGTTTATTTAGGTCATAAGTGCATTCTTTATTTCATATATTTATGAGATTTTTAGGTCATAGAAATCCTAGACCGTGCATTTTATTTTCACATTTCAAATACAGTAGTTTGGCTACATGGTTCATTCTGGTAGCTTTTAAATTTCTTATGTGATTGTGGCCAGCAAAATACGTTAAGAATTGCAAGCTTTTATTTATGCAAAATTATCTGCACAACAAGTCTTCCAAAACCAACGAATTTGTTGGAATATTTTCCCTGAATATATGTGGTTTAAGGGGTGCAGTTCTGTCCCAATACACTTTTTGATTTCTATACTGAGGATTTTAAAGATGGATGATTTCAAACTGGCTTGTTCTGACTGAACATAATTAGGCTAGTGATTCGGGGTTACGGTAAGTTACTTATCACTGGGGATTTGATTTCTTTTCTATCAATTTGAATTAATCACATGTAATTTATTTCAGGTTATTTTTTCACATATTCCAGTGATTGGAATTATTTTGTGTGACCAACTTCTTTTCTATCATCATCATTTTCCAGCTCCAGTTTCCCGGTTGTGGTATTGTGCCCAACTGGGCGGGTATAGTACAAGCGCTCCACATTTCTTTCTGTCGGAGTAGAGATGCTGTTCTTCTACATCTTCCCATTTCACATTCCGTTTGTTGACCTCAGGCTTTACTGTGTCTATCCATCGATTTCTTGATCTTCCCACCAGTCTCCTCCCTCTCACTTATCTGTGGAAATAATTTCTTGGTGTTCTATCTGTCCGTTCTGATGACGTGTCCAAACCACTGTAATCTGCGTCTTCCTAGGAGTTCAGTGGCAGGTATTTTGATACCAACTTCTGCACAATGCTGCTTGACTTATCGCTCCCCCACCCCCCACCATCCTGCTTTGTCCTGCAAGGCTCCTGCTCATGGGCGCCCATACGGTGGGCAGGGGGGGCCATGCCCCCCCGGATCCGTGAAAAATAAAACGATATGAAAATCAGCCTGAGATTTTTTTTTGCAAAAGTGCTCACAGTATTCTAATTAATTTGTACTAAACTTTAGTATTTTTTTGTTAGTAGAATTTTGGTATTTAATTGTTAGTACGGTAGAAGGTTAGTATTTTTGTTAGTAGAATTGCTCTTTACTTATTCTGAAAGGGAGTAGCAGCCTTTCAGCATAAATCAATTCTTTACTAGTCTTACAGACGGTTAAGATATTCATAATATAAGCCAAATAATGGCTACACTGCGTCCTGCTGCACGGCTGAAAGCGACGGGAAACTACTGCCGTATGCTATTCCCGAGGATATGCACCTCTCTATGCATAATTACATGTGATGATGGCCTCCTCCCTTGTAAAATTTCAATCTGGAGGTAAACTAGTCCCCCGTTCGGATCTCCGGGTGGGGACTACTCGAGAGGGGGTTAACATCACAGAAGTGACAATGAGGAAATCTGACATTCTATGGATCGGAGCGTGGAATGTTAGAAGTCTGCTAGGAAGTGGAAGGTTAGAAAACTTAGAAAGGGAAATGGATAGGTTGAGGTTGGATTTGCTTGGGATTAGTGAAATGCGCTGGCAGGAAGAACAGGACTTTTGGTCAGGAGACTATAGGGTCATTAGCACTAAATCAAACAATGGCCAAGCAGGGGTTGGCCTCATATTGAGTAGGAAACTTGGACAGCGGGTGGAATTTTATGAGCAATATAGTGAACGGATTATTGTAGCAAAAATCAATACTAAATCTACCTGCACCACAGTGGTACAAGTCTATATGCCTACCAGTCAAGCTGATGATGAGGATGTTGAAAAGGTCTACGAAGAAATAGACGAAATTCTGAGGTATATCAAGGGTGATGAAAATGTTATAGTAATGGGAGATTGGAATGCTGTGGTAGGAAAAGGGAGAGAAGGGAAGATAGTAGGAGATTTCGCATTAGGTGAAAGGAATGATCGAGGAAGCAGGCTGGTAGAATTCTGCACCGAGCATGAGTTGGTCATAGCTAACACCTTATTCAAGTACCACAATAGAAGAATATACACATGGATGAGACCAGGAGATACAGGGCGTTATCAAATCGACTTCATTATTGTCAAGCAGAGGTTTCGAAACCAGATTTTGGATTGTAAAACATATTGTTGTACCCCTAGGGTACGCTACCCCCATCCCCGAAATAAAATCTCCAACAAACCAAAATTACAAACATTTAATCTAAAAACCTATAAATTACAACCTATAAATTACAAGACTGATAATTAGCACATACATGAACCCAAGTAGCCTCGTAGCCCAGGCAATGACCCGGGAGAGGTGTACGATTCGGTAGGAATGTAAGGATTCCGCCGACCTAGCACACGAAAACTATAAGAACCCCAGAGGTCAGGCACCCAGGATCATTTCAATCACTCAGTCTGTCTTAGTGCACCGACGTGACGAACCTCTGCTGTTGACTGAACGCGTAAGTGTCTCAAGCGATCACTACACTCACCACCACACTACACTCACATCCCCCTGTGCTTGGACTGTTATTATTTTTATTGATTATCCTTTGAACTGCTATTTGCCAGTGTACCTCAAGATCGAGGTACACATTAAATTCAGAAACACTAGAAGCCACTGGTCTTATTCTTTTATTTATTTAGTTTATAAGATCCTAACCTAATAGATTCCTATTTAGGTAGGACTTAGAATTAGCCTTACTGTGTAGCCTATTTGTTTAATTGCTTTTTGTCGTCAGCTGAGCGCTACTGCTCCGCGCTGACACTAGCGAATTCCCCATTTACTCGCCTGCCTACGACTCGCAGTAGACCGCGTGGCGCAGCTGTTGCGCATTGAGTAATAACTTAATTGCCCTCTAAACTACCCCCTCACCTAGAACTACCCCGTCAAACAGTACATTGGGGATTTCTCCTTCCTGATCGCACTGTCGATCCCAGTTATCTAAACACTCCCTACCACTTACAGCATTTGCCAAGCTCGCCCCCTATTTAGACTAATGTTACCCCTTAGATTAATAATTTGTACAGGCCGCCCTAACAAGGAACCTTACAAATTCGTGGACGCTCCGAGTACCGCGACGTTGTATTAAAACAACGTCTAAGGGGGTTCAGACAACGCACCTCCGCGGCAAAGATCCCTAAAACCTCATATTAGCCAAGCAAACGCCACCCAAAATTGGGATTTTTTTTTTGAAATAAGGGTCCAGTAAGATTTTTATACCCACCCAGACCCGCCCTAACAGAGATACTTTCATTCCACCCTTATAAAATAATCAGCCACGTGAAACCCCAAATTTGCTACGCCCACACTATATAGTTCATATAGGGTCACATTAGTTAGTTGCCCACCCAATTCGATCCCCAGTACCTTATATAGTAGTGTACTAATAACATTGCAGCGTATAGACGCCTTGCAAAGCTTAATTGCGTGGCACAAATCCTTAGGCGACAAACAGGATTAGCTGAACCGCCTGCAGAAAATACTGCGTGCCCAGTATAAGAGGATTCTGGGAGCCCTTTCCCATAAGACAGGACATAAATATGTCATTAGGGGCCCCATCTCAGCCATCAGGCAACAACTTAACCGAACACAGGATAAGCTTCACTTACTCCACGAGGCCCTTCACAGACAACATTTCCAACTTAAGATAGAATACCTTAGGGTAAATACAGCAAACACGAGACTGGCGGAACAGGCCAGGGTGATTACCCTGCAATACGCCGAGATATGGCAACGCTTCCGTCAGCTCCAGGCACAATTCCTTACATTTGAGCTATTAACACATCCACCTACCCCAATGGAAGCGGTCAATACAGATAATGCACCAAAAGTAATTAACACATCCATTCCCATAATGTCCTCTCCTATTAGGAAGGAGACTGCCGTGGCCATGCCACATCCAAAGCTCGCTATGGGGAACGAGACACGCGCAGACACAATCCCTATGCCGCGTAGTAATATTTCCATCCCCACGCTTCCATTAGGCCCTAGGACCTTAGCACCTATTTCGGCTAGCAACAGTCCTAAGGTACGCCGAAAAGCCATACTAATTCACCGCACAGTTCCGATCACAATCCCCAAAATAGAAGGTAGGATAAATAAACCTAAGATTACCCTTCTCCAAACGCCTCGCACGGAGAATGCATCCCTTGAGTGGATACCAGGTGCGAAAGCCGCTTTGGCAATCCGAGGGAGACGATCCTATTATTTGAGATAGCTAAAAATGGAAATTCCCAATTCAGAACACATTATTTCTACATAATTAAAAGTACACTCAATTCTAATACCAGTAAACCAGTCCACGTAATAGCCTTACGCGTAATATAACTCGCTTTCATAGCCCATTTTTCTTTCCCACACAGCATTTAGGTGTAGGTAGAAGATAAGAAATGTCGAGGTACGCTCCGCTCGCAGCAGTCCCACATAGGCTATATCCACGTTTCCCCAATCCCCAGAGTCATAGGAAACGACAGCATTTAATCACCCTTTTTAGGAAGTAAAAAAATATATTTTCCCCCACATAATTCCAACCCGGGAACATATAAATTAAAACCAGCGCCCTACGCGCTATGACATTTAGTAGCCATGCTCACAACTGGCAGTCACCGACAACTCCCAACACTGCATGATACGAGGATTAAATATAATTTGCATGTTTAGTTATAAGTGGTATAATAAGGTATACCAGGTTATATTTCTTGTGTACTATGTCTTTGTAAAAATAAGGAATTTTGTTAACACACACTAGCTGCAGACAGAACACGGCTAGATATATATTTAATAGTACATATGCCTTACACTTCCCATAGGTCCCCATAGACAAGGTACGCCAAATAAACCTTGGCAATAGCGCCAAGTGCAATATGGCATCTAGTATCCACAGCCTGAAATAGTGGTCAACACCAATCCAGATTTGGCCCCACAACATAATTAGTCTTCAATTGTAAAATCTCACATAGGAGATACCGACGTAATATTCTTAATAATAATTATACATTTATAATATGTTAAGTGCATAAATGTTTTTGCAGACAATATATTGTAGAAAGGATCTCGCATATGTCATACACAGTGCACGGCAAACGGGGTCAATTCTCTGTCGTAACATACGGAAGTAACAAGAGACGGAATGCGCAGTCAGCCATACACGATCACTGCCTAGCGACAGTCTTTCCGCACAGTCACGTAGAATACCACACTCATACATGGCCGTGCGATACAAAGGGTCAATTACCCACATGGAGGCCACATGGCAAACCACAGAAGGATTCCTTTACCATAGGAAGATGTCTATACACTTCACATTAATACAAACTTATAAAATAGCGCACATTTTTACTTAATTAATCGCATTTCGATTTTCACACACGGTCACGAACATTAGGCGACCGATTGAAGATCACATTACCTGTCATAAGGGACTATACAGACACGGGCCCATCCCCTACATACATATAATGACAGAATACAATTGAGGTACACTAATATATAACTTAATTGTTTATATATATATATACCTTCGGCAGCGACCGATGACCAATTCCGATAGATGGGATAAATGATAGGCAATTACATATATTTCCCATAACACTATAGGAACTAACACTCCCATGGATCATGACCACTTCTAGGAGATTAATACACAACATTTTACTTGGACAATTTTAGAAAGTGCACGGATTCCAACAGTCACCCCATATTAAGGCGGTATGACAGGCCGATACACTACATTGTCACAGAATAGGCCAATAAAGTAGTACATAGGGCCTAATATACTACATTACGGAACATATAATACGATTTCTCTAACGACCGCCATTATTCCCGTAATAGCGAAAGCACAGACAACACAATAGCACAGGTTAGCCGCAGTGCATACACACGATGGCCTAACACATACAGGAGCACAGGTTAGCGGCATTTCTAGGATGAAACGCAATACTTCGACACTCATGCAGGTGAACGACATTTCGCACAGGCATAACAGTAGACACACAACAACACAGGTTAGCGAATTTCACTATAGGCTAATGCAGATTTAATACTCATAACAGAATATAGCGACACTTAGTAGCATTCCGCACACAATTGCGCTAGCACACAAGTGGATTATTACCACCACAGCCAATAGGAGGTGACACAATAACACAGGTTATCATACCGTTACAGCATCACCATATGTAGGTCAACTGAACACACAGTTAGGTAACACTGGGAAAAAGGTTGACGTATACTTACGCGTAATACATATCCAATACACTGTAATCCACAAGATGTTTTTAATCATACATATGAATTCACTTCACACAGCCTACTAAGTAAGGCAGCCTCCACACAGACACTAAGTCACGTTCTGCAGGCAAGGCGGATGCTTGCATAAACAGATTACCGACACCCGAGACGCCAGTACTCCACGGCTCACATGTTATACACAGCACTTATGACGTTAACACGTACTCCGTTCTACATCTTTTTATCCTCATAGGGGATCTTTTAAATATTTATTTTTTCTAAATCAAAGTGGAATTGAACACCAAGTACCATCATAAAGACAGACAAATTGAACAGTTTTCATATGAAGCGAAATACTATCATTAGTCGACGGAGCAGGAACATCATTTGAAATACAATTATAATTATAATCATCCCATCATATTAGCCTACGACCGATTGGACATCTAGGCAACCCTAGATGCTTGGGGCTATTCCCCTGACAGTCGACCCTGGAACCCATTTATAATCTTTACGCTAAGTACAAGCTGTTCATAATTGTCCACTATATGACAAAATGATATTTTATAAATAATTTCATATTTTCATAAATGCCACAAGGCTCCAACAGGACCACAAATCCTTGCATAAATCTCCTCTAATTTACATCTACACAGTAGATAAACAATTAGCATTACAATCATCAGTTGGCCACAGTAAATTTACATATTTTAGTTTTGAGGCAACGTGATACGACATGGCACATACATATATATATGTCCATTAGTAACACAATAACGCCATGGCCCATAAATGTCCTACAGTAGACCTAAGGCGTGAGAAAGTCTAAAGCAGATGTTTGCCTACTTTCCTGGGTCAAAACACTATAGGATAGATATCAACCGTGAGCGTATAAATGTAAATATATTCATCAACAAATATGTTAAATGGTCCATAGCTATTCCACGTTTTCCTAAGGCGTAAAGAGTCAAGAGCAGGTGTTAGCCTACCCTCCTGGGATTACGATAAGGAATGAGTATCGACCATAGACATAATCATGCCGAATTTTATAGATAATGATTAATAAAGGCCCGATGATTTTCTTTAATATATAACGAATAAATGTCCACTTGATTTCACAAACAGCATATACGAAATAGAAATACATCATCTTTACAAAAACACATCCGGTTAGGAGAATACACTGTATAATTCTCACTGCCATACAGCAGAATGCCCGATGAAGGTAGCCCATTATGCTCCTCCACGGACAATCCATCATGCGGAATGCAATATTAACTGTGGATACACATATTACTACACCCCACATTATTTTTCATTTTTCCCGGAGTAGACAGGGGTAAACCACGGAAACATTTTTCCTACAGGGTTACACCCAATATTGCTACAATCACAGGGAATCGCTACACGCGTCCACACATTCCCAGTACAAGTTAATACAATTTGGGAATTAAATACAGAGTAAATAAATATATTCATAGACGCCATTTTCAATTTTCCCACAGGAAGTGGATATAAAACACAGAAACATTTGTCTATAGATGGATACTCAGCATATTAATGCGCCCTGCATTATTTTCTCATTTTCCCGGAGTAGACAAGTGCAAACCACTGAAACACTTTTCTACATAGTAGTACCCAGAATTGTTACAGCCACAGGAATTCGCCATATGCTTCCGGACATGTATAACACACTCCAGCATACTACATATATACTATACAAGAAACACAATAGTTATATACATATCATTTGCCACATTTAGGTACGATATAATGACAGCGTAATCCCATTAGGATTCCTCAATAGAAGGACATGCGTAGCTTCCCAATACACAGACGAACAGCTAATGCCCTCCATCCAGATTACATAATACACCAGCTGTATTGTGCCCAACTCTAGGAATGGGTATTCCAAGATTCAGACACCTAGATATCAAGGGAAAGGCTACAGCCGCTTTTGAAAGTTGAGATATTTGAATATCGCGCTCCATTGATTCTAGAAGCAATTGGAAATTTTATGCAGCTAAGAGCATGTCAAGTGACGTAGCAAGTAGTAGCAGAGGTCGAGACTATTTATTGATTAAATAGTTAGCCATGGAGTAGAGACTTGAGACTTGGATCAGATTACTGGCACGGCCAAATGAAAGAGAATGCACTTAGTATCAAGTAAATCGGACCAGGGATACCAGAGATATGAGGATTTCCAGATTTCAGCTGATTCAGCGTGACCCTGACCGTTTTGAATAAAAGCCGGCCGGCCCAGGTAACTTCAGCTCACTTCGAAACAAGCACTTGCATAGCAAGGTGCTACTACGCTGAGCCAAGGCACATGGTTGCCGGATCTACGCAGAAGTTATCTTCAAAATTGTGATAGTCACAAAAGTGCTGCGATACATGTGGAACTTAGTAAGTTTACGACAGAGAGAATCACTAAGATGATTGATATTTTTCTACGGACACTGGTGAAATATTTTTATTTCTATATGGACATATGCTAGACTTTGTCTAGAAAGTACTTTGTCACAGTCCAGTAATAATTTAATACTTGGATATTTTAGTCCAATGTAGTCAGTTTTATATTTGTAACTTGATAACCACTTCGATCTTTCAGTATATTGAAGGCCAGTCTATCACGGTGTTGTTCATTAGCCGACAAAGGGAAACTATATGTTGCTTCGCGCATGATAGATGGTGATAAGCCATGCCCAGGGAACGATCTTCAGAACAGCCGTTGATTGGTTTAGACTGTCAGTGTTTTCTTGTACTGAAAAGATTACCGTGAGTTATGTTACAACTGACATATTTGAGAATAGATCATTTAGATCTGACCCCATTTAAGCAAACTGTTATGGATTTAACAGAAGTAAATATTAAAATGGATCAGCAGTTACTTCAAACTTCAAGAGATATTACCACTATGTCTTGTTAGACAGATTGTGGGTAGATAATGGCGGCCGATACAAGGATTGGACGTGCGTGTCCAATAGGGCATGTATCTGGATAAATCTGGTACAGACCAGGTTCACTACGCTTCAAGACCAACGAGAAATGTAAGCCACATTTTGACTTTATATTATGCCTAGCTAATTGGAACAAACTCATTTTCTGCAGATGACCAACACATTTATTTTTCTTCGTATTTAAATCTTGCAATGATTTACGCAAGACATATTAGAGTTATTCTGAGTATTTTCAGCACTCAGAACAGTTTAGGATCGATGACCGAGCATAACGAGGATTTATTTGAATATTTCATATTTTTGGGTAGTCACGGAAAACCGCCGATGTAACTGTAAAAGTTAATAATTATTTTTGTTGAGAAATGGATATTTTTTCCATATTCGAAGATTCGAACATGTGGATTCTCACATAATGAAATAATAATTAAATATATTTAAAATAATATAACTAATAATAATAATAATCCACTAATAATAATAATAATGATTTTCATAACTTTTCTAAATAATTTTTGGATCTTATATTTTCTAATAATCACATTTATTGAGAGAGAGCCTATGAAGTAGTTTAACCATTTCTAGTTTGGAACAGGTGATTTTCCGAAGGAGAGTGGTTAGCGCAAGCCCGCATTCAACCAACATTTCAGTACTGGTTGAACAGTTAATATTTGCACTGAGCAAAGTATATTTTTCAGATAACACGGAGAGGCATGAAACGGGAAGCAAATGATATTTGTATCAATTAGGATATTTTTGTATTTATATAAAATCATGACGTCGATACACATTCGAAAGTGAAATAAAGAGTATCATAAGTATGGTAACTTCATGGGTTGAACTGAATGGTAAAATAAAATAAACTTGTCAGTTTATAAATCTTCCAGTGTTGATAACAAGCAGAGGCTTGATTTATTGTATAAATTTTGGGAAGAAAATTTATGTGTGTGGAGTAGTTGAAATGCAATTCCCAGGTGCGCATGTTTAAGTCGCAAGAATGAGGAGGTTTTATTTGAGCATCAATCAAATAGCAGGTTCGATGGCTCAGGTTTATAGAAGGAGTATTGGAACTACACATTGCGTCGTATGAATGACCCGAAGGTTATTTCTTAAAAACCATCAGTTCTTATTTCAACCTTGTTTACGGATTCCATTAAGACTTTGATTTTGCTAGAACCCGGATTTGTCTTGATAGTATTTTATTCTTCTTCAGAGGAAGACCTTTGCTGTTGTTGTTGGAATATTGTGTTCTTATGAAAATAATAGAATGGGCCACTGCCAATTAAAAATAATTCTATAACCACGAATAATTTGAAGGATGTTTTCAATACTAGTGCCATGAACTAAATGAATTTATTATGAAGCTACAATTCTTATTTCTGCATTCTGTCGAAGAATTGCAAGTTGTGAAAGTTACTAAAATGGCCACAAATATAAATATTTTTCTTAATAATGATTCCAAGTGGAAAATTGAATAGTTGAATGGTCCAACAATTTATTGATCAAGTTGATGATTCAGAAATCATATATTTTGTTAGGAACCTGAAGTTCATAATCGAGTCACTTCTCGAAACGTTTAATGTCAAAAGAACAATTAATTTTGTTGTGCTTCGCACAGTTCTTCGATGCTATGCTCAAAGGTCAAATACTTTTCAGATGATGTTATTAATATGTGTACATAATTTGTGTTGATTCAGAGATAATAATATTTTTTGACAATATTTTTTTGAAACTGGAAAAATAAGTGAAAATTAAAAATTCTATGAACATTTATTCTACGAGTGTTAATATTATGTAAAAAAATTCAAACAGTGAACTACAGTATTTCCAGTAAAGACAATTAAATTTGAACTGGATTTAATCATGAATAATGAATATAATTTTGGAACACAGTCTACAGGACTAATAATCAGACTTGTGTTTCCAAAGATAATTGTCCAATGTGTTGGAAAATTTCTGTACATTGTGTAAATAGGATGTGGGTCGCCACACGTGAATGATGCTGCTTTGAGCATTTTTGCAGTCAATTTTAAATTCAAAATAAAATGAGATAATTTTACATGATGTGTTATGCCCAGTTGAATCTCCTTCTATCCTTATTGTCGCATTGAGCCAAAAATCAGTAAAGCATTTTTTTCATTTGATGTCGTTTTTGCGATTAGCTTTAACCCATCTGGCGCCCCGGAATATTTTGACTCTCGTGCTGACTGATTATTGGTAAAATGCGTATGTGGTCGTGCGGACTCCGGTCTAAACGGGCACATAAGAGCTTAAAACGATGATAAACATTACATTAGATATATAACACGTGCTTGTGACAGTTCATCTATGGAACAATAACAAAGCCCTATGCTTGACACCCACTCTGGAGGCTTAGGTCCATTCAGAATAGCGCCGCGATAAACAAGAGCTGCTACGGCCCGACAGCCAATCAATGCTTCAGGTCACGCCTCACAGTAGCGATAACTGATAACTCCCCTTTACACACGTTATCACCAGACACGCCTCCCACGTGACGAGTAACTAGCAAGCAGCCATAATGAATACAGGCCTAATCTCGCGCGCCAGATTCAAACTGCTCTAGGAGCGAGACATACGATTATCGCAATACACTACACAAAACAGGGTAACCAAATATTTTTATTTTAGTTCACCCCCATCATCCCTCAATACTTAACACCGGGATAGCATATTTTACGGCCAAAAGCCAGTATTCTCGGTGATACTCACACAGTGCCGCATCACACAGAAGCCTCAACAAGAGAATTTTGCCAGAATATGACAGGCCTCCTAAGATTAGGGAACTACTCAGACGATTTAAGGGAAAGACCATATTCTCGGCAATAGATCTTACAGCTTCTTATTACATATACGTTTGTCAGAGGAGAGCAAAC
This sequence comes from Meconema thalassinum, assembly GCA_946902985.2. Lineage (NCBI taxonomy): Eukaryota > Metazoa > Arthropoda > Insecta > Orthoptera > Tettigoniidae > Meconema > Meconema thalassinum. The sequence goes on along the minus strand of OX336400.1, from coordinate 81,240,546 downwards.
GATACACTGGATTCATGTACAACGACATTACCTACGTTTTCAAAAGACTACCGTTTGGAGTGAAGAATAGTGGTCCTGCAATGTTCAGAGCATTGGACAAGAATCTGACGGAAGAAGTAAAAGGAAACGTATTATGTTATATCGATGATCTGATTATAGCATCGACAACCATGGAGGAACATATAGAACATCTTCGTAAACTATTTGAGAACCTACGGGAAGCATGTTTCAAGGTCAACTTTAATAAATGCCATTTTTGCCATAGAGAGATTAGGTTTTTGGGACATGTAATTGATGGAAATGGGTATCGACCTAATCCTGATAAGATTGAGGCGATCAGGAGTTTTCCCAGACCACGGAAGGTCAAACAGATTAGGCAATTCCTGGGAATGTGCCAATTCTTTTCGGCACATTGTCCCATGTACTCAGAGACGATGGCACAACTACAAGATCTTTTAAAGAAAAACAATAAATGGAAATGGGATGAGAAATCTGAAGCGGCCTTTGTTAAAGCAAAAACTATGTTGATAGAGAATATTAAACTTGAATACCCGGATTTCGAGAGAACGTTCTATTTAGAATCAGACGCTTCACGCGTTGGCATCAGCGCCGTGTTATTTCAGATAGATGACAAGCAAGAGAGTCACTATTTAGCATTCTCCAGTAGAAAGTTACGTGAACCAGAAAGGAACTACACTACCACGGAAATAGAGGCATTAGCAATTATTTATGCATTGCAGAGCTGGAAGAAGATATTGCTTGGACATAAAACTGTCATAATCACCGACCATAAAGCGTTACAGTTTATGCTAAAAACAGAGCTAGCTAGTGACAGGGTAGCCCGTTGGACTTTGTTTCTCCAACAATTTGATGTGTCCATTGTGCATCAACCGGGCAAGGACAACTTCTTAGCCGACGTTTTGAGTAGAAACCCGACAGAGGAAATGCAAGTACATCAAGTAGAAATCGTCCAAGAAGATCAGGAAACTTTAGAGAAGCTTAAGAAACTACCGCAGTCACAGAAGAGGAATACTCCTTTGAGAATGATGTATAGATTTCTGAAGGGACGCATGAGCAATATCGATCCAGAATATGAAGCAACTGCTAGATTGTCTAACGATTATGCCATCATGGAAGATGTGGTATGCAAGTTTGTGGATGAAGCTCATCTCATGTTAAAAGCAGTTTTACCACCGAACCTAGTTCAACGTGTAGTTTGGTTGGCGCATAGGGTCATAGAACATGGTGGTATTGACAAAACCATCCATGTGCTACAAGAGAAATTCACTTGGAAGTGGATGCGAACGTCGGCAAGAAATATTTTAAGAAAATGTGATGATTGCCAGAGAAGTAAATTCGCTTCGCATTTCTTGAAGGAAAGACCAAAGCCTATATTACCTTCAGAACCTCGAGAGCTATATTCGACTGATATTTATGGGCCATTACCTAAATCAAAAAGGGGAAACCAGTTCATCCTTGTTACTATGGACGTCTTCACGAAATATGTAATGTTCTTCCCCATTCAGAAGGCTAAGTCACGTTATGTGATCAATAGTCTTGAGAAGGGTGTATTTCCTACTATGGGTAAGCCTACTTACATTCTTTCCGATTATGGAACCCAATTCACCTCTGCTGAATTTTATCAGGCCATGATCAGACTTGATGTCAAGCACATATTGAATTCCATACGCCATCCTGAGGGAAATCCAGTGGAAAGGGTCATGGCGGAAATTGGGAAATTTTGCCGGTTGTATTGCCACCATAAACATGATCAGTGGATGGATGTTCTACCAATTTTGGAGTTTTGCATAAATGCAACAGTGCATGAAAGCACACAACAGATTCCCAAAGTACTCCACTTCAATGTCAAACCAGTAAGACCCTGGGATCACATTGTCAAAACACCACCTGTTGTAGAACCCAACATGGAGAGGAGAATCCAGTTGGCTAGCGAGAGACTTCAGACACAAGCCGAAAAGAGGAACAGAAGGACCGAAAAAGGGAAATACAGTCAACCTTTACGTGTCGGAGATCGAGTGTTAATACGCAGACCCGTATCATCCAACCTACCACTGAAGATATACGGCTAATTTGCAAGGCTGTTTTTTGGGCCATACCTAGTCCATGAGACTTATGGAAACAATTGCTATGACATCAGAGATATAAGATCTGGAGCAAGCATAGGAAAGTATAATGCTGCCAGCCTTAAGAGATACTACTGTTGAAGAACGAGCAGGATATGTTTGGCACATGATTGGCGGCATAATGAAGAGAATACAAAATAAGCTTTTGTTTACTCGCTTATTTTCCGGGGAGAGGGGAGTATGTGGCCAACATAGTACTCCAGTTTTAGCACAGATTGGCAACCCTGCGTAAATCACGGCCCAAAACTCCTCATTTTATCTTCGCAGGCCCGACCTCAAGGTTGAGTGACGTGACGCGTCTGACGTCACGCACATCTGTCTACTATCTACGGCAGAGCGCGCTGTCTCGGACCACGTGGTCAGCTCTGGTGTTCGGCAGCTGGTCACATTGAAGGTGCCGACACATGCGTTTTGAGCGCGGACTGGACAGTACTCGGTTGTGCGGGAAGAGTAATTTTTACATTCGATTTTGATCGCGGAGGGCCGTGTGTGCTATGCCACCACAGGTCTGAGTGTCGCTGTATATCGGGTGTGATTTTATCGGAGTCCTGAGAGACAATATAATTACGAATCACCGCTGTTATGCCGGGCGCGATTGCTATATCAGACGGCCGAGTCCAGAGTGTATAATCCCGGTCGTGCAGGCCCATGCTTGGCTTGATAACGAGAGAACTAGCCCTTTGCGACTAGCTTTGGACGTGAGTTACAATACGGAATAGTTTGTGCAGTGAACATTCGAGAATAGACGAGGCTCTTATCATCGATGGAGGACTTGTAGATGCAACTGAACAGCTGTGAATGCTATTGAACTACTGATTACGTAAAGCCGGTGGCAATTTTCTGAGAGGAAGAATTGTGTCTACATGTTCGAGGCGCAGGAACTTATAATTTCCAGAATGGAACGAGGACATTTTATAACCTGTGCTGTTGAAGTGTCAATGAAGAATTTTGAAATGGAACTAGTCAGTGAAAATATGTGCCACTAAGCTTATACGTGAGGGGACTGGACGGAGTGACATTTACATCAAGATGAGGCCATGATGTATCCATGACATAACCACACCGTGGGAGTCGGAGGACGCAGCCACCATGAAACGTGAGGGTCTCGGTTTCGATTCCTGGAGGAGGCGAGGAAGAAGATGGTGGAAGATGCAATCCTGGCGGTTCTGGAATAGGAAGGAGATGGTCCTGAATGAAGATTGGTTCCAGAGATTCTGCATTCTATGAGCATGCTAGGCTTGTACCATATTTTCTTATTTCGGCCAGTTGGTGAGCTAAAACATTACTTCAATTTGTAGTTGTGAGTAGCTTGTACTACTCAGTAGTACTAGCTGCCATGGAGTTGAACTAATTATTATTTATTTGTTGATCAATCATTTTATTATTATTATTATTATTAATGGCCACATTTTTTCCTTCGTCTATTAAGTAATTATATGAGGAAGTGATTCTCATTGTAGGGTTGTCACACGTGGCAAGGAACTATCCACCACGCTTGGCACCATGATCCAGTTAATATTTTCTTTTGGGAATTTTTGTAAATCCGTCACTACTTTGAATGATAAGATTTTTTTCTACGATGATAAGATTGGAAATACGACGCGGATACTGAACTGAATCCATGATGGAATAAATGAAGGTGGTAGACTAGCTGTCGAGAGCTAGGGTGGAGTTCATGTTTTGAATTTTTTTCTTTCGATTTTGACTTCAGCGTTTGGTGAATCTAATTATGTGAACTCTGAAGGATTATAACTTTATATATTACCATTTTTTCGTCCACATTCATTGATATAGAGAATTTAATTATTAAAAGCATGCTCGTCATTATGCTTCGACCCCTACCCATTTGACATTGCTACAGGTCATGCCTGCATTACGGTAGATAATTTATGCACACTAGTCATGTGATGAAATGAAGGGTCATGATTATTAAAAGATAATGAGTTTATCTACAAAAAAAAAGATTGATTGGTGTAGTTGTTTATAAAAAAAAGAGAAAGGAGAATGGAATGTAATAAAATAAATTTAGGATGATAGTTCACATATTCTGTGAACGTCTTATGGCAAATTTTCTGAGAATTAATCATGAAGAATCCCTTTGTGAATAAAGAAATAATAATGTAATAATAATTAGTAGTGTAATATCTTTCTAAATAAACATGACCATGCAAAATGCAGTCAGATGGTGGTGAATTAAGTATTCACAGGAGTAGGCAGGCGATAATCTCTATGTAATTGATGGAGTGAAATACATTGCAAGCATACCATCGAATTGGGAAACATGGGAACCTTAAGTTGTGATATAATGATCAGCCATGACTTTGAACTTTGCATAAATGTAGGATAATGGGTGCATGTTTGCCTGAAATATTTTGAGAAATTAGACTCTGAAATAACGTTGTACGATAAATATAAATACTGATTGCAACTTTAATTGAGTGGTCAAGTAGGACCTATGCTGTTGCAGCAATTATTTTTAATTAATAATTAATTAATAATTAGTTAGAACGGAGATCAATACTATTATTTTTAGGCCAGCTATTTATTTAACCTTCATTATAAACTCAAGTGAGTGACAATATTACTAATCTAGGACACTACCTGATGGACATTTAGTGTGATTAGTTGATGTTGATAGTCAAATGTGACTGAATCTACTTTTTTATATTTTATTTAATTTTCTTCGAATATCTCCTAATTTTATTTGTGTCTTAAGGATAGGACCAAGGAGATTCGTTGACCCTTTAAAACTTAATTATGTGTATTTGGACTCTAAATATTTTTTCTTTTTCTTCGGTCCACATCAAGCTTTCATTTAGATCGTATCTCCGAGGCAAGGTAGGCTTTTTGGGGGTTTCTTATATTTGTATTGGTCAATAAGTTCCCAATAAATGGATGCCTATTTTTATCTTTTTAATTGTGCGCATCTTCTGACTTCTGTTGTGCTATTGCTTTGATTTAGGTTTGGGAGTGGGTTGAGTTAACCTGTTACACCTACATCCTGTTAACCACCCCTGAGACTACTTGAGTTCTCGTACCCACCGGCGTATTTTTTTTATATTCGAACCCAGACCTCAATTATTTTTTAAAATTCTTTATCTGATATATGTCTTGTGTTATCGTTATGAATTGCGATGTTTTCGCCGGGTCATCCGATTCTATGCCGGTTAACGGGGACATATAAAATGGCGCCCAACGTGGGGCCTCGAATTGAGAAATCGTACACACGATGGTGTAGCAATTAGATGTTTTTAATGTAATTTGACAGCCAGTGTGGGTTGTTGTGTCGTTGGCACTTGCATTTGAGTGGCTCAAGTAAATTGGATTACCACATTTGAGGTACTTGAATGGGAGGCTAATGATTTTTTCTCTTGGGAAGGTCTAATTACCTTTGGTAATGAGATTGTTTCCTAGTTTCCATGACCTAGGCAACAGGATCAGAAGTTCTTTTTCCTTTGAATTGGTGTTTTTGATCTTCATTCGTTCTTTGTTTAATGATCCAATTGCGTAGAATTGGATAAGGATCCATTTATGCAGCTCGTTGATATTAGTTCAATTCCATGGTATAGTAGTAGAAAGTATGGTACAATCTTGGTGTGGTCACTCTTGATGGTTCCCTTATGTTGTATTGTCTTATTGTACTAATTGACATGTCTAATATGGAAGAGTTGAGGCAGCTGTTAGCTGATTTGAAAACTGATTTAAAGAGGGTCAGGATGATTTAAGAGGCGACTTTAAGCAAGGTCAATTTCGAGTTAGAGGGTAGACTTAATCATAGTATCCAACAAAATCATGATGAATTGGACAAGAAATTTAATCAAAACCGAAATGAGGCAGCTAATCAGGCGTTAAAAACACAGGCAGATATAATCAAGTTAGGAGAGCGTATAACCAACAGTCAAAAGGAAACTGATAGCAGCATGGACGCAAAACTTGATGCATTGAAGGCCACTATGCAGGACAATTTGATAGAGGGCATACAGAAAATTCAGAAAGGTGTAGAGAAAGACATGGAAGCATTGAATACACACGTCAGGACCCTAGAAAAACGGCTAGATGAAAACATTAAAGGATTGGGATCTGATATAACCGCTCATGTAGACAAGCTTAAAGGGGAATACCAACATGAGATAGTGGAAGTAAGGAAAGAGTTTAATGAAACTACTGTTGGCATTCGAAAGGAATTAACGGAACAAGTAGGTAAAGTAGAGACGAAAATCCAGAAGATGGAGGAAAATGTTGGCACATTAACGCAAGACGTGGATGCAAATCGAAAACGCATGGATGAAGAAGCAGGGAAGATAGAAAACCAATTGGACGCAATCAATACTAATATCACACAAGTCAAAACGGAAATAGATGGGGCGATTTCGTCAGTCAATGATAACATAAAGATACTGGAGGGTAGTCACCTAGACCGCATCACGCGTATGGAGAACTTCTTACAGATGAATAGTCCGGTTCAAACGATGGAAATTAACTCACCAGAGATTAACCAGGAGAAACGATGGGGAGAAATGGATTCGACACCTAGAGGATTTAATGGGGCTAGTCCTGTAACTATCATTAGAACTCATGAGGAAAAACCGAAAATGTTTAGTGGTGTGGGAGTTATCACCCCAATCGAGTTCCTACGAGACCTCAGGGATTATCTGGATGAAAATCGGATCCCAAGTGAACGCGAGATAAGGGTTATTGAAAGATCGTTAGAGAATCAAGCGCTGACCTGGTTTAGAGCTTTTAGATGCACCTTTGCGAATTACGAGGAGTTTGCTAAGGCATTCCTTAGGCGTTTCTGGAGTTCGGAAACCAATTTAGCATAAGATCAGAACTTTACTCCAGGAAATATTCCACATCTAACCCGACGCAGTATGCGGGGTATTTTACAACGCAGTTAGCCAGGTTACAATATTTAGAACCTCCATTACCCGAAGAGGAGATGATTCAAGCGATAAGGAGGCAATTTCCGGTAGAAGTTCAGAGAACGCTTATAGCATCTGGGGCGAATAGTTTGAAGACATGTGACGAAATTCTGAGGAAATTAGATCACACCAGTTCTTTAATGCACGCGAGAAACACTAGATCAGAGCACCAGGAGGTGAATCTAGTCGTGACAGACCGGAAAATACAGACTGAACCACCACAAAGAAGAACATTCCAGGATACAGGAGATTGGAGAGGACATTATGAGAATCGTGGATATAATCAACGAGATAGGAGATGGAACCAAGGTGGAAGGCCATACTATGCGAACCAACAGCAGCAACTCAATTCACAAACCTACAGACCCAGGGATATAAAGGGAAGAAACTCTTGGCAGCAAGGAAGAGGTAGATTTCAAACCTATAATAGGCAGTGGAACAGAGATGAACCTCGGGACAATCGCGTGAATTTGGAAGAGAGACATGCAGAAAGTCAATCATACTTGCAGTAAATGAGAAAAGCAACTCAGCAGCAGCAAGGGCAAGGGAACGTAGACCCAGGGCCTAGTACAAGTGGCTCGCAAGCAAAAAAAACGTCAAATACAAATCACCAGTCACAGTAGATTCCAATAATTCCAAACCTATCATCGAGATCATCGCGGTACATAGAATTGTAGATGAAGACCTCATTTACGACGAAGAGAATCCCATTAGGAGAGAGAGAACTGAACTACCAATGATTGATGTACATGTTGGAGGACGGAAATTTAAGACATTGCTGGATACAGGAGCCATGGTCAGTATCATATCGGAGGCGTGTTTTGAGAATATCAGGTTGACAGAAGACATTACTATATTACCTGCATCCGGAATGAAGGTTAGAGGAGTGATACCTAACCGTTCTCTTAACTGCAAATTACAAGCATTGATTAACATCACTATAGCCAACAGAAATTTTGAATACGTCTTCATAGTACTAAAAGATATTAAGTTCGACATGATTCTAGGTGCAGAATTTTTGACAGAGCATGGAATAGTAATTGATTTACAAGAAGGGATAGCAACTTTCCGAGGAAACGAAGGGAAATTGAATGAGGAAATTGGTATATCACATAGCCAAGAATTACCTGGGTGGAACACCTTAGATAACATGGTAAATGAAATGGAGGTAGAAGCAGAGAGGTTATTCTATGTCAAGAAGGAAACACTAGAACCACACATCCGGAAGAAATTTGATGAATTAATATCGGAATTTCAAGACATCTTCGATGAGAAACCTGGTTGTATTAGCAATTTCGAATACCAGATACGACTGGAAGATGAGTCACCATTCGAGGGGAAGCTTTACCCGATTCCAGAGAAGTGGAATGAGGAGGTAGACAAAGCCATTAAAACCATGGAAGAAGACGACCTCATTCAGAAGATGGCTACCCCATATCTCAATCCTCTGGCCGTTGTTAAGAAACAGGACGGCAGGCTTAGAATTTGTCTAGACGCCAGAAGCCTCGACAAGAGAATTTTTCCAGAATATGACAGGCCTCCAAAGATTAGGGAACTACTCAGACGATTTAAGGGAAAGACCATATTCTCGGCAATAGATCTTACAGCTTCTTATTACCATATACGTTTGTCAGAGGAGAGCAAACGATACACTGGATTCATGTACAACGGCATTACTTACGTTTTCAAAAGACTACCGTTTGGAGTGAAGAATAGTGGTCCTGCAATGGTCAGAGCATTGGACAAGAATCTGACGGAAGAAGTAAAAGGAAACGTATTATGTTATATCGATGATCTGATTATAGCATCGACAACCATGGAGGAACATATAGAACATCTTCGTAAACTATTTGAGAACCTACGGGAAGCATGTTTCAAGGTCAACTTTAATAAATGCCATTTTTGCCATAGAGAGATTAGGTTTTTGGGACATGTAATTGATGGAAATGGGTACCGACCTAATCCTGATAAGATTGAGGCGATCAGGAGTTTTCCCAGACCACGGAAGGTCAAACAGATTAGGCAATTCCTGGGAATGTGCCAATTCTCTTCGGCACATTGTCCCATGTACTCAGAGACAATGGCACAACTACAAGATCTTTTAAAGAAAAACAATAAATGGAAATGGGATGAGAAATCTGAAGCGGCCTTTGTTAAAGCAAAAACTATGTTGATAGAGAATATTAAACTTGAATACCCGGATTTCGAGAGAACATTCTATTTAGAATCAGACGCTTCACGCGTTGGCATCAGCGCCGTATTATTTCAGATAGATGACAAGCAAGAGTGTCACTATTTAGCATTCTCCAGTAGAAAGTTACGTGAACCAGAAAGGAACTACACTACCACGGAAATAGAGGCATTAGCAATTATTTATGCATTGCAGAGCTGGAAGAAGATATTGCTTGGACATAAAACTGTCATAATCACCGACCATAAAGCGTTACAGTTTATGCTAAAAACAGAGCTAGCTAGTGACAGGGTAGCCCGTTGGACTTTGTTTCTCCAACAATTTGATGTGTCCATTGTGCATCAACCGGGCAAGGACAACTTCTTAGCCGACGTTTTGAGTAGAAACCCGACAGAGGAAATGCAAGTACATCAAGTAGTAATCGTCCAAGAAGATCAGGAAACTTTAGAGAAGCTTAAGAAACGTCCGCAGTCACAGAAGAGGTATACTCCTTTGAGAATGATGTATAGATTTCTGAAGGGACGCATGAGCAATATCGATCCAGAATATGAAGCAACTGCTAGATTGTCTAACGATTATGTCATCGTGGAAGATGTGGTATGCAAGTTTGTGGATGAAGCTCATCTCATGTTAAAAGCAGTTTTACCACCGAACCTAGTTCAACGTGTAGTTTGGTTGGCGCATAGGGCCATAGGACATGGTGGTATTGACAAAACCATCCATGTGCTACAAGAGAAATTCACTTGGAAGGGGATGCGAACGTCGGCAAGAAATATTTTAAGAAAATGTGATGATTGCCAGAGAAGTAAATTCGCTTCGAATTTCTTGAAGGAAAGACCAAAGCCTATATTACCATCAGAACCTCGAGAGCTATATTCGACTGATATTTATGGGCCATTACCTAAATCAAAAAGGGGAAACCAGTTCATCCTTGTTACTATGGACGTCTTCACGAAATATGTAATGTTCTTCCCCATTCAGAAGGCTAAGTCACGTTATGTGATCAATAGGCTTGAGAAGGGTGTATTTCCTACTATGGGTAAGCCTACTTACATTCTTTCCGATCATGGAACCCAATTCACCTCTGCTGAATTTTATCAGGCCATGATCAGACTTGATGTCAAGCACATATTGAATTCCATACGCCATCCTGAGGGAAATCTAGTGGAAAGGGTCATGGCGGAAATTGGGAAATTTTGCCGGTTGTATTGCCACCATAAACATGATCAGTGGATGGATGTTCTACCAATTTTGGAGTTTTGCATAAATGCAACAGTGCATGAAAGCACACAACAGATTCCCAAAGTACTCCACTTCAATGTCAAACCAGTAAGACCCTGGGATCACATTGTCAAAACACCACCTGTTGTAGAACCCAACATGGAGAGGAGAATCCAGTTGGCTAGCGAGAGACTTCAGACACAAGCCGAAAAGAGGAACAGAAGGACCGAAAAAGGGAAATACAGTCAACCTTTACGTGTCGGAGATCGAGTGTTAATACGCAGACCCGTATCATTCAACCTACCACTGAAGATATACGGCAAATTTGCAAGGCTGTTGTTTGGGCCATACCTAGTCCATGAGACTTATGGAAACAATTGCTATGACATCAGAGATATAAGATCTGGAGCAAGGATAGGAAAGTATAATGCTACCAGCCTTAAGAGATACTACTGTTGAAGAACGAGCAGGATATGTTTGGCACATGATTGGCGGCATAATGAAGAGAATACAAAATAAGCTTTTGTTAACTCGCTTATTTTCCGGGGAGAGGAGAGTATGTGCCCAACATAGTACTCCAGTTTTAGCACAGATAGGCAACCCTGCGTAAATCACGGCCCAAAACTCCTCATTTTATCTTCGCAGGCCCGATCTCAAGGTTGAGTGACGTCACGCGTCTGACGTCACGCACATCTGTCTACTATCTACAGCAGAGCGCGCTGTCTCGGACCACGTGGTCAGCTCTGGTGTTCGGCAGCTGGTCACATTGAAGGTGCCGACACATGCGTTTTGAGCGCGGACTGGACAGTACTCCGTTGTGCGGGAAGAGTAATTTTTACATTCGATTTTGATCGCGGAGGGCCGTGTGTGCTATGCCACCACAGGTCTGAGTGTCGCTGTATATCGGGTGTGATTTTATCGGAGTCCTGAGAGACAATATAATTACGAATCACCGCTGTTATGCCGGGCGCGATTGCTATATCAGACGGCCGAGTCCAGAGTGTATAATCCCGGTCGTGCAGGCCCATGCTTGGCTTGATAACGAGAGAACTAGCCCTTTGCGACTAGCTTTGGACGTGAGTTACAATACGGAATAGTTTGTGCAGTGAACATTCGAGAATAGACGAGGCTCTTATCATCGATGGAGGACTTGTAGATGCAACTGAACAGCTGTGAATGCTATTGAACTACTGATTACGTAAAGCCGGTGGCAATTTTCTGAGAGGAAGAATTGTGTCTACATGTTCGAGGCGCAGGAACTTATAATTTCCAGAATGGAACGAGGACATTTTATAACCTGTGCTGTTGAAGTGTCAATGAAGAATTTTGAAATGGAACTAGTCAGTGAAAATATGTGCCACTAAGCTTATACGTGAGGGGACTGGACGGAGTGACATTTACATCAAGATGAGGCCATGATGTATCCATGACATAACCACACCGTGGGAGTCGGAGGACGCAGCCACCATGAAACGTGAGGGTCTCGGTTTCGATTCCTGGAGGAGGCGAGGAAGAAGATGGTGGAAGATGCAATCCTGGCGGTTCTGGAATGGGAAGGAGATGGTTCTGAATGAAGATTGGTTCCAGAGATTCTGCATTCTATGAGCATGCTAGGTTTGTACCATATTTTCTTACTTCGGCCAGTTGGTGAGCTAAAACATTACTTAAATTTGTAGTTGTGAGTAGTTTGTACTACTCAGTAGTACTAGATGCCATGGAGTTGAACTAATTATTATTTATTTGTTGATCAATCATTTTATTATTATTATTATTATTAATGGCCACATTTTTTCCTTCGTCTATTAAGTAATTATATGAGGAAGTGATTCTCATTGTAGGGTTGTCACACGTGGCAAGGAACTATCCACCACGCTTGGCACCATGATCCAGTTAATATTTTCTTTTGGGATTTTTTGTAAATCCGTCACTACTTTGAATGCTAAGATTTTTTTTTCTACGATGATAAGATTGGAAATACGACGCGGATACTGAACTGAATCCATGATGGAATAAATGAAGGTGGTAGACTAGCTGTCGAGAGCTAGGGTGGAGTTCATGTATTGATTTTTTCTTCTTTCGATTTTGACTTCAGCGTTTGGTGAATCTAATTATGTGAACTCTGAAGGATTATAACTTTATATATTCCCATTTTTTCCGTCCACATTCATTGATATAGAGAACTTAATTATTAAAAGCATGCTCGTCATTATGCTTCGACACCTACCCACTTGACATTGCTACAGGTCATGCCTGCATTAGATAATTTATGGACACTAGTCATGTGATGAAATGAAAGGTCATGATAATTAAAAGATAATGAGTTTATCCACAAAAAAGATTGATTGGTGTAGTTGTTTATAAAAAAAAGAGGGGAGAATTGAATGGAATGTAATGTATTAAAATAAATTTAGGATGATAGTTCACATATTCTGTGAACGACTTATGGCAAATTTTCTGAAAATTAATCATGAAGAATCCCTTTGTGAATAAAAAATGTAATAATAATTAGTAGTGTAATCCACGAACCTACTACGCTGTCGTAGCAGGCGGAGAGGTGATACTCCGACGTGGCGCGTCCCAGGTGGCGGATAGGGGGGTCCTCACCGGCTTGCCGGCGGACTTGAGCGAAATAAAATAGCTCTCGCGGACCAAACACACTTAAGCCAGAGAACACCTAGAGGCACCTCTCGATCTCAACAATCGAGTAGTAATTTCGTGATCTTATCTTAAGATCACCACTAGTTGTATATTCAACTTGTATCTAAGGCATGATGGAACACACACTACTAACGCAACTACCCCAGGCCCCGGACAAACGTCCGGTCTTTCCCGATCATCGGATTCTGGGGGATCGGGAACGAAATCATGCTTCAGAGAAGGATCGGAGCTTCTCAAAATCTCTTCGCCCCAAGAAAAAGAACTTCTTGGGTACTATTAACATCAATACCCTGTTGAAAACAGGAAAGCTCAAACAACTGACTGACGTCCTGGACAAATTTGATATTCAAATCCTAGCAATTCAGGAAACACGATTCCAAGATGAGAACCATTTCGACTCTGAAAACTTCAGGATATTTAAGGGTAAACCAGCCATTAATATCACAGGCAATTTATTAATGTTTGGGACGGCTTTTGCAGTGAGGAAAACTATCTTAGATTCAGTTATCGACTTCACATCCCCATGCGAAAGAATTTCAGTGCTTACAGTAAAATCAAGCAACAAGGCATATGCCTTGATAAATGCCCATGCTCCCACTAACATCGACAATAAGAGAAATCCACGGAATGTAGAAGACTTTTGGGAATTACTAGAGGAAACTACAAGTAAAATCCCCAAACATCACGTGAAAATCTTATTAGGGGATTTCAATGCACAGGTTGGCAGAGAGAAGATATACAGATCAATAGTAGGACTCCATCCCGCACATCGACGGACTAATAAGAATGGAGAGCGTCTAATAAACTTCTGTACATTATTCATGCTGAGACTCATGTCCACGCACTTTATGAGACCATTACACAAAAAGAAAACCTGGAGATCACCTAACCCGTTATTAGGGGAATTTCAGATAGATCATGTGGCTATTTCCGCAAAGAATATGCTGGAGATTCAGAATGTTAAGGTACGGAAGGGAGTGGTAGATTCGGATCACTACCTCACGCAAATCAAGGTTCGGTTTCAACCAAACAGATCCAAACCTAAAGGCAACCGGTTTCCAAGAGTTGATTCGGACTGCTTGAGGAAGAACGCCGAGGTTTTCGTACGAGATTTACAGGAAGAAAATCCTAGGGAGTGGCCAGACCTTCGCAAAACATTACAGTCATCAGCCATGAAATTAGGACAACCACCTAGGAAAAGAAAGCACAGATGGTGGAACACAACGTGCGATGAAGCCGTCAATGACCGAATCAAAGCATGGCATCAGTGGAATGGACATCGAACAGTGGAAAGATGGGAGAACTTCCTAAAAACTCAAAAATTGACCTCTAAAACAATCCGGAGTGAAAAACGTGCCTACAACAAAATCAGACTCGAAGGGTTAGAACAGGATTTCCAGAAAAACAACACTCGAAATTTTTACAAGACATTCCGTGAGGACTTGTCAGGGTACAAACCACCAATATTAAGTTTCCGTCGACGTAATGGACGACTAGAAACAAACAGTAAGGAGAACTGCAAGATACTGGCTGATTATTTCCAAACTCTACTGAACTGTGATCCTCCAGTGGAAAGACTGCAGTTTGAAAAACCTGTACCGAACCCAGACTCACTTTCCCCAACAACTCAAGAAATAAAAGAGATAATCCAATCGCTCAAAAATAACAAAGCCCCTGGGAACGATGGAATAACTGCTGAGATGTTGAAAATAGGAGGAGATGACCTCATAAGGAGAATTCATACACTCCTAACAGAAATATGGGAGAGCGAAATAATTCCGAAGGACTGGAAAAATGCCATTATCCATCCGTTGCATAAAAAGGGCGACCGAGCGGACCCCAACAACTACAGAGGTATATCACTTTTACCAATTATATACAAGGTATTATCTAAAGCACTCTTAAACAGTGTAGAACAACGAACTGATCATTTGATTGGTGAATACCAGGCAGGCTTTAGGAAAGGTAGATCGTGTTCGGAGCAGATTTGGAGCCTAAAGACGATATTAAGGATACGCCGCAGTACCAACACATTTGTCACCTTCGTGGATTTTAAGAAGGCGTATGATTCTATTGACAGACAAACTGTTCTGAACACCCTAGAAGAGCTCAGAGTTGACAGGAAAACCAGGGACTTAATCCGCCAGACTCTCACTGACACAACATCTCAAGTGAAGTTTCTAGGTGAACTATCAGAGCTTTTCGAAGTACATACCGGAGTTCGACAAGGTGACGGCCTCTCCCCACTGCTTTTTAACTTAGTGTTAGACAAAGTCATCAGGGAGTGGGAAAACAACATCAAAGGCATAAGCATTGGTACTCTGGAACGGAAAATAAAAGTAAAATGCCTAGCTTTTGCTGATGATCTAGCTATCTTTACCAAGACTAGTGAAGAAACCAAGTATGCCATAGAGAAGTTACATGAGTTAGCATCAAAGACAGGACTCCAAATATCGTATGAGAAGACGCATTTCATAGTAAATGGAGACCAGAATATCCCGAGATCTCCACTACAGACCAACTATGGAATAATTAGACACGTACCTTCCTTCAAATATTTAGGAGAAATTATTGTACCGTCTGGATTGGACAGGAAAGCTAATTTAGAAAGAGCTACCAAACTTCAGAAAGCATACCGAATAACATGGAATCACTATAATAAAAGAGTGATGTCACGAAATGCAAAACTACGGCACTACCAGACAGTTATTCTTCCGGAAGCATTGTACGCCTCCGAAACTATATCTCTAGGAGGCCACTCTCAAATTGGTGAAATCGAAATCCAGGAACGTAAAATTCTCAGGAAAATATATGGCCCCGTTTATGTTAATGGTATATGGATTAAAAGGAAAACCATAGACTTGTACACAGTAATCAATAAGTTCACTGATACCGTGCGTAAGAGACGATTGAAATTTTATGGTCACATCTGCCGAATGGACAACACCAGATATGCAAAAAAACTGCTTGATATAATTAATTCAAAGAAGGTCAAAATCAGTTGGTTAGAAGAAATCAAACAGGACTTAAAGGAAATAAACATTACAGAAGATAGCATCATGCATCGCAAGACTTTTGGAACCCGAGTTACAAATCACACTTTCGCCGAAAAAGCTAAAAAGACCACTGGAAAAAAATGGACGGAGGAACGTAAGAAGGGGCATAGCGAGTTCATGAGGAGATTTTGGGAGGAGAAGAAGAGGAAAGCTCCATCAACCCGAGTCAACAAGTTGAAGCGCGCTCCGTAAGTGGGCAAAACGAAGAAAGAATTAGTAGTGTAATATCTTTCTAAATAAACATGACCATGCAAAATGCAGTCAGATGGTGGTGAATTAAGTATTCACAGGAGTAGGCAGGCGATAATCTAATCACTATGTAATTGATGGAGTGAAATACATTGCAAGCATACCATCGAATTGGGAAACATGGGAACTTTTAGTTGTGATATAATGATCAGCCATGACTTTGAACTTTGCATAAATGTAGGATAATGGGTGCATGTTTGCCTGAAATATTTTGAGTAATTAGACTCTGAAATAACGTTGTACGATAAATATAAATACTGATTGCAACTTTAATTGAGTGGTCAAGTAGGACCTATACTGTTGCAGCAATTATTTTTAATTAATAATTAATTAATAATTAGTTAGAACGGAGATCAATACTATTATTTTTTAGGCCAGCTATTTATTTAACCTTCATTATAAACTCAAGTGAGTGACAATATTACTAATCTAGGACACTACCTGATGGACATTTAGTGTGATTAGTTGATGTTGATAGTCAAATGTGACTGAATCTACTTTTTTATATTTTATTTAATTTTCTTCGAATATCTCCTAATTTTATTTGTGTCTTAAGGATAGGACCAAGTAGATTCGTTGACCCTTTAAAACTTAATTATGTGTATTTGGACTCTAAATATTTTTTCTTTTTCTTTGGTCCACATCAAGCTTTCATTTAGATCGAATCTCCGAGGCAAGATAGGCATTTGGGGGGTTTCTTATATTTGTATTGGTCCATAAGTTGCCAATAAATGGATGCCTATTTTTATCTTTTTAATTGTGCTTATCTTCTGACTTCTGATGTGCTATTGCTTTGATTTAGGTTTGGGAGTGGGTTGATTTAACCTGTTACACCTACATCCTGTTAACCACCCCTGAGACTACTTGAGTTCTCGTACCCACCGGCGTATTTATTTTGATGTTCGAACACAGACCTCAATCATTTTTTAAATTCTTTGTCTGATATATGTCTTGTGTTATCGGCATGAATTGCAATGTTTTCGCCGGGTCATCCAATTCGATGCTGGTTAACGGGGGCAATATTGATATATAATTAAAAGATTTTGGTTTTGTTGTTATAGAATGTTAATATAATTAAGAGAATTTGTTTTTGTTTTTATAGAATATTAATATAATTAAGAGAATTTGGGTTTGTTTTTATAGAATATTGATCTAATTAATAGAGTTTTGTTTTATTTTTAATGGTTTTAATACTTATAAATGATATGATGGCATGGAAATTTTTCTGGAAAATATTTAAAAAATGTTGTTATTATTTAGATAAATTTGCGAAAATATGAGGATATATGGATGGTTTTATGGTACACGTTGTTTTTTCCTTTCTATTCTTCTAAACTCCCCATTGTAAAAATGTCGTATTTCTTCCACACAATAAAAACACTTTTAAATTTAACCCTTAAATTACACCCTGCGACATTTATTTCATTCTTTCTCTCCACTCTATCCCTTTTACACACGTGCAGGGCACGCGAGGGCAGTTTTTCATCCACACCCGAGGTACGTTAATTATATATGTATATATAGCCTCCCCCCTAACCCTCGGATGTTTTTTCCTCTCGTGTGTTCCTGCACCCTTTTAGTTAAATTGATGATATTGAAATGTTTGTATTATGTACTGTTTTGTTTAACAATTTATTATGTCATTATGTTACTAATACAATAGGGATCAATGTTATATCCCGTCAAGTAAAAGATGTCCTATGAAAACAAGTAAGCTTCACACACCATTGTTGAGTTTTTTAGAAGATGTGTAAATAAATATTGTTCCCCTCACCATAAACACTTACACATGATCGCTGAGCACACCCGGACACCCAATCATTAGAAGGCACACATTCTCAGCCTTCAAATTTCGACGTTTACCACTATCTCACTAAATTCATATCTACCCCCTGACTTACCCCTATCTTCCACGAGGCTACCAGCACACCCCCTACGACGCCACCCATACAATTACGAGCTAAATTGAAAGAAGAAAAGAAGAGAAGAACAGAAGACAGAAGAATATCAAGAGAGAAGAAGATGCCCTATTTTGCAAAAACCACCCCCACGTCTTCGTCCATTTATCGAGGACGATAACTAACCCTACAAAGGGGGTTGTTGTACCCCTAGGGTACGCTACCCCCATCCCCTAAATAAAATCTCCAACAAACCAAAATTACAAACATTTAATCTAAAAACCTATAAATTACAACCTATAAATTACAAGGCGGATAATTAGCACATACGTGAACCCAAATAGCCTCGTAGCCCAGGCAATGACCCGGGAGAGGTGTACGACTCGGTAGGAATGTAAGGATTCCGCCGACCTAGCACACGAAAACTATAAGAACCCCAGAGGTCAGGCACCCAGGATCATTTCAATCACTCAGTCTGTCTTAGTGCACCGACGTGACGAACCTCTGCTGTTGGCTGAACGGGTAAGTGTCTCAAGCGATCACTACACTCACCACCACACTACACTCACATCCCCCTGTGCTTGGACTGTTATTATTTTTATTGATTATCCTTTGAACTGCTATTTGCCAGTGTACCTCAAGATCGAGGTACACATTAAATTCAGAAACACTAGAAGCCACTGGTCTTATTCTTTTATTTATTTAGCTTATAAGATTCTAACCTAATAGGTTCCTATTTAGGTAGGACGTAGAATTAGCCTTACTGTGTATTTGTTTACTTGCTTATTGTCGTCAGCTGAGCGCTATTGCTCCGCGCTGACACTAGCGAATTCCCCGTTTACTCGCCTGCTTACGACTCGCAGTAGACCGCGTGGCGCAGCTGTTGCGCATTGAGTAATAACTTAATTGCCCTTCTAAACTACCCCCTCACCTAGAACTACCCCGTCAAACAGTACATTGGGGATTTCTCCTTGCTGATCGCAATGTCGATCCCAGTTATCTAAACACTCCCTACCTCTTACAGCATTTGCCAAGCTCGCCGCCTATTTAGACTAATTTTACCCCTTAGATTAATAATTTGTACAGGCCGCCCTAACAAGGAACCTTACAATATCCTGGTGCTGACATAAACTCTGACCACAATCTGGTTGTAATGAAATGCAGATTAAAGTTGAAGAAACTGAAGAAAAGTCAAAAGCCAAAAAGGTGGGCAATAGACAAACTGAAAGAGAAGGATGTAAACGAAAGATTCAAGAAGAGTATAAAGGAAGGACTAATGAAAAACCCTAAAGAAACTTCCATTGCAGACGAATGGGCACTTTTGAAGAATGAAATCACAAAATCCGCAGAAGAGCACATTGGTAGGAAAGAAAGAATAGGTAGAAAACCGTGGATCACTCAGGATATACTAGAATTGATGGATGAAAGGCGGAAACACAAGAATGTAAGAAATGAAAAGGGGAAAGCAGAATACAAACGTCTGAGAAATGAGGTTAACAAGAAGTGCAAGGAAGCGAAAGAAGAATGGTTGAAAGAGAAATGTGCAGGTATAGAAAATTGTCTGAAATTAGGAAAAGTATACACAGCTTATCGAAGGATTAAGAATACTTTTGGGGAAAAGAAGACTAAGTGCTGTAATATTAAGGATACAAATGGAAAGCCTCTAACAGATAGGGAAGAAAAGGTTGAGAGATGGAAAGCTTACATAGAGAGTTTGTATAAGGGAAAGGAGATTGAGAATCATGTAATGGAAAGGGAGGAGGAAATTGATGTGAATGCGAAAGGAGATTTAATATTGAGATCAGAATTTGATAAAGCTTTGGAAGACTTAAGCAGGAACAAAGCACCAGGCATAGATGATATACCGATTGAGTTGCTACGCTGCATAGGAGATGAAGGTCTGTTCAGGTTATTTCACTTGGTGTGTAGGATTTATGAGACAGGTGAGGGACCCCCTGATTTCAAGAAGAATGTAATCCTCTCTATACCAAAGAAAGTGGGAGCTGACAGATGTGATGATTACCGTACAATCAGCTTGATTACTCATGCGTCAAAGATCCTGTCTAGAATAATTTACAAGAGGATTGAAAGCCAGATAGAAACGGAGTTGGGTGAAGACCAGTTTGGTTTCAGGAGAAATGTAGGACCAAGGGAAGCTGTACTAAGTCTTAGGCTGATTTTGGAAGGTAGAATAAGGAAAGATAAGAGAACGTCCATGGCTTTTGTAGACTTAGAAAAGGCTTTTGATAACGTTGATTGGACTAAATTGTTTGACATTTTGAAATCGATTGGAATAAAGTACTGGGATAGGAGGGTGATATACAATCTATACAGAAACCAGACAGCAGTCATTCGAGTTGAAGGACATGAGAGAGAAGCTGGTATTCAGAAAGGTGTAAGGCAAGGCTGCAACTTATCACGCATACTTTTCAATCTTTACATTGAAAAAGCAATGAAGGAAATTAGAGAAAAATTTAAAGTGGGAGTGAAGATTCAAGGATAAATAATTTCAACTCTGCGATTTGCTGATGACATCGTCATCTTGGCCGACAAGCCTGAGGATTTGAATGAGTTTTTGAATGGTATGGACTCCGCCTTACGGAAAGAATTCATGATGAAAATTAATAAATGTAAAACAAAAATACTGGAATGCAGCCGAAATAAATCAGAAACCTCTATGGAGATCAAATTGGCAGGTGAAAAGCTGGAGGAAGTAGGAGACTACTGTTACTTAGGAAGCAGAATAACCAGTTATGGACGATGCAAAGAGGATATAAAAAGTAGGTTGACTCAGGCAAAGAAAGCATTTCTACAAAAAAGGAATCTGCTGACATCGAATATAGATTTAGGTATTAGGAAGTCATTTTTGAAAGCCTTTATCTGGAGCGTGGCGCTCTATGGAAGTGAAACTTGGACTATTGGTGCAGCAGAAAAGAGGAGAATTGAAGCATTTGAAATGTGGTGTTCCAGGAGAATGATGAAGATCAGATGGGTAGATAGGGTTACAAACAAAGAGGTATTAAGACGAGTGGGAGAGGAGAGATGTTTCTGGTGACTACTAATGAAGAGAAGAGATAGGTTGGTAGGACACATACTAAGACACCCAGGAATAGCAAGCTTAGTTATGGAGGGAAGGGTCGAGGACAAGAACTGTAGGGGTAGACCAAGGTTAGAATATGTTAAACAGATTGCCTCGGATGTAGGGTGTGGTAGCTATGTAGAGATGAAACGATTAGCTCAGGATAGGGAGGCATGGAGAGCTGCATCAAACCAGTCAAAAGACTGAAGACTCAAACAACAAAAAAACAAATATAAATACTTCAGATATTTAACATTCCGACAGGCCAAACATTAAATACTGTATAGTGACAGTGGGAGTAGTGGTTTTGTAGGGGTTCTAATGCCACCTCCACCTCCCCACCTCACAAGATGGCGGCGGTGCGATATCTCTCGAACTTATGGTCGGATTTTGATGAATGAGGTGTCATTGAACTCGGGCTGATACCCCCTTTCCTATGAACAACATATTTCAACCCCAAAGATAAAACCTACCCTACTAAGGGGTGAAATTGAATTTTTTAGAGAATTTCTCTTTCCAATTGCAACATGTGAGAGTTTGAATGCCGATATGGAATGTAACGTTGTTCTGCAAACCAATAATCAAAGAGGGGCATGTTAGGCCTTGAGGTGAGAGCCCCTGTTATTGTTGACGAGCCCCCTGCTGTCGGGCCCCTGTGGATGGGTTATTGTTGACAGGTCCTTGTGGACGAGTCCTTGTGGACAAGTCCTTGTGGACAGGTCCTTGTTGACAGGTCATTGTTGACGAGTCCTTGTGGACGAGTCCTTGTCCCTTTGGACTGATCCCTTTGGACGGGTCCCTTTGGCCTGGTTCCTACGGACTAGCCCATGAATTTATTTAAATTATGTCAAAGGGCCTAACTACATTTGTGTGTGTTGAATTGACGTTGTTCACTAATCCCCCACTACTATAATGGGATAACGATATGAAAGGAAAGTGACGAAATACATGTGAACATACAAGGGATCTAACTTGGTGGATGGATGTGTTCTAACGAGTCATTTGTAGTTGAAAGAGAATAATACATGTTCTTAAGATGTTAAAACTGAGGAGATGGCACGTGCAGTAAGACGTCTTGTTACTTCCTGTGTCATATTACAGACATGGCAGAGAGCTCGCAGATCTGTTGCTATGACTAACACTGCAGTAATTTGAAACCGCAAGTGTTCATTAAGACAATGGATGATGATCATGTAAAGTTAGCAGTTATTGGATATTACACAGGTGTTCCTTCCGGTGTCATGTTGCTGACATATCAGAGAGCGCACACTGCTGTTGCTATGACTGACGCTGCAGTAATTTGAAACCCCATATGTTGATTAAGACAATGGGTGATGATCATGCAAAGTCAGCAGTCATTGGATACCACACAGGTGTTCCTAGTGTACTTTGGACTCTCAACTGTATTGGGAAAGGAATTGCAATGATCTGCAAAAAACTGCTGACACGAGCTATGAGAGTTTATATAAGAGGGGTGTCATATATCTCCCTACTGTCAGTCTTTATTACTCGCTTTGAGTGAACAGTGCTCTATTACTGCTCAAGAGTTGTAAAAAGGCCGTTTTGGTAGAAAATCATTAAATTATTTTGCAAGGTAAGTACTTATTATTAATGAATTGTAGTCTTTTATTACTAATTGATGTTGAAGTTATTGATTGGAATGTATTTATTTATTGATTGATTGATTGATTTGTTTACAGATAATTGGGTACCTGTAGGTTACCAGATTCCTTTAATCTGTTCATTCAGTGACAGTAGTTGATCAATTATAAAAAGGTAAGTGCCCCCCTCTAATAACTTTTAAACAGTTAGAGTGATATTTTCCAATGTTCACCACTACATGTTAGTGAAAATGGTATATTTGGCAGTAAAAAGTTGGAACTACTTGACCATGGTGTGTAAAGCTAATTTTGTAGGTTAGATTTTGATTACCGCTCTATTAAGTTTGAATGTTCATTGCTAGGTGTCAGTGACAGAGGGAATATTTAAAGACTTAACCTCAGTTCACTTAACTTTACCTAACTTAACCTTGTCATGTGACATGTTTTACAAGTTTAAACTTGTTTTAAGACTGGCTATGACATTACACTTAGCTCACTTAACTGGCGATCGCTGGTTTTTATCACGTGACATGTTCTACAAGTTTAGACTTGTTTTAAGACTGGCTATGACGTCACACTTAGCTCACTTAACTGGTGATCGCTGGTTTCTATCACGTGACATGTTCTACAAGTTTAGACTTGTTTTAAGACTGGCTATGACGCCACACTTAGCTCACTTAACTGACGACCGCTGGTTTCTACCACTCTATCATGTTCCAATGTTCACCGCTAGGTGTCAGTGACAGTGGTATATAGTAACCCCCAGTTAGAACTACATAAAGTTAGACTTGCTAGGAGTTCACAGATCGATTTAAATACCCTGCTATAACCATTGACTGGAATATAATTAAACTATTTATATTGTACTTTTTGTTTTATCTTTTATTAACATTGATGATTTCTTTCTTTTATAGATAACTTGGAAAGTAATCATCATGTTCAAGTGTGGTGACTGTAAGAAACAGTTCTCAAGACCTGACAGCCTTCAACGACACGCAAATGTTAAACATGACATTAAAATGTTTGTGTGCAGTCATTGTGCTACAACATTTAACAGACAAGATAATCTTGCACGTCATGTAAATTTAATGCATGTCAGTTCAGCACCATTTTCGTGTTCAGTTTGCGAACTTGGTTTTTCTGCTGTAAAGCGATATCAATTCCACATGGTTGAAGTGCATGGAGAACAACAGGAATTGAAATCTGTAAAACCATCAACTAGCACGGAACCTTTAAATGAATGTGATGCTCAAAAGCGTAAACGTTCTCAAGATTGTGAAAATAGTTGTGCAACAAAAAGAAAAAAGAATGGTGAACCTTCAATAACACATTGTGATGTATGTAATATTGATATACCTTCTTCAATCATTCATGGACATTTACGCAGTATTCAACATAAAAATAACGCTTGCCATGAAAGAAATTCTGGAAATATTCAACAAATTGGTAGTGCATTTAAAAGTCGAATTGCTAGTTATAGACTTCATAGTAAAGAAAAAACTCAAAGTATTGAATCATTTAAAAAAAAATGTACAACCTACTGTGTTTGGCTTAGTAGAAAATGTTTTATTAGAGCATAAAACAATTAAAATGAATTTTGAACTTTTTGGCCTCTATGTAAAAACTGGGAGCGAAGGTGAAATTACGGATATCAAATCCTTTAATACAAAAAACATAATTGTTAGCGAATCAACTAATATTAGTGATATATACCAAAATATTTCAAGTGCTATCATTGTGAAGAGTGAAGAGTTCCAGGAAAGGGAGTCAGGCTGGGCGTTGGTTGAAGTACTTTATTTAGAAACCAACATGAATAAATACAACCCCCTTCGAGCATCATCATACATTGATTTGCCAGGATGGATCAAATGAAAGAAAGGTGTTGTGAACGTTATGAATAATGATGACGCATGCTTTGCGTGGGCTGTAACCTCAGCTCTCCATCCAGCAGTGAGGGACACGATGAGAACATCATCCTATCCTCACTATTCTTCAGTGTTAGATTTGAAAGAAATAGAATTTCCTATGGCGATAAAAGACATTCAACGTTTTGAAGAGCTGAACAATGTAAGTATTAATGTTTATGGAATTGAAAATAAGAGTATAGTTGGTCCTCTATATTATACTCAGGAAAAAAAGGATGCTCATGTAAATTTACTATACATAACCGAAGGTGAAAATGCCCACTATTGTTGGATAAAACATTTATGTAGACTTGTTGGTAGTCAACTATCAAAATACAAAGGTAAAAAGTGGTTGTGTGAAGGCTGTTTGCTCTATTTTACAAAAGAGGATCAACTAACTCAACATCAAAAATGGGGGTGTAATCATGTTCGTACGGTATTACCGACTCCTAAAAATAACATTCTAAAATTTAAGGATTATGAGAAACAGCTTCGAGTACCATTTGTTATACATGCTGACTTCGAGGCTTTGCTAAAACCATTTAATACATGTTCATCGAATCCAGCCCAACCTTTCACCAACACTACTCACATTCATGAACCTTTTAGCTTTGCATATTATATTAAATGTAGTTATTATGACTCTTTAAATAAGTTTGAGCTCTATAGAGGACCTGATGCACCTAAAGTTTTTATGGAAAGGCTTGAGAAAGATGCCGTCCGTATATCCTCTATTTTAAATACGATCATTCCAATGGAGCCACTAACTTCATTAGAGCAAATGAATTTTGAAACTGAAACTAATTGTTTTATATGTGGTGAATGTTTATATACAGACAGGGTTCGCGATCATGACCATTTAACAGGAAAATATCGTGGTGCGGCTCACCAAGAATGTAATTTAAATTATAGAGTAAGTAAATTCATTCAGGTCATTCTACATAATGGTAGCAAATACGATAACCACTTTATCGTTAAAGAATTTGGAGCTTCAGATGTGAAAATTGATGTTATTGCAAATAATAAGGAACAATACATATCGTTCACAAAATACATCAAAACTAGCAATAAAAAAACCATTAAACTGCGATTTTTAGATTTATTCCGCTTTATGTCGAGTAGTCTTGATAAGCTGACTAGTAATTTAAAATCAGATCAGTTTCATGAAATTCAACGTGTCTTTCCTAAAGAAGATGATTTTAATTTGATTCGTCAAAAGGGTATATTCCCTTATGAATATATTAACTGTGTGGAACGTCTTGAGGAGTGTTCTTTTCCACCGAAAGATGCATTATACAGTTCCTTAAACACAAGTCATATCAGTGATCAGGAATATTTACATGCACAACGTGTATGGGCACAGTTTGACATTCAAACATTAGGAGAATTTTCAGACATATATTTGAAGATAGATGTGTTGTTATTAGCAGATGTTTTTGAAAATTTTCGGAATGTTTGTATGAAAACTTATGACCTTGATCCTTGTCAGTATTTCACAGCTCCTGGGTTAAGTTTCAGTTCAATGTTGAAAAAAACGAAAGTAAATTTAGAATTAATGACTGATATAGACATGATCAATTTTATAAAATCATCAATTCGAGAAGGATTAAGCCAATGTAGTGGACGGTACTCTAAAGCGAATAATAAATACATGCCTAGCTACAACCCTTGTGAAGAGACAAAGTATATTGTCTACCTCGATGCAAATAACCAATATGGTTGGGCTATGAGCCAATATCTACCACTGAAAGATTTTCGCTGGCTGACACAACCTGAAATTGATGTCTTACATGTTGACACTCTTAATGATAACGATGATAAAGGATATATTTTAGAGGTAAATCTTGAGTACCCTAAAGAGTTACATGATGATCATAATGATTTGCCATTTTGTCCTGAGAATATGAAATCTCCATACATCACATCACGAACAAAAATGTTAATTGCTAATGTAAATGATAAATGTAAATATGTAATACATTATCAAAACTTGAAACAGTGTCTACAGCATGGATTGAACTTAACTAAAATTCATCGCGTATTGCAATTTCATCAGTCAGCATGGCTCAAACCGTATATTGATCTAAACAATAATTTAAGAACGCAGTCAACAAACGCGTTTGAAAAAGATTTTTATAAACTCATGAATAATAGTGTTTTTGGAAAGACTATGGAGAATGTTGATAAACGAGTTGATGTAAAGCTGATAACAAAGTGGGAGAATGATGGTAAAAGGTATGGTGCGAGCAACTTAATAAGCAAGCCTAACTTTCATAGCTGTTCAATTATTCATGAGGATTTAGTTGTAATACAAATGAATCGTCTTAAAGTAACTTACAACAAACCCATATATGTGGGTTACACCATTCTGGAATTATCAAAAACACTTATGTATGAATTTCACTATGATTATGTAAAGAAAAACTATCTTGATAATGCTAAATTGCTCTACACAGACACAGATTCTTTTATTTATGAGTTTAAAACTGATGATTTTTACGAGGATATCAAAACTGAGCTAAATAGGTTTAATACAAGTGACTACCCCAAGGATAATATTTACCATTTACCTCTAGTAAACAAAAAGGTTCTTGGGAAATTTAAGGATGAATGTGCTGGTGTTATTATAGACACCTTTGTAGGCACAAAATCTAAATCATACAGCTATATGACAATTGATGATGTAGTAGTAAAAAAATTAAAAGGAGTGAAAAAGAATGTTGTTAGTAAAGAGTTAGATATAAGTGATTATAAAAACTGTATAGTTAGTAACCCACCTGTATTATATAAGAAAATGTGTGTATTTAGAAGTAAAAATCATCAGCCACATACCAATTTGTTGAACAAAGTTGCTTTAAGTAATGAAGACAGCAAACGATTCATTATACCCAACACATTTAATACTCTTGCTTGGGGAAACAGTCGTATTGATGACTATTACTTTACTTAAGTCTAATGATCACTATATTGTAATATTTGTAGTGTGTTTTATATTGTAATATTTTTTGTAAAAACTGTAAGTAGAATGTATAATGTTAGGCTACAGTAGTTTAGTAAAAATAAGATAAGTAATACATTTTAATGTAAAATGTTTGCTTTTGTATATTACGAAAAAGATTTTAAAACATTTACTGAATGTGTGAACTAAACAAGGGGAATGTAAAAAAATGTAAAGTGGAAATTGTAAATATCCATTTGTGAAAAAGTGAAATGGC
Source organism: Meconema thalassinum (assembly GCA_946902985.2). NCBI lineage: Eukaryota > Metazoa > Arthropoda > Insecta > Orthoptera > Tettigoniidae > Meconema > Meconema thalassinum. Next base: position 81,212,408 of record OX336400.1, on the reverse strand, counting down.
TATCACCATTTTAAAATTAAAAAGACATTGTCATCTGGTAAACCTTGTTTTTTATTTCACAACAACAAAAATGTATAGAATGTGTAAACTAAACAAGGGAATGTAAAAAATGGAAAGTGGAAATTGTAAATATTCATGTGTGAAAAAATGAAATGGCTATCACCATTTTTAAAAAATAAAAGATATAGTGATTTAGTGAACCTTATTTATATTTCACAAAAAAATGTACAGAATGTGTGAACTAAACAAGGGGAATGAAAAAAATGTAAAGTGGAAATTGTAAATATTCATGTGTGAAAAAATGAAAATGAAGAAATGACTATCACCATTTTTAGAATTAAAAGACATTGTGATCTGGTAAACCTTGTTTTTATTTCACAACAACAAAAATGTACAGAATGTTTAAACTAAACAAGGGGAATGTAAAAAAATGTAAAGTGGAAATTGTAAATATTCATGTGTGAAAAAAAATGAAATGGCTATCACCATTTTTTTAAATAAAAGACATTGTGATCTTGTAAACCTTGTTTTTATTTCACAACAAATAGAGCTTTACAAAAATAGAATACAAAGAAATACCAATTCCTCAATCCTTTTCAATGTCCATGTCCACTCATTATTAACTTTCCTTTTATAACACTAATCACAATGACGACTGTCAACCTCTCTCCCACTGAGACATCACAGGATGTCAAACATTGTTTAGCTTTTCAACGATACTTTATCCGCTACACGTCTTAATGCAGAATGACTGTGGTGATAAGAAAGGTGCATGCTTGATCCAAAGGATTAATAGGTATATCACTATGCTGCAAAGGTTCTTCAAAACAAGTTCCAGGACTACACAAATAATAACCAGGTAGGTAGATTTCGAAAGTCAAGTATTGAATTACTTTGTTAATGACGCCATTGCCAGTACAGGTCTGGCATATCCTTTTCCATCGATGGTAAAAAGGTTTGATCTTCCTCCTCCTCCTCTGTGGATGATGTTTGTTGTTGTTGCTTTTTTCTTCTTCATTACTCCCGTGGTATGAGGAAACAAAGTCTTTACACTGACTTTTATGACCATGATACAGTTTGACTAGCTGACAAGTAGCACACTGTCGCATAGAGGGTATTTTTGCCATAGCCACTTGCTTATGGTGATCATAATCCGTACATGGTTGCAGTTCACTTAACACAGGGTCTTGAGTCCATGATTTTGGTACATGTTGCCAGATTTCTTTCACTGCATTTGCTGTGACATAATAAATGAATGATTTTGGAAGAGCCAATAATTCTTCTTTAGTAAAACTGTCTAGTTTCTTTTTACACACAAAGAACTTTCCAATCGCTTTATCGGTAGCATCCCCTTTCTCCATGGTATCACGTTGATGTTTACACGTCGCTTGTAGAAATCTCACTGGTGTCATCCACAGGTAAACCTTTAGTTTTAATTTTATTTAACAACTCCCAGCAGGCATTGGTGGATAGCCAATGAAACAATTGCCACACCTGTGCCAAGGCTTTATGGGTAATATTGTCACAGGGGCAGCGATCCATGAGTGTTTTCAGCGATGGACAGCCCATGTCCATTAAATCAATACATTGACAGTAAGACGCTAAAAATGGCTGTAGCCATTGACGTTTTTCACTACCTTTCACAAATATTACATGGGCAGAAGACAAGTGGGCTTTCATGACCATGTCTAGGTGCTTATATGAAATGGTTCCTTGCTTCCAGTCTAGTTGCATATGAGTTTCAATCCACTGGGTTTGTTTACGGTCTTTATCACACAACAAATCAAACGCATAAGGTGGTTTAAACACCAAATGAGTAGCTTGTGATATCCAAAAAGTGGAACAATCGATGATGGCCACTTCTTTAAATATAAATTTGTTATCTCCAATTTTAAACCCTTGACAGTCGACAATCAGTGTACGCAACATGTTCACTCTTGTCTGGATCAAGTCCAACTGACCACAGACTGACAATTGTTCAGTAAGGTGTACCCATGTCATTTACTTACATTCCATTCTAGTAAAAGAAAAGAAAAACATCGAGTAGTCACTATAGAGGCTAGGATATGACAGGGGGGGCATAAGAAATAATAATATAACAACAATAACCAATTTTTTTATTTCATTATTTTATTAGCATAACAAGTTTTACATTCTTTTTTCATTCTAGGATAGAGGCGGTACCATTTCATACAACAAAAAAGTCTTTTGTGTTTATAGTGTCCATAACACTGATGATATCCCAATGTCTCTAAACTGGATGTTTTTAACTGTGAGCTGCTCACTGAAGCACTACCAGCACCATAAAGTCCACACGTATCATAACTTTTTTCATCACTCAGAGGCATGAGTGAGGGGTAACTTGAATGACAGGGTATATTACCCACCTCCATTCTGCACAGGTAGGGGCAGGCAGGTGACCAGCGCTGATGTTCCTGCATGGGTTCATCGCTCTCTTGCCATTGATCTAAGATGATGGGACAAAACACACATTTCACTTCATCTCTTCTTTTTAAATAGTAGAATCCAGCGGCTGCTAAGGCTTGAGGGTTTATAAAAGGCACCGGCCACGTCGCAAAGGTCTTGAAACGTTGTTCCTCAGATTTAAAATTCATGGATGTAACTGCTCTTGAGGCTTGAAAGCAAGACATGACTGAGTGGTTTGATGTGTGTTGACCTGCTATTTATACACTTGTCACTTGTTTGGACAGTGGATAATAGTTGACTTGTTTGTGATGAATAATCAAACAGTAGGCCGTGGTATTGGCTGGAACATTGTCATGCGTTTCAAAATCGAGTCGAATGTCAATATTGGATGGTTTGACAGACTCTTCCAAGTAGGAACAGTCAAAGACAATCAGTGGCGCCCTTGTCTTAAAAGCTTGGGGTGACAACATTGGACAATTCTCTTTTTGATAATACGACCAGCTAAATTTAGAAAACAAGTCGTACAGGGGGGAAAACTTATTTTTTGAAAAATCTAAATCCAGCCCTTCATAGGGAAACACAGCACCGTTGAGGAAAAGACGTGCATTTCTCAATTGCAGGTGATCAAATTGCGTGACATCTTTGGTTTGTTGATACTTGCGATTCGTTTGAAAACCCACAATCATGTAGAGAGGTCTCTCTGTATAGCGGGCTGTTTTTATAGACCAACTGTGTGTGTTGGTGGTGGGCAATAACGGGTACTCATGGAGTGCCCAGCTTCTAAATTCCATGGGTAGAGGTATATCTCTCTTTACCATTTTGAGTACGTCCAGTTTTTTGCTATCGTTAAGGGTCACATGAGGCACTTTCCATAGCAAGCGTTGTAGTTGAATTTTTGAATCAATGGGGGCATTGTCAACTCCCTTGAGTGCATTATTATCACTCCTGTCTCTCACCAGATAAAGCACTTGCCTTGCGTTGACCACAATGCGCTGGTGATCTTCAGCAAAGCCTAAAATCAGTTTAAGAGGTAAATATCCAGTGAAGGTGCCATCGGTGTGTACCATCCAGTCATTAGTCGAGTCAGGGCACCAACCCGCCATGCAAAGTGTTTTAGCTTCTTCCTCACTATAAGAGGGATATAGTTTCATGACACTGGAAATACCCACATTTCGAGTGCTATCCGCCACGATATCGTTAATGACATAACGTACTTCAGAAAACAGGAAGGCGAAAGCATGGTTGGCTAACTTGGATGTAGTGGGTGTAGAACCATCAGCTTTAGTGAGCCGACCTTCAATCTGAATAACACTTTCATGCGGTAGAGTGTAAATATCTTGGTTGTTGATAACAAATTGAATTTCATCATTGTTATTGAGTCCAGGTGTTTGTGCTTGATAAGAATGCAGATCAATTCTTACCACTCCTGGTTGCTCCTCGATGTGGTTCGCTACCTCTAGAATAGAATTCATCACGGGGGTTAATGTGGTAACCCAAATGCTGTAAAATCTGCTTGTTCTGAGATGTTAACGTGTATTCACGTGGTAAACAACTAACACCATTCCTAGACGGTGCTGTTGCTTTATATACAAACTTCATAGTGGTTTTAGCACCAACTTGTAAGTCACTGGTGTGGGAGAATCTAGATCAATGAGTTGTTGCTCTCTATTGATCAGTCTTAATGTTATATTACTAATACCATCGACAGCCACAGAATGAAATAGCACCACTGGAGGGTTTTCACGAATAATATAACCATTGGGCGATGTTACAATAAAGTCATAAAGCGAATGCGACGGTTCTTGATTGGTGTACACTTGACTAATAATATTACACGTCACCGACACATGATGGTCCTCAATGAATTTCACTTCATGGTCTGATTCATGTTTTTTGTTGGGCTCTAACACACGTGGTATAAATCCTAGTAATGGACCAATGGAATCGGGGTGAGTTTTAAAGTCAATTTTGAATGTAGAAAAAATACTGCAGCGATGAGTGTTGGTATTTCCTACAAGTTCAAACTTGCGCGTTCCATTAAGAAATTACTTTAAACCATATTCATTGATCAACACCACATAAATGTGTTCATAAATGTCATCTATCGTGTATCCACCAGAGTTTAGGGTGAGCACAGAATCATCATAGTAAAACTTGTTGTTCACATTTTCACGTATGTTGTATATTCGATTGTACGTTTCAAGAGAAACAAGTCCTAAACCATAAGGTTTTTCACTCAATTCGATAGGTGGGTAAAAGTCTAGACTCACTTCAGGTCCACGTCCATGCAGTGTAAACGTCTTACTTTCCACCGACATACTGTTGACGTTTTTGCTTATGTTGCGTCTTATATAAAAAAAAATAAACACAAACGTCCACACTATTGGCTGTTAAACGTTTGCTCACGTTTCACATTATAATATATCTTGATCCTGTTTCCAAAATAGGTCACTAGTTCCATGGGCGGGGGCAAATTCCCAAAACTGTCAAAGTACCATACAGTAGATCCCTCTTTGACATAAGCTACATAATGTGTTCCAGGTCCTCGGTGATCATCCAAATTGACAACAGCACATTCATGTTTCCAGGGTTGTGAGGGTAATTGGTTTCGCATAAACACACCTCGAAAATGAGAAAGCTTCAGTTGTTTAGCATAGCTTTCCACTTGCTGATACGTCAGGGCATGTCTTGCTATGGTTGAGGTTAAAGATGTTTTTTTTTTTCGAAAAGGTGAAATTCCAAATCCTTGTTGATAAAAGGCTGGCTTCAAATTGACATTTCTAGCCCCCATAGCAATGGCCTCCATTGTTTCATTGTGTCGCTGACTTTCATTGAGTTGTTGCTTGCCCTGTTGCACGGCTTTAATGGTTTTTGCCACTGCACTGGCGCCGCCTAAAAGTGAACCTAGAGCAGCCAGACCGGCGAATAATGCAGGTAAAAATCCCGCTCTTTTGGGGACGGGGATCACTCGCCCTTGTTTTGAACCCTGTCGCTGACGTTTTGGAATAACATGTCTCTGTGCTACTCGAAGAGCTTTCCTTATGGTCAACACATTATTTTTTCTTTTTTTCTTTCGTAAGGGCTTGTCCATGAATGTCATAAGCCCAGGCTTTGCCAAGGACAGGCTCATATTTTTTGTGTTTCTCACCACATATCTTTGTTTCACCATGATGATGATGACCAACAACCTTTCACAAGAAAGTTTAAGTCACAACTAACTTTAGATTGTTATTTCATGGCTGTATATTCCAATTCTACATAAAGTGGGAAATCATTTATGGTTTTTCCAGTTTGCTTTTCATTCCATCTCAACAGGAGATGAAAGGATAATTCGTCTCCTGCATTGACCATTTCATGGTTATGGACCAACATCCTATGACCATTTATCTCTATTTGTAAATGGTTCTCATCAGGTATGGCATATTTGATGTGAATGGTTCCATTATAGTGTAGTCGATAGTGGCTTAAACCCGAAGCAA